>VDFB02271358.1:153960528-154058038 GCA_007258455.2 Sequoia sempervirens
GGGATGTTGTTTATGTTGTTTCCTAAATTATAGGATTTAAGAATCCTATAAATATGTAAAGTGTATTGAAGAAAAATATGAGATGACTATATTGTTATTGAGTGGAATTTTTTTTTCCTTTTTCATATTTTCTAATATGGTATCAGAGTAGGAGAAAAACATGGGATAGATTTTTTCTATTATAGTTGTAATTGCTATTCTAAGATCTGTGCTCATTATTTAGATTATATTGTAACAACAATCGATGGTGTACCTATAGACCAGTTGTTTATTGTAGACCCTTCTATCATTTGAAAAACATTGGATTCTTTCTATTTTTCTCTATCACAAGAGCTCATATGACTCAATTCATGCTTTGTGGCTAGCAATCGTGGTAATCATAGAAGGTTAGGGGCTTATTAATTCTTACAGACACTCGCATGGAGTTTTTGTTCACAAATATGATTATTATCTTTTGAACGGGATCATAATTATCTTTGGCGAGATTTTTTATCAACAAAGGGGGTATTATTGAGGAGATTATTTCATCACTTCTTCACCATGTGCTCTCCTATCATGGATTATTTGTAGATAGATTGGGCATCAATCATTTTGTGCAAGCCTACATATTGGTGGTTGGCAGTGCTATGATCACAAGGACCCAATTCCTCAAGTAGATCTCCATTTTCTATGGACTTATATTTTAGGATTTTTTGTGATTATGATTGAGTCTCTTTGAAAAAGGTTTGGAATTGCTAGAAATTCTGAGCTAAAGATCATTGTCTTTTTTGGTTGTTTACACATGTGGACTGTGTTATTTTTATAAATTGGTTGTGTTTATGTATTATGGGCAATTTGGATGAAATTTGAATGCCTTGAGAGAGCTAAGAGGTCTATCGCTACATCTAGTGAGAGCATTTTCTCTATGATCTACTATTCATATTAGCTTGGAGATTGGGAATCAGACTAACTTTCCTCTTTTTAGCAATCTAAACATTGTTTTGGCATACGTTGTTTCCTTTCGAGTAATTTGGACACAAAAATCTTATTCATCACATGCACAAGGGAGCTACAACAAAGGTAGAAGAGTCTTTCTTGTAGATTAATGATAGTTTTATTTTTTGTTTAGTTTTATAGTGATAGGTTGGATTATACCTTTTTGTCAATTTAGTGTCATCAAATATATGTTTCTCAAAATTCAAAATGTGTTGAGAAATAATAGAAATGAAATTTATTATAGTTGTAATTGGAGTGCATGATCGGTGGTACCTGACACTCCTTGTTAGAAGATTCATATTTTCTAAGTAAGTAGCAAATCCATTGGAGGATGGAGGCATCAGAGGTTGGAGGTCAATCAGCGTCCTCTCATTAGTCACCAATGATGGGATCGCTTATCAGCCATGGCGGCATTTTATTTTCTATTGTGTAGTGTGTTTTTTTCAGCTTCTTAGTTTGGTGTGTGAATGCTGAAAAATGATTGTATTGAAGAGTAGATGACTGCAGAGGTCCTCTAACTATGGTGATCCTCTAACTGTTGTAGTCCGTTAGAAGATGATCGGTCATTGAATATGTTCATTGGCAATGGTGATCATGCACAACAAGATCTAGACAACAAGATCCAGACAGTAGTATGCAATTTGATATGATTTGCTTTTCAGTGTTCCTAGTTGTGTGAATAAATGGGAATTTCACATTGTGGGGGGGAATAATAGCCAATGTTCCATTTCCCATTTTGTGCCAAAATGACTAAAGTCAAGGGAAACTTCCAGTGGTAGTGGCGTCGTCTATGTTGTTTGAGATCGAGTGGTAGTGATCAATAACAATGACTACAATTAAGAACATTGTGTTCTTATGGAATGTAATGTGAAACCTTTCCTAGTATGGGTTTTTTAGATTTGTGATATGTATGTTGATTTCCATATAAATTCCTTGATGTACAAGCATAGTGGCAAACAAAAGCACCAATGTAATGCAGTTCATTGATCTTGAAAGGGTTTATGGGTGGATCCAAAAAACCACACGAGGTGGACAATTGATAGGTTCTTGTTCATGTCTGGGTTTGTGGTAAACCTATGTGAAAACCATGAAAGGTTGATGGGAACTACCTTTTGTTTTGAATCAAGATCATGACCCACAAGAGTTGGGCCTACTATAGATGAAGGGTGTGAGTTCTTACCATGTTCACACTAAGGGGGGAATGTTGGGAAATTAAATGTTAGTGTTCACATAAGTTAATTGTTATCACAACTCATATAACTATTAAAGATGTGAGAATATTTATTTGTTAGAGATTGTTAGTGGTAGGAGTGTTTGTTTGTAATTGAGTTGTTAAAACAACTCAATATGTTTAGGGATGTCATTTATGTTGTTTCCTAAATAATAGGATTTAAGAATCCTATAAATATGTAAAGTAGATTAAAGAAAAATATGAGATGACTATATTGTTATTGAGTGGAAAAATTTCTGCCTCTACCACATTTTCTCATAACTTTGACAACCCTAGATGAAATGAAAATTAATGCAAATCCTAGATCTAGGGTTTGAATGCACTCCAAATCAAAAAAAATATAGTGTAAGATTTTCAAGTTCACCAAAATGAAACATAAAAAAATAAGATAGGGGGAGATTTCCCCAAAAAGGGGAAAAGTTGATCCAAAGAGGGAAAAGGGATCTTATTCTTCTATTTTCATTAGGAAGTGAGATCCACATCAAACATTGACCAACAACCCATAGGAGAGTCAACCTAAGATGCGAATCTTGCAAATTCCCTTTTTGCTAGGACAGGAGTATGAACTAAATTGCACTTTGGGGAGAGATTTAACATAGTAAATAAACTCCAAATTACAAGCTATAAAGTGCATTTAGGAACTAAATCATAATACTAATGGAACCTACAAACTTTAGGGAGAGTTTGGAATGGGTTAAATGTTACATACCTCTCACAAAAAGTGTGTTTTCATGGCTCACTAAGGACTCATTCTCCTAGTGACAAATGGTTTCTGGCTAGGGCTCTGAAAAATCTATTTTTTGGTTGTGTTCCTCTATGTTTGCACTCCCAAATTCTCAATTTTCACTGTTGAACATTCAAAAATAAATTCTATAGAAGAGTTTCAATGATTTTGTAAGAAAGGTGACAACTTCGACAACTTTTGCAACTTTTTTTTTCCAATTGATCTTCAACCTAAAACCTACAATCACACATCAATAAAGAAGAAAAATGTTGTTTTGTTAGGGAATAGGGGGTTTCCTTGGTCAAACCTCATTTATGTAATTAAATCTTGAATTGAAACAATGCATAAAAGGAGAGATGAATGAACAAGCACTCACCAATCCTCAATTGAACCTTGGATTTCAAATCTTAAACTTAGCATGAAATGGCCTCAATTATTGTAGATCTTGATCATGAACTTAACACAAGATAATGGCTTTGAATACTTGAACTTGATCACCAATGCTACATCATCACATTAGCTCAACAACATGCATGACTTTGACATGATGAATTGGATCCTTGATTGTTGCAATAAACTTTAATAAATCTATCATTGAATGCCTTCTTGAATGTTTTTGAATTGCTCTTGATCTCATAAAATTTCTATTGGGATGCTTGCATAAAGATTCTTAGGAAAAACTATGTGAAATAATCTTATATTTATACTTATCTTACTCTTAATTCCCAAAATTCAAATAACACAAGCCGACATCAGATCTAGGATTTTAAATCATTAAAATATTTCCAAAAACATATTCCAAGGGGGGCTCCTATGGTTAATTGAGGACCCATTCACCTCCTAGCACACTTCACTAGGACACACTTCGAGAGATGTAAATGTTATGTTAAAAGGGGGTCCTAGGTCACTAGCCTAGGACACATTCCTTGTAAAATTAAGTGTTGTATAATATTATTTAAGAGTGTCAGGTTTTATCCCTAAGAAAATGCAATCAATTATGCTTGGATTTGAATTAAAGGGGCCAATTAACCTCAATTTAACCTCAATTAATTAATAAATTCCTATATTAGTGTGAAAGTGTAAACATACACTTTACAAAACCCTAAATAAGGCACCTTTAAGTCCATTTTATTATTAATTATTCAATTCCCAAATTAAGTGTGAAAAAGGGATACTTTTTTCTACACTACAAGATTGTACAAGGTGACATGGATGTGTTTTGTATTGTGCTCCACATTTATTAATGCTTGAAGATGTGCTTGTGTGGTTTGAATGTGATGATCAAAAGTCTTTGAAGGTGTTATATCCAAATTTTTAGGTTTTGGATTGTGCGGCAGTAGAAGATATGTTTGATAGTGTGTTAGATTGTCTTTGGCTTGTGAAGAGGGATATCTCAGAGAAATGGAAATGCTCTGCATTTTTCTGGGATGAAGTTTCTTGTCTTGCAAACTTGGGAATGTGTTGATATTACTTGTACCTACCTTCCCTTGGTTTTCTAGTGTTCAAATGTTCCTCGAGCTTGGTTCATGAGTTGTATCTCATAGCAGTTTAACTGGTTGCATAAGATGATAGTATTCTCAGTGTCATGTGGTTGCACCAATGTTTTTGAATATTCTATCAGTGTTGGAATATTTTAGGATGTGTAATATCGCTACATGATCTGCAGGATGTTCTCAGACCTGGTGAAGTATGAATTTGGTTGTGTGATAGCATTAATACTAGTTTGGCTAACCTGGTGTGTTAGTGTTGTTTGTGGATGGGCTTCATTGTTTTTGGAAGCTTGGTGTAGCATGTCAGTGTAGATTTGGGTCCTAGTTAACCCTCGATGTGGTCAACCTTCACTTCTTTCCACTATGGAGGTGTTTGGTGTTGACCTATTTGGTGGTTGTACGTTTGAGGTGCATACGTTTCATTGAAGCCAACTTAGAGAAGGTTATTCGAGGTTGTGAAAGATATATATATGCAAGGTCAAATTTTTCGAGAAGTGTATGGTATGGTATGATGTATGTGTGATCATGTGTTGAGATTTGAGTGCAAGAAAGAATGCCTAAGACTACTGGAAGCAGTGAGCAGAAGGTGTCTACAGTTTAGTGTGTCAGAAGTCATTAGAGGCAATGAGCTAAAGGTTGCCAATGGTAAAGAGACGTTGTGGTGGTTTCTATAGTTGCTCTGAGGTATTGAACCTCCTTGTGACTATTTCTTTGTAATTAGGACAAAGTGATCTTCCTGGGCAGTGAGTCCTTGGCAGTGAACATTTCATTTTGGACAGTGAGTCCTTTAAGCTATGGGCCTCTTGTAATTGGTTTTGGTTTTCATATAGTGAGTTAATCCTCACTATGGATTTTCCCTTAAAGGGTTTTCCACGTAAAAATATGGTGTTCTATTGTAAATGATTGTGAATGTGTTATTGTTTCATTTTTCTACGTTCATACTAACGCTTGATCAGGTTTTGAAGGTTTTAATGCACAAATATTTCCCCCCCTCTCAATTTTCCTATGTGTCTAACAATATCTATTTACAATTAATTTCTTATGACATGATCATATAATCTATAAACATTGTTTTCATAACCATTCTCAATAAAAAAGTATTTGAACTATTTTTCATCCAACTTTTTTTCTCTAAGTACATGTGCATAAGTAATATAACAAAACATCTTTAGATGAGTAACATATTGTGTAAAATTAGACCAAGCTTATTCAAGATTCATTCCATAAACTACTTTTGTGGGACTCATATTCAACAAATAGATTTTAGTAATGACTACCTATGCCTATTCTTTTATCTGGGTTTTCTTTCTCTATTGTGCTTCTAGCCATTTCAACAATTGTCTTAATTTTCCTCTCAACAACTCCATTTTGTTGTGAAGTGTAAGAAGTGGTAATCAAGCTCCCTGAACCCCATGTTGTCTACAAAAATATAAAATACATTTGACTTAAATTTATCTCCATTATCTGATCTAATGAACTTAATGTATGACCACTTTTTAACTAACTATTTGAACTCAACAAACTCATCAAAAATTTATAATTTATCAGTCAAATAATAGATCCAAATTTTATGAGAAAAAATATTAATTAAAGTGAAAAAGTACTTGGATTTATTTAGAGAGAGAGATGGTTTCCATACGTCCATACAAATCAATATTAATGACTTTGAGAGGTTTTCTAGTCCTTCTAGACAAACCAATTAGCACAAACTTCCTATTTGTTCTTAATAAATGACAAACCGTCAACCATATGTTTCTTCTTAAGTAAAAGTAAACCACAAAAATTGAGATTCCCATAACTTTGATGCCATAGATTACTATCATGCAATTTTTTAGTACTAAGACCTTATTACTTGAAGAAAAACAAATGGGAAACAAGTTATCACCAATTATATGTGCTTATACAACCACTACATTTCTTAGTGACTTACCTTTTATTATACATTCATTCCTATCACAAATAACTTGATAATTTTGTTCAAGCATCTAACCAACTGATAACAAATATTTTTTTACAGAAAAAACTAACAAAGTGTGAGAAGAATACTTAATTTTATGATCCTCATTAGTTACTTTAATTGTTCCTTTTCTAAGTCCCATGTGATTCATTATCTCCCAACACAATAGTGTTATTATGTTTTACATCTAGATCAATAAATATTTTTTTATTGGAAGTCATATGTGAAAAACAACTAGAATTAATATACCACAAAGTATCTTCATTGAAATTTGTATTCAAAAAGGAAAGAAATGGATTTTGTGTATCTTTTATAATATTGTGAGCATATACAAATTTATCGATCAATTATAAACAAAACTCAAAAAATACTATGTAATCAAAATTATTTATTCGTGATTAGAATGAAAATATATATTTATTCAAGATGACTTAAAATTGAATTACTTAACAACTAGCTAAACAATCATAACTATCTTCTAGCAACTGATAAAGCAACAACAATGTTTATTATGCTACACTTTGTTGTATTTTAACTCTTCTTTACCGCCTATAAATAAAAATTTAATTTTGAAACAATAAGATAAATGTGTCATAGGTTGAACGGTTGTACATCTTACACAATGTAACTAAAATCACTTACAAAAAGCAAGCCACACATCTTACAGTCAGGGCTTAAATTTGACGGTCCACCTTACCCATCATGAATTTTTTTTCTACGGTTTAGTCTTCATTATTTCCTTTTTCATGACAATTATTCTTTTTTACTGCAAGTAAAATTTTATATAATAAGGCACTGATAGGCAAGGTACAAGAACATTTTCAACATAAGGCACATGCCTCCTCTTTGCCATAGAATCACTGTCAATACCTAGGCGACCATCTCTTGGAATAGGTTGAAAAGATGACAATTTTTTCACTTGTTGTCCATTCATCTAAAATTTAAAAAACCTCAAAGTCTGTTATAAATTTGATTTATGATAGTATTAGCATAGAACTTGTAACATACTAAAATTAAAATGAAACTAGAAAATCATAATGCATTGGTGTGTTTTGCCTCATATGGGATACATCACCATTACAAATGTGAACAAAAAATGACTTTTAAAACATTTTAAATTCTTCTTTGTTTGGCATCTTTCCAAATTTCATACACTCTGCTCCATTCCACTGCTGATACATCAAGCGTTGTTAGAGACACTCTCATCAAAGCATCCAATATATATAATGTTAGAGTTGTTTGTCAGATATCTTTTATTATGTTTTTCCTTGAAAATCCTCTTTCACATGCCACTGTACTTGTTGGAATAGTAAGGATCGTTTTCCATAGGTTTTTCATGTTTGTAAAAATTGTATGTGATTCTGTGACACAAAAAGCCCTCCAAGATTCCTTCATTGATAATCCCTCACAACTAAGATGAAGAGTATCAACAAATATATGCAACTCTTGTTTACAAGCTTCAACATTAAATAATGTTTCATTTTCTTCTCCCTCACATAAAGTATGTTTCATGTGTTGAAAAAGGTTATCAATCCAATGCTTTGAATTATCTTCTCTAACACGAGCATCCTTTAGATAATGACAAGGACTAAACAACTTTACAGAGTTGAAAAACACAAGATCAAGAAATCTTCCATTCAAACAATCTATTTAAGTGCTTGAACATATTCTTTTGCAAGTTGTTTACAGCTCTCTAATGAACCATCAATGCAAGGTTTTAGTGATTTTTTTGTGAATCAACATAATCACCATGTTCATGTGAAATTGCCACAAACCACAATTCATGCCTATGAACAATGCCCTCTTTATCAGTAATCTCTAAATAACCATATTTAGAGGCATCCAATAATTTAGATATGTAACAGGTACCATCAACAAATGTATCACTTCTCATAAGCCACTTGCTTAAAGTGTTTATAGTAATATCAATAGATGCCCCTAATGATGTAACATCAACATACTCTTCTTGTAATTTTCTATTCAACTTGTTCAACATAAGCATTATATCTGCAAGCATGTGTAAACAAAATTGAATTGAAAAATATTCTTGCCTTATCATACCATGACTCTCTCTTTTCATTTTTTCATAAAGTCAATATAGGAGGCATCGATACAACAAGCCTTTCAATAACTTGTCCTCTTGAAATCCATCTAACTCCATGAATTTGAAGAGCTTGAAGAGTTTCAAGTTGCATGACTTCCTATAAAGAAATGAGTTCTTTGTTTCTTTTAGTAGAATTTTGTACCCAAGAATACACCTTATTTGCTAATTTCTCAACAAATAACAATTCAAGAATTTTTTTGGAAGCATCTGATGCAACTAAAGCTTCACAATGAGCAATGCAATGAACACCTACAAGATTAGGAACATATTTTTTCATAAAAGAAACAAACCCATTTTCACTACCAACCATGGATGAAGCACCATCTATGGAAACAACTATTAAGCATGTATTTGAAAGCCCCCTTTCTTCCTTTAAAACATTGATTGCATCATAATTTTTTTTTCCTTTTCCATCACAAACATTTATGAGATTTAAAAATTGCGAAGTTGGCTACCCCAACCCTTTTGAGTCTAAAAAAGTTGCATAGACCATAAGATGCTTCTCTAAACTATGATTTGTACTTTCATCCAACATCAAAGAGAAAAAAGGACTATCCAAGATTCTAGCAGTTTGTACCTCTTCAAGATACTTAGATATAGCAAAAAGAATTTGATTTGCAGCCATCTAATTTGTGTATGAATTGTAGTCCTTATTCTTTGGCATGTTTGGTAACTGTAATTTCATTTCAAGAGAGCAAAGTGATTCATATTTTGAAAGGGATAAATCCTCTTGAACCATCCAAAAAACTAATTTCATAGTTGTGATGACTCTTTCCTTGTTAATGTCATCAACATTTGCTATATGTTTTGTAATAGGTTTTTCTTTCTTTTCATTCCCACATGTCCATTTAGCTAGTTAAATCTTATGAATGTTTGAATTGGCATGAGTAACTAATGAATCATGTTTTAAATTAGTGCAACCATTACCTACTCCCCATGGTTTAACTGAATTATGTGTTTCACAATATATGCATTTCATAACTTTTTTCCTTCATATATTGTACATTTCAGCCACTTAAACTTTACTTTCCATTCCTCACGAAATTCTCGTTTTAATTCAATTTTTTTTTTGTTTTTTCTTTCTCTTGTTTGATATTCATTAGCATACTCTTTAGTGTGTACCCCAAAATATCTAAGTCTTCATTTAAATCAAAATTATGATCTTCATTGGGTGCTACAACTTCAGATGTACTTAACCATGGAAAAAAAAGTTTGATAGAAGGCTGATTTTTTCTCTTAGAGACATTTTCAAATTGTAATCCCTACATATTTTAAAAATAAGAAAGATTTAGATATTTGGTTCAAATTCATCTAAATTTATAAAAAAATGAACCATAAAAAATAATTTTATGTAAACTAACAACCATATAGAGAATAGGGGGTTGTAGTGGTTGCATCAAAACAAAAAAAATAGGAAAAAAAAATCATGGAATATTATTAAATGTGATCCAAAATGTTTAATAAAAAAATCTACAATGTTTAATTTTATTGTGGTAAATTGTTACAAATTTTTAATATAAGATTTGTAAATTATTATTTTTTTAAAAGAACAAAAGAAATAAAATGAAAATCATCTTACTCTTCTTACTGTGCAACAAAATCATTTTATTTTTTGTTGTAACTTGTAATTATGCAGCAAAATCTCTTTACTTTTTTCCAATCTTCTTTCTTTTTTGTTGTAAGTTGTAAGTGTGCAAAAAAATCTTTCACTTTTTTGACTTTTTGCTTCTTTTTTAAACTCTAAAACCATATTAATAAAAGAAAAATGAAATATTTTGCATTGGTAAAACAAAAAAATGGTTTGAAGGAGAAGATTGTTGTTTTTATAAAAAATTATATTAAAGAAACTCAAAAATATTTAGAATCTTAAAAAAAATCTAAAAATTTGAGATTTGTTTTTTCAACAATAGAAGTTTGCATTTAAAAAAGAAGTTTCTATTCTTTTATTAATGCATAGAAGAAGTTTCTATTAAAAATTAGAGCTACTTACAACAAGTAAACTACATAATGATGTGCTTTTGGAGGATGCAAAACAACAACCAAAAGTCATAAAGCAGTACAAAAATGCTAAAAAGTTGTGAAAGACTTATTCAAGAAAATTGAATAAAGATAAATAAGTAGAACAGATAAATTTAGGAGTAATTTATGGAGTTGGTGGTCTTATGAATATTTAATTCTTGTACGTAAAATTTGAAAGAAAAATTTGGAGGAAAATGTAAAAGATGGAAATAAAATTATGGAGCCTGACATTTTTCTCAATATTTCCAACCTCCTTTTTTTCAAGTCTATTTTCAATTCCTAAATATTATTTGTTCCACTAAAATAAAGAAAGATTCTAAATTATCCTTTTTCCACAATTAAAATTTGCATAGAAACACTCCATCTGCTTAAATTTAAGCATAAAATGCATTTAAATAGTGGCATGGAAACATAAGATTACTATTCCACAAGGAATATTTCTTTATTTGTAAGCTCATTTATTAACTAGAAGTCTGCTTTGGAAGAATTTGTGCATAGAAATAAATTTATGGTAAAACTATTTCCCCGCAAATGTGTATTACAAGGATATTAAGTAAGTAGAATTAATTATTTCATTTATGTAAATGGTTGATAAAATTTTCAAATTGAACATCATTTGGATGTAATGAATGTTAAATATAGCATTCATTATTATGAAATGAATTTGTGTGAATCAATACTTACAAACTATGAATCAAATAAATATGATTAAAAAAATACACAATTAAAGCTATTAATAACGTAACTTTTGAATCATTTCACAATATATAATATCAATAATTCTGACCCTACCATGGAAATTCTAATTGTCGATTTCAAAAAACTCAAAACCTATAATTAAAAATTGTAGATATATGGGAGCTTACTCTCCTTCACAAAGGAAACACATACTAGCTACAATATATATACATATATATATATTGTGGCTATATTTTAAATAATTAAAATATTTTATTCAAATCCCTTCAGAGACAGAGATAAGGCTAACTCAAGTTGATTTCTAAAAGGAAGCAAAGTGCAGAAACAACACTTCCAACACTAATCTATGAAGGAGAGATAGTGTAGATTCATACAAATCTTTAAACTGTTACAATGAAAGAAACACATTCAAATACACGCATAAAAGAATAATACCATAACACACAGATTTAGATGGGGTTCCAGGTAAAAATACCCACACACCAAAAGGACGGTACTTTGTATTATCAGTATCAAATAATTACAATACAATATCAGTACTAAGCCTCTAGGTGTTCATCAATTTAAAAAAAATAGGGATAATGTTGGCAGCATAATGGTGTCTTAGAAATTATCTAATTTCAATAATTTATCTTCCCAATACTCTAAGGCATATAGTATTTAATAATAATAAAAAACCAATGAACAAATGGTTTCATCAAGAGCAGTAACTGAAATAAACCTCAGTTTAAACTATTGTCCAAAAACTAATGCATGGATTACTCTTACATGCAATCGTGATCACCGACTAGTGGAGAATACAACTTTCACTGCTCATGCAGCAACTGCATAAATGCATTGCAACTATCTCCTTTATTCGATCCATCGCTCATGCAGGTTGAGAAAAATAGTTAACTCAACAATCTCCCACTTGTCGAAGACCTATCATGAAGTCATCTGTAATCAACTACTCATGGCCCCAAGGCCCTTGGAAACAACACACCATCGGAACTTCTCTGTGCTCACTAGCTTCATTAGTGCATCTACAAAATTTCTCAAAGTTTCAACCTTTTCCAATATCACCTTTCTATCTTCTACCATATCACGAACAAAATGAAACTGAACATTAATGTGCTTTGTTCTAGCATGGAAAGTGGGATTCTTTGCTAAGCAAATGGCACTCTAACTGTCACAACAAATACTAATCTTTCCTGTATCAAAACCAATATTCGAACACAATCTCTTAAGCCAAATGGCTTCCTTGCAAGCATGAGTAGCTGCCATGTACTTTGCTTCTGTCATTGAAAAAGTGACTACAACCTATCACTTACTCATCCAACTTATCACACCACCATTCATCATGAACACATATCCATTGGCAGTTATTCTGTTGTTAATGTCACCTGCCCAATCTGAATCCACATATCCATGAATACTTATAGAATGTTGAGAACCAGTAGGATAACCATGATAACATAGAGAGTACTCAGAAGTACCCCGTAGATATCTAAACACTCTCTTTATTGCATCCCAATGTATCTGTCTAGGATTAGTCATAAGCTGACTAAGAACTCCCACTGCTTGGGAAATGTTTGGCCTCACACAAACCATTGCATACATTAAACTGCCAACAAAACTCACATATGGTACTCTAGTCATGTCCTCCATCTTAGTAGGAGATTTTGGACAATCCTCCACATAAAGCTTTGTCCCCTGCATCATTGGAACAACTAATTTCCTGCAAGTTGCCATGTTGAATCTCTCCAACACTGAATTCACATAGTTGCTTAGGCTTGACCAAAGCTTTTGCTAGCTCTATCTCTTCTGATCTCCATCCCCATAATATACCTTGCTACACCTAGATCCTTCATCCCGAACTGTGTTGAAAATTGAGACTTCAAATATGAAATCAAACTCATACCATTCCCAAAAAACAACATATCATCTACGTACAATGTAATTATAAGAATGTGACCATTATCAGATTTGTAATATACACAATGGTCAGATTTAAATCTTAGAAATCCCAAAGACAACACAAAGGTGTTAAATTTCTAGTACCACATTCTAGGAGACTTCTTAAGACCATATAAAGACTTCTTCAACTTGCAAACTATATTTTCTTTACCTTTTACTATGAAATGCTCTGACTATGACATATAGATCTCTTCCTCCAAATCACCATGAAGGAACATTTTTTTCACATCCATCTGTTCCACTTCTAGATCATACGTTGTTGCAAGTGATAATAGGAACCGAATAAATGCCAACTTCACAATAGGAGAGAATATCTCACCATAGTCAATTCCCTCCACCTGAGAATACCCCTTTGTGACCAACTATGTCATGTTTTTCAACACTACCATCAAGACCACATTTATTTTTGAACACCCATTTACATCCAACAAGTTTTCATCCTTTAGGAAAAGGTGTCAGATCCCATGTACTATTTTTCTTCAAAGAAACCATTTCTTCATCCATGGCTTTCATCCAAGAATCTGCATCACTCATACCCATAGCCTCTCTAATAGTCCTAGGCTCATGAGTGTTAGCAATCAAAGCAAAAACACAATTGGAATCCAACAATGAATAACCAAATCTTTCTAGTTAATAATCAAACCTCTTTGGTGGCCGCCTATTACATGTAGACCTCCTAAATTGCTGCGGTTGAGGTTCTTCCTCTTCAAAACTTTTAGAGTTTCTAGGGCTCTCCTCATCACCAGGTTCAATAGGAGTACATAGTTCAACTTTCATCGAAGTAAGTGAAATTTGAACTCCCTCCTTATTATGCTTCTCCTCTTTCTCTAGCTGCAACTCAACTATGGAAGGTTTCAACTCCCAAAATATTACACTTTTTCTATTCAGAACCTTCTCGGCCACTAGATCCCAAAGCTTGTACCCCTTCACACTGACACCATAGCCAATGAGGATACACTTAATTGCCTTATTCTCCAACTTATACCTCTTTACACTCAAAACATGAGCATAAGCTTCGCAACCAAAAACTCTAAGATGTCTCATCAAAGGCTTCTTACCAGACCATGCCTCCATGGGTGTCTTTCCAACAAGAGTTGATGTCAGAGATCTGTTGATTAGATAACATGTAGTGGCTACAACTTCAACCCAAAATTTTTGCTCAAGACCAACACCACTCAACATACTCCTAGCCCTCTCCATCAACGCCGTATTCATCCTCTTTGCAACTCCATTTTGTTGTGGGGTGTATGGAGTTGTCCTATGTCTCTCAATCTCGTGCTCCTTACATAACTTATCAAGTTCTGCCAAACAAAACTCACCACCATTGTCAGTCCTCAAACATTTAATCTTTCTATCAGTCTAATTTTCAACCAAAGTCTTAAACTCCTTAAACTGATTAAAGACTTTGGATTTACTCCTGAGGAAATAAACAAATGTCCTTCTATTGTAATCATATATCAAAGACACAAAATATATATATTTTCTTAACAAAGGAACATTCGCAAGACCAAACACATCTACATGAATATAGTCCAAAACCCTAGAAGACTTATGAGAACTAGAATAAAAAGAAACATGGTTTTGTTTACCATATATACACAATGTTCACAAAATTTGAACTTGAGATTATGAATCATCAAGGCCTTCAACAAGGCTTTTATTTTTCAGGGCTCTAAGACCCTTCTCACCAATATGACTGAGTCTTTGGTGCCATAATATTGTCTTCTTTTCTGGAAGCTTCGTCTCCAAAGAATTTGCACCCTTAGGTACCTAGAACGCACGACTATCAGATGTACAAACAATAGACTTATTCATTGCTAGATCTGATGGTGAGGATGAAGAATCCAAAGGTCTTTTCTCTGGAATATCAGAAGAACTATTGCACTAAATAGTGCATGTATCCAGGTCGTACAGAGTGTCGATCTGAACACCCTTAGCCAACACCATAGATCCTCTTGTCATCTTACATCCTCCATTTGAGAAAACAACCTGCACACCCTCATTACTTAACTTACTCACAGAAAGAAGGTTTTGTGCCAAACCCGGGATATGTAGCACACCAAAAATCCCCTTCACTCTACCATCAGGGAATCTAATCTTGATTCTTCCATGGCCAATAATCTTCAAATGAGACTTGTCACCCAGATACACCTTCCCACCATCATACTCTTGATACTTTGAGAACCAACCCATATGTGAGGTCATGTGGAAAGAAGCACCTGGGTTTATTAACCACACATCTTCTTATGCATGTGTTGCCATTGTTGGAATTATTGCCTCAATCTCACAGGCTGAAACGTCTGAGAAAGCATGGTCGTTGTGACTGGTGAGATGTCTAGCCGATCTGCTAGTAGATCCTAAACTATTGTTGTTGCCTCCTGAATGTCTTGGCAATTGGCATCTGAAACCTTTGGCATAACGTGGACTGTCGGAATGATGTCTCGGCGACGATAGGAAGTCTTGTCGATATTGATGTGACTTTTGGTATGTTTGGCCAATGTGGTAATCGGTATGACTTGCTCCTATCAGTATGAAGTCTTGGCGAATGGGAGATGTCTGGATGACAGTTGGTGTCTATCAGATATCAGGGAGACTTTGGGTGACAAGCGGATGTCGAGGAGACCCTTGGCCGAAAGGCTTGCTTTGATGTGATGTCTCACCGATAGCGGTAATTCTCGCCGATGGGTATACATTTGGAGTCTTTGCGGTAACACAAAGACTTCGGCATGAAGTCTTGGTGATAGGGAGATGTCTCACCGACATATGGAGTCATCGGGGTAACGAAAGGGGTTCGCTATGACCTCTTGGCAATAGCGGTATGTCTGGCCGACAAAGCCACATGTGATTGGGTGTTTTTGGTGAGACTCCTAGCAAATGGATTCATCGAAGAAACACAAGGACTTCGGTATGAAGTCTCAGTGAATGTGGAATGTCTGGCCGACGGTTGGACTCTTCGATATGACTTGAAGGCATCAGTATAATGTCTTGGTGAAGATGGTTTGTCTTGCCGAATCCTGATGTCGATATAACATCTCAGTGATAGCCTAAGTCTTGTCAATTGTTGGATGTTTCAGTATGACTTGAAGGGCTCGGTGTAACCTCCTAGTGAAAGTGATAAGTCTTGCCGACTGGGATGTTTCGGTATAACATGAAGAGCTTAGTGTGATGTCTTGGTGAAAGACGATTGTCTCACCGAATGGAATACTCATGGCGGCATGAATTGAAGACTTCGGTATGAAGTCTTGGAGAACTGCAGTTGTCTTGCTGATGGAAAATCTAACATTGATATGACCTTTGAACTTCGGTATGATGTCTCATTGAATGGTGATTGTCTCACCGATGAGAATGCTGAGGTCGATGTGACTTGAAGACTTCGGTGTAATGTCTGGGCGAAGAGCAATAGTCTTGCCGACTGATGAACTCTTTGGAATACCTTGTGATCTTTGGTGTGAGGTCTTGGCAACATGGTGAAGTCTTAGCAATAGCTCTTTGGACTCGATGTAACCTCTTGCCAATAGGGATGACTCTTGGCGATATCAAATGCTGGCTGTGTTGGCATCGGGGAGACACAGTTAGTGTCTCACCGACATGACAACACAGGTTGACCGCCCTTGACCATTTGGATGATTGTCCTACATGGAGTGACTTGGACGTATTATCTTCTATGCAAGGAAGTGGAAAAATCTACGATGCTGAGCTAGTTGATTCGATAGTTGTGATCCGACAATTGGAAACAAACCGATTCACAGATCCTGTGGAGAACAAATGCATATATGTATGCATTGGACATTTTGAAGAAGTGTACATAGGGAGCTTCAAGGAGAGCCGTAGAGAACAAGAGAAGAAGAGAGATCTGGGGAAAGAAGCCGGGTTGAAAGGGTCGCAGGGCGAGGCCAAAGTGAGGCAGAGGTGGTTTTGCTGTTGAATTCTCCTCGGCCCATGAATGCCATGGTTGATCTATCATGTTGAGTTTGTTACCGCCATATCCAATGAATGTAAGATGTATCTCTAAAAGGCTGTGTTCTCCTCGAAATTGTATTGTAAAATCGCTTGTTGCTGAATAATACAAATGGTTCAATTTTTGGAGGTGGGGTTTTATCCAAAGTGATTTTCCCACGAACTTGTTTGTTCTAGTTTTTGTTCTCATCTTCATGTCTGCTGGTTCTTGTTGTGTAGAATCAGCACGTGGCCTGGAATTTATATGTGCTTCTCTCGAAGGATCAGCAGGGAAATAAACTGCCTATTCCACTTTAGGGACATAGTTGTACGTGTCTTCGAGGCAACTTAATCGAAATGAAAGTTAATGGCGTCATCGTTTGGAGGTTACTCGAGATGCCCCTCAGATTTTACAAGTGGTATCGTGAGCCTTCTTTTCCGTTGTTGTTTTCAGGTATTTCTCCATGAAGATTTCTTAGTTTGATACGCTAGAAGAAATATGGAGGAATGGATTGTTGCATTGATCCTTTGGTGAGTGGAAGTCTTGGTGATGTTCGTGAGACACTACACGTTCTGAAGGATGGTGGAGATAAGCGAGTTGATTCTACGTCTCTTGATTGCAAAAGCAACCTTGGTGTATGAGGTGGATTTTCTTACTCTGTGGCTGTGTAGCAATGAAGTTTTCATATTGGGTGTCTGTCTAAGAGGCTCCTTGATGATATGGAGAAGCCTAGTTTGTTTCTCAGCCATGGAAGAAAGTACTTATCCTAGGTGGTATTTCTTGGTGTTGGAAAGAACTGTTTCTTGTTAACCTCGAATACATAAAGGCTATGTAGTTAATCATTAGATGATTTGCAAGCTTCTAAAATAGCCTTTCTCTCTTTCTCAAATGCATGTACATGTTGGTGGTTTAGATTTGGCTTGAAAGGGGACTGGATTTCCTGAATTGTTGTTTTATTTTTAAGGATGACTTGTACTTGCATGGCTCTATGGTTTTGCAGGTTTTACATGGTCAAGAAAAAATTGTGGTTATGTGGAGTTGTTGTTAAGCTATTTTCTAGACCCTAGCTTCTGGGGTGTTGCTGGATGAGATAGTTATAGTTCTGCATGCATGCCTTGTGCATGGTTTGAGAAGGTGTGATTTCTTCTCTACATGGGACTGTTGGCACTTGATATGTCACTCAGCATTCCTATGGTGGTACTTGTGAGTTCCTTGATTATGGTGCTCGTTGTGGACATGATTGGAAAATCAGATCTGGCATGATCTGGTGTTTGAGTCATGTTGTCTACATGGATATTCTCTTTGAAATCTCAGTGTTGCAGTTTCCAATGTGATGATGGGTTTGCATGTTCAATGATTGTGATCTACGAGTTATGTGGTTGATGGATTAGCTACCCATTGGCTATAGTGAGATAACTTGGATGTGGACTGTCTTTATCCATGAGGATTGATTCATTGTTGGTGCAGACTTGTTAGTTGGCCTTGTCATTGGTCACTTGTGCATTGGTGTGATTGTTTTGAGATTAGAGGATGGATACTATAGAGTACCTGAATAGTCACTTATGGGAACCTGAAGTAGGTGGTCATGATGCTTGGAGAGCTCAGGTGTCACATTTCAGTGGGAGCTCTAGCAGTGACTATGGATTCATCACATGGTGGTGAATGGTCTTCTTTGGTGTTGCATATGTTTCTAGGGAGAACTTTTAGATCCTGTTACTGCAGAAGGGTTCTTTCGCATTTGCATGGACATCATTTGAAGATGTGCAACATCTTGGAACCATGGAGGATGCTTGGAGTCTTTGGTTAAGGTGTTGGTGGTGCTTGACAGGTGATATTGGTTTTGAGTCTATTTGTTGTATGTCATGGTATACTCTTGTTTGTGCACTAGAGTTTTGGCATTGTGCATTGTACTTAAAGACAATGGAGAAGTCACTTGAAGCATGGTATCTCCTAAGGAGATGTGTAGATCATGGTGTCATGACAAGTTCCTAATTCAGATGATTGGAGCTTTGACAGTGGTCTGAAAGTCCAAGAAGGCTACACCTTGGTTGAACGTGAGTTCAATAAGAGACCTATGAGGATATTTCTCTTGGATTAGTCATGATGGCTTGTATATCTTGGAGGAGTATTCTCATTCCCACTCTTGGTCTGCTTGGCAGTATATCTGGAAGGAGATCATTCTTGACACAACTGGCTATTAGAAGTGCATGTAGGAGGATGTTCTACAGGAAGATGATGTGCAGAGTTTCTCTCTGTCACCGTGAAGGTTTGTGATGAGAGAAATGTTTCTTGTAGCGTTGTGTTGCAGGTTGTGCATATCATTGTGGATATTTCCTTGGTACTACATGGTTGCATTTTCTATGTGCTATTACTGGTAGACTTGTGATGCCTTTGATCTTAAGATCTGGAGTACTTAGGCAATGGGAGTTCATGTATGTGTCTTTTCTTCTTAGATTGGTTGACACTTGGAGCTTGCATTCGCTATTGATGAGTTGGTTCTGATTTGGCATGAGTTTACTCATGCTGATACCTTTGAGGTATGTGTGATTAGATGGAATAGCACGAGCTGTGAGTGCTATTTTCAGTTGCATGGGTTTATCAGTTGGATGGAAGTAGTCAATCTGATTGTTGTTCTAACTGATGTTTTTTTATCTTGTTTCTAGAGAATGACTTCACTATTGTGCTCTGTTTGAAGCTTTGAAGTTGATATTGCTTCTGTATAGCATTTTGAGCACAGTGAAGTGGTAGCAGTATCTTGTTGTTGATATCACTGGGATCTTTTTCTTGTGTTCGTTGGAATGGTGCTTATTCACCTTGGCTTGAATCTTTCTTCCACAGGTGGCATGTTAGAAGATGACAGGTTTTTTGCCTAAATGGTGGACATCTTGGATGTTGGAGCAGAATTCATGTTGGAGCATGAGAGCATGTTTTAGGTCTATGTGGTTTTCTTGGAAGGCTGTGATCGGTTGCTTTGTTGGATAGTGAGTTGCAGTTGAATGCTTGGTCTTGGTTGCAGATTTTGCAGTGGACTGATTCTATGGAATCTAATTGATCGGGTGTCTTGATCATTGTGAGGTCTGAACTGGTGGAGATAGTATGATCTTAGTTACTGGTTGCTTTGGAGGTGCCTATGTGATCTTCATCAAGTGGGAGATTGTTGGAATTGTTGCCTCAATCTCACAGGCTGAAACCTCTGAGAAAGCATGGTCACTACGACTAGTGAGATGTTTGGCTGATCTACTAGTAGATCCTAAACTATCATTGTGACCTCCTGAATGTCTTGGCGATCGGCATCTGAAACTTTCAGCATAACCTGGACTGTCAGAATGATGTCTCGGCGATGATAGGAAGTCTTGCTGATATTGGTGTGACTTTTGGTCTATCTGGTCGATGTGGTAATCGGTATGACTTGCTCCTATCGGTATGAAGTCTTGGCAACTGGGAGATGTCTAGCTGATAGTTGGTGTCTATTGGATATTGGGGAGAATCTGGGAAACAAGCGGATGTTGGAGAGACCCTTGGCCGAAAGGCTTGCTTCAGTGTGATGTCTCACCTATAGCGGTAAGTCTCGTTGACGAGTATACATTTGGAGTCTTTGCGGTAACACAAAGACTTCGGCATGAATTCTTGGCGATAGGGAGAGGTCTCACTGACATATGGAGTCATCGGGGTAATGAAAGGGGTTCTCTATGACCTCCTAGCGACAGTGGTATGTCTGGCCGACAAAGCCACATGTGATCGGGTGTTTTCAGTGAGACTCCTAGCGAATGGAGTCATCGGAGAAACACAAGGACTTTGGTATGAAGTCTCAGTGAATGTGGAATGTCTGGCCAATGGTTGGACTCTTAGATATGACTTGAAGGCATCAGTATAATGTCTTGGCGAAGAGGGTTTGTCTTGCCAATGGGAATCCTGATGTCGATATAACATCTCAGTGATAGCCTAAGTCTTGTCAATTGTTGGATGTTTCAGTATGACTTGAAGGGCTCGGTGTAACCTCCTAGTGAAAGTGATAAGTCTTGCCGACTGGGATGTTTCGGTATAACATGAAGAGCTTAGTGTGATGTCTTGGTGAAAGACGATTGTCTCACCGAATGGAATACTCATGGCGGCATGAATTGAAGACTTCGGTATGAAGTCTTGGAGAACTGCAGTTGTCTTGCTGATGGAAAATCTAACATTGATATGACCTTTGAACTTCGGTATGATGTCTCATTGAATGGTGATTGTCTCACCGATGAGAATGCTGAGGTCGATGTGACTTGAAGACTTCGGTGTAATGTCTGGGCGAAGAGCAATAGTCTTGCCGACTGATGAACTCTTTGGAATACCTTGTGATCTTTGGTGTGAGGTCTTGGCAACATGGTGAAGTCTTAGCAATAGCTCTTTGGACTCGATGTAACCTCTTGCCAATAGGGATGACTCTTGGCGATATCAAATGCTGGCTGTGTTGGCATCGGGGAGACACAGTTAGTGTCTCACCGACATGACAACACAGGTTGACCGCCCTTGACCATTTGGATGATTGTCCTACATGGAGTGACTTGGACGTATTATCTTCTATGCAAGGAAGTGGAAAAATCTACGATGCTGAGCTAGTTGATTCGATAGTTGTGATCCGACAATTGGAAACAAACCGATTCACAGATCCTGTGGAGAACAAATGCATATATGTATGCATTGGACATTTTGAAGAAGTGTACAAAATAGAGTTGAGGAGAGAGAACAAGAGAAGAAGAGAGAGATCCGAGTGGCTGGCTGAAAGGCCAAGGCCATGAGGCCAAAGCAAGAGGAAGAGAGAGGCAGGGTTTTGCTACTGGAATCTCTCTTGACCATGAATGCCATGGTTGATCTCTCATGTTGAGTTTGCTACCAATTGTATCTAGAATGAACAAGATGTAATCTATGAAAAGGCTATGACCCTAAAATTGTATTGTAACTGTTTGTTGCTGAATAATACAATGGATCGATCTTTGGAGTGTGGGGTTTTTTATTCAAAATGATTTTCCCCACGTAAATATGTTTGTTCTGGTTTCTATCTCATCTTTCATGTCTGTTGGTTCTTGTTGTAGAATCTGTTAATGCATGCTATTGAATTTACATGTGCTTCTCTCAGAAGGATCAATATGGGAAATAAACTGTGTCTATTTCTGCTTTAGGACATAGTTGTACGTGTCTTTGAGGCAACCTAATCAAAATGAAAGTTATCGAAGGCACTACTATTCTTGGATGTTACTCTGAGGTGCCCCCCTAGATTTTCTTATAGCCAAGGCTGAGACAAAAGCATTTGCATCATCCTGAGAGGATTTTTTAGAGTCAAAATCAGAGAATATCTTTTTCTTCTCCTCCACGTAAATGACCAAGTTTTCTATAGTTCCAATATATTTCCTTGAACTTTCCAGGTGATTTAGATCTCCCTAAAGATTTTGATCTGAACTTCTTGTCCTTTTTATTGCCTTTCTCTTTAGGTCTACCATGACTAGCAAGGGCTTCCTTGACCATCTCAAAAGATTTCATCTACATCTCTTTAGAAAAGAGCGATGGAACCACATCATCCAATTTGAAACTGGTGGTGGTACTTCCAATAGCCATAACTAAGTGATCCCATGAGTTTGGCAAAGAACATAATAGAAGCATGAAAAAATTCTCATCTTCAATCTTGTCACCAACAAAACCCAATTGAGCAATCAACATGTTAAATGCATTCAGGTGATCTACAATGGATCCTCCATCTTCCATCTTTAGAGAACATAATTTATTTTTCAGGAATAACTTGTTTACCAAGGATTTAGCCTGATAAACATCTCCAAGCTTCTTCCAAAGAGATTTTGTAGTCTTCTCTTCATGGACATTCGGGAGCACTGAATCAGCCAAACAAAGTCTAACCAAACCCTTGACTTTTTTGATCCTTTAGATCCCACTCTTCCTAAGTAATATTGGTTGGTTTTGTTTCGGATATTACAACCAACATATCTCTATCCATGAGCATATCCTCCATCTTCAACTTCCATAACTCAAGGTTGTTGCCATTAAACTTATCCATCTCGATTCTACTGGATGTGCCTGCCATCTTTTATCTACAACAAGATTTTGAAATACTTCTACAAAGACTCCCACTTAATCAAAGATCAATACAAAAAACCCGCTACCCAACAACGAGACCCAAACTAGCCAGGCTTTGATACCAATTGAAAGGAAGCAAAGTACGGAAACAACACTTCCAACACTAATCTATGAAGGAGAGATAGTGCATATTCATACAAATCTTTAAACTATTACAATGAAAGAAACACATTCAAATACATGCATAAAAGAATAATACCATAACGCACAGATTTACATGGGGAAAACCTTTCCAGGTAAAAAACCTCACACACCAAAAGTAGAGTACTTTGTATTATCAGTATCAAAAAATTACAATACAATATCAACACTAAGCTTCTCCAGGTGTTCACTAATCTTCAACAAAAATAGGGATAATGTCGGCAGCAAACAATGTCTTAGAAATTATCTAATTTCAATATTCTCTATCTTCCCAATACTCTAAGACATAGAGTATTTAATAATAATCAACAACCAACAAACATATGGTTTCATCACGAGCAATAACCAAAACAAACCTCAAACTATTGTCCAAAAACTAATGCATGGATTACTTTTACATGTAATCATGATCACCAACTAGTGGAGAATACAAAATTCATTGATCATGTAGCAACTACGTAAATGCATTATAATTATCTCCTTTATTCGATCCACCGCTCATGCAGGTTGAGACAAACAATTAATGCAACAATTTCTAAATTTGACTTTGTTTTCCGAACATACTCTATAATATAAAAATTGATAATATTGAATAAAAAACAATATATGTCACAATACAAAACTCAAATTCACCGGTTATAATAATTCAATAAACTTTACAATGCAAAGGTCCTACAATTTGATTATTGGCAACTATTGAACTTACATAGAGAGAATTTACATTACTATCCTCAAATAACCAGGAAAAGTATTACTGTGTTGCACTACAAAAGAGAGTAAAACAAAAGTAATCTACATAAGAGAGAGCACCTAAACACGAAACCCTAGAGCAGTAAAATATAAGTGTATATAGCATTATGTGGGAAGAATGCACAGCTGAAACACAAACAAAGTTTAAGTCTTAGCACCAATTGCTCTACTCCATCTACAGTATCAACTAATTTCTTAAGAGGACCATATGCAAGATCTGATAATAATGGCCCTAGTTTCCACCTCCAAAGATAGCAGAGATAGGGGAGGCTTGTTGGTCTTGTGGGCTGAGCTTCCTCCACCATTTCAAAAAATTGGATTCTTCCATCACAATGTCCTTCACATACAACTCTTTTCTCTCCAACAGTTGCCTCACATGGTTCTGGAATTCATTGCACCTATTCCTCTTAACGTCTTGACTTTCCCTTGTATTACTCATTAGCCATGAAACTTCTACATAAGCCCAGAAGTAGGGGTCCTTGGTTATTCCTTGTAAACTATTGTTCCACTTCTTGGCTTCGGGGTTTATGTCTGCCAACCAATTTTCAAGAGATTTATAACGACGAGGCCTTTCATTTTTAATATAATGACCTGAGTCCTAATGCTTGCCCAACCTGTAATAGTTAGCAATCTCAAGAGGCTCCACCAAAAGCCTATACTTTGTTCATTTTATCAACTCTTCAATGAATTGAAAGTCGTCAAGCACCTGGTGAGTCTCCACCATATCTTCTAACTTATCATAAAAGGCAGTAAGGTTTAGCCTGTTAAGGTTGGCATGAAAATCTACCTTCTCCTTTTGTTCCCTGAAAGCATCATAGTATCCAGTATTCTGGTCCAAACATTTGTTTATGTACTCTTTTAGTTTTTTCATATGTCCTCCATCCTTCAGCCCACGCCCTTCTTCCACCAACTTTTATAGTTCTACCTTTAGTTTCTCTCGATTCTCTATCAGTTTATGTTTCGCATCTCCTGCAGCTTTTAGGGCATGCCTAGCTCTTGTGTTTTTCCAACAAAATTAGGAAATATAAAGAACAATTTTTAAGTATATGTATATGTTGGCTTCAGGTAAATTCACCACCAACAATTCATTGTCATGACAAATTTATCTCTTGGAAAATCAAAATGATGTGACTGGCTGGTGGTGAATTTTCCATGAGATGAATTTATCATGGCAATAAATTGTTGACAATGAATTGTTGGAGGTGAATTGTTGACAATGAATTTTCCTAATCAATTGGTGTATCTTAAATTACATCGAGAGACATTTTACAATACCATTTTCTATGTAAAAAAAAACTCTACCTTAAGTCAAGGAGATCTCTCGAAATCATCATCCTTTAGTTATTTAAAAATTAATTTTCTCAAAATAAAGGCAACATGACATAGTTATCTACGAGAATATAGGCCTTATTTATGTTGCATGTATATTTGAACGGGAAGATAGAATGGGCGATAGTTGTAAAAAACTATCATTGAGGGTTCTTTGATACCAGAGACACCGTTGGAGATTCATAATGTGCTTCAGAATGTTGGAATTAATTTCTACCAACTGTAATAACTTACCTCATTAAATGCGAAGTCCAGAGAATTCGATGCAAGAAAAGTCTAGAAAGATAACTGTCTGTGATAGAAGAGTCTAGGAAGAAACATGAAGAACAAATTCTAGAGATTTCTACATACTCCTGAGACCTCTATAAAAGGAGGTGGTTGTAAACGTTTCAAGCAAGCAATAGAAACGTGCAGCAGCACGTGTTGAGGAAGTTTTGAATCTGTGTGTTTATAAGTTTGTGTTTTAATTTTTGTGTCTGTCCATACCCATCCACCCCCATCAGAGTGGTATCAGAGCAGTGAGAAAAACTTGGGCGTGGGTTCTGTGTCTAAGCTGTCTTCTATGAGCTACATAGTAGACCCTCAAGACCCTGGAGAGCAGGAGAAACTATGGGAGTGTTTAGTGGCTATCAAGAGACGGAGTCATCAACAGAAGAAGCTATCAAACAAAGAAGATCATTGGAATCACCAGTTAGAAATTTCAAGCTGTAGATCTGAAGTTTGCAGGAGAAGAAGTCGCTAGTTTTTGTTGAAGCCACTTGAAAGAGTTATGAAGATCATTGTTGTTCTGTTAGAAATCAAAGTCTAATTGGCAGATCACTATTTTCAATAAGAGGTAATTGTGTTGTGTGATAAATCATTTAATGTGTGGATAAAAGGTTTGTAAAGTTGATGAGTTGTTGAAGTCACCATTGTTGAAAGAAAGAATTGCCAAAGTTTTCAGTTTACAGTCAAGTACAAAATATTTATGAAGTAAGCAGCCTCGAATCTGTTTGTAATTTTTTTGTGAATTCATCGTTGTTTGTTGAAAAGTAAAAAAATGAAAAGATAAAAGGAAAGACAGATTTAAGATTAGAGAAGCCATCTGTTAAAAGGTCGTGACCATTAAGGAGGAAGTCACTGGTATGGATTCCGTTGCAGATTATTTTTGTCTGAGATTTCAAAGAGAAGGGTATCGAAAGAGATTGACATGAGGCCGCAGTCCTTAGAAGTTGGCAGGAAAGAAGTTGTCCAGAATTTGTAGAAATTGCAGTGACAAAGTTAATTGACGAAGAAATTAAAGAAGATATTGGAAGGCACATGAAGTTTCTAGAAGAAAGAGGTGAGTTTAATTATTTGTTTCAATGGGAAAATTTGGAAAAAGGGTTAAAAAAGAGAATGAAAATTTAGTGGTTGAAAACAATTTTTTGGAAGAAGAATTAACAAAGCTTAAAGAACAATTGGATATTGTTAAAAGGAATAATAGATTTTATTTTGAAATTAATAAAGAGATGCAAAGAGAAAAGTGTAAACTTTTAGATGAAAATTATAATCTTGAAAAGGAATTGGAAGAAGTTAAAGATAAAAGTGAAAAGTTAGAAGAAAAGTTAAAATTATTTGATGAGGTTAAAAAGAGGAATGAAGAGTTAGAGGAAAAGTTAAGATTGTTTGAGGAGATCAAGAAAAAAGAACTGGAACAAAGAGTGGAATTGGTTGATGACTTAGAAGAGAAATTAAAGAAATTAGAAGAAGCAAATAACTTGCAGCTGAAGGAAATCATAAAATTAAAAGAAGAGAATGATAAATTAGTAGCATGCAATAAATGTGTGAAGTCAAAGCCTTTAGCGTGTGATATTTCATGTGATACGAATGATTTATGTTTTGATCAACCAATTGATAAGTGTGTTTTTGCTGAAGTTGTTTGTGATGAAGATAAACATAAGTCTGAAAATTGTGATGGCAATGTATTTGATTATGCAAATATTGTTAATTGTTTTGATGATAATGTTGGTTTCAAAATCATGAAAAGAATGGGTTATAAAGGCCAAGGATTGGGAAAATATAGTCAGGGAATAAGAGAGCCCATTCAACCAGTTATAAGGCCCAAAAATCTAGGCCTTGGATATGGTAATCAAAATATAATTGATGTTGCTAGTATTACAAGTTCATGCAAATCAAGTAAAAAAATGGAATGCTCATATTGTCATAGAGAAGGGCATAAGAAAGAGAATTTTTGGGATCTTCATCCTTGTTCTATTTGTGGTATGAGAAATCATTGTGAAAAGGCGTGTTGGAATAAGCATTCCATGACAGGTTGTATGCGTATGGATTGTGGATGGGCTTATGGATTGAGTTGGCAAATTATTACAAGTATGATCAAGAATTTGTTCAAGTATAAAATTTTGCATGTAAAAGTTGATAGAAATCATGACAAGTTCAAAGGCACAACAAATACTTTTGGCAAGGCATCTATAAATGGCAAGTTTTCAAGAAATTGTAGATTGAAGGTTTGAGAGACTGCTGCAGCAGTTGGACAAAGACAAAGGCATTGAAGATCATCAAGAAGGCAAAGAAAAGGATTTGAAGAAGTTTGAAGATTTGGTTGCAACCACAAGAAAAAGAAGAGAAAGAATGACCGCAGTTAGTGGTAAATGAACAACAAAGGAATTAGAGAGTGTTGCAACAATGACAAAAAAGAATTTGAGGAAGTCCGCAGACTTTGTTAGAAACAAAGGAAAATAATTTGCAAAGAATAATGCTTTATTGACACAATTAGTAATTGTAAATGGGTACCTAACAAGGCTTTAGGCCGGGACCCATCTGTACTAGATCATGGCATGATTATTCAGAGCAACTGGGTTGTGGTAGAAATTAAGGGGGAGAAATGTTGGAATTAATTTCTACCACCTGCAATAACTTACCTCATTAAATGCAGAGTCCAGAGAATTCGATGCAAGAAAAGTCTAGAAAGATAACTGTCGGTGATAGAAGAGTCTAGGAAGAAACATGAAGAACAACTTCTAGAGATTTCTACATACTCCTGAGACCTCTATAAAAGGAGGTGGTTGTAAACATTTCAAGCAAGCAATAGAAACGTGCAGCATCACATGTTGAGGAAGTTTTGAATCTGTGTGTTTATAAGTTTGTGTTTTAATTTCTGTGTCTATCCATGCCCATCCACCCCCATCACGGAAACTATTTTTTGCCTAACCATTTTTATCATAGAACAGTTTTGTATATTTAGAGAAAGCATTGTATAAGACATTGAAATGTCACGAGAAGTGAGTGTCGTGAAACAGGTGACCTTTTGTAAGTGCAGAAATGGTTTGATCAAGAAATCCTTTAAATTATCAGTTCTCTACGATGCAAAAGTCACCATTATCGTCTTCTCTAGCCTAGGAGAGCTTTATGAATTTTCCAGCCAAAGGTACCACATTCTATCACTTCTTTCTTTAATTCCTACTCCTATTTAACAGGACTGTCTGAAACGTTACAATTTTCCATAAAAAAAATTTAGCAATGCTTTTTGGTGTTTGATTGATCTTTAGAACAAAGGTTTCTTTTATTTTACTGAGAAGGCTTGAATTCATTCATTTTATTTATATCTCTGATAATATTCAGTAGAGGTTTCTTTCTTGACCTTTAAATCCATGTTAGCTCTTAATTTGTGGCTAATAGCTTATTACTTCTACAGAACAGTTTATTATGGAGGTGTAATATGTTGTTAACGAAGTGATTTTAGGAATGGAATAAGTGATAAAATCATTCAAAGTTCCAGATGGCTTCAGACGTCAAATCCTCACTATCAACACTGCCAAAGAGAGTTGAGCGCTCTTTCTCTTTCTCAAAATGAGATATATTGAGAAAAAATATTTTCATAAGCACTCATTCTCACATTTGGTTTTATTTTTGTATACTAGTTCTGAGTACAATCTCAACTGATTTTCATTTTTGTCTCGCATTATGAGAATTTCTATCTTCATTAGGGTTTTTATCTCATTTTTGATACATAATTCATTTGATTTTATAGGGGAGAAAATGTCATTGTAAAATTGGAAGAAGAATATGTCACATTTCCTCCGTAAATGATTTGTTGAGGCTATTCAAAGGTA
Source organism: Sequoia sempervirens (assembly GCA_007258455.2). Lineage (NCBI taxonomy): Eukaryota > Viridiplantae > Streptophyta > Pinopsida > Cupressales > Cupressaceae > Sequoia > Sequoia sempervirens. Next base: position 153,990,055 of record VDFB02271358.1, read on the forward strand.
TGCTTCCCATCACATATTTTTTATGGTTTACAATTGACGGTTTCTTATGATTCATTTTGTAGGGTTGTTTGGGGGTTTTTGTGCATTTCAATGTTTATTTCTCTATTTGATATTTGTACTCCTCTTTTCACATGTTATTTGTACTTGAGTCATATGGGAAATAAGGAGGTCATGCCTCAGGCATGAAATGACTTCAGATTTGGTAAGACACTCCTTTATAATTTTAGTTTTGTTTTAATCCAGATTTGTGAACAAAATCACTTCTTGTGAGCCTTGATTGTCTTGGGTTTAACATGAAGCCTTGACTGTTCTAAAATTTAGCTATTTAATGTCTTTTATAAGCCATGAAAGAAGTTCATTGCCACCACTCCTATTTTTTTTTGCTTTCCTTCCACATATACTTTGTTTTCATGCTTTGTTCTATGTTTTACACTAATATTATATTCTAATCATAGAATTTTTAGAAATGTTTGTATTTGGTTTCCAAAACTTTATGGGTTAGCTCTCAAAAGAAGTTTTTCCTCCATTATTTCAGCTCTTTGCTTTATGAAATGTTGTCAAAACATTATGAAGTTTGAAGTTTCAAGTGATAATAGTGTCATATTAATTATATAATTGCTTTGGCTGTAGGAAGAGGTAAAAGAGTTATTCATTCTGTGTGTACAGTTTAGGCATATCATTCTGTATTTTACATATATTAAATATTAATATATATAAAATACGTCAAGAGTTATCATTCTCTAATTTTCTTTTTTGATTGATTTATCTAAATGTGATCAAATCTTTGATTGCTCTTTGTGATCAAAAATATTATTTATTTATTTGTTTGTTCTTTTAGTTTATGCAAATATTTGAATTATATCTATTATTTATTTATTTATTTCATCAAATCTCTTTGATTTTATTTTTTTGTTTCATCAAATCTACTGTAGTTACACATGACTTCCACCTTCCTATCATTTTAAATGCAACTTCAAAAACTTTACACAGATTTTTGGATGCCACTATACACGCCTCTCGGTGTAATTATATATAAGTATTAAATCAAGTACAATTTAAGATAACTAAGATGGACAAGGAGAGAGGAATATAGAGGTAGAGATGAATAGAGAGTGAGAGAGGAAGAGTGAGATAAATAGATAGAGGTAGAGATGAATATAGAATGAGAGAGGAAGATGGAGGAAAATAGATAGAGATATAGAGAGAGATAGAGGGATAAGGGGGTATAGGGAGACAGGAGAGAGATAAAGAGAAAAAACAGAGAGAAGTAGAGAAAGGAAAATAGAGATGGATAGAGAGAGAGAAAAATGAGAAGAGAAAGAAAGGGAGAGAGAGGTTGAGATATAAAGAGAGAGTAATAGGGAGGGAGCAAGAGAACGAGATATGGAGAGAGATAGAGGGAGGGAAAGAAATGGAGAGAGATAGGTGGAGGAGCGATAGAGAGAAGATGGGGAAGAGGGAGATATATGTAGAGGGGGAGAGAGAAGAGTGGGGGAGAGAGAGGGAGAGATATAAATAGAGGGTGATATAGTGAGATAGAGAGGGATAGGAAAAGAAATAGATAGATAGAGAGATACATGTAGATAAAGATATGGATAGAAAGAGATACAGAGATGAGTGAGAGGTAGATTGAGTGAGAAATAAAGATAAATATATGCAGTAGAAGAGATGGAGGGAGAGATGGAGTGAATAAGATAGAGAACGAAGAAGGGGAAGAGAGGGAAAGGATATATATGTATAGGGATAGAGATAGATATATATATATATTTATATATATATAGAGAGAGAGAGAGAGAGAAAGAGCTAGAGGTATAGATGCAATGAGGTATAGATAGAGAGGGGGGTGGAGAGATAGCGAGATAGAGATAGAGGGGGCAAGATTAAGAGAGAAAGGTAGGTGAAAAGATAAAGAGATAGAGATAGAGATAGGGAAGGAGAAAGAGGGAGTGTGTGTATATGAGTGAAAGAGATATGGAGAGGGATATATATTTACAAATAGATAGAGAGGGAGGGAGAGGGGGAGAGAAATAGAGATAGGAGAGAGTAGAGAGAAATAGAAAGAGGGAGTGATAAGGAGAGAGGAGGTAGAGATAGGGATAGAGATAGATATAACTTGATAAATATAGAAGCAGTGTGGGAAATATAGATAAACATATAGAGAGGGAGTGATGGAAAAAGAGAGAAAGAGGGAGAGACTTGACATTTTCAAGAGGTGAATTTTTTATTACTTTGTTTAAAAAATTTATATTATATTTTATTACATTTGTATTTTTTTTTAACTTATTTATATATGTTTAATGATAAGGGGGGATGGATGCAACGGTTTCATAGGCAATAAAACCAAATGAATTTGAAGTTGCCACCCAAATGATAGGGCTAGGATAGAGAAAAAATAAAATGCAAAATATGTTTCTCTAATGGTGATTAGATTTTTATGAGTTGAAACCCAAGAAGATCCTTGGAACTTACAATCATCAACCTTGATTTTACCAAATGAGTTGAAATCCAATATCATAGATATGTGGTTGAACTATAAATTTCTAAAAAAAAGGAAAGTACGATGATATATCTCGATGTATCCTATTTGGGTAAACCCACAAAACTAGTTTACAATTCCAGTGAGGAAGGAAAAGTTGCAAAAAATGCCCCCATGCAAAAAAAAATTGGTTTTGGGGGTTCAACAAACATCTTGTTCGAGTGAACTAAAAGGGGGTTTGCTAGAACCCCCCTTTGAGTGAACCATTAAATGTTAGTCCACATTTTATGGGAAAAAAAAAAAAATCTTGTGGAAAGGGAGTGTTTTTGAACCTAGGTTCAAGTGAACCTCCAGGGGTGGTTCTCTCAAACCTAGGTTCACTCGAACCCCCCTTTCCCCCCTTCTCCCCCTTTGGCACCAAAAAGCTGCAAAATTTTTCCCTTCGAAGCTCGAGTTGAGGATGAAAATGAAGGAGACTTCACATACCCAACTAGACAATGGTAGTCCTTGGAACAAGCTATCCAACAAATATAATTTTAATATGTTTTGGTTTTATTATGTTTTTTTTTAGTTTGATTAAACATAGTTTTTCATCATAAATCAAGCTCTTTGTTTTGCACATGTGGAAAAACAATAGATTATCAAAAACAAAATTGAAAAATATGAGTGTACATTAGATATTGGAGTCCTTGATCCAACAAAAAAAAGAATTTCAACACATACAAAATTTTATGTTGTATATAGTCCCCATGTCTAAATTGTAATTGGTTTGACTTTCAAAACTTAATTAAGAAAAAAATATCCAATAAAACAATATGAGACCAAATGAAAGTACTAGATATCATAGTTACAAATATAAATTAAAAGAAATAGAATTTTATTCTTTCATGAAAAAAAAAATATGTTGTATACGGTGAGTGTCACCTCTTAAAAATGGTGTTACATTAAAAACTACCTTTCAAAGGAGATGGAAAGAAAAATCTAATTCCAAAATTTTTGACAAAATATATTTAGAATCTACAAACAAAATGCCACAAATCACTACTTTGTATCATCTTCAAATTCGTCATGGTTTAGCCACTATAGGTGCCTGAAAGTGAAGATTTAGTTAGAAAAAATCAATTCAATGTCCAGTTTGGCCAAAAATTGTAAACCAGTATTGTGGGATCACCCATCTATATTATGTATTATACTCTTGAAGATGCTATATATCTACTATAATATTGCAAGATTATCATATTATCATATTGCAAAATTCTAGATGAAATGAAGTTGATATATTCTCACAAGTTGTAGATTAAGCTATCAACCCGCACAATTTGGTCTACTTCTGTTTGTGATTTGGAAAGATTGAAAACTAAATTTATGTGTATCTTTTCACATAATATAGTGAATTATGATTGACACTCTTATTGTATATGATAATATAATTCAATTATATTAAATTATGATGCAACTATTTAAAATATTATTACAAACACACAATATTAATATTATTGTCATTTTGGATTCCTACAATTGATATCTCTTGATGTTTTCTATATAGACTATGTAACAGGATAAATATGCTATTTATTATCAAACCATATATAAGTGTTTGATCTCTTGTTCCAAATCTTATTCCATAAAATCAATCAACATTAATGTTCAAAAAGGTCACAAAGTTTTTTTTTTTAATAAAGAAATGGTAAATAGTAAGAAAGAAATATAATGATGAAAAAAACTTCTTCAAAATGGTAAGAATTAAGGGATGAGTAGGAGATATTTTCCACATGTCAAATTATGATATTGCTATCAGGATTCAACCTTGTAGCTTTACAAGTCAAACTCACTGACCCAAATTTGACCCATGTTTCATGTTTAGATGTACTCATGAAACATGGGTCAATGAGTTTGATTTGTAAAACTACACGGTTGAATCCTAATAGCAATATCACAAGAATTAAGGGTTCTATTTTCACATGGAATGACCAAGCTTTCTTTTAGAAAAAGGTTACTCTCATATTACACTCGTATGGTAGCTTTAGGTAAATCACTCATGAAGAAACTTTAAACATAGATCAAATGATTCATTAAAAAATTAGATTGAGGAATGAATGTTATTGATAATCAAGTTATTTATATTTAAAAAATCATATTTATTAGATATTTAATCAAAAAAGATATACATGTTATACATTTAATTTTTATTTTATTTATATATTTAACATATTTTCAAAATTATATAGTAAAACAAAATATTTTTTACTAAATTCTTGACATGATTTGAAATGTTGGATTACAAATTAAGATAAAAGAAATTGTTGAGATAAATCTAAGACTATTAAAAATAATTATTACTAATCTTTAATAAAAAAATCAAATATTGAAATTAAAAAAAAAAGATATTTAATGTTTCAATTTGTATACTTTTGAAGGATAACCATGATCATTCTTAAAAAATTTAAGGAATAGAAAAAAGTTAGTATGAAAGGATGAAACTCCAAGGCAATAAGCTCTATGTATAACCTTTAATAAAAAAATCAAATATTGAAATTAAAAAAAAAAGATATTTAATGTTTCAATTTGTATACTTTTGAAGGATAACCATGATCATTCTTAAAAAATTTAAGGAATAGAAAAAAGTTAGTATGAAAGGATGAAACTCCAAGGCAATAAGCTCTATGTATCTCCTCCATATCATATAAAAACATACAAATCCCTCAACCTTGCATTGTTCACTTTTGTCACCTTATCATTGAGGATTATAAAGAAAAACCAAAGGACGTGGTTATATTATTTTGAGTTTAAGAAAAATCTTTGGTATTGATCTAAAGTGATCAAAGTGTAACTTTTTAACTTGGAATAATTTAATTTTTTTAAATTGATATTATAATTTATGTTTTTCAAGTTTAAAAATAAATTTTAGATGAGAAGTTAATAAATCTTATAATTTGGTGTTGATGACATAATTTTAATTAAAATAAACTTAATTAAAATATGATAATTTCATATTCTTGAAAACTATGTTTTTAGATGTACAAAAAGATATTTTTGAATTTTTAAAAATATATTATAAGTGTCAAGAACATCAAATTTTTAAAATAATTTTTTATTTTTTCAAATAATTTTTATTTTTTCAAATTGATACCAAAGTAATGTTACATATGTATATAGTAGATATTTCTAATTAAAAATGTTTAAATTATATTGTGCTAAAATATTTCAAGAAATTGGTATTCCTCTTAATTGTTGTAATTAAACTTTATCCAAAGATTTTTCAAAATAAAATGTATAATTTTTAAACCCACAACATCAACACCCTTTCTTCCACCCTTTCTTGCATACTACAATTTAGAGAATCACAACAATGGTGATTAAAAAGTGTATTATGGTTTTGATAATGTTGATAGTTTGAAGGATGAATTATAGGAGCTTGATTAAAAAACTTATAGTTATGTTTTTAATTTGATAAAAATAATCATCATTTCTTTCTAATTATTTTATCAAAAATAATATTATTTTAATAATTTACTTATAAATTTTTTTACTACTTAATCTTTTTAATTGACAAACTTTTTAAATTTTCTATGGAATATTTTGTACTAAATATATTGTTTTCTTGACTTTAGAATATAATAATCTCTCTATCATCACTCAATAAGCATCAAAAGACTATCACAACACTATCTAAAAACTATTTAGATTTCACATTTATTTATTTTAAATTAAAATTTTAAAATAATTGTTTAGTAAAATAAAATAATTCTTAAGAAAATTAAATATTTTAAAATTAAAAATTATAAAATAACTCTTAAATAAATAAAAATAAATAACTTTTAAGTAAATTAAAAAATTCTTCTATAAATAAAATAATTTTAAATTATATTTAATAATTTTTTAAATAGATATATTTAAAATATTTCCATTAATAAATATCTACCATAGTAAAATGTTTAATATTAAACTAAAAAAATTTAAAAAATTCTTAAATTTAAATATTATAAAATTACAATAAATTTAAATCTTAAATATCCTTTATACTGCATTAAATTAAATAAAATAATAACAAAATTAAACACTATAATTTACAATTTATTTAGTAAACAAAAATCTAAAACATTGTAGAGAGAAGAGATTTTATAATAATATATAAACTAGCAATCACACCTTTGTGTGTAATGGGTACGCCGAAGGTCTATTCAAAGATTAATATTTTACTTTGTGGTATTTTATTTGAAAGATAGAAATTGTAAAATGTGAAGTGTCAAATTATTTAAATAATTGAAATTAGGTTTTTGGGTTTTCGGCGGTGGCGGCTCTGATGCGAAAATTTTTGCTCCTCAAAATCTGCTTAAAGGCGGTGACTCATCAGGTGTGTTTGTTCCTTCATAGTCTAGGCTTTTATGGGCATTTATGATGAATCAATCTTCCTCCTCTTGCCTCTGCCGTTCGGCAGAGGCCGTACCCCCTAATTCCTCCTCGGCTGTACCTAGGGCATCTATGGCCGCTGACAATACTTGCATAGACAATCCCGAAACTTCCCCCTCGCATTCGAGACCCAAGTCATTTTCTGAGGCGGTGGCGAAGCTTGGTATCTCCATCAACGTGAGCGCAAGGTTTACCCTCTCGAACCCTAATGAAGCCTCTGAAGCCAGTAAGAATTGTGGGGTTGCTCCCATATCTCTCTCTGTTTCTCCTAATCCTGAAATGCTTGCTGAAATAGGTAAGGAGAAAAATAGACTAAAAAATTCTGCTATTTTCTTTTATGCTGTTGAAGTAGATAAATGTCCGCCCAAGAAATTTCTTGATGACTGGTTCCATAACTATTGGAACCTGAAACTTGGTTTCCACATCTCTTTCTGTAGGCAAATCCAGAAAGGGTTGTTTGTGATTTTTTTCACTAATCATGAAGCCCAAACTGAAATACTTAAAAAGCAATATTGGACCGTGGTTTCTACCTCCTTCTGCGCCATTGCTTGGTCGCCTGAGGCCATTCATGAGGAAGTCCTTGCGCTCTCAGCCCCTCGCTGGATTGTGGTCAAACAAATCCCACCATTTCTATGGCGTTTCCTTCCTCAGTTGCTTGAGCCACTTGGTAAAGTCATCGGAATGGATGACACTGTCAGACTGGTCCCTCATATGGACGCTAGGGTTCTTATTTCGCTGAATCCCAGTTTTGAAATTCTGTCTAAGATTAATATTTGTATTACTGAAGACAAATTCATGTGCCCCATTGATATTCTCGGGGGTCTGAATGCGTGCTTCCTGTGCAAAAGGGAAGGGCATCTGAGGAAAGACTGTCCTATCCTTAAGAAAAAACCTTTGCCTGCCAAACCCTTGCCTCCCCGTAATTCTTCATCTACTGTTAACCCTAACCCAGAGTCCTCAATGGATAAAACCCCGCTCTTTGATGTGGCCGCTAAACCCGCACCCCCTTTGGCCTCCAACTCCCCATCCACCCCTTTTGTTCCTCCCCCTGCCATTCCCCCGACTGATTCTTTTCCTCTTGCGATTGTTGCTCCGAACACCGGACCCTCTGCGATGGAAAAAAATTCCAACAAGCATAGGCGTAGAGCCAATAAGTAGAATATTACCGCTCTAGAGGACTCCCTATCCCTTTGTTCTCAATCTGCCTCTTTCGCGCTCAACTCTGTCGCATCCGCATCCAAAGAAACTCTAAGTAGCTCTGCCCCTTCTTGCTCGGCCCTTGTGGACTACTCTCTCAGGTGCCCTGACCCGACCCCTCCCCTAAGTTTCCCCCCTAAAATTTTCCATGAGCTTGGGGATGATTGCTTACTTGAAGTCATCCCGGCCAGCAATGTCTTCGCGGGTTCGGCCTTTCACCCTCAAAAGCATACTTTGGAGTTGGATTACCTATCCCCTGACGATTCTGAGAATGATGATGAGCTAAGGGATGATTTCCCCATGTCTAAGCGGAGGGGGAGACATCTAGGCTCCAAAAACAAGAACCCCTCCAAGAAAAAGATTGGTGACATTCAGGGTAATGTTACGGCCCCATTTGTGGGATCATCTGATAATTGCTCTCCACCCCTAAATGTTCCCCAATGAATTGCATTTTGTGGAATATTCGGGGGCTAGAGTCCCCTGAAAGAAGGTGGGTCATTATGTGTTTCCTTGATACTTGTAAATCCATGGATTTCCTTATGCTGCGGGAGATTAAGGCTACCAGATTCATGCTAGATGCCAACCTCAACTTTCTATGGAAAGATGCCATCAAGCTTTACACCAACCACCCTAGAGGTAGGGGTGGGGTTACCCTTCTATTCAATAGAAAATGGGCCAATTTTATCACCGGCAATGGGATTCCCCACTGTAACAGGGTGGTTTGGGTTACCTTTAATTTCAATAACAATATATTTGGCATATGCTCTATTTATGCCCCAAATGATTTCAAGGAGAGAGCGGGTCTTTGGGACTAGTTGGCTGCTCTCCCTAATATCCCCTGGCTTGTGGGGGGGGACTTCAACATGATTGAATCTCAGGAAGACAAAATTGGAGACCTCTCGTTTGTCTGGAAAGACTTGGAAAAAATGCACTGGAAAAAGATGATAAGTTCCAAACAATTATTTGATCCTTTGGTTGGCACTAAGGACACCTACCCTGGCATCTGGCACACCTGGTGTAACTTCCAACAAGATCCCTCTAGAATTTACTACAGGCTTGACCATTTCTATGCTAATAAGAACTTCTTTTCCTTCCTCCCTGATAATATCGGCCACCAGGTCCTTGTTACCCCAACCTCTCTTTCCGATCACCACCCTATCTCATCTTGTGTTAGAATTAACAGCTCCCCTATTCGTAGCAGAGGCTCCAATCCCAATTTTTTCCTTAACACTAACCTGCTCAAAGATGATATTCTTAATGCCATCTATATCATTAGATTCATCAACAGAAACAACTTTCCTGCCAAGTCTCATCTGGATAGATGGAACTTGAACGTTCCCGCCTAGCAGAATCTTTTAAAAACCATTGGGCAAAAAAGGGCCAAAGACTTTAGATTCGTGGAAAAAAAGCTCTCCTCTGAGCTTCAGGTTGCAGAATCCAACATCCAAGCCAATCCTGCTGATTGTGAGCTCATCTCTCATGTTGTCAAGGCTAAAGATGCCCTTAGACAACACCAACAGGTCAAGGTCAATGGCACCAAGATCAGATCCCGTACGCATTGGCTGCAGTTTGGGGACAGGGGCTCCAAATTCTTCTTTAACCTCATCAAGCAAAAGAAGTCTAATGAAACTATAGAAAGAATCTTAGTTGATAATCATGATATAAATGACCTGGAAAACATCAAAAAGGCCTTTGTCAACTATTATCAAAATCTTTTTGCCTCTGAGGATTCAGAGGAAGCCTCCTTCTTGAGAAATCAAGTTCGTTCCCTCATCCCTAACAAGATCTCCGCGTTAGAAGCCAACCAACTATCTAAAGATATCTCCTTGGAGGAAATTGAAAAAGCCATTAATGCTCTTAATAATGACAAGACCCTGGCCCTGATGGTCTCCCGGTTGAGTTCTATAAGGCTAATATTGACTGGATCTGCCAAGACCTTCTTGATATTTACTCTGAGGCTCTTGATAGAGGCTCCTTGGGTACCTCCATTAATAGGGGTATTATTAAATTACTTCCCAAGGATGGGGACAAAGCGCTCATCAAGAACTAGAGACCTATTACTCTCCTCAATGTCTCCTATAAAATCTTCGCCAAGATTCTGGCTTTGAGAATTGAGAATATCCTACCCAAGTTTGTGTGCCCTACCCAAACTGGATTTATTAAAGGAAGATATATCCTTGAAAACCTGATCACCAGCTGGGAAGCCATGAATTGGGCCAACGTTTCTCAGCAAGACTCTGTCATGTTCCTTTTGGATTTCGAGAAAGCTTATGACGGGTGGAATGGAATTTCATGACCATGATGCTTGAAGCGTTCGGCTTCCCCAATACCTTCTGTAACTCTGTTAAAATTTTATTTAAAGATGCCTTCACCCAGGTTGATGTGAATGGTTCCCTATCAGATTCCTTTCCTCTTGGAAGGTCCATCAGACAGGGTTGCCCCTTGGCCCCTGCCCTCTTTGTTGTTGCTTTTGAATCCCTTTACTACATCTTGAGAGACAACTTTGTCTCCCCGGCTGTCAAAGGCATATCTCTTCCCAACAATAAAGAGCTTCTTAATTGCCAATTTGTTGATGACATCGTGATCTTCCTGGAAGCCATGGCTGATAATTTTGAGGCTTTGTCTTACAAGCTCAACCTCTTTTGCAAGATCTCAGGCGCTCGTCTCTCCCACCTCAAGTCTATTTTCCTTGGTTGGGATGAGCAGCCGCCTAACTGGTTCAAGAACTATAACTTTCAATGGGGAAGCCCGCACAAAATTGTGAGATATCTTGGCATACCCTTCTCCATTGATCCTTCCCTTAAAGACATGTGGTCTTGGGTCAAAGACAAGATCTTTAAGAAACTCAATAAGTGGCACAACAGGGCCCTATCCTTGGCTGGCAGAGTGCAAGTTTGTCAAAAAATTCTCTCCCCTTACAATATTTATTATTCCTCAGCCTGGATGTTTAGTAACTATCAAATTTTAGAAATTCAAAAGGCGGTTAGGAAGTTTCTTTGGTCTGATGGCAAAGGTAAAAGAAAAATGCACGTGGTTAAGTGGGAATGGTGCCATACTACTAAACTCCTTGGGGGGCTTGCCCTGAAGGATCTTAGGCTCCAAGGGATTACCTTAGCCGCCAAGTGGATCTTTCACTCTCTTGATGGCGATGATCCTTGGAAGGTCCTCGTTAGGAATAATATTGAGAGGGGATTCCCCAAGAATGCTAAATCCTGGAAGAATCTTTCGTTCAATGATCTTGTCCTTGGTAACTTTACTGTTCTTGTGCAAGGATCTGCTGTTTTTAGATCCATTTGGAAAGCTTGGAACTATGTGAGGGGCTTTATTAATAACACAACCTTCCATGATGATACTCATCTTTACGGTGAAAGGTCCATCTAGTGGAACCTATGTTCTTCAGGAAAACCCCTCGCCCTCTCCTAGGGTTGCTCTGCTAGAAATTGGGATAACAAAGGCATCTCTCAATTGGCTGACCTGTTTGAGCATGACAGATTAATTACCTGGGAGGATCTCATAAACAAGTTTGACATACCCGTCTCCCAGAAGAAGACCTATAATTTGATCCACAAGGCCACCATGAACCTCTCGGCCTCTTGTCAAATAGATTCTCATAGATTCTTAAGCAGTAAATGGCTAGATGGGACCATTTTAAAAAAAATTAAAGCCAAGAATATCTACAATATTATCGGGCATTCTAATGCCATAATTGACCACATCAACAATGTTTGGTACTCTTCCCTCGACACCCACTCGTGGAAGAAATTTTTTGAGATTCTATGGAAAGGTCCTACTGAACCTAAGATAAAATGTTTTAATTGGCTTTTAATTCTTGATAGGCTTCCTATTAGAAAAGATATCTCGATTACTGATTATTGTAATATGTGCAGGTTACCAGAAACTGGTAGACACATTCTTTTTTACTGTATTTTTGCTAAGGAAATTTGGCATATGTTTGGCATCATTTATCCTTCAATCTATAACATTATTGAAATTATAACTGGACATATTGATGGGCTGAAGCAAGATTCTAATTTATTTTGGAAAATTCTCTCCTCTAATATTTTGTGGCAAATTTGGAAATGTAGAAACAAAGAAAGGTATCAGAACAATCCCAGAATTCTTACTGAGTCTTTTCGGAAACTCATCTATCTTAAAATTTTCTTGCAAGTCCACACTACCATGTTGATTGAAAAAGAAAAACTTAAAAGGTTCCTTAAGAACGGTTTTGCCACGTTCTTCATATATGAGATGCAGGGTGGCTATGCATGGAGGCAGGCTCTGGACAATATGCAGTTATTCGAGAAGTCTTGCAAAATGCTTACCCAAGAAGTGAAGAACAAGAAGAATGCCAACAAGGAACAGATCCTCATGCTTGCTCAGATTCAAGATTCGAAACGCATTGTCTGGATGGAAGGTGCTCAAGGGTGGATGGCCTAGGTTGATAACATGGATGATATCTTACACTAGTGTCTCTTCCTTTTTGTCTCTTGCTCTTTTTTGTATATCTCTGTTCTGGATACTTCTGTAGCTCCTGATGTGAGGCATAGCCTCTCTTGAGCTGTACATTGCGATCTTCTATGCTTTTTTGGCACATATTTTTTGTGACCTCTCTATATATAATACAAAAATAATTGAAATTATGCAATTATATGTTATTGTCATTTCATTTGAATTAACAAAATAATATTTGGAATTACAAGTCAATTTAATTTAATTCAAGTTATAAATTCAAATTAGTATAGGTATTAAAATTGTAATAGAGTTATTGTAGTATATTTCACAAAGTAATTCCTCTATGAGTATTAAAAACGTAAAGCAAACCAGGCTATTTGTCACTTATTCAATGCAATCATTTAAAATTTTAGTCATTTGTGTCACCCCAATCCCTTGCCTTTTGACATTTGATCTTTAAAGTAGAACCAGTACAATGGCACAAAATTGTGAAGAAATATTTACTGTATAATGTATAAGCTTTGTAAAGAAGAATGTATTAAGTTCAACATATGAAGATGATCCGATCTCTGTTGTTAGCTCTAAAAATAGCTCTAGCAACAATTGCATTTATAGTTTCAGCAGTAGCTGCTATACATTCAAGAATTGTTAAGGAAAATAGCCTTAAGAACAAGGAAAGAAAAATAAACAAAAATGTTGAATGCCAAATGAACATAAAAATCATTTCACAATTCAAAATTTTCCAAGTGAAGAAATAAATAAGGAAAATTGTGAGGAAAATAGCCCAAGAATAAAGGCATTATGATTAATCTGAGAAATAAATAAGATTATTAAACAGACAGGAACACTCTCTGGAATTGAAGAATAAATGAAAAACCCAAGAATAAAGGCATTATGATTAATCTAAGAAACAAATAAGATTATTAGATAGACAGGAATTGGAATCCAGTCAATAAAAGTCCAAATGGTTACAAACAAATAGCAAATCCTACTGATTTTTGTCAAACGACATATCTGAGAAATTTAAAACATATAAGTGAATGTATTTTTAAAACATATAAATGGAACCAGATTATTGGAAGAAAATTATTTAATGATAATGTCTCTAGAATTTTGTCGTATAATGATCAGCACCAAATCACCTATTTATGATTCAGGTGGAAGTGAAAGTTTTTTTTTTATTCACTGCCAGGTTCTAAAATATTTATAGATAGATCTAGAACAAAATGGTTGAAGATAGCACAGATTTTCTATTGGAGGTATTGCACAAGTTTCAACATTTAAACCATTTGAACCCTGCCAAGTAATATGGATTGCTGCACCAATTAGAAATTGCATAATTGAAAAGACATTTGTTCAATTAGAAACTGAAAATTAATCAATTTTGTACATGGAGGTCTTTGATTAAAACCAGTTCATCGAATTGTGGTTCACAAAAATAACTTGTTTTAAAATAAAATAGTCAAAAATGAATGTATGTGAGAAGTAACTTTTGATTGGCACCTATCAATCCACCCTCAACCTTAAACACAATTTGGCCTTTCAACCATCAATATGATAAACAGATTTAGGTTGCAGCTTTAATGTAAAGCACAAATTTTCTATTGGAGGTATTACACAGGTTTCAACATTTAAACCATAGTGTACATAATCACCGATTAATCTTCGAGTGGACGATTAATCACCAGATTTCATGCAAAACAGTTATTTTTTGCCTTTACTCGCTAAATGCTATAGTGCTTTCGTTTCATGTATTTTTTCCTACGTTTCTTCTACTTTAACCCTTGATTTTACCTTCATTTTTGGCATGATTTGAAGCTTCTATTTCCACACACTAGTTGCTATGGGCATCGCGATTTGCAACAATGCACCTATTTTTCTTGCATTTTGGAAGTCTCTTCATTAAACCCTTGAATTTGCATATGACACTCTAAATTTGCAGACACCCACAAATTTCCACTATTTCCTTGTGCGATTGTGACTGCAATCAGCATCACAAATTGTAGGAATAGCTCGCGATATCGCATGAGTTAGAGGATATAAGTTTAAAAAATTTATAGTCTATAAATTATAAAATTTCTAATACTATATAAAATTTGTATAGTTTAAATATATTATAGATATATTTATTATTATGTATTCTATTTTAAGTTTATATATTATAAAATCTTAAAATATTATAAATATTTTATAATATTATATTATAAAATATTTTAATATATATACTATACAATCATAGATTATATTTATTATTATATTTTATATTTTATACATTAGAGAACTTTAAAATATTATAAATATTTTATATATTATTAAAATTTTAAATATTATAAAATGTTTTAATATATATAATATATAGTATATAATATAAGTATAGATTATCATTATGAAATATGAATATATTAATATATATATATATATATAAGAATAAAAATATAGTTAGTTTATTATATATTAAGTTATATATTATATTTTAATACCTTTTAAGTTGTCGAGTATTGCCAAGTATTTTCCGAGTATTTGTCGAGTCAAAAATTTTGGGCTTACAGAGTAGTCTCTGAATCTGAGTATGTAAAATATGATTTAAACCATTGGTCATATGCAATATAAATCATTCTAACCATGGCAAGTAATATGGATTGTTGCATCAATTAGAAATTGCATAATTGAATGGATATTTGTTCAATTACAAAATGAGAATTAATTAATGTTGCACATGGGGGTCTTTGTTTAAAAGCAGTCCATGGAATTGTGCTTCAAAAAAAACACTTGTTTTAAAACAAAATAAACAAAAATGAATGTATGTGAGAAGTACTTTAGATTGGCACTTAATATTGAGGGATTAATTAAATGTATGTTAGAAAAATAATGAAGGGAACTTAAACAGAACAAGTAGAACTAAAATCCAGGGTAGTAGTTCAACAAAGAATCGAAGATTGAATGAACAAGAACAAAGTTTAATTTCACTCATGAATCTAAGCTATTCATTATTAATTTTTTTTATTAATACACTAATGAATGTATGGGCATTATATCAATCATAATCCAGATCTCATTACTTGTCAAAAACAGATCAGATGCCTGTCACTTTAACTGTCACTACTTAAAGCATAGCAAAGGAGAATTGTAATGAAAAATATGCATAGAATAGAAAAACTGAAAATTTGACAATGGAATGGCATATAAAAATAGTGGGAAGCACTTTTTAACAGAGTTCGAGATGGGGCACTATACAACTAAATCTAATCTGGGTCTGAGGGACTGTAGAAGGGACAACACTCTAAACTGTGTGATTTTAGATGTGATATGCACGTGGAAGCAATATTAGCAATATATCATAAACACTAAATGATAATTAGATGAAGGAACAGAAGAATATATGAGAACTATATGAGAACTGGAACATAAAATATATTAGTTTGTGCATTTTGTACATTGCATGCTCTCTTGAGAGGTATATAGCTGGTTTTCTCCCATTAGCTATCTCTATGCTGATGAAATCTGAGAATACAGATATACACATAATGTTACAAAGCTGAAAAGGATAAGTAACTGTTAGAAGTTGAAATGACTGAGTTTCTGTGCAATTTTTTGCCTTCTATCAATTAGTGTTGGATGGTGTCAAAATGTGAAGAATGAATTTGGTCCATTTGGAAACGAAGGTTGCAACATTATTGACACTAAGTGGTACTATGAGTTGTGACTGGACCTTGGTGGTTTGGTCTATTAGTGTCTTGAACCCTAACAAAGAAAATGATGAACTATGCGTTAAGTTTGGTGCATGAACGAATGATCCACATCCAATCTGTCGATGTTGTCCCGCACCATTGTAAAAGTGTGTGGAATTTATGGAGATAGATTGTTGATCTTAGAGATACTACAAACCTCAAGAGAGTGTTTGGAAGCACCATAGACTATGAGAATGGGTTTGAGCATATCTTTGGATTTGTTTTTGGAGAATTCACCTAGATCATAAAAAATTGAAGAAATAATACTTATATGTAATAGCAATCAATGGGTTTTGCAATGTCTGTCTGACTTTATAAGATTAACTTTTCAGGTTAAGTTTTCTGTGGTGCATTAGTGGAAGAATTTCTAAAAATCCAAGCACAAGTATTTATTTATTCTGATGTTTTGAGGCTCTCTACAAGACTGGTCATCAGGGAAAGAAGCCTATGCTTGGAGAGATTAAACCTAAACCCAAACAATATTTAATCATAAAAAACAATATAGTTAAAATTACCTTAATTATATAGTAAAATAGTTAATTTGTTTAGTTGTTAAAGTTCCTATTAAATTCCAAATCTAGGGTCCCTTTCCTGTAGATATCTTTATCAAAATTTCCCAATGAATTCACTGTTAAGATAAATATTTAAAAGTCAATTAATAACTGATTAATCTAAACTTTATTGAATTAATTGTTAAAATAACTAGTTAATTCATTAATTCTCTAGCTACCAAGCAATTTAGACATGAAATCAAGGGAAAGAAAGGGAGGAGGTGCTGGGGGAAAAGAGGGTTGAAGTGTCTCGAGGTTTCCATAATCTGTGTAGTAGAGGCTTCCATGTTTGATTTGTTTTCCATGAAAGTATACTTTTTTTTTTCTATTGATGCTAATATTGTCATTCCTTGTGGTCCCTTTCAAGCATGTAGTTATTTATGTGATGTTTGTTAATTTTCAAACTATTTAATACTGGGATATCCCAATGAGAGTTTTGGTGTACGCTACCCTCCTTTCTCTTTCTTTCCTTGCTTGTTACATGTGCTTATTCCCCTTGAATAATATGAAAATATGATATGCAGATTAACATTTACTAATATATCTAAATTATTATCACTTCACTCATGAATTAATCTATCTCGGGTTATCAAGGGTTGAATCTATCCTTATGATCAAAGATTTTTCAAACAAGATTTGATGATCTTAGAACAAGTTTTCAGTTTGGAGTTTGAATGTGTTAGTACACTGATTTCTTCCCGGGGTACGTCAGCCACACAATATATATATATAATATTTTAAAATCTATTAAAATACCCATAACTTGCAGAAAATAAATTGAAAAAATTGAAAACACAATTCATACTGATAAATACGAAAGATAGGCTAAACAGAAACAATATCTCTCATTTTAATTCTGAAAATTAGCCTGTTGAATGGCTTACAATCATGCTGAGAAATAACCTAAACTATTAGTCTTTTACGCAAACAAAAAAATGGCATATAACTATTCTACGCCTCAAAATGGATGATAATCTGATTATTTACTCCTCCCCGATTAATCTCTAGTTTTCCCTGTTTTCCTCAATGTATCTCATACTACAGATGGTCAACCTTCTTCCTCTATTACACCCCTGTTCTCCCATTTTTCCTTAATTTCCAGCATACTCCTTTTACCATGACTTAAGGCACACCTTCATTCAAGGACAACCTACTCATGTCTCTGCCTCTGTCCTATTCCTTGCAGTCATTTCTCTTCATCTTCTTGGTCTAGAGGTCCTCATGAGAATAATTGGGTGATAATCCCCAATCATCAAAGAGTCAAAGATTAATCATTCATCTTCCAGCAGATTTGTCTTCATGCTAGGACCATTATTAAACAAGATAGCTTGAGTTTGAAACTCCCATTTGATTCTAGAAAAATATTACCACATCACCTTAGACAAAACCCCTTCACTCCATCTACATCATTCTAAGAATAAATGCAACCAAGAATAGTTGTGCAAGAACCAAAAGAACTTCTGTAACAAAAAGAAGATATCGAACAACAACTAAAGATCTTGTGCAACAACTGGGAATATACGAGGCTTCCGTTGTAGCCTATGTGCATTACTGGCTTAGCTTCTACAGGATTCTCATCTATAAGTTCTGAAATGCCCAACGGCTACCCATGGCTGATTTTTGTCAATCGCCATGAAAAATGTATGGTTTACGACTTCTTAAGACAAACTGGAGAATTTTTGTCTTTCCTTTCTGCATCAAGCAAACGCCGGCAATGATTTTTGAAAATTTTACTATGGATCAAGAACAGGGCCACAGCTGCTTAAAAAGGGTACACTTCGAGTTTACAATCTACTTATGAAAACAAGTTCTGAGCTACCTCCCATGAAATCTATGCCGAAAGCCATGGTGGTAGGGACTTTGTACTCAAATACAAACAACATACATGTTGTACTATGCAGAGACTGTGTGCTCAAATACAAACAACATACAAGTCTATGATATTCTAGCTTCCTATCAATGTTTCAATATCCAGGCATCATGGTATGGTATTATGCAAAGATGTTATAGTTTGTGCCACAAGAATGCCCAAGGTATGTTTTCTAGTCTAGTTTTGGTCCTACACAACATGATGGGTACCAAAATCCTGAGAATGGTAGGGAAAATGGGAACCACAATTATGCTACCAGGGACCTACGCTTGCTCTACAAATGACAATAGTTTGTTATCCTAACCTTAGGCACTGAAACCTGCAAGTGCCAGCCCTAAAATCTTCTGGTAGATTCAAGTCCACCAACAGTGACCTCCAATGTCTAATTTCCCAAGAAGAGAAACTGTGGGACATTTCCAGAAATAAATCCCACACTGAAACCCTTGGTATCCATCCTTTCAAAAATTGCAGCAGTGCATCATAACACCTTCACATTATAACTATCCCTTCCTCCTCAATCACCTTCTCTATGCCGCTTTTTGTCTCTGCAGATAATCTCACACGTGAATGCTATCTATTTAGATTAAAAGAATATTGAGTGCTCACTTTGCCATGCCTATGGCATGCAACCTAGCCATCGTCACTTCTCAAGACATGCAGTGGCAAGAGCTATGCAGGTACATATCCTTGCCATGTAACTGTAAACATTCTTTCTGACAGTCTAAATTCCAAATGAAACAGTATTTTAAAATTATCTTGATTTATTCCTGCCAGGCTCACCCACAAATTCCATTGTTTCTATGTTTTTTACGAGTACATTTCAGTCAGATTTGTTTCTTTTAGTTTCCTAAATTGAAGTTGAAAAATATTTGAAAATGACTTACCTCAAGATTCTGCAGAAATGCGCCAACGCTCACGAGGGAGGAAAATGTGCAGAGCTTGCAGGAAGAATATCAGGAAGCAAATATTTTTTACACCAATTACTATTCACATGAATTGATAAGGTAGAAGGCAGTAAAGGACAATAAATGCATCATAATGCAGAGTGTAGCGACAGTAAATGCACCCATCCTCATTCATTTCACTAACACTATTGGCCTTTCTGCAATGAACAATCAAGATCTATTTAATGGCAGTACATCCATTCTCCCACAATTTTAACCAGAGATAGACAAAATGGATGCGGAAAACTTCGGTGAGGGAACGCCTTCAGCATAATAAAAAATAGAAATTAGAAAAATATAGAAGTTTCCTTAATTATTAGCCGATAGGTTATATATAGAGTGAAGTTCCACAACTACTGGTTAAACACCGAATGGTTTATAGGTTTCCGATTGCCATTAGATGAAATTGGTATGATTTCCTTACGTCAGAATGAAAACAGATAGATATTAACTCCAAGTTGTGGTGACACCGTGTCTTGTTCCGTATAGCTCTAGCATCGGCTTTGACATGAAACACTTTCTACCTAAGAAGTCTTCAGAGGTGGGTAATGAAATTTCTGGTAAGTCTCTTGTAGGACCCACGCCTATTTCTGAACTAGAACGTAATATCAAAAATTATTTCAGGCCTGAAAAAAACTTCTATATTATAGTGAAGAAATACTGTTGTTAAATATTATTAGTAATGTTTGGAGTTACACTAGTAACTCATTAATATTTTTATAAATTTTATTAGGGGAGAGGACCCACAACACTTGAGCATGTTTCAATAGTTGTGATAGTAGTTGCTTATATAATGTCCAATATTTAAGTCAAGAGGCTTCTTACACTCACATCAATGAGTATGTGTACATTTTTATTCTTCCCATTTAAATTGATATCTATTAACCCATCGGTAAAATATTTATCAATAGATTTATGCTTTTAAATCAGATTTTAAAGTAATTTAGATAATTTTCAATATTTTTTTAATATCAATTTAGAATTTTTATTTAATTGTACTATTATATTTAAGATTTTTTTATATAAGCTTTAAAAGCATGCATTATCATCATCTTTTTATAGTTTTAGACATTTGTAAGGAAATATAATATAGTATTTTATAGTTTTAGACATTTGTAAGGAAATATAATATAGTATTTTAATTTATAATAGTAATATATATCATTTTATAATATTTGTTATAGAAATACATATTAACTTACAATATTTTCACGTTTTTATAATTTTTAGAAGATTTTTAACAAGATTACCTTGAATATTTAATACAAAAAAATTAAATAAATACAATATTATATATATATGATGATAATAATAAATACTTTTAAAGCTTACACAAATAAAATCTTGAATTTAATATTACAATAAAATAACAATTATTAAATTGATATTAAAAAAATCAAGATAATCTTGTTAAAATCTTGATAAGTTGTGTATGGTGTCTAAATTGTACAAAGCTTCACTTGGTAATGCAAGCTTTAGTCGTGGTTTACTTTTATGCATATTGGATTGATGATTTGCTTGGTTGCATATTACTGCAAATAAGATCTAGATCTTGTTTTATTTTGTTCAAAGCTGCTTCAATCAATAGTAAATGATTTTAATTACACAAGTTTTATATGTAGGTGGAATTAAAAAAGAGATTTAACATTGAAACAGAGGCAACCATCTTTGAAAAGGGAGAGACAAAAGTCTAAATTGTGATTAGGAGAGGGCAACAATTGTGGATAATGGAGGTATCTGCATTTCTTATTTTACTTGTAATCAATTATTTTTAATTATAATATGAAACATAATGATTTGTTTTTCCTTCTTGATATTGATTTGAGTTTTTGAATTTCAATTTTTTTATTTGAGTTTTTAGATTTGAGTTTTTCGATTTTAGTTATTTTCTCTTTTAGAATTTTGTTTTTTTTTTTGGTACCATCTTCTAGCAAAGTGTCAAGCCAGTATAATCTCTAATATATATGATATCACTATTGTTTTTAGGATTTTTATTTAATTTCTTAACTTCTTATGATTTTCAAAGATATCAATGCTCTCATCCTACAAATCTGAATCATTTTCTTCATTCATACTAGAGTGATCTACTATATCAAATTCATAACAACTCCTACATTTCTGTAAAACTCTAAGTTGACCTTCAACTTGCTTGGTTTTTGCATCTGCATTTGGTTGTCGTGGATGAGTAGTAGCACTAATTCCTATTGTCTTCAAGATTTTTATCAAGATACAAATACCAAGGATCAAAGTACATACCTCCAATTCTATAACAAAACTCTTCAATCTAACTTGTTTATCTGCTTATTTAGCCTTAAAAGCTTTGTAGTTTAGGTTCATAGAGAACAAATGTGGCTCTAGAATAGAAAAGGTAGCTGAAACGTGAACCCCTATATGGCCCAACTTAACAGTAAATGACTTCATTTATTTTTTGTAACATTCACACAAATATAAGCAAAGAAGATAACAAATGCATGAAGAACATTTTCATCTTTATGCCCTTTTGATTTTTCACAGCATAATCCAAAGATGGGATACAATTAGAGAAATAAAATAAAATAAATAGTTTATAATATGCATTTTTGGGTGGGAATGAACTTTCAAGAAACTTTTGGATAGGAGATTTAAAGGTCTAAAGGTAAATCTTTAGTATTACCCTCCCACACCATTATATATATCTCTATTCAAACAAACAAATTAATGGTTGGGGTATTTTTTAGAGTTTAGATGTATTTGAGTTTTGTAGGAATGACATTTTCATTTTTAAAGCTCATTACATTTGTTAAGCATGTAATATATTGATGTTGATTTTATTTTAGTTAAAATGGGTAAAAAAAATAAAAATAGATCTTTAATTAAATAAATATCATTATTATTATATAATTTTTTGGTAATTATTGGACGCACATCATACAACCCATTATAAATATGCATAAATTGGCATTTAAATCATTCTTACTTTTCAGCCATTAAAATGCAAAACTAAATCTAACCAGTAAAGAATACCATTACCTGAATATAAGTTGTTTGGTTTTTTTAATGTATTTTATTATTTACAAACTAGCATATATATACTTCAATATTGTTGGATGCAGGTCTACCAAAATAGTTGCAACTACATTAGACAAAATCACGATGCATGTGGGCTGAAAACAGGATTTTTGAGAGCGTGGGAGAAGGCATGAAATATATCAAGGAGGGAGATCATGTGTTGCCATTATTTATAGGCGAGTGTAGAAAGTGCATATACTACAAATCACCAAAGACTAATTTGTGTAAAAAAATCAGAATCGATCCAATCAGGGCGATCATGTTAAGCGATCCTTCAAGAATTAAAAGATATTATTTTTTTGTTTAATGGATTCAATCAGGTTACATAGATATCGACATCCTTATGTATCAAAACATCAAATTCTTTCTTTTTCATTCTAGCCCTGCCATGCTTGTCCTCCTAAATCTTTTAACATTGCAATGGTCAATTAAATAACTGATAAATCTTAAAGATTATAGTTATCCACTTAATAATGGATAAATGTTCCTAATTATAATGGTTTAGTAGAATAAGGCAAGATTTTATACCTTTTTCCTTAATATGGCTCCTACTTTTAGTGCTACGAAGGCTCCATGAAAACCTTTTTTATTAAATTTTAATAATAGCTTATGAAATGTGATACAAAAATATTGATTGAAAATTAATTAACAATTATATATAAGTTTTTTATTTTTTATTTTTGATGGCTTATAAAATTATGTCAAAATTATTTACTATTTTTTAAAATCATTTTGAATTGAAATTGGTTTTTTTTATAACTATAGAATTTGGGAAAAATAGGTAACTCAAGAAGGATAACTCTCGATGTAGTTTATATATATTAATATTTAATATATGTATGCTAGTTTTATCAATATTGGATCAATAGTTGTGACTTTAAAGTTGTTAGTGTTGATGATCACTACCCATAATTTAACAAAATTTATTCCTTTGATCTAAAAAGCAACCAATCATGTGATTCCACATCATCGATCAATAAAACATGTTGTGAATGCACAAGTATTGGTTTCACTTTTTTTTGGGTCTTTTTTGACACCTTGACAAAAAGAATGTTGATTTGTGGCATCATATTTGATTATGTGGCCTTGAAACCTTAGTTATAAGCAAATGACTTGCCAAGTAAGATGCTGTAAAAAATTGGGAGTGATTTGAAATTTCCACGTAGGATAATTAGAAGTGCAAAGTTAGGGTGCTCAACTACTGGGTACTCTCCCCTACAATTTTTTTTTTAATATGAGTTTTTTATATTAAAATATTGTATATACTAATATAGTTTGGTTAATTATTTGAAAAATATATTTTTATATTATTTTAGTAATTTTAATTTTTTGCATTGAAAAGAATAAATTTATAAGTGAATAAGATGAATTTGAAGCTTCTCTTGTTATTAGTCCATAAGCTACATATAATGTGAGATTTGAGCCTAAAACAAGTCTCAACCCTACAAACCACTATTGGGTTGTTAGAAAACAAGTTTCAACTATCTTTTAATGGTAAACCAACTGTATTTAATGATGAAAGCCTCCAAAATCTCACTTATTACATAAAATTGAGATAAATATTGATTTGGCAACTAAATGGGAACATTTTATTTCCATTTACAATTCTTTATGTTTTAAATATGTATGCAGATATTTTGTAATCAGATAATATTTAATTTTTTTAAGGAAAAAATTTAGATTTGTCTAAGTTTATTTCATTCCATTATTTAATGTTTATTATTAATTGTTTAATCCAACCATATGAATTTGCATAAACAAATATGTACTCTTTAACATATTAACATACATATAGTTTTATATCGAGGTAATCCTTGAACATTCTTTAGGTGCAAGTGCTAGTTTTATCAAATCTCATCTTTACCTGATAGGCTATATATAGTATGAAGTTTGAGCCCAAAAAAATGTCTCACATCGTATACCACTCCTGTGAAACAAAATTTCTTCGTTGTTTGTTGTTCTGAGGCTGAATAAAATGGCGGACAAAAAATATTATGGGTAAAAATTTTAATGTATAATAAGTGCACAATATCTTTCTTCGTAGATTATTTGTAGCAAAAATCAAATCTTATCAATGCATTTAACAAGCCGGACCAGCTAAGAGAGTGGATGAAACCAAATGAATGGTTTTTTTTATCGAATCAATGCATAATAACTACACAAATCCTTCTTGGTAGATTTTTCTTGTTGTTGTTAGTCCTTTCCTAATACATATTTTCATCTAGCAATTGCATTTACATAATTTTGCACCCATTGAGACTATCTACACTTTTATTATTTTCACTGCCTTAACTTTTTTATAAATATTTAATGCATTTTGTAGGAAAAAAAAATACCTATAGTTTGCTACAAACTAAAAATTGTGAATGGTTTGCAACAACCACTAGATTGAAGAAAAAGAACAAATTCAATAAGAAATCACAGTATGTTTACCTATTTACTATTTACTATTTCACTATCTAAATTGCAATATTTACTATTGCACT
Source organism: Sequoia sempervirens (assembly GCA_007258455.2). Classification (NCBI taxonomy): domain Eukaryota; kingdom Viridiplantae; phylum Streptophyta; class Pinopsida; order Cupressales; family Cupressaceae; genus Sequoia; species Sequoia sempervirens. The sequence goes on from VDFB02271358.1 coordinate 154,015,217, forward strand.
TTTCTTATTTGGAAACAACCATAGATAGCCCAAAACCAATGCCTTGATAACAACAAACTTGTTTTAGAATACAATAAAATGCAAAAAAAAAAATGAACTAGCACTGTACAGGTTTTCCAAACAAAAAAACTCACTGCAACCATGGCAAGTGATAGGTAGACATTGAAATTGACCGGCAATAGTTGAATCCCAATAAATCAACACATAACTTGATTATATACATGTGTGTAATTCAAAATGTTGTAATTTTCCAAAAGCACCATTTCACCATGGAAATTTACAAATTCCTTGCGCACACTCATCATCTCCTACTTGTATTTGGTCATTGATGGACCATATGTGTCTTTCAACCTCTCTATTTTGTCCTGCAACTCCTATTTTTCACATTAAAATATTAAAATTCCAATAACATGCCACTTAGGTAGAGGAAAGGAGAGGATTTATACAGATTTAGCAGAGAAAAGAAGCGATTTAAATACATTTTAGTGAATGATGTATTCCTCTTCCTTCTCCATGAAAAAGAGATTGAACTTTTCAAGCTCAAGGCTGAGCATCTAAATGAAATCGGTCTCCTCGGCAATCAATTTGTACTTCAAAAATGTGAGATCTAAACCATCACCGCCCCCATCGATCGAAGAATGACTAATTCCTAGTGTTTTGATTCTTTGCCACTTACGTGGCCCTTGAGAGACCCCTTCGTCCTGGGCTTCCTTTGGTTCAACTATGAGAGCTATAACTTTCAAATATTTTTTCAAATCTTTGTATGAAAGAAATTTGTCCTACCATTTTGGCAACACTTATTCAATCGACTTTTGCAAGTTTTTACTGAATCTCATTATAACAGCTAAACTATTTTCCCTCTTTTCTTGCATCTTAACATGCCTTCTAAGATTTATTTTAAGCTATAGCTACATTAAATTGTATTTTGAATTTTGTTTCATTACTTCACCTACTCTTATTTGTGTTTCCCCACCTATTGAGTACAAGAAAGTTGTAATACTTGAAACCATGTGCTTGCCACATAGCTGCAACGTGGCACAAACTCTGCATGTCACAGGACATACCTGACCAAGCTTCTCTGTGGAGGTATTCATAAAATTTCCTTCACTTAAAATTGTGTGTGAATGGAAAAAATGAAATGATATTTAATGTGTGAGTTATTGAAGGTATTTAGAAAACAATCGTGACAAAGGTACTATGTGAAAAGCTTATGTCAATCCATATTTTATGAATTTATATTTATAAGAAGGAATTGTCTCAAATTTTTTATGTTAGAAATCTCATCACAATTTCTTTTGGAAAAAATTTTATTTGTGGAGTGAAATTAGTGTTTCACGTAGAGGGGAAAAATGTTCATATTAAACAACCAAATTAGTGAATTTTAGTAGTTTTTATAGAGAAATAATGGCTTCTTAGGGTCTTTGTTTGGTGAAAAAGTGCATTGTGTTTGATTTCATTAATTTTTCTAATTTTATTTACTTTTTGTGAAAATTATGTATAGGAGCTCCGTCTATTTGATTGTAACACATTCTTCAACATTTTAAATATTTGTAATTGTTAACGATGGACTTTGTTTTTTAAACAATTTTTTTGAGGTGAGGTTTTCAAATTTCCACTAATTGAGGTATTTTTTAAAACAAGTCCTCTTGCTATTTTGAATCAACTATTTCACTTTGCACCCTTCATCAGAAACATAAGAAACAATATTGTAATGTAATTTACAAAAGATCACATAAGACAAATTTTTTTGTCTTAAATATTGTAAATTGTGTTGTTGGATATTTTTCAATGTGTACATGTAAACTTACATATATTTATAAATAGTATAGATAAATTTTTCTTTACAAGTTATACATTGTCTATTATTTTGAATGTATGCTAACTTAAACATTGCTAACTTACTTTTTTTGCTTTATGAACAAAATATTTCTTTCAAAAGGGAAGTTAAAGAAATTTTATCAATCAATACACAAATAGTATATTGTTTACCATTTTTTAAATTTCATTTCATTCAAGAATTAACAAGTATCATAAACCCAAAGATATTACTGAAATCTCAAGTAATGACAGTTCCTACTTGAGATTTCAATCATATTGTATATATTGCAAACAAGATTATATATATTTTAAAATACACTTCCTTTCCATGTTTATTTCTATATATTTTTCTATCGGCATAACCTTTGCACCCTCTAGTGCAAGTGCTAGTATTTAAAGAAAGGTAGTTGTTTAAACAAATAGAAAATATAATTTTGAGTGTTAAACTGACGTGTGCGGACAATGATTTTGACAAACCAAATGATTTCTAGCCCTTCTAGGGTTTTTCACCTAAAAGGGGAAAGAAATGGTGCCAAAATGGAATTGTCTACACTAAAGATTAATGTAAATGTTTATGTCTAATTAAGATTCCCTATTGCTTTGATCTAAAAATGAAATGATCTAATGGTATATAAAACCTAAGAAATATGAAGTGTTGGAAAACACACTATGATATGCAGAAAGATGAAATAGATGCAATAAAACATGAAATAAAGATGCAAGATAGAAATTACACACCTGGAAACTGATGAAGAGTTGACCAGGGATTGCAAAGATCTCTGAAATTCTAATTTTTTAGCCAACTGGGACACTTACGCTAGGCTGGGTGACTTAGTCCCAGATCAAGGAAAGTGCACAAAAAGTTCTCTGCCAAAAGGGTGTCTGAAAATGTAAAAATTTATAAAAATGCAGTGCAGTGGGACTAAGTCGCCACTAGAGGCAACTTAGTCCACTTTGGATTTTCTACAAATCCGAAAGTGGAAACGAAAGCCCACAACTTGCACTCTACTTTTTATGGAAATCTAGATTTGAATCTTCAAAAAACCCTGCAAAAAAGAAGATATTTTGATTTCTAATGGGTGGTTTGCCTCATTCAAACCCCTAATTGGTATTTAAACTTTGTGAAATACAAAATATGCATAAAACCCTTGCTCTAAGTGTGTCTAAGACTAGGAGAAAGGTGAAATGAGATAGAATCCTATTCTAATGTGCTAGAATAAGATGAATAAATGTCACTTGAATGATGCAAGACTTCAATGCAAGAAACCCTACAACACTTCAAATGAATGTAAATGACATGCAACATGTAATGCAAACCTCAATTTTGAAGATAGGAAGAACATGGAAGATGTAATCACTTTGAAAACAAGTCATTAGGTGTGATTTGATGGCTAGTTGCATCTCCTCAACCTAAATTTCTCCATGATTCACCATAGGCATCCATGGTCATTCCTTTGCAATGTAATATCTTGGGCAAAAGGTGAGCTTGAAGACCTACAAAAACCCTAGTTTACTGCCTCTAAGCTTCAACTTTGATGTAGAAATGCCATTGAATCTTCTTGTGAAAGATACTTTGCTCTTCAATTTTAATTTTTGCTTTGTGAAAATGACTAGGAGATGTGAAAAATGACCTAAAAAACATGTATTTATATGCATTAACACCGAATTACTCAATATTTTAACATCATAGGCCAACATCCCTCACAAATTTGAACTAGGTTGGTGATTTTCCTACTCAAAAGTGGAAAGCACCCCAAAAAGGACTAAGTCGCCACCTTGGGTGACTTAGTCCCACCAGGAAGTTTTTGGTGGGTTTCACCAAATTTGAGTGGTTTGAGTGCTATTTGTCAAGATTTAAGTGGTTTGTGAGTGAAATAGGCCTTAAGGTCCAAAATTATGAGCATTAGGGGCCTATAAATGAAATTTTTAAGGGGTGATTGAAACAAGATGTCTAAAGTGGGACTGGGTTTACCACAAAATTGTCTCTTTCTTCAAGAGTATACAATTTTTGGTGACACATTAAGCCCCCACTTTAGCACCCATATGACTCTATGTGCATATGTAAGCTAAAGCACTCTAAACAGTGCATGCTACTTTATAAAAGGATACTCATTCAAAAGATAGGAGAATGAAGCCCCCAGTATAGTTATCTGCAAAACCACAACATTAGGAACTGCATCCTGCAAGACAAATTTGTTAGCTGTCCAAAAATCCTTTTTCCTAACTTTCTAGAAATTAAATTCAAGGGTAGATGTATGCCCCCCTTGATTCCATTTTCTTTTATGGAGGTGGAATCAAGGTAGCAATCTAGCCATGTCGAACAAGAAATATCATATCATAGGACATTTCCAAGTACCATGTCTCATAATGATAGAATTTTGATGATGTCAAGTGTGGAATCATGATTCCAATGCATCAAACAACATTGAAAATGGAGTTCCCTAGCTCTCGTTATGTTGTTTTGAAGAAAAAGTGCTTTATTAGTTCATGATATATAAAATAAACCCTAATTGAGTGCATAGGAAAAAGAAATGAAAATTTAGGTTGAAAGATCATTTTACCTTCTTGTAGCTTGATAGTGACGAGTGAGACAAGAAAATTTTGAGTAGATGAGGACATACACCTGCACATTTGGATGTTCTCTGAGACAAGGTGGGACATGGTGAGCATCACCATGAGGTGATTCGATTGGGAAACCTTCGTTTTGTGATTTTGGAATGATTTAATGAATTATTATGCATATCTAGGTTAATTTAGGATCTTGGAAAAAAGTTCACAAAGTGTCCTCTTTTTTTGCAAAGTGTCCCATTTGTTTGCAAAGTGTCCCTTTTGTTTGCAAAGTGTCCTAAAAGGGTTCTAAAGTGTCTAGGGCCTTTATGGAAGCACACTAGAGTAACTTAAATACAATTATATGATGAGTAATGTAAAAATTGAAGATATTAGATGAATTTTTAGAGCATATTGTTATGATTTTGATAGGTACCTGCCTGAGGATGACAAAGATTAGAAGGGAGACAACTGAGCTTCCTAAGAGATCTGGCTCCATCGCTATCAATAGAGGATATAGAACATCTATAGACTATGGACATCAACTAGGCATATCTTATGCCTCTTATGAGATACCACAATGCCATGTTGATGGCTCTCTGTGAGTGATGGAATGCAGATACATGTACTTTTCATCTACCTATAGGAGAGATGGTGATCACATTGGAGGATATACATTGGAGTATTTGTGTGCTGATTCGAGGAGAGTGAGTATAGTTCTGTAGAGACCGCACCTTTCTTGAGCAGCGAGCTAATCTACAGTATTGTTTAGATGGTCTCGTTCACGATGCATGAGTCAGAGGACATATTGATTTTTCTATGCTATTATATTCACAGGCACCAGTGGTTCAATGGATTATGATGCATACCATAGCACTATTTCTTGTCCCTAATGGCTAAGGTGGGAACCTCAAGGAAGGACTAGTCCACTTTATTCGAGGGATGTATGAGCATCACATAGTATACACTTGGATTTGGTGTATCTTGGCACATTTATACTATGATCTTGGGAAATTTATTTTTTGAGAAGTGGACAGTATGGTGCACTGCACACTTCTACAAGTGTAGTTCCTGGAGCACATTACATGCACTAGACTAGTCTGGTATCCATGTGCGACAACAGTGGGGTACCCTCAGGCTTTCCGGTATTCTCTGCGGTGAATATTACAATATAGTGATTTGCATTTTTGGAGGGTACGATTGGACCAACTGAATGAGGATGAGATCCTTTGGAAACCTTATCATCTGACATTACAATGGCTAGATCATACCAGAAAGTTGAGGAGGATGCACATGGAAAGGTTTTTTTAGGCCAACATGACCATGTAGTACGACTATTTTACTATCATTGGGTCATGCGGCAGTTCAGATAGGTACAGACACCACACTAGGCACGATCCTTGTTCAAGAGATCAATGTGGAGTGCTCAGAGATTGGGTGATATAGTGCGACTCATTCTTGACCATGTAGTTGAGAGTGACTTTGACTTCTCTAATCATGACCAGTTACTAGCCTCTAACACAGATGACATCGGTGTCATAGGGGAGCATGAGGAGTGGTGGACAGTGACCTGACCAAGACCAATGTTCCTGATGGATGAGCCAGTGGGAGATAGAGGGCCACTACCAAATGAGGGAGATGATTAGGAGGATAGGTTCGAGGAGGTATGCTACAAGCCTACTGATATATTCATAGATGTGGTTGATGAGTATGAGAGGATGCAGATCTAGATTATGATGACTAGGATGTAGAGGAGGAGGAGGAGGAGGAGGAGCCACGCCTGAGTGAGAGTGATGAGGCAAGGGCTAAGGACTAACATGAGTGGGGAGATACCTCTCCCATCCATATGATGATGTCACAAGTAGTAGCTGCAGCAGGCACTAGCACTCACAGCTGAGGGGAGGCTAACATAGCCTCCATTCCCCCTATATAGGATGACATTGAATTTTCTCAGCCAACCGGTGATATAGGTGATGATGTTTCATTTTATGCATGTGTTTTAGTACTTATTCTCTTTTTTTTATTTGTATATCATGATGATGTGTATTGATTATGCCATGTTTCCATCCCGCAGGAGTGACGAGAGACTAGCGAGAGTTCTACCATCAATTTGCTATAGAGATAGTACATGCATCACTCGATGAGGAGGAAAGAAACCCTGACTACATGCCCCCACCTATCATGGAGGAGGAGCCAGAGGAACTCAGACCTTTCACAAGATTATAGGTAGCCTATGAGAGCATGAGGAGATGACTCTGGCAAGCCGAGGTTGAAAGACCATCGACCTAGATGCCAGCAGAGGTGGAGAGATTACATGTAGAGATAGCACAACTACAAGAAGAGAGGGATGTGGCACATGGGCAAGTACAGGGTCTAGAGTATGTGCTCAGAGCCAATGTGTCATGGCCTTGGTCACACACGACTGTCTCTCGACATCCGGGTACTAGATCATGAGCACCAGATCCCAAGGGGTCTAGTTCTCACAGACCATGTCGATGATTGTATATTATGATGATATGTACATAAAAGTTTGGATATTATGTTTTATGATTTGTTTAAATGTGTTGTAAATGTTAAATGGAAATGTGATTAATTAAAGAACCTTTGTAAGATTACTTGAATTAATGTCTTCGTGATTTAACAAAATCTATGTGATCTAAATAAAACATATTGTAGTATCATTTTAGATACAACATGATGATTAAGTATGTTATGCTAAATTAAATTGAACTTATCATAACACACATGATGAATTTGAATAGCATGAAAGCTAAAGTAATTATAAATAACCACCTTAGTGTTCAAGACAAGTTAGTTGTCAAGAATGAAGCAGTATGAAAGTATATAGGATAAAACCCCATAACTTTAACTATACTACTTTATTATTCATACTATTCAAAAGGGATTAGACATAATACTAAATAAAATGTGTGACATTGATAGGTTCCTTAAGGTGTGTTCCATCGAGTTCTATTAAGACATACACACCAGACCCAAAGCTTGTTTCGACAATATATGGGCCTAACCAAGTAGGACTGAATTTCCCTCATTCATTAGAGTCGGCGTTGACATTTCGCTGATTTGCAAAGAGAACTAAGTCACCCCTGTTAAATGTGTGAGGAATGATATTGAGATTGTTAGAATTTTGAACTTCCTTTTGCAATAGGCTTGAAGGTGCGCAAGAGTGTTGATTTCGTCAAGCATTTCAAGTTGATGTAATCGTTCTATTTTATAAGTGTTATTGTCAACCAATCCTTGAAGAGAAATCCATAATGTTGGTATTTCTAAATCCAAGGGCATGATTGCCTTAGTACCATAACTGAGATTATAAGGTGTGGATCTAGTGGAGGAGTGAACACTTGTGTGATAAGCCCAAAACACATAATGTAGTTGTGTGTGGCAGTCCTTATGATTATTACTAACAGTTTTCTTCAAAATTTGTTTGAGGACTTTATTAGTTGATTCAGCTTGACCATTAGACTCTGGGTAGTAAGGTGTCAAAAAGCGGTGTTGAATGTGGAAGGTCTCCAATAATTTCTTCACGTCATTATTCTTAAATGGTGTACCATTATCAGAAACTAATGTGGAAGGAAATCCAAAGCGAGCGATAATGTGTTCTAGAATGAAATGACATATCATGTTAGATGTTATTGATCGAAGAGGAATAGCCTCTACCTAATTTGTAAAATAATCAATAGTAGTGATGATTAACCTATGTCCAGTGGAAGATGGTGGGGATATTTTTCCAATTATATCCAGTCCCCATACAAAGAATGACCAAATAGGGATTTGGGCACAAAGCTCAAAAGTAGGAGCATGAAATAAATTGCTATGTTCTTGACATTTATGACATCACTTCACATATGCATAACAATATTTTTCCATATTTTCCAATAGTAACCTATACGAAGGATCTTTTGTGCTAAGGTCTTTGTGTCAAAATGACTGCCACAACTACCTACATGAGCCTACTCAACTGCCATATTGATTTCAAAACCCTTAAGGCATCTAAGTAAAATACCGCCAAAAGACCATCTATATAACATATTGGCAAGAATTATGTACTTAGTGGCTAATTTGTTTAAACGAGAATGGGTGTTACTTGTTATAGGTTTGGGAAGGGTACCATCTTTTATGTAATTATAGATAGCAGATCGTACCATTCACTTGAATCAAGTTTGGTTGCCACTAATGCATTGATAGTGATATCGTTGATGGAAGGCTACATGATGGGATGAAGAATGAATATCATATCTTGTGAAGGATCAGAAGGAGAAATAAGAGAAGCCACACTTTCCATTACATTTGCATGTCAATTATCTTTGTATGAGATGTTATCAATCATGGAGTTAAATTTTTTCAAGGACATTGTGAGATCTTTATATTTGGATAGTTTATCATGTTTAGCTTGATAGACACCATTTATTTGTTTGATCACCAATTGTGAGTCACCAAAGATCCTGATGTATTTAATGCCCATGACTAATGCAACACATATACCAATGATTAAGGCCTCATATTCAACAGTGTTATTTGTACATAGGAAATTCAACAAGTAAGACAAAGGAATAGGCTTTCCTTCGGGCGAAATTAATATTACTCTAGCACCGGAGCCTGTCCTACACTTAGATCCACCAAAGTATAATTTCCATGTAGAAACACTGGTTGTCAAAACACTATCATCAGGAAAAGAATCATGGCCTGGTAATGTAAGAGGTGAAGGAGCATCAGCTAAATGGTTGATCAAGGCTAGTCCTTTAATCGCTTTTTGTAAAACAAATTTAAGGTCAAACTCTGTTAACAACATAACCCATTTAACTAAACATCCTGATAAGTCTTTTTTGTTGAAAAGATGTTTGAGAGGATCAAATTTTGTCATGACTTGTATTTCAACATTTAGTAGATAATGTCCCAATTTACTAGTAGGGAATACAAGGGCTAAATATTTTTTTTGAAGTGGGGAATATCAAATCTCATAATCAATTAGAGTCTCACTAATATAATAAATGGGATGTTATTTTCCATTATCATCTTTTTGAGCTAATAACACTGCAAGAGCATTGGTAGATGCGGCGATGTAAAGGATGAATGGTTTGTTTGGCATGGTAGGTTGTAAAATAGGTGGAGTCACAAAATATTTCTTCAAAATATCAAAATACTTTTTAAAATATTCATTCCAATAAAAAGGCACATCCTTCTTGAGGATATGTGTGAAAGGTAACGTTCTATTAGCTAAAGAAGCTATAAAATGACGGATAGCTTGAATTTTTCCTGTAATGTATGTAATTGAGAAATATTCCTAGGAGGTGGCATGTTTATGATAGCATCAATTTTATTTGTGTCCACTACAATGCCTCTATGAGATATGATAAACCCTAAGATTTTTCCACTATCTACTCCAAAGACACACTTTTTTGGATTAAGTCTCATGTTATATTGACACATTCATTCAAAAATTTGATGGACATTCACATTGTCTTGTCTTGTTAAGGACTTGGCAAGGATGTCATAAACGTAATCTTCCAATATTTTATGTATGTAATCATGAAATATCAATGTCATTGCTCTTTGATAAGTTGTTTCGGCATTCTTTAGTCTAAAAGGAATCATAACCAAAAAAAACATTCCCTAAATAGTTGTGAATGTTGTCTTGTATTGATTTGTGTGTTGATGAAGATTTGATTATAACTAGAAAATCCATCCATGAATGAAAACAAAGTATGTCCAACATTTGAATCCACTATCATGTCAATATTAGGAAGTGGAAAATCATCTTTTAAAGAAGCTTTATTCAAATCATGAAAATCTGTACATATCCTAATACGATTATCAGGTTTAGCAACTGCGACAATATTTGAGATCCAAGGAGAATAATCAATAGGGAAAATGAAACTTATGTCAAGGAGTTTTTCAAGCTCTCTTTAACAAGCAAGGCTATATTAGGATTCATTTTTCATATCTTCTATCGAACAGGTTTAGTTTTTTCAGCAAGCACAATGTTGTGTGTCACATTTTTTGGGTCAATTCCTGGCATGTCTCAATATTTCCAAGCAAAGATTTTAGGAAAATCATGGAGCAAAAGTGTAGTATCCTCTTGTTCTTCATCATCAAGACATTTTCCAATCTTAATTACTTTTTCGTTATTGTCGATGTCCATTGGTATATCAATTTTATCTCCTAGGGGGAGGGAATTCGACTTAGGAGATTCAAGATTATATGGTTCCATGATTTTATCATCATCATCAAAATTTTGTGACTTGGAACTTATCGTAGCGCAAATAACGTTTCATTTGGAACGAGATGAGTTATCAATTGCACCTAACATTTTTGTAAAGGCTTCATCACTTCCAACATACTCCCAAGATGGTGGAGAAGTCATATCAAGAAATTCAAGATGGTTTAATGTAAGCGGGGTTCTTCGTTTACATGTGATAGTATTGATGTTTAACAATGGTCATTGAGTTGCTTTTGTTGTCTTAGATAAGGAATATCCCAAACTAGTCTATGTTTCTTGTGTATTAGGTTCATTAGGGACCTGAATTCCTTGTTCATTCTTTCCACACCCTTTACCATTGTAAGTCAATTGTTTCACTAACACATATCCTTTTCCATAAAGTATTTCCATTTCTTTGGGATTAGGGAGTTGTTGATAATCTATCTCATCAAAATTCATTGTGTAAGTTGCATTTTCTTTTGAAGGAGATGAGATAGAGGTAGGAGAAGATTCTTCCAAATTTTGAGTTCACATAACCATTGGTTTCTCCTATTTTTCCTCTTCCTTGTGGGTAATTATGTATTTATCCATAAATGAAGGTATAAACTCCAAGGTTCCCCAATCATCATCTAACAATTTAGACACATAATCTTCTACATTTTTATTGGTCTCAAGAGGTTCAATATGAGATGTGGGAATTAAAGTATTCAGAGGGTTGGTTCCTTTTTCAAGTTGCAAAGAAATCTTAGGCTCAGGGTCTATCTCAACTTGATATACTTTATTGTTATAGACATATTTCATTACGTGATGAAGAGTCGAAGGCACCACATGCATCTAATGAATCCATGGCCTTCCCAAGAGAAGATTATATGCAAGATCATAAGGCATGACTTGAATAGGAGTTTGCAAGGTGACCACTCTAATGGTTATAGGTAAGGTGATTATACTAAGTGGTTGTTTTGTTGTGTTGTCAAATCCTCCTATAGATAAGGAATCAAGTTTGATTTGTGATTTATCCACACATAAGCAATCTAAAAGCTTCACACTGCACACATTGAGGGTAGAACCATTGTCAACAAGAGTCCTTTTAATGCCTATTGTATTATATTGAGAAATAATCATAAAGGCCTCATTTTGTTTCCTTAATTCTAACAAAGGGAGCTCATGTTGATGAAAGGTAATGTCTACATTAAGTGTATTCATTCCTTTTAGAAGAGTTTCCACATCACTTGAATTTGTACTAGGAGGAACCACTATTTGTTGCAAGGCTGTTTGAAGCATTGAATGATAATTGGGTGAGTTTTGAAGAAAATCCCAAAGGGATATCTTTGCAGGAGTATTCTTGAGTTGTTCAACGAGATTGTACTCCCTACGGTGTGAATGTACGTGAGAAGCACTAGGAAAAATAGGATTTGGTAGGGGTAAAGATGTTGGAGGAGGTTGTTGTGGTTGTGGATTATTTCAGGTGTAGTGTGTGTGTGCAACATCATGTTGTGGTGGATAAAGGGTAAACTTAGGTTTAGGTGGAGGTTGAGGTTGATGTGAAGGTGGGTAAAGGACAAGTTGAGGTTGAATTACATTGACATATTTCATTTTTTATTTCTCACAAAAAACCTTAGTGGATGGATTGTGTGAGATGAAGTCTTCAAGGGCTTCATCTAACATACCAAATTCATCACTACTAAAAAATTTGGAAGATAAGTTGTCATGAATTGTTTTAGTTTTTTCATCACAAACCTTAGTGGATGAACTTAGTGAGAGGAAACCTTGTAAGGTTTCATTTAACCTATATAATTCATCACTACTAAGGGGTTTGGATGATATGGTTGTCCTAAAGTAAAACATTGTTTTGATTGGTTCAGATGATGTGAAGTTTATGTTTTTTTTTTTTGATGAATCTAATCTAAATGAGCTAGGAGCTAATGTTGAAAATGAAAATTGCAAAAATTTAATGCTATTTATGATTGTCATTAAAAGGAATGATACTAATGCCAATAAGTAAAGTAAATTAGGAAATAAAAATATAGAAATAGAGGAATGACTGAAGCTAACAGTAATTACAGAAATAAGAAATAGAATGCAAAAAGCAAAAATGAAAAAATTTGTACCAGGACTAAGTCACCCAAGGTGGCAAATTAGTCCTAGTAAGGTAATTTTTTGAGTTTTTCTGAATTTTATGATGAATATGAATGTGTTAAGTATAGTACCATGTAGATCTATAATGTAAATGCATAAATTTAGTATTATGATATGAAATGGAATGCAATAATGCAAACTAAAATGAACTTTTCACTAGTGCACTTTTGAAAACCCTAGGATGGAGTTTAAACAATGCAATACCTAATGCAATGCAAATGAAACCTAGGATGCACTTAAAATCATAAGAAAATATGTTCAAAAGTCGGGTTCCCCAAAATGTGGACAATGATTTTGGTAAACCAAATGATTTCTAGCCCTTCTAGGGTTTTTCACCTAAAAGGGGAAAGAAATGGTGCCAAAATGCAATTTTCTACACTCAAGATTAATGTAAATGAGATGTATTATGTCTAATTAAGATTCCCTAATGCTCTGATCTAAAAATGAAATTATCTAATGATGTAAAACCTAAGAAATATGAAGTGCTGGAAAACACATTATGATATGCAGAAAGATGAAATAAATGCAATAAAAGATAAAATAAAGATGCAAGATAGAAGTTACACACCTAGAAATTGATGAAGAGAAGACTGGGGATTGCAGAGACCTCTGAAATTCTAAAAAATCTAATTTTTGAGCCAACTGGGACGCTTATGCCAGGCTAGGCGACTTAGTCCCAAATTGGGGAAAGTGCACAGAAAGTTGTTTCTACCAAAAGGGTACCTGAAAATGTAAAAAAAATGAAAAAAAGTGTAGTGGGACTAAGTCTCCACTAGGGGTGACTTAGTCCACTTTGGATTTTCTACAAATTTGAAAGTGGAAACAGAAGCCCACAACCTGCACTCTATTTTTTATGAAAGTTTAGATTTGAATATTTGAAAAACCTTGTAAAACAGAAGATATTTTGATTTCTAATGAGGGGTTTTCCTTGGTCAAACCCCTAGTTGGCATTTAAACTTTTTGAAAGACAAAATCTGTATAAAACCCTAGACCTAAGTGATGTAGGTATGAGCAAGTTTTGGTGGTGTTGTCATTAATATTGTCATTGATGTCAACACATTTCAGTATGTTGCAGATTGTACATGTATAGTTGAGATGCTACTGAGATGTTGAGAGTACATGTATCTATCTTTATGTTGTTGTAGATGTGTTGCGTTGATAATTTTCCAAGTGCTTTTGAGAAAATTAATAAAGAAGTGAAGTCATAGTGATGAATGTGTTTAGAATGTGCTTTGGTATGCGCTTTGTGTATCTCATGTGTTGATCCTATTCCTATGTGGATATGAAGATCTAATAATGGTGATCTTGTGGTGATATATCCTAAGTTTTAGCTTCTGGTGTGATGGTATGTGAAAGTTATTTTCACCAATGTATGAATTGTTCTGGCATAGTTGATCTTCTATGGACTAAGAGAAATGTTTATGCTCCACAGTCCTCCTCTATTTTGTTTCAAATCTTGCAAATATAGAATATGTCTTGTGAAGGTATTTTTTGTGCTCTAGCAAAGAGGTTTGAAGATTGGTGATCTGGAAGTCATATTTCAATATTTTAGTGTGAGTTTATAAAATTTGGTTTGATTGGTGAAAGGTGTTCAATGTTTGAAGCATATTGCATTTGTTTTGGATGTATCTGAAGAAATATTAGATGTATTTTCATGTTTAATGAAGTGTGTTGTGGATTATGCATGTCATCTTCTTATTGGGAAGCATGTACATCAATGTTCATTTGTGTTTTCATTAGGTTTGGCCAACCTGGTGTTTACACTTCATTCAAAGAATAAAATCAATTTGAGGAAGTGTGTGGTTGATATGAGACATTATTTTTGGTCTTGGTTAAATGTTTTAATTGGTCCACTCTTATTCCTTTCCACTACGGGAATGTTGAGTCATCAACCTATTTTGAATTTATGAAATGAGATAATTATGGCCGACCTTGGAGAAAGTTTCTAAGGATGAGGATGGTATTAAAGCAAGTTGAATTGTGAAGAATTGTATGATAGTGTGATGCAAAGTGATGAAAGTGGGCCACAAATCATATGAATAGAAGTGTGTGTGTGTGTGTGTGTGTGAGTGAGTTGGGTTTCTAAAGGTGGTGAGATAAAGGTTTTTGCAATCCTTCAAATGTGTGTTAATTGTTGTGGTGGATCTTTTTGTTCTCTTTTGTATCTGTAGGCAGTGAGCCTCCCTATTGGACAATGAGTCATTTTTGTGGATATTGAGTCCTTTCTGTAGGCAGTGTGCCTTTGTACTTGGACAGTGAGTCCTCTTCTAAGCAGTGAGCCCTTGGTAGTGAGCCTCTATTTTATAATCTTTATATTGTGAGTTAACCCTCATTGTGGTTTTTCCCTCATTAGGTATTCCATGTAAAAATTTGGTGTTTATTGTGTTGATTTACTTTCTGTTATTTGTGTTTCATGCTCTTACTTAATGACACAATAGTGTGGTTGTGGAATTGATAAGTATTGAAGTTTTAAGTTTGAATTTTGTGACAACGAACTCACCCCCCCCTCTTAGTTGTCCTGGACTTGTTTAAAAATTGGTATCAGAGCTTTGGTTCCCTAGCATAGAGCTTAACCGCTTAAGGAAGATCTGATGGTGCATAAGTTGGTGATCCCTATGTTTAATGGAATTGACTACAATGACTTGAAGGGACAGACAAAAGGATATATTATCTCTCTTGGTTTCAAGACCTAGAAGGCTATTGAGACAAAGTATACATACCCGTTTGGTGGTCTTACTACTGCAGATGAGATCTCTGCTTATGAAGAAAATGAGAAGGAGAAGGATGCTATTTGTAGTGGCTTATCTAAAAATGAGTGAGCTAAGGTTCTTTCTTTGGATATTGCATATGAGGTTTGGAAGAAGTTGGAAGACATGTATGAAGGAAATGAAAGAGTGAAATTGACAAAGAAGCTAGTGGCAAAGCGCAGATTTGTAAATTTGAAAATGGAAGAAGGTGAGGAATTTACAAGTTTCTTTCAGAGGGTTGAACTGACTACAAGTGAAGTTAGAAATCAAGGAGGAAAACTATTAGATGAAGATATAATTGAAAATATCATGATCACCCTACTAGATTGCTACAGTGATAAGATCTCAGTTATTGAAGAAGTGTATGATCCTAAGAAGTACACTCTAGAACAGTTGTTTGGCACCATGCAAGCATTTGAGATGAGAAAGTTCTAAAAAGAAGACAAGATGGAAGAAAAGAAAGAAATGAAATTTAAGGCAATGAAGATTGAGGATGAACTGAATAGTGATGGTGTTGATGAGTTGCAAGCAAACTCCACCAGGAAGTTGAAGAAAGGCACCAAAAAGTATAAAGGTATGTTTCCCTTTAAATGTTTTAGTTGTGGTAATATTGGCCATTATGCTTTAAGATTTCTGAATAGAGCTACACATAAAAAGAACAAGGACTATAAGTATAAGGATAGGAAGGATAAGAAATATAAGATATTGTACTATGATAAAGAAGAAGCAGAAATTTCTAATGATGAATCTGAGAATGAGGTTGATGATAGTGAATGCTTATTCTTATTTTTGGAAATTAAATCTATATCCACTAACCCTAGAAAATGTGTAAGCAAGAAGGCTCTGGAGAATAAGAGAAATAGGATGGAAGGTACTTTGGTTACCGCTTTTCATGCAAGACAGGATGAGTACTACTGGGTAATTGATAGCAGATGTTCTAATCACATGACCATAGATAAGAGTAATTTCACTAAACTTGAGAAATATGATGGTGGTTTAGTTATGTTTTGTGATGATTTAGGAGCTAAGATTTGTGGGAAATGTTTAGTTAGTTTTGATGGAGTGCATAGTGCTGATGATGTATATTATGTGAAGGGTTTGAGGCATAACCTTCTAAGTGTTGGTCAGATGTGTAGCAATGGCTTTAAACTTGTGTTTTAGAATAATACCTATAAAATCAAAAAAGGATCCAAAAATGGAGATATGATTGTTGTTGGAAGAAGAAATCATGGAAACATCTATCAGCCGAATGGAGTTGATGGTCATTATCTTGTATCTCAAATCAGTGAAAGTTGGTTATGGCACCAGAGAATAGGACATGTAAATTTTGATAACCTTGTCAACATCAGTGCAAAGGAGGTTGTTCGAGGACTGCCTAGAATCAAAATACCTACTAATGCTATTTGTAGAAGTTGTCAATTAGGGAAACAGACTAGATGCAACTTTAAGGGAAAAGAGCATTCTACTACTACAATGTTGTAGTTAGTTCATACCGATCTTTGTGGTTTGACTATAACTGGAAGCCTAAATGTTGACAAATATTTCATGTTGCTTATTGATGATTATACTCGAATGACATGGGTTGCTTTTCTCAGAGAAAAGATTCAGGCCCTAGATAGGTTTAAGGTGTTCAAAGCAAGAGTGGAAAATGAAGTAAATTTGAAAATCAAGTGTTTGAGATCTAATAGAGGTGGAGAATTCACTTTTGGTGAATTTAATGCATTATGTGAATAACATGGCATAAGAAGACATTTTTCTGCTTCAAGAAGCCCTTAGCAGAATGGAGTAGTTGAAAGGAAAAATAGGACTATACAGGAAGCTGCTAGAACCATGATGAAAGAATCAAATGTATCAGATGTGTAATGGAGAGAGGCAATACATACTGTTGTCTATGTTCTTAATAGAGTTCAGATCAGATACAATAGCACAAAGATTATTTTTGAGTTGTGGAATGGTAAGACTCCTACTGTGAAGTATTTCAAGATATTTGGAAGCAGATGTTATATCAAAAGAGATAATTAAAAATATTGGACAGTTTGATGCTAGATGTGATGAAGGAATCTTTTTCGGACACTCTATTACTAGCAAAGCTTTCAAATGTTTTAACAAAAGATTGAGAAAGATTATTGAAAACGCTAATATGAAAGTTGATGAAGACATATGAAGACCTATTGAGATAAGTGAAGTTGAACCTGATGATCCTATCTATGGACATGTACCTAAAGAAAACAAGGAGAAGGAAGAAGAAGAGAAAGAATAACAAGTAGTACTAGAAGAAGAAGAAGAAGAAGAAGAAGAGAATGAACTAGAACCTATTGTTAGGACTCCTAAGTATGTACAGAAGAATCATCCAGAGGATCAGATAATTGGAAATAAAAGTGAAGGTGTGAAGACAAGAAGCAGAGTTGTAGCTGAGGTAAATTTGTGTCTACTTTCTTAAATTGAACCCAAATCTATAAGTGAAGCATGTGAAGATGAGAGTTGGATGAGACTTATGAAAGAAGAGTTGCAAAAGATAGAAAATAATCAGACATGGGAACTAGTCCCTAGGTCTGTGAATAAAAATGTGTTTAGTTCAAAATGGGTGTTTCAAAATAAGCTAAATGAAAGTGGAGAATTTGTAAGGAATAAGGTAAGACTGGTGTGCAAAGGATATTCACAAGTTGAAGGTATAGATTTTGAAGAAACATTTGCCCCTGTAGCTAGAATGGAAGCTACTAGGATGTTTTTGGAATTTTCTGCCCACAAGGACTTCAAAGTGTATTAGATGGTTGTTAAGTCTGTATTTCTGAATGGTGAACTAGAGGAAGAAGTGTATATGGAGCTACCTAAATGGTTTCAGTTGTCTGACAAACCATACATGGTTTGTAAGTTGAAGAAGGCATTTTATGGACTGAAGCAAGCTCCCAGAGCTTGGTATGCAAGATTGGATAGATACCTGACAAAGAAAGGATTCAACAAAGGTTTTGTTTACAACAATCTTTACTTCAAAGTGCAAGGTAACAAAATGTTGATAGTAGTTGTATATGTTGATGACATCATTTTTGGTGGAAATGAAGGAATGTGTAAAAATTTTGTTATAGAGATGCATAAATAATTTGAGATGTCTGTCATTGGTGAACTGAATTTTTTCCTTGGTCTACAAGTGAATCAAACTGATAAAAGGATATTCATTTCACAATCTAAGTATGTAAAAGAATTGTTAAAGAAGTTTTAGATGGATGATTCCAAACTGGTTTGTACTCCTATTGTAACTAGATGTAAACTGAGCAAAGATGATGAATCTGATAAGACTGATTAGAGAAAATATAGATCTATGATTGGTGGACTATTGTACCTTACTGCTACCAGAATGGATATTATGCATGTAGTATGATTAGTTTCTAGATTCCAAGCAGATCCTAGAAAAGCACATGTTATAGCTATAAAGAGGATATTTAGATATATTAAAGGTACACTGAATTATGGACTATGGTACCCTAAGAGTGATGATTTCACCCTAAGTGCTTATACAAATGTTGATTGGGCTGAATGTGTAGATGACTGGAAGAGTACCAGTGGTGGCAATTTCTTTCTTAGAAAAATATTAGTTTCATGGTTGAGTAAAAAGCAAGATTTGGTTTCTTTATCCACTATAGAGGCATAATATATTGTTGCAGCATCTTGCTGCACACAGGTTTTGTGGATGAAGCAAACACTGAAATACATTGGTGTGGTATGTGATGAGTCTATTTCTATTTTCTGTGACAACACAAGTGCAATAAATATTTCAAAGAACCTGGTTATGCATTCAAGAATAAAACACATATCTATCAATTATCATTTTCTGAGAGAAAAAGTGTTGGAGAATGAAGTCAGGTTGGAGTATGTGACAACAAAAGAACAAATTGCAGACATATTACTAAGGCTCTTTCGAAGGATACTTTTGAGCATCTTAGGGAGATGTTGGGGGTCATTGGATCTCCTAACTAAGTGCGCATGAAGGTGCATGAGTCCATTGAATTCATAGATTCTTCATTTATCTGGACTAATAAATGGGTCTACTCTGCAGGAGGAGTAGAAATTTTTTTCATTGTTACAGTTGAGTGTGCTCCTAAGTGGGAGTGATCAGAGTTGTTGGTATTTTCCATTTATGTCAAAAGGGGGAGAGAAAATCATGTGAAAAATAGTTGCAAAGGAAGAGTAGTTTTTCTCCTGGGATATTGTGTAAATTGTTTGTCTTTGATGGTTTTTCACATCATGTGTTGCCATCAATGACAAAGGGGGAGATTGTTGCAGGTATGAGCAAGTTTTGGTGGTGTTTTCATTGATTTCAACATAGTTCAGTATGTTGTATATTGTACATGTATAGCTGAGATGTTGCTGAGATGTTGTGAGTACATGGAGCTATCTTTATGTTGTTATAGATGTGTTGTGTTGATAAGTTTCCAAGTGCTTTTGAGAAAATTAATGAAGAAGTGAAGTTAGAGTGTTGAATATGTTCAAAATGTGCTTTGGTATGTGCTCTATGTTTCTCCTGTGTTGATCCTATGACTATCTGGATCTGAAGATCTGATAATGGTGATCTTGTGGTGATATATCTTAATTTTTAGCTTCTGGTGTGATGGTATGTGAAAGTTATGTTCACCGGTGTGTGAATTGTTCTGGTAGAGTTGATCTTTTGTGGACTGAGAGAAATGTTTTTTCTCCATAGTCCTCCTCTGTTTTGTTTCAGATCTTTCAGATCTGGAATGTCTTGTGAAGGTATTTTTTGTGCTCTAGCAGAGAGGTTTGAAGATTGGTGATCCAGAAGTCATATTTCAGTATTTTAGTGTGAGTTTATGTAGTCTGGTTGGACTGGTGAAAGGTGTTCAATGTTTGAAGCATATTACATTTGTTGCGGATGTATCTGAAGAAATCTTAGATGTATTCTCATGTTTAATGAAGCGTGTTGTGGAGTCTGTGTATCATCTTCTTGTTGGGAAGTGTGTACATCAATGCTCATTTGTGTTTTCAATAGGTTTGGCCGACCTAGTGTTTACACTTCATTTGAAGAATAAAATTAATCTAAGGAAGTGTGTGGTTGATCCAAGACATTATTTTTGGTTTTGGTTAAATTTTTTAATTCGTCCACTCTTATTCCTTTCCACCATGGGAATTTTGAGTTGTCGACCTATTTTGAATTTATGAAATGAGATAATTGTGGCTAACCTTGGAGAAATTTTCTAAGGATGAGGATGGTATAAAAGCAAGTCGAATTGTGAAGAATTATATGACAGTGTGATGAAAAGTGACAAAGTTGAGCCACAAATCATATGAGCAGAAGTGTGTGTGTGAGTAAGTTTTGTTTTTGAAGGTAGTGAGATAAAGGTTTCTGTAATCCTACGAATGTGTGTTCATTGTTGTGGTGGATCTTTTTGTTCTCTTTTGTATTTGTAGGAAATGAGCCTCCCTATTGGACAGTGATTCTTTTATGTGGATAGTGAGTCTTTTTCGTAGGCATTAAGCCTTTGTATTTGGACAATGAGTCCTCTTCTAGGTGGTGAGCCCTTAGCAGTGAGCCTCTATTTTATAATCTTTATATTGTGAGATAACCCTCACTGTGGTTTTTCCCTCATTGGGTTTTCCACGTAAAAATATGGTGTTCATTGTGTTGATTTACTTTCTATTATTTGTGTTTCATGCTCTTACTTAATAACAAAATAGTGTTTGTGGAATTGATAAGTATTGAAGTTTTAAGTTTGAATTTTGTGACAACTGATTCACCCCCTCCTTTTAGTTGTCCTATGCTTGTTTAACACTAATTGTGTCTAAGACTAGGAAAAAGTTGAAATGAGACAGAACCATATTTCTACTATGCTAGAATGAGGTTAATAAATGACACTTGGATGATGTAAGACTTCAATGCAAGAAACCCTACAACACTTCAAATGAATGTCAGTGACATGAAACATGTAATGCAAACCTCAAGTTTGAAGATAGGAAGAACATGGAAGATGGAATCACTTTGAAAACAAGTCATGAGGTGTGATTTGATGGCTAGTTGTATCTCCTCAACCTAGACTTCTCCATGATTCACCATAGGCATCCATGGTCACTCCTTTGCAATGTAAGATCTTGGACAAAAGGTGAGATTGAAAACCTACAAAAACCCTAGTTTGTTGCCTCTAAGCTTCAACTTTGATGTAGAAATGCTATTGAATCTTCTTTTGAAAGATACTTTGCTCTTGACTTTTGAGTTTTGCTTTGTGAAAATGACTAGGAGATGTGAAAAATGACCTAAAAACATGTATTTATAGGCATTAACACCAAATTACTCAATATTTTAACATCATAGGCCGAAATCCCTCACAAATTCGAACTAGGTTGGTGATTTTTTTGCTCAAAAGTAGAAAACACCCCAAAAAGGACTAAGTTGCCACCTTGGGCGACTTAGTCCCACCAAAAAAAAAATTGGCGGGTTTCACAAAATTTGAGTGGTTTGTGTGGTATTTGTTGGGATTTAAGTGGTTTGTGAGTGAAATAGGCCTTATGGTCCAAAATTAAGAGCATTAGGTGCCTATAAATGCAATTTTTAAGGGGTGATTGAAACAAGATGTCTAAAGTGGGACTAGGTTTACCACAAAATTGTCTCTTTCTTCAAGAGTATACAATTTTTGGTGACACAACCTGAAATGTTAAAAGTCACATATAAATTACTCAAATAGTAAAACAAAACTTTTTGGTTTCATAATTAATGAGCATTTGGTCAATTGTGTTTTAGGGTTGAGCATGTTTCTAATTTGAGTATCCTTTTGCTCTTGTGCTTCAGGTCGGGAGCAAAAAGATGGGTAGCCAATTTGTGTCCAACTTTTTAAAAAAGTTTTGAAAGCTCATAATGCAAGTGTGTTATAACGCAAGCACATGATAACGCACTCATGTTATGGCTTGGTGTGTCGAGCTTGAGGCTCGGCCACAACAAACCCATAATGCGAGCATGTTATAATGTGAGCACATTATAACACACTCACATTATGACCTATTAAAAGCAAAAAAAAAAGAAAAGAAATCAAATTCATTTTAACTTATCACTATGTTTTTTATCTTGCCCACAACCAAAACCCCAATTTTTCGCGCTCATGTTCTGGGAGGAGCTATTTTGCAAAATTCTTTATCAATGGTTATTTCATCACTAGGATGTTGCCACATCGACAAGGAGGTATAAGAGGTAAGGATTTTTTTTTGTTTGTTTTGAATTTGTTAGTTTTATTTAGGTTGTTTTTTATATTTATTTTTTGAATTTGTAGGAGATGTTAATCAACCTGCAAACCCCCCTCAAAACCCTCAACAAGCATAGAAACAACAGGAGGAAAAAAATCCTCAACAAGCACAACAACAACAACAAAAACAACAACAACAACAACAACAAAATCCTCAATTTAATCAACCACAACAAAAATATCCTCCACCAATCCCTCAACATCCTGCTGGCACTCAACAAAACTTAATGAGTGAAATTGAGAACAATAAAAAACAAATTAAGGATTTAATCAAGAGGTTGAATGATCAAAACAGTTCAACCATGGAAAGAATGACCCTAGAAACTTCATTGAAAGAAATTTTAAAACATGTAGATTCAATCAACAAACAATTAACTGATTGGCAAGATAGGAGGCAAGCGGCTAGGGCTTATTACTAGGATAAATTATCATATAAAGATGTAAAAGACTTAAAAATTACAAAAGGTGATTTGTGCTCATTATTCACTGACCAATGGTCAAATGCAAATCTTACCCTCAATGCAAAGAGGTTTCCTATTCATTGGTGCCACCGCCAACATATTAGGAACTTTTTTTGGGATAAGTGGTACATGGTTTTTTATTACCCACCATGTAACAATTGTGAAGTCTTGCAGTATTTCCTTAGGAAACTATACTACGAGTTCATTTTGAACAAAATCCCAAATTATTTTGATATGAGGTATTTCTAGGGGAGAGGTAGGGGGTCGGCTCAAGATAGACTCAGTGCACAGCAGGGTCCTACGTGGCAAGGGAGATGACCTCTCGCTAGGCTGCCTCATGAGCACATCGTTATCCCTTCCATCACTAAGAAGAGTGCTAATGTATACTTTGTAGGCCATCATATTTTGACCCAGAGTTTCATCTAGCATGCCAATTGTATTCTATAGTGCCATCCAGGGGACTCTTCAAGTGGTGGGCTTCAATCCCATTTGTGTCAATCTTGTGGGGCGACTTGTTCATATGACCCCACCGACACTCAAGAGGCTGCTATGCAGGATCCATCTATAGCTATGGAGATGGAAAGGGCAGCTGACATTTTGCATGAGGCCTATGACATTGACACTCAAGTAAAAATTAGCATGTTCATTGAATTGAATTTATTAAATTTTGATTTTGAAATGCAAGATTAACTAATTTAGTTTTATGATTTTAATAAAATTTTAGGGTCACAGTGTTGATATTGGATACACTGGCCCTACACCTACTTATTTCTCCACTGCACCTAAAATTAAGGTATGTAACTAGTGAACAATTAAAAATTTATTACATGTTAATAGCATTGTTTTATGAATGGTATTTTAATATGTGATTTTGGATGTTGAATAGGCTAATATTGGAGGTTTTGAGGGAACACCTCCCAGTGCCGGTGGATTTAGTCAAACCTACGGGTAGGTAATAGAATAAAGAGTTTAACTAATGAATTGTACTTAATAGATTTGTGTAGTTTATATTCATATCGTTGATTACATTGCATTGCACATCTTTCAAACTCAAAGCATTACTTCACATTCCATAACTAATAACTAGATGTTGATAGATGACAAAATTTCAACTACAATATAGTTGTTTAGAAATTCAATATAAGTAGTGATGCAATTAATTCACATAGCATAAGTAATAAGTAGGAGCAACTTCCAATTGCATTTGCTTGTCATGGCATTCCATGAGACTTCTTTTTACTGAGGCATCTTTTCAAACAGTTGACTACCTTGTCTATGCTATGGATGCTTGGAAGGAATATATGAAAGAATAATAGTAATCAATAGCATAGACAAGGCAACAAGTTGTTTGAAAAAATGCCTCAAAGAAATTCGGTCTCATGGGACCCAACTTCTTTGAGGCACTTTTTCAAACAGCTCACCGCATTTTCTATGCTACCACATTTTCCATACATGTCTACCAAAGCATTTTATCAAACATTTCATTTCCTCACTGCTATGGCTAAAATCTTAAAAAAGGTGCTTTCCAACAAACTATGGATGCTTGGAAAAAATCTATCAAAGTATAATAGTAAACAATAGCATAGACAAGGCAGATAGTAGTTTGAAAAAATGCCTCAAAGAAATGTGGTCTCATGGTGATGGAATTTCATTCCATCACCATGAGACCACATTTCTTCAAGGAATTTCTTCAAATATCTCACCACCTTTTATATGATACCACATTTTCCATACATGTGTACCAAAGCATTTTATCAAACTACTCACTTCCTTGTTGCTATGCATGCTAAAAGCCTAAAATAGGCACTTTCCAACAAACTATGGATGCTTGGAAAAATTCTATCAAAGCATAATAGTAACCAATAATACCTTAGAGAAGGAAACAAACTGTTTGCAAAAATGCCTAAAAGAAATGCAATCTTATTGTGATGGAATGCCATGATGTGCATTTTTTTGTAATGGCATTCCATCACCATGAGACCCCATTTCTTTGAAGCATTTTTTCAAACAGTTCACTACCTTCTCTATGCCACCACAATTATCGTACATGTCTATGAAAGCATTTTATCAAATAGTTCACCGGCTTGCTGCTATGGGTAAAAGCCTAAAAACACATGCTTTCAAACAATATATGGATAGGGAAAATAGTAATCATGATAGTCAGAAATATATAGTTTAATAAGTACTCATAATTTTTTTCATTATCTCATACATTATAAGTCATGACGTGGATCGCTATTGTAGTTTTTGTGATTGAATAATCTATTGTTTTATTTTAAATGTTGCAAGTGGAAACACCTCTAAATGTTTAGATGGCAATGGACATCGGTGTTACATCTGCTATAGAATCCTTGATGGCTCTAACAAGCGAGGTATGAGGTAAATTACTTAATTTCAATTTACATTCATTGTTGTAGATTTAGTTAGTGAAAAATAAAACTATTATTGATTCGTAGTTTAATTTCTATTTGGATGGTTTATACAGG
Source organism: Sequoia sempervirens (assembly GCA_007258455.2). Taxonomy (NCBI): domain Eukaryota; kingdom Viridiplantae; phylum Streptophyta; class Pinopsida; order Cupressales; family Cupressaceae; genus Sequoia; species Sequoia sempervirens. Next base: position 154,040,864 of record VDFB02271358.1, read on the forward strand.
GCTTCAGCATGGGCATTTGAATATTTACCTCGTGCAGAGTGATCATTAGATGGCGATAAGTGATTATTTTGTTAAATATATCATTTTTTTAATGTAGTTTCTATATATTAATGTCTTTACTTCTTATTGTAATAGATAAGACTTGACCAAGAACTAAACCCTAGGAGGAGCACTAGGAGCATGGAGAGTGATGACTTTTGATTTCAAAGCCCTTTGTTGTATGCCTATATGGCATTTTTGTACATATTTTGTATTGGATATATTTGACATTGTATGCCTATATGGCATTCTCGTAAACCTATATGGCTATTTTGTACCTATATTTTTTACTTATATGAACATATATTGATGTATGCCTACATGGATATTTGGTTAATACAAATATTTTTTATCGATGGTGTCCATATTTGCATTATAAATTCATGGTTCAATAGATATGAGTTACGTGTATTCAAGTGTATACTTTACAACTTATGTGTATACTTTGTGACCTACGTGTATTCCAATGTATACTTTGTCACTTACGTGTTTTCATGCGTATACATTGTATTCATGCATATATTCTGTATTAATTTGCATATACTATGTATTTGTGTGTATACTTTAAGGCTTATGTGTTTTTGAGTACTTGTGATTCCCTTATTCACATGTACATGCTTGACTTATTGTATACTTATTAATTGGTTAGCCCTAGCATTGATCATTGTTGTCTTTCATGGTTTGTCTTGAATATTAATTGATTGATGCTAAACAACTTCAATATTTCTAGGAATACTAGTAGAGTTACAAATTCCAAAATTGCAAAAAATTGAAAAGAAAATAATAAATGTAAATAAATGCACTGATTATTAACTTGATAATTGATTAAGAATGAGTATAAAATATATCAAGAGATGAGCCTTCTAGAATGGCAACTGCCAACTAGAAAATAGGCAAAGCATTCCCAATACTTTAAAAGTAATAATCCACCCAAAGTTTCAACGGGAGAGAAGTGATGCAGAGTAGGGATGCCTTCAATTACCAATCAAAAATTCAACTGATTTGAACAAGCCTTCAATCTCAAAAAACCTAACTAGGGTGATTCCCTTCACAACTTCACTATTTGCCTTGTAAGTCTGCATACCTAGTTTCTTGGACCTATCTCACAACTCAACTCTCAAACCCATTAACCAATTATATTTTCAGACACCCTTTAAGGCATACCAAAATGTTAGATTTGGTTGTGAAACCACCCAAGATCAAAGTGACTGAAGGAAAGCAAGATAAGAACTCAAAGATGAACAAAACTCAACACTCTCCTAGCATTGAACTAGACTCACAATTTGAGCTAGTGTTCTCATTAGCATAGGGAGAGGTGAGGGCTTGTTTATATAGAAAAATATAGGCATATAAAACCAAGAGGAATAATAACTCCCCTTAACCCATAATAGGTGGGAGGTTTTACCTACTTGGTAAATGCCAAATACATGGTTATTCCAACTCAGGTAAAGATAGAAAATGGTTATGGGGAGGTGGCAAATAAGTCCAAAAGAGGGTGTGACATTCAACTACCAAAGGTGGGTGTGAATGACACATGTGATTGTAGGATTATGCCACATGTCCTCCTCCTAACCATTATAATATAACCTAAGCAAGCTTAATAATGTGTGTAGTAAAAATAAATATTCCCTAACATAAGGCAAATAAAAAACCTACACCAACAAAAACATATCTCAAAATCTCATATAACTCTTTTGGAACAAATCCCTCAAATTGATGCTTCTACATTGTCCCCTTAAGCTAAATAGGTCTAATTTACAAATAAACTCTCCTCTAAACAATCTTTCAACCCCAAATACCAACATGGACAATCATTTACCAGTCTATAAAACCACCAAATCTACAACTTTTATCCAGCGAACCACTCACTAAGTCCTCTTTATACAAAACCCTCATTTTTAGCAAGTTACAAAGGGGTTTACTGAAAATACCACTTCCCAACTTCATTACACTTCACCAATGCATCAAGCATGCTTCAAATGGACTGTGCATGCTTAATCTATCACCAAAATTTTTTGCCCCAAGAGTTTTCCTCACCTATTCACCTTTAGCCATCAAATTTCACTTTGTAGACACATAAAATATACTGATTGACATTGCACATATGATCCTGATTTAACTAACACCACTTCATCCTAAATCATCCCTCTTTCTAACCATTTAATCGAATAACTCTTATTTGATTAAATTCATCAATTTTCCTCTTTTAATTAAATAAATCATATATCTGATTAAATTAATCCTTTGTTGTCTATTTAATTAAATAATTTATTTTATTTGATTAAATCTCTAAAGCCATCTTATTAAATTAAATAAATTAAACCTTATTTGATTTAATCTAACATCATCCCCTTTAGTTAAATTGTTAGAATTGGCTATGGCTGTCAAGATCTTGAGACCAAATGGAAAGCACAAAAAGAGAGAGAAAATATGATATGACAAGAATAAACGGTATTCAATGTCAATGATATGATTGTTGTTGATTGTTTACAAATGAGAGAGACCCCTTGGTTATATAGCCAAGGTGAGAACATAGAAGGGCATAAGATTATGAAAAGTGTCATAATCTTATGACATGAGACAACTATGAAAAGTTATCACTCCACCTAAGGTGGAAAAGTGATAATTTGATAATCATCACAAAAGGTGGAGAGATAATCACATGATGTGTCCACAAAAGGTGGATGTGATAAAGTAATAACATGATAAGTCCACCAGAAGTAGAAATTCTCCAACTACCTCCTATGTGGTCCCTAAGTAAACTTAACTAAGGTGTAAGTATGACCTAGGACAAGGTACAACACTTTTAATTACACCAACGCCCCCCCTTAAGTGCAACTTAGGGAGTGGAAAATTATTATGCAAATGACACAAAGATGCAATGATGGGTCCCAGCTACTAGGCCATATTAGGTACCCATGTACATATGCAATGCAATCTGTCACAAATGGAGAGAAGGAGAAAACCCAGTGGGACAAAACTCCTCCCCAAAAGAGAGATGAAATACAAAAAATAAATACTCTCAATAATGAATGAGAAGGTAAAAACCCCATGTGAGGAAAAAGACCCCCCCATAAGAGAGAAGAAGAAGAGAGACAAGGTAGCCCCCCCTCAATGTTGAGTCTCCTACAATGATGGTAGAAGATTGACATTGAATGTTGAAGATGATACAATCTCGCTGAACAACGTTCCTCCCCTTAGAAAGAAACAAAACCAAGGATGTATGCAGGATGCTAGGAATATGGATGGTGTATGATGTCTCTGAAGCATGAGCAAGTGTCTCCATGTCGATGCTGAAAGCTGACACACTCCAAACAGGTGTTCTAGGCCACACTGTTGAATAGGACAATCCAACATCTACTAGAGATGAATGTAGAGCACAATCCAAAGACAAAGATATCCCCTCTTAAGACAAAGAAGCCTCCTCCAAATGTTGTGCAAAATTATCCACACTCACACCAATCTGTGAAGAATGATCATGCAGAGAATGAACAAGAGGGTCAAAGTGTTCCCTCACAACAACTGAAGAAGGTGCATCTTCATCAAAGAGAAGATGAATGCTATCGATGATGTCCTCCAGATCTGCAAGATGAGACTCCACAAACAAGTTTGAAATACATGTCAAGAAGTCATCCAAGGTAGCAAAATCTGAAAGACAATGAGGATCCTGCTGCACTTAATCACTAGGTGCCAAAACTGTAGCATCGCAAGCATCATCAAGTACAACAGTAGATGGAGGAGATGAAATGCATGGCTCAAGTACTGGATCTGATGGGAGAATTCCCAAGTTCAAGAAGTCAAATGTCTCCTCTGAATCATGGTTCATATGATCAATAGTTGTAGGAACAAGGTCATCATCAGAAGCAAACTATGCAAAGGTATACAACCGAGATGAATGATCAACCACCCCAGTAGCAATGATCTCTCTAGTCTCCAAGTATCGATTGATAAGTGAATTAGGAGTGAACTCTACAGTTCTCCCATCTCCACCATGTGTAATTTGATAAATGGAAATAATATTGTTTGTCAAATGAGGAACACACAAGACATCCTAAAAAGTGTTGTCCCCAATGCTAATGGATCCCTTCCCTGTTACACTCATGTATGCATTGTTTCCCATCAAGATAGGAGACATAGTAAAAGGTTGAAATGAAGAGAATATAGTCTGTGAAGATGCCATATGATGTGATGTTCCTGAATCTAGAATCCATCTCCCTGATCTTGGACCTAAAAGAGCATAAGGAGCTTGACCTTTATATTCTGATTATTTACCTTTGTCCTTTTTAGACTATTTTAAAGTAGAAGGAGAAGAAGATTCAGACATTCTAGAAGGCAAATCAATGTGATTCCTTTTGAGAAGATTTTTCAACTCATCAATATCCTTCTTATAACAATAATTTTCTTCATGTCCATCCTTCTTGCAATATGCACAAAAAGGCCTCTCCTTCTTTGATGTTTCTCCTTTTGATGATGAGGATTTAGATTCTTTATGTGGCTTGTTCTTTTTCTTCTTTTGCTTCTTATCAAGATTCTCTGATTCTTTTTGTACCTTAGACTCATTTTCCACCAATTCTTGTCACTTGGAAGACTTGATTAGACCCATTTTCATTAACTGAGCCTCCTCTTGGATTAGGAGATTTGCAAAGTCATCAAACTTAGGATCAACATATGAAGCTCCCATAGAAAGTCGATGGGTATGAAAGCCAGAAACAAATATTGAATACTCAGAACTAAGCTTGGATAACACATTCAGAATCAATTGTAGATCCTCTTTTTCAATACTGCATTCTTTCAATTGTGTTCTTAATTGCTTGATTTTAGAGATGTAGTCTTGGATGTGGTCAAAACATTTTGGATAAAGATTCATCAAATCATTATCAATGTGATAACCTCTAATCTTATTTGTTTTACCATACATTTTTTCAAAAGTCTCCCATGCTTCTTTAGGTGTATTACATGATTCAATATGAAATTGCAAATCAAATGAGACTAATGAACATATGCATCCAAGTGTTTTCTCATGACCAATCTCCCACCTTGCCAATTCTTTAACATTAGTAGGTTTTTGAATTGTGTCCTTTAGATGACCTATTAAACCTTTCATCATGAGATAGTTCCATACTAATTTTCTCCATGTAGCATAATTATGTGGATTTAGGGGTTCAATTTGAGATTTCCCCATTGCAAGAATACAAACCAAGTAAAAGAATGCAAGCAATCACTGCAAGATTACCCCCCCAAATCACTCAATCAAGAAACCCCCTAAGAAATATCTGATTTGGCACTTTATATTTAGTGTGTTTACAATTTCCACTTACCAAAAATAGTGAAGTGGTCTTTGATCTTGGTACATGCAAATGCCAAAATAGGCCATAGAATCAAGTACAATTTTTGGTACAAAATGAAATCAATCTAACCATACCATTGAAAAGTACACAAAAAATCATACACTTTCAAAAAAAAATGCACCCAAAAATGTTACCATAGGAGCAAGATATGAGCTCCCAAAGTTCCCAAAATGAGGATGAAGCAGCAACACCTATGAGAATCTAAAAATTCTGGAAAAACCAGACACCAAATCCAAAAACTAATTGCACCATTGTGAAAAGCGTGAAAAATTAGCCCAAATAAAAAAAAATTGCTTGAAAAAAGGAGTCAAAATGATTGAGTTATGAAGCTTCAAAGTTCGCCTATGAAAATCAAAATGCAAACGGTGAGGGGGGGAATTTTAAAAATTGTGCTAACATATTGCTGATGTCAACAATCCACTTGACTAAATTTGACGGTCGTTGGCTGAAAAAAAGAATATTCTGCTTTGGCCGGAATATGCTCCTAATGGAATATTCTTCAGAATATCCCCTAACACCTGTAGAATCTGGGTGGAATCTCTACTAGAATTGTCTACGAGAATATTCTTAGCAATTTTTTTTTTGCGCCGGATTTCTTTATCTTTGCCGGATTTTTTTATGAATGGCCGGATTTTACAAGTGGAGCCGGGATTTTTATTAGCCGGCCGAAGACTTTATTGATCGTCGAATTTTTTATTGGAGTGGTTCATTGATTGAACCCACTACTGGTGTATGCTCAACCTAAAGAGGCCATGCCGCGTGGTGGACTCCCAGGACCACGGGTATAGTGGCAGAGTGCTTGCATATTCTTACACGGAAAAAATGTTTTCTGCTTTTTCATTTTTAAAATAATTTTTTTACAAATAGAATATGCCCAAATTCCTAAAAAATTATTTTTTATACACAAAATTTAAAAACATTTCAACCAAAATATTTAATTTTTTAGAAATCATACCAGGCATAATTATGACAATCTAGGGGTCGTACGGCTCTTTGAGCAAAAAAATTTTGCCTCACTAGACAACTGCTCCGATTTGGATGATTTGGCAGTTGATCTTAAGGTTTTTGGCCCTTCTGGACACGATTGCAAGGTCAGATTTGACCCAAAATGCTCCAAAATTGCAGCTACCTTCTAGATCTGGCAACCACTCTTCAACTTCAAAGCCTCATAGATTTGGCCTTGTATGTTTGATTTGGATGAAACAAAAGGAAAATTTGACTTTCTTGAACCTTCTGGACGCAATGGTGAGCTTAGATTTGCACCAACAAGCTCTAATATGAACCTACAATAAAGAGCCAAAAATGGAGCTCCCCCAAATCTGAGATCTCTCTTTAGAAAAAGACTCTCCAATGGCACTCAACTTGCTCTGATACCATGTTAGAATTGGCTATGGCTGTCAAGATCTTGAGACCAAATGGAAAGCACAAAAAGAGAGAGAAAATATGATATGACAAGAATAAATTGTATTCAATGTCGATGATATGATTGTTGTTGTTGATTGTTTACAAATGAGAGAGACCCCTTGGTTATATAGCCAAGGTGAGAACATAGAAGGGCATAAGATTATGACAAGTGTCATAATCTTATGACATGAGACAACTATGAAAATATATCACTCCATCTAAGGTGGAAAAGTGATAATGTGATAATCACCACAAAAGGTAGATCATCCACAAAAGATGGGGAGATAATCGCATGATGTGTCCACAAAAGGTGGATGTGATCAAGTAATAACATGATAAGTCCACCAAAAGTGGAAATTCTCCAACTACCTCCTATGTGGACCCTAAGTAAACTTAACTAAGGTGTAATTATGGCCTAGGAGAAGGTACAACACTTTTAATTACACCAACATAAATAAATCAAAATCTTTATTTAACTAAGTCTAAATCATTTCCCTCTCAAGTTTGATTTATTTAAAATCCTAAAATCTAAGTCAAAATTGTCAAATCACCTAACATCATCTTAATTTTATCAAATACTGATTAAATATAATCTTAATCAATGTCCCATCCTCTAGCTTTTGTCACTTTCACATGAAAATACATTTAATTAATTTATTAAATCCATGTTTTATCTCAACTTGGCATCTTTAGGGGAATATTCCTCCAAATTTGAAAATCCCTCCAAGTAGATTTGTCCTTCCAACAAGGAATTTATTTCACCATACAAATCCTTTTGCCTTAATCCAAGTGGCCATAACTCCATTTTAATCTCCCTCCACTTTGTCATTTCACTAATGTCAAATTTCAAATAATTTCATTTATGGGCACATTCATCAAAAATGTGCACATCCTTTTCCCATTCACATCTTGACAAGTGGAACTTTCCCATTGGATGTTGAATGATCCCTCATTGGTTCATTTTGATCATTCCTCCATCTTGTATTTCTATAAATAGAGAGGCTTTCTTTTGTTTTGATCATCCACAATTTGAGCAAGTTTACTATACTCAATTACATCTTCAAGCATCACCATTTTCATCAATTTTATCAAGGTCTTAGCTAGGTTATGCAAATTTTTCATCATGGAGCTCAATTGAATCTTCAAAAAACTGGATCACTCATCAACATTACATCATAGGAGTTGGGAAAGGGCCAATTTTCACATCAAATTGGCACCAATTCCACTATGGGATTGAGTGTTTGCATATTAAAATAGGATTTCATTCCTTTCTTGGTTCATTATCTCCATTTTCTTTCATATTTGAACTTTACAAATGAATTTCATGGGGAATCTTGATTCTCGCTTGTATTTGATCTAACATTGTGTTTGTTTATTGTGTTTATGCAGGTCTAGGATTGGGGTTCTACATTTGGTGCTAGAGGGAGGGTAAATCTCAAGTTCTAATCACATTTTCTAGCAAAATTTTGTGCTTTTTTTTTCTTTTTTTTTGTGTCAATAGGGAACTGTGACACTATCAATCTAGCAGCACCATAGAGCACCGCTATCAGTTCAGTGGCGCCATACAGTGACACTTCAAACTACAAACCGTGTCGCTCATCCTTTCCCGCCCAGAATTCAAATTTCTAAACTACAACACTGGTCTAGTTTTTTGGCTCTAGGTTTTCAAACTTCAAACTACGTCGCTAAGCAAAATGGTGCCGCCATCATGCTCTTTTGTTTGCTGCAAAATGTCGTGTGCAAATTTAGCGGCACTATACAGCACCGCTAAGTCCTTCAAACAACACCGCATATGCGGGTTGCACCGCTGGGATGGAGTAAAAATTCAAGTTTCATTTTTTTTAACATGTGCTCTTTTGTTTTTTGATCATTTGAGTTACTAACTAGTTTTCTAACCTCTATTTTGCAATTCTAATAAGTTTTTGCAAGTTGGTATAATCAAGGTGAAGAAGGAAAATGAAGTTGAAGGTTGCATTATGGCATTATTCTCTCATTATATCAAGTGTTTTTTAATACTTTTGAAGAATTCATAATCTCTCTTAAGGATTTGTTACCTTTTATGCTCTTAGGATATACTAAATTTCTTTTGGGCTCTAAAAAGAACACTACAAAAGCTTTCAATTTTTGCTACAAAGGGTTAAAAAGAACTTTAGGAAAATCTACTAGATTTTTTTTAAGGTATAATACCATCAAAAAGACTTATGCGCTTCTCTCAAGCCTCACGACGATCTTGAGAATCAAAAGGCTTTTTGGTGATCTTAAGTTGGGTAAGTGATTGCCTCCACATTTCATTTTGGGATTAAAAATTGAACAAAAATCTTGCAAGTGTGAGTGGAACATATTGCATGTTTTTCTCTCTTTGTTTCTCAACAAAGATTGATTGAACTACGGATATGTTTGCTCACTTTTGTTTATCTTAGAGGGCCTGCCTTGTGGGAAAAAGTAATCACCAAAGGGAATGACCCAACCGACAACACGCTAAATCCAAGCGACTTCCAACCGGTATATAAGTGTGGATATTGGAACAAAGGCCAATATCATGAGGATTGTTCCAACAAGAAGGGAAGCAATCGTCTCTTTCCGAATGGATGGTCCCCCACGAATGGAATGCTTGCATTAAAACCCTTGTTTAGAAAAGGCCAAAATCCTTGATCTATTTGTTGGTGCAAGAATGGTCATTTGAAGTTGCCCCACACTTTTACGAATTTTAGTAGAAATGGAAAATATGTCATGGGAGTTTCATGGGTACTGATACTTGGCTGCCTCGTATAAGTGAGTGTCGTGGAGGGGAGCCAGTGGGCTCAAGCATCTAACCATTCACTAAAAGTAGGCATAGTTGGACTTGTCCAAGTGGGGATTCAACAAATATTGTCTTTCATATCCATAGGGTTGTACATGTTCTTTGAATAAAAACACATTGCTTGTTCGTAAACATTGGGAAACAAACATTCATCATGATCATAAAATTTCAAACCCTTTAGGAAGCAAATATCTTCGAAAAAATTCAAGTGTTATTGCTTACCCTAGGGATTCTATCCTTAGAGATTTCTAAACATTTGGATTTATATCTCATTTTTCCTACTAAAGTCAACAATAGGAAACCTTTGCCTTCATTTCCTTGATTTCCACATAAAGCATTTTGTGGGATGATAAGAAATTAGGACATTAGACATTTAGTTTAGAAATTTAATCAAGAATTGTTTGTGGTAAAAATAAGTCACTAAGAAAAGCTAAGAAAAATTGAACCCCACACATGTGCTTCATCCAATGATTTCAAAAAAGATCAAAATCTGGAAACCCAAGTTCAAAACTCTTAGTCCAAAAGATCATCAAAAGTGTCTTTCAACACTCTACAAATTCAGACAAATATTTCTTTTCAACTTTTATACAAGAGCTTCAAGAAACAATCCCAATCTATATTCATTCTATTATTGTCAAAATCCAAATCTTTTTCGTGAATTTGAGCATCTTGTATGAGAATTAAGTCATGTTCTTCAAAACTAAGGTCTTGTAAAACAAGAGTATTTTTAGGTACACATAGGATCAAATCAAAATCTTCATCCATAATTCAAACATCAATCAAATCCATTTCACCAACAACTCTTGAAAATATTGAAATCATCCTTCTTGCTAGACTTTTTGGAAAACCCATGAATCAAAATTCTTGAATCAAAACATCATAATCATCTTGTTTAAACCTTCTCCATATGCTTATTTGAATTACCATCAAATCACCTTGTTTAGCCAGGTATATGTAGATGCATCCTTCTCCATATGCTTAGTTAAATTATCATTTTGTTTGGTTAAGTGTGGGTAGATGCATCCTTCTCCCTACACTTAGTCAAATTGTCATCTTGTGAGCAAGTATATCCCATAGATAACATCCAGCATCTTGCGATCTATTTGTTCATTATCCAAAATAAAAACAATCCAAAACCAAAATCAAGGTCAAATCAAAATCCAAGAATCCAAAAAGTCCCAAAATTCTAGCATCTCCTCAAGATCTTCTAAGAGTTCAACCATCCATATCATCCATCTTTCACACATTTCATCATCACACCTTTGATCCTTAATCATCCTAAATTTTCTCTTTTGTACCTAAGATTAGATCAATCCAAAGAATTAGAGATTCATCTCCCACGTTCTTGAAAATTGATCCCTATTTTATGGTGCAAACAAGATCACAACACAAGAGGAACATGGAAGCTACCAAAGAAACATCAACTTCAAGTGATTTGAGCCAAACCGCTCCCCAAATCAATCCAATGGAACCTAGCAATCCTCTAACTAATCTTCCTCTACCATCAAAAAATCTACAAGAGGAAGGTCAATGGAGGACATTACCAATAATCCCTTTGGGATGTCACAAGATGAGTTCATCGAAATGATTCAAAATCCTGAGACTCGTTGAATTGTCAATACCATGATGAGGCTCAATCCCTCCCAATACATGCTTGAATTAGCAAAAGAAGGGGTTAAACTCCCTTCCGATTATGATTTAAACACACTTGTGGAGAAGCCTCTCAAAATCACACCACCAATCTCATCTACACCTCTATTTCAAAACATCACTCAATCCATCCCCCAAATCACATCATCTATTGCTCCAAATCAACCGATCATCCACAAAGGAAGTGCATTTCTCAATGCGATACAAACACAACCACTTGTGAACAAGCAAGGTTTGGATTCAAATACAATATTGAGTCAATCCATCCCCCAAGATCCATTACACCCATATGTCCCCCTCACCTTTCACGATCCTAATGGCACATTATCATCATCATTTCATGCAACACCTCAAGTTTCTCTCCCTATGACCTCATTGGGAGAAGGTGATCTATTTGGACCAGGGGGAATCTTTGACCCTTCATCTTCATCAGTTCCTCAAGGGAGTATCAACTCACTTTTCCACCACTTCCAACCTTTCCATCAACATCCACACCACCTCTCAGTTTAGGGCTTCCCCCTTTACCAAACATCAATTACCAAAATCAAAACAACCCCTCAATCATCAATCAGAGCATCATACCAAATCCTCCCATCTTGCCATCAATATCAAAACAATAGATGGAAACCATCCCAATAACACAAGCCACCATAAATACATCTACCATCCCTCAAAACATGGTCTCTCAAGGACCAAGCATATCGATTGCACCATCCACCACCCAAATCCCCATCATCAATACAATGTTGCCTCTCACCACAGCAATGAACACCATCCCAAATTTGCCACCACCTCCTCCACCCAACTCGAACACATCAAATCAATACAACATTGTGTTACAAGCCACTCAACAAACTACCTACCAAAAGGCACTTCAGTAAATCCAAAACCGAGAAGCTGCACAGCTAGCCACTCAACAAGCACAAGCACAACCAACTACACAACAAGCACAATAGGTTGCTCAAGCCTAGGCTTTATTACAACAACAATAAGTTCCCAAGCTACGCAAGAAGCTCAATCCACATAAGCCGCATAGGCCGCACAACCAACCCAACAAGAAACACAAGCATAATACCTCACACAACAATAAACAACCCAACGACAAGCATATCAACAAGCACTGAAACAATACCAAGAGTAGAAATAAGCAACTCGACTAGTGGCACAACAACAACAAAAAGCTCAACAACAGGCATTATTAGCGCAACAACAATAGGAACAACAACAAGCCTTGTTGGTACAACAATAATTACAAGCATACTGGGTGCAGAAAAATGTGCAAGCACCATCCACCAACACACCAACCAATCCACCCATCCCTCCAATGATTGAACCACTATCCACAAAATGATGTGACAACACAAATCAACTTACTCTTGCAAAAAGTGCTTGATCTTAAGCTAGGGAAAACCATGAAAAACACCCAGCAACTTGTGTCCTTATCTGTTTGATAGGATTCTTGCAATGAAACCATTCCCAAAGGGATTTTAAATCCCTAAATTTGATAAGTATTGTGGTACGGGAAACCCTAAAGATCACATCAGGGAATTCCAAGTGCATTGCATGGAAGTTGCATATGACGATACATATTTGATGTAGCTATTTCCTAGAAGTTTGGCTGGCCAATCCATGGAGTGGTTCTCTTTCCTCCCTCTAGGCATCAAGAAGTTCCAGGAAATAGTAGACGCATTCATAAAAAATTATGCCTTCAATATTGATATGGATGTCAGTCTAGAGGAACTATCCACTCTTAAACAAGCTAAGGGAGAATCATTTTCTTCCTTCCTCCAACGATGGCAATCCAAGGCAAATAGGAGAAAATGGGCCATTCCTAAAGAACAAGTTTGCACTATCATCTCTAATCTAGAGGGGACCTTGGCATTCCATCTCTAGGTCCAAGGAATCACCACGTACAACCAATTGATCTCCAAGGTGCTTAACATTGAACGAGCCCTTATTGCACAAGGAGGGACACCTACATATCCTGAACAACAAAACAATCACCCATCCACCAGCTATAACGATAAACCTCACACATGGGCAAAAAATAGAAATATTACCAATGATGGTGTTATCAAAGCCAAAGTTGTCATCAGTGCTCCTTGACAAAAGACACCAACACCCCAACAACAACTCCAAAACAACAATTAGAATAATCGACAAGCTAACACTGTGGTTCAGTAGCGAAATAATCAAATGGTCAACAATGTGGATGAACAAAGGGGTCCACCCCAGTGAAACAAAAATTCCCACAAGCAGAATTACACAACCCTTGGGGAATCGGCTAAATCCATCATGAAGAGACTAGTGGAGGAAAAAACCATCACAATCCCCACCTATGAAAACTATCAAGAGCCTTTGGTGAAACCATCATGGTACAATGAAAATCACTTTTGTGACTTCCACAAAATCAAGGGACACACAACTACCAGTTGCATGAGGTTGAAAAACTTGATCCAAGACCTCATTGACGACAAAATTATAAATGTGGAACAATTGGCAGGAAATCAAAATCTTAAGATCTACACGAATTTGATGCCCAATCATAACAACAAGGGGAACAATAACAATAATAAAGGAAAAGGTACATTTAAAAGTGTAAATCATGTATACGACCATGTCATCACATCCCTAGATGAGTATTGTACTACTATCACCATCAAAGGAGCCCAAGCTAATTGTGGAGTCACCACAAGAGGCAAAAAATTCACCATTGCAGGGTCATCTCAGCCAAATAAAGCATCCACCTCCAACCCAAGATCTGTTCCTAATGGATACAATGTCCTTGACCAATTGAAAAGAACCCTAGCTTAGATATCCATCATGGAGTTGCTAAATATTTCACCATCCCACAAAAGGATCCTAGAAGAAGCCTTGGCCTCATCTTCTATCCCCACTGATCTCGATGCGAAGCAATTCCAAGCTCTAGTCACACACCTCACCACATCTCATCTCCTAACATTTTCATAACAATATCTTCCAACACAACCATCCCATAATTGTGTGCTTCATCTGGAGGCTTACGTCCATAAAAACAAGGTCAAGAGAGTCCTGGTAGATGGAGGTGCAAGGTTGAACATATGCACCCTTAAATTAATAAAAATCCTGGGCTTCTCTGAAGATGCTATTGAAAAGGAAAAGGCATAACGATCAGAGCCTACAATGATCAAGAAAGAGTGTCTCAGGGAACTATCCAACTCCCTGTTCAAGTAGGGTTGGCCATCATGGAAACAACTTGTCAAGTTCTTGACCTAGAATTTCCTTATAATATTCTCCTGGGGTGTCCCTGGATTCATGGGATGCAATTTGTTGCTTCCACCTTCCACCAATGTGTAAAATTTCCATACCAAGGCCAAGAGGTCACTATCCATGGGGATCCTAAACCCTTCTACTATTGCAAAAACCTGGAAGCCAAATATTACACAATCCCCCAAGTACCTAAAAATGATGAGGGTCCCTCAACTCCATACATCGACCCAGCCACTCTCGCTTTCACTTCTATGACAAAGACACCCACCATCCCTGCCATCTCTAATATCAAGGTCATTACCCAAGACAATGGGTGTGGGAATTATAAAATGAAGAAAGGTGCTTTCATGGTAGGAGAGTTACCACAATCTCCTAGGACCCATGGGCAATCCCAACTAGCTGGAACATCATCCCAAACTTCCAGAGTTGACCCTTCTAGATTCATGATTTGGGGAGACCTTGTTTAGGAAGTAATAAAAGAGGACCCATCAAACCTTCTATATCAAGACAACATACCAGTAGCTAACCTACCTATGGATGATAGCAATACAGGCTCACAAATGATGCTCACCATGGGCTATGACAAAAACCAAAGGCTTGGATAGAATGACAACGGACTTCTAATACCCATTATTCTTGAGACACGAATCAAAAATCTTGGCCTCAGATGTACCCCTCCAAGCATAACCATACATGGACAAGGTCCCCCAGTTAAAGCAATTAAGACTTCCCCTCAGCCAACAGTAGTTGAACTTCGCTTACTCGTATCTATTGGCCGAGTCATAGACAATTTCACATTTGACATAATGGATGTTTGTAGTAGTAGTGATGAGGAGGAAGATGACATAACTGACCTACCTATGCTTTTCAAAAATTCCTCTCTCCTTATAATTATTACTGTATCATTTGATTGAACCTATCAAACCCATGAAATCAACCTAGTCTACCCCCAGCTCATCGATTATAACCAACGAGGACCACCGGTTCTCAACACTTTTGAAAACGATGAGGCACTCTCATAATTCATGGGGATATGGGACATGGTTATACAGAGATCACAAGGTTGGATTTGACATCATTCTAGACACACAAGCTTACTACAAGGAGACGATTGAATCCTTTAGTCGCAAAAATAAAAACTTGAGAATAATTTCAAGGTATTTGAGTGAAAACCACATTATGGCACTCTCTGATCCAAAAATAGTAAAAATAAAGGATGTATCCAATGGTGAAAACCTCTCTGAGGTGCTCGAGGATGAAGGATTCAATCTTCCTCTTAGTGCTCTACATTAGGAAAAGTCAATAGTTTTAGTCGAGAAGTGCAACCCAGTTAACTTGGGAATAGAGGAAACCCCACATATCACATTTTATGTTGAATCATTAATGTCAAAAGAATAGGAATTCCTAGTAGATTTCTTAAGGGAGAGGAATGTCAACTTTTCATGGAGCTATGTCGACATGCCTACGCTTGATCCAAAGATTGTAGTCCACCATCTAGCACTTTACCCTGATGTAAATCCTTTCAGACATAAATTCAGAAAAATGCCTCCCTAGATAGCCTTGTTAGTCAAAATGGAATTGAAGAAGCTACTTGATGTAGGGTTCATACGACCAATTGACTATCTGGAGTGGGTATCAAATCAGGTTCCTGCTTCAAAACCAAATGGGGGCATCCATATATGCACATATTTCAGAGACCTAAACAAGGCATGTCCCAAAGATGACTTTCCACTTCCCAACATTGATATGATTGTAGACATGACCGCGGGACATGAGATTCTTTCACTGATGGACAGATTCTCTAGGTATAACCAAATTATGATAGCCAAAGAGGATCAACATAAAATGGCTTTTACGTGTCCATGGGGGACATATTGTTGGAACATGATGTTTTTTGGCCTAAAGAATCCTAGAGCAACATATCAAAGAGCCATGACTTTAATATTCCATGACATGATCCATAATACTATGGAGGATTATGTCAACGACATATTGGAAAAATCTAGAAAGAGAAGGGAACACATAGCAGCATTAAGTGCCATCTTTGATAGACTTGAGGAATACAAGGTTCACCTTAATCCAAAGAAGTGTGTCTTTGCCGTACAATCAGGGAAGTTGTTGGGATACATTTTGTCTATGGGAGGAATTGAAATAGATCCAGCTAAAGTAAAGGAAATCCTCGAGATAGAGGCATCCAAGACTTTGAAGAAACTAAGAGGCCTACAAGGCAGGATCTAGTCAATCTGCTAGTTCATAGCTCAATTAGTGAACAAATCAATCTCATATTCTCACCTACTCCACAAGGGGGTAATGTATAAATGGGACAACAAGTGTGATCAGGGCTTTAACAAGATCAAAGAGTATTTTCTCAGACCTCCAGTGCTTATGCCACCAATCCAAGGAAAGCCTCTAATCCTCTACATATCAACAACAACGATAGCTCTCGGTGCTCTCCTAGCTCAGCATGATGAAAACGGAATAGAGAGGGCCATCTACTACATCAGCCAAACCATGGTGGGGCATGATTTAAATTATTCCTTCATTGAAAAGGCTTGTCTCGCAGTGGTTTTTTCCTCACATAAATTCAAACACTACATGTTGACACACAAAATCAAACTCATTGCCAAGATTGACCTACTCAAGTACCTACTTTCCAAAGCAATGCTCATAGGAAGGATGACCAAG
>VDFB02271358.1:154058138-154093878 GCA_007258455.2 Sequoia sempervirens
CTTAAATGTTTATTTCATGTATCTAGGGTTGAGGTGTAGGGTTTAGGGTATTCAATTTACAGTTGAGGTATTAGTGTAGAGGCATCATTCACATTTAGTGAGCATTCTAAATGTGTATTTTCATTTGGCTAGCACCAAATTTTGTGCTCGCCAAATGATTTGCATTGGAAAATACCAACCCTTTAGGTTGGACTTGCCTTGGATATCCAACTAGGGTTGGATAACCATTTCATGCCAAAGACGCATTTTTTTGAAAAGGTAAAAAAAATCACACATTTGTGGTCGTGCCCTCCATCAAGTTTGCATGTGTTTCAACAAAATTTATAAAAATACCAAACGATGACATTAATCTCTCTCTAGCTATCTAACCATATAATTTTCTCATGTTTTGATTATATGTTAAGGTTTTCATCTTTAATTTATTTTGTTAGTGTATCTGTTTCTTGTCAAAAACCAACATGTGGTATTTTGGGTATAGTTTTTTACTGGTTGATCAAATTTTGAAACAAATTACACTTTTAGAAACTAGATTCCATTTTACACGTATCGTAAAAACCAAATAGATTTTTGATTAGTTTTGAAAATTTTTAGGGGGAGCACACTCAAATTTCTATTTTTCAGGATATGTCCACTTCAAAAATTTGTAAAAAATTATATATTCCTTAAAAAATTAACTGAAAAATCCAGCATAAACTAAATGGGGTTAGCTAATTTCTCACTAGAGTGATTTTTTAAATTGTAAAAAAAAGTTAACATTTTAGGGGGAGAACATCAGATGCTATGTTATGTTTTTTGAAAAAATAGGACCACTTTGTGTGCTCCCCCTTCTTGAAACCCTTAATCTTCACCATTTTAAAAAAAATAGTTAGTTTAGAAAGTAGATTCAGAGCACTACAACTCTTGTTCTTGTTGCATCTTCAAATTTTGAGCATAACTATCTTCATTTTCTCGTCGAATATCATACTTTTTTGATTTAAAAAAAGTGGCATCTTAAGACCCCCTTTTTGTATCACATCTTGGTGCGCTTACTCATGTGTGGTACCTTTGTGTGTGTTTTTTATGTGTTTGTTTGCATGTGATGTGATCTCATGTGATGTGTTGCTTCACATGGTTTTTGTTAGTTTTATTTGGATGACCCTTGTTGTTCTCGTTGGTACAAGGATACAAAGAAAACAATTTTTTTGTGACATTCATCTATTTGTATCTCCATTCATCTTTATGTTGTGAACATTTTTATCTTGTGTTTCCTTTAAGGAACAATGCAAGGCGTTGAGACATTTAGGTCCCTTCTTTGTTGACCCAAAATCTTGTTTGTTGGACACTTCATGTATCATTCCTCGATTGTGTTCATAGTTCGACAAGTATCTGTGAATTATGTCAATACCGAGCATAATCATATTGTCTATTATCTATGGTTTATACTAGCCCCATATCCATGGATCCCTTACGTGATATCTTTTTGTTATGTGGCTTTGTCTTGGGGGGAAACCCCTTGTTACGAGTCATCCTTATTGGGAACATATCATTGGTATAGGGTTTTCCAATAAGCTCTCATGACCTTGTCATTTTGCATATACTATTTTTCTCTACCTTAAAGGAAATTGCTCTCAATTGGTTTTAGCAATTACTTTAAGGTGGGGGCATGCATTCCATTTTGTGCTTCACTTTGTTCACAGGCATTGAGCTTGGTGATGCATTTTTAGCATATTGATTATTTTGTAGCACTTTATTAGAATTATTAAGATTATTATTCTTGGTATGATTCACATGAGAACACACCTAGTGAATATCGAACTTCGCTAGTCCTTGTGTGTTCTTCATTTGCTACTTTGTAGAAACTCACCTAGTGAATATCAAACTTCACTAGCCTGTGTTGTTTCTTGTCAAAGCTCACCTAGTGAATATTGAACTTCACTAACCTGTGATGCTTTGGTTCATGGTTCACCTAGCAAGTATCATACTTTGTTAGCTTGTGACTCATGAGCGCCTTGGGTATGGATCATAGAAATATTTTTGTGGAGCTTGCTAGTATGTGATTTTCATACCCCCTTGCATGTTTACATTGTGTTTGTATTGTGTTTGCACCATACATAGTGTTTTCATTTTGTGTTTATTCTCATATTATGTTAGTTTTGTGTCTCATCATGTATGCTTTGTGTTTGTCATGCTGCATTTCAATTCATATGTGTGTTCTTTTGTCCTTATATTGTCTTACCATAGGATCTTGAATCTAGAGGCTAGCGCATCCCCTATATTCAATGTTGTCCTATCTCTTCAATGTTTGGATAATTAAACCCTTCTTGGCTTTTTTGTACTTTAGTGTGAGTCTGAGCTTAAGTTCATACTCTCACTAAAGTGGAGGTTAAATGTATCATCGAAAATTGTCACCCTTGACAATTTCACACCAGGTTTAGTTCTCCTCTATGTGCTTGGACCTAATTATGCATTTAATTTGCCAATTTTATAAACATTTTTAGAAAATTAAAAGATGGGATTGAAAATAAACATTTAATACTTTCCCTCAATGTTTAAGGCCCCAACAAGGATGGGTCTAGACTAGGGTGTCTAATGCCCTTGTCTAGCCTATTTTGGCCAAAATTTAAATATATCAGTGTCGACATTTTATTATTTAAAAACCCGATTTTATTTGTTTGCTATTAGTATTTGATTTTCGAGAAATGAGAAGAATTGCACATATAAATACAAATCATTTTCACCATTTTATTCCTAGCATTTTTTATTGAGAAAATTAAGCATCTTAAAATCAACCAAGACAAATCAAGAGCAAAATTAGTAGAATTATAGCAACATTTATTTTAGTCAAGCATCATGTTAGCCACACATCATGTTTCTATGTAAGTTTGTTCATATTTTATGTTCATTTTTTTTGTAAGTAGTTTAACACTTGTAGGACTTCAAATCAAGCATAAATTTCTCCTTGAAGGTGATGAGTACATGACTTCGGTCCAACAAGGAATCCAAATCTGAGTGGTGAGTTGCAACAATAGTCAATTTATCACTTGTTTATCATTTAGCCTCCACCTGACTGAAGGTAAACTCTCTTTTTACATCATCATAGCCATTGTGGAGGTAGAAATACTAAAACGGGGTTTGACTTAAGCAAGCCTCTATATGACACAACCATTCCCTCTCTTTCATGTGTGCAGGTAACAAATATAAAGTGAATTGGAGGAAGATTAAGATCTAATTGCTCATTCATGCATTCAAGCCCTACAAGTTGTCAAATCAAGGAAAATGGATTTTATTAATGATAGGTGAAGTTTTGACAATGACCCTAGAAGAGAAGAACTTGTAGATCAGGAGCAACAAAAGTGTGAAGTCAAATGTTGAGTAGCATTCACCTAGTCTAGGGCACCCAATGCCCCTGTCCATCTATTTCAAGCCCAAATTTATATGCCAGGTTCTTCTGTATCTGCTTTCTACTTTTTTGAAATATGTTTTTGTTTATCTATTCCATATTTTCCAAAAATCTCAACAGTTTGCTGTATTTTCATAAATAACTTAGGAATATCATTGCATCATAAAATAAAGTTAATTAACAATACATCATTCCAGCCCCCAAACAAAAGGATTAAAACCTTGATGGACACCATTCTAGCTCTTCCATTGAAGTTTGTAGTCAAGTGGGTATTGAGAGCATTTTTAATCCTTTTCATGTTTCATATTGGAAGAAGTGTGATTTAAGACATAGATCCCTTTTCCCAATACAACACAAGTCTTATGCAAGAAGAATGTGGTGGTCATGAACCAACTTTAGTAAATTAAGGAACAATCTTTGAAGTTTCAGCTCAATTACAAGCTTAGTTAATGTAAAATTGTTATACAACTTATGTAATTTTTTGTATCTCCCCTATAGCCCTTGGGGTTGTGGTATAATTAGTTATATAGTTCTTCATTTCAACTACCTATTGGTAGATTTCATTCTTGTAATTGTTTTATTCAATATAAAAAGAAAAGATAAAATAATTTAAACTAATATTTATTGACGATTTTTAGATAGATATATTTAAGATATATAAACTACTTTAATTCTAATAAATCTGAAACATGCTAGAATTTTAACTAGGATACAATTTTTTAATTTTATTTTTTTCTACTGCTTTACAATAACAAATATTTCACTGATTTCTATTCCATAAACAATACATTTTACATCATATTTTATACAATAAAAATTTAACTACAAAAAATTATCTCTCTATTTTTTTTTAACTGTAATCAAAACAGTATTTATTTATAAGTTGTTATTTCTGGATTCAACTGTGTAAATTTATTTGCATCAATCTTTCGGATCACACTTCATGATCCATCATCAGGATGAACAAAGCGCTGAAAGAGAGTATGGAGTGTGATCTGGACGTTGATGCAAATAAATTTACACAATTGAATCCAGAAATAACAACTTATCAATATGAACTATGGAAATCTGATATCTTTAATTAATTTTTATTTATCTATTATTGAGATTGTAATCAGAACAATTATGAGAGTGTCCGTTGAACCTGTATGGGTCTGCTAGTAATAGCCCCACTCACAACTTAAAAAAACCTTGCCCAGACTTCTAGAGTAGACCTTGTTAGGCACTTATGTTAAAGCCAAAGCGTAATACAGCTTGTTAATCTGCTACAGTAGACTTCCCTTTTGGCCTCGTTTCGTGCTAGTTTCAAGTGGACCCACAAGTGTTATCCATTGGCTAGATCTTTTTTTTTAGTGATTTGAAAGGGCATCGATCCAACCAGGGGGAAATGTTCTGGGAAATGTTCTGTAAAAGACTGGTCTTCTGTCATTATGGTCCGGCCTAGACGTACCTTGCTATGCTTTTCCCCTTGCGAAGAAGTTTCGCCCAAGCAAAATTTCCACACTCGTTCCTACCTTGTTTGACAAATCCCCCACGCCCCTGGCTTCGGCTATACATACAGAGCATTCGTTCATTCAGACCATCAAGCGAAGAAAGAAAGGAAGGAGAGAAAGCCATTGTTTTTGAGTATTGCAGTGCTAATCCGATTTCTCAATCTCATGGCTTCTATGTTTGCCAGGTTAATAGAATTATGACCATTTCATTTCATGTGTTGATGTTGTGCAACCCTGTATTAAAGTTTTCGGGTCATAGATATTTCAATTGTGGTTTTTGTGGATTTGGCTTAATTAACAAATTTATGTGAAATTTTGACCGGTAACGTTCTAAACAAGTAAACCCACTTTCCGTTCAGGGGGCTTCTGAGTCTTGTTATATCTCATATGAGTACTGGTTGCACCATTTGTTCTTGTTTGTGTTGAATTTGTTCTTGTTGGTGTTGAGTGCAGGTTTGCAACACCAGAAAATATCCAAGCAAGTTTGAGGGCAAGCTATGCTGCTTACAACAGTGCTAATGGATATGATGGGCAAGATATTGGAAATAATACAGTTTGGCGCGTGGCCTTTTCTGGTTCTCTAGAACCCACTGCCTTTTCTCGAACAGACACCAAATTTGGTCAGTGCAAAATCAATGAGCGTAATGATTATTTTGAGCCGTTGGTGGATGGGACTACAAGAAAGGATTCCCGGGACAGAGCCAGTGTCTACAGAGAGGCTCTCAACAAATTTCTAGATATTTGGAACGGCAATCTCAAAACACAGGTTTGTAACATCGTCAATAAATTATTTCTAGATTTGATCGATCAGATTTGAGTATGAAGGGGAATAAAATGTGTTAAACGTGTTTTGAATCTGTAAATATAAAGTCTAAACTCATGTCTAAGAAAAACTGCAGTTTTTAGAAATCTACCCCGCTTTGGAATCTGCTCGGTATGACAAGTGGAAGGTTTTGAAAGCTGGGGAGGCTGCTCTGTGGATTTGGGCTCTATGGCCAATATTAAGCAGTTTACACCCAATCAAAAGTGGGTATTTGTTCAGTCAGTATTTAAGAGATAATCCACATATTGGGTTACACCTGTGTAGTTCTTATGAAAGGTAGCAGTCAAAGGAAGTTATCCCTCGCCTAACCTCTTTCTCGACAGGTGCTAATTTTTTTGGGTTTTTCTCCTTGGGTAAAATCGGCTGTCTGGGTTTCTTGGCATCATTAAAATCTCTATTTATCTATTCATATAAAAGCCTCTCAGGTTTCATGTCTGTTATGTGGGTTCAATTTTGTCCCTTTTCTTAGGCCAGGCCTATCTAAGACTGGACTAGACTCTCCTTACTATGGATCAGTGGATTGGAGTAAATCTACTCAGGTTCATCCATGTGACCAAATAGTCTGATCCATTTAGGAGAAAAGACAGATTACCATACTATCAGCAGGAATCTTTACACTCCCCAAACAAAAAAGAAACAGATAGCTTTTCTAACATACAATGAAGTCTTTAAGGGCTCCAAAACCCAAGCTTTGCCTAAGCAAACTGATTGGTCAACGTGGGTTTGGGCGATTCTTTTGGAAGCCAGAGATGGTACCTAGACTCTATCTGGACGTAGCCAAAACCAAACCCATTTTGATTAAAGATGGTGCAGTTCAGATTCTGTACCGATCTATACCTATCGATTGAGCCAAACCCATGAAGGAACAAGAAGGAATTTTGGAACTACATAAACGAAAGGTCCTTCCACTCCCAGATCTATAAATCTAATACTCTGTCGTTGGTTGAGTGTCCTTCGTCCCTGAGAGCATCGCTTATCTCCTCACTCTTAGATCTATAA
The DNA here is from genome assembly GCA_007258455.2 of Sequoia sempervirens. Taxonomy (NCBI): domain Eukaryota; kingdom Viridiplantae; phylum Streptophyta; class Pinopsida; order Cupressales; family Cupressaceae; genus Sequoia; species Sequoia sempervirens. The sequence goes on from VDFB02271358.1 coordinate 154,064,833, forward strand.
ATCTAAGACTCCCCATTTGGTCATTGCCCAGTCCTTCCTCAAGAGAGGGCTTTGAAGTACTCTGTAGTCAAGCAGTCTTTTATGTATCTGTTCAGCCAAACCTGGCAAACGACATTGAAGGAACTTTATGATTAGTCAACACGAGGTTTCCGTTCATGTCTGGAAAGTTACGCATATAGAAGGGAACATTGCAACGGAAACATTTTTTCACCTGATTGTCATGGCTGAATGTACTGATTTTACGTGTTTGATTTTATCTTCGGATAACTTTACTTTTCGTGTGATGATTTATATAATTATATTCATTGCTAGATTGTATGGTTTTGTACTTGGAATTAATTAAACTCCCATTTTGTTCGTGCAGGTTGCAGAAGCACTTAGAACAGGAAAATCTGTTCTGTTTACAGGCCATTCCATTGGAGGTGGGATTGCTACTTTGGCGACACTTGCATGTTTGGGGGAACTGGGTAAGGACGCCCCTGTTTTCGCCGTCACATTTGGTTTCCCCCTGATTGGAGATGAAATTCTTGCCAGAGCAGTTCGTAGGCTGGGGTGGGCCAATCATTTCTTCAATGTTGTTTCAAGGTGTGATGTTTTTGCCAGAACTCTACTGGCTCCTTGCATATCTGTGTCAGGCCCTCTGGAAGCCCTGCTTCCTTACTGGCAGAGGACTGTTGAGCAGATGAATGGTGATGATACAGACATTCCTATGGAGCCTGCAGACCTGGACTATCCCAAGTATTTACTCACTGTCCTGCATCATGCTTGTGCAGTGGTTAATTTAATCACTGTTAACAATATGGAGCCTGGAAACAAACTGATAGCAAGTCTGAAGCCTGCGGTCAAGTTAAGCCCTTACAGACCATTTGGATCTTATTTGTTCTGCGCAGACAAGGAAGCTCTTTATGTGGAAAACTATGAGGCTGTGTTGCCCATCTTATTTTATTCCTTGGCTACTGCTCAAGATCAGGTTTCTATCTCAGATCACACTGACTATGGTAGAGCCTTCCATGCCAACACAAACATCGTCAGATTGGAAGGGCTTCAGAATCTTCCTTTATCACAAGGTGCACCATCTTCTGCCGTGGAAATCCCACTGGATGCTCTTGGACTAGGCATTCAGGTAAGCATCTTAACATTGTTCATCTTACATTTTGATTTCCAAACAAAAAATATTACATACAGGTTACATGAATATATTTATTTATATTTATAATATCTTTATTTTTTAAAATTAATTTTAGATTGATTTAAGTCAGTTTTCAAGAACATTTTATATAATAAGAATGGAATTGTTTTCCTATTAAATTTTTGTGCCATGGAAAAACTTTTAGGATCGATTCGGTGATCTGTTATCATATTAATTTTATAGAACTTAATTGTGTGTTTTTTTAAAAAAATTTATATGAATTAAATTGTTTTTCATTTGTATTTTCAAAATTATATATTCATTATTTCAATCTCTACATTCATAGTTACCATATATATTATAATTGACAATTTACCATTTATTTATTTAATAAATATTGAATTATATCACAATATAACATATTTAGATTAAGATTAATTAAATTTGCACAAGGCAACGTAACCTTTACGTTACTTATTATACAAATTTATTGAATAGTAGTGAATATTCACTCACTTGCTTCAATAGAAAAATTGAATTTAAATGGTTTATTTCACTCAGCTGAACACAATTGCAGATTACTTAGCAATAGAAATGGAAATTTGTAATTAGATCCAACCCATGAAGTCTACCTTAATCTCGCCTGCATGAGTTAACGCCCATTTATCTTAGCTCTCAAATTTAGGCAAAGTAGATTTTTATTAAAATAATTTAAAATTTAAAATTTTTAATTTAAGAAATTAAAAATAGATATGGGATTGGATGTAATTTTAGATAAGGATAAGGATAATACATATTTAAGATATGACATGGATAAGTAAAGGGTAAGAGATCTAATTTTTAACTAAATTTAATCTATTTATGAATATGTTCATGTATATTCAAACACTCAAAAGATATTGTCACAAGATCAATATGAAGTAAAGGACCTTTTGAGGATATGATCATGTGTGATCACCTTCTTTCCATAAGATAACTCTCTATAAGCACTTGCAATAATTTGCATATCTAAATATAGGAAGGTTAGTGTCTAGATGTGTCACCTCCCTCTCCTTGAACCATTAGTATGGATACAAGAAATCAATAGAAGAGGGGAAAACAATACATGGAAGGTAAATGTAATCGAAGCATATAATCATGTAATCAGAGAAGCATCTAATCCTTGGGGGCATCACTATAAGAAAATATCAACACATGAATTTGTAGCAAGTTATTTAATTTTTGGAAAAAAAAATAGATACATTGCTAGTTATTAAGGGTAGAGAGAGTGTTGTATTAGCATTTTTCTTAGGCATTAGGGGTAAGATAGTGGAAGCGGTTGGGGTTTGGGTCTAAGAGCTAGGAAGTTGGGTTAAAATTATAAATTTAAATTTATATATATCTTTACGTCTATCTTTGTGAGGCCATAAAGAAGAATTGGTTATGTTATTTACGTAGGGATTGCATACAAATTTATTTAGTCCTTAGTGGGTGAAATGATGGTACTATTTGTATGCCATACAAGAGATATAAGTTTATTTTAAAAAGAGAGATTTGACTTATGTATACCTTTTAGTACAATGTATAAAACATAGTTACAAGACTCGAACTTGGCTCAAAGTTGCCAAATTGATTTTTGACTCAGAAGTGCCTACTTGACAAATTGAAAAATAATGAAATATAGAGATTTTTAATAATTTAAAGCTTTTATTGTGCACCCTTCTATAAATCATCTTTAAAGATGTAATAAACTTATCAATTAGAAGCTATTTTGATTAAATACATGAGAATATGATTAGGAAATAGCACATGATATTGTTTAATATTTGTGTGAGATAAATTATAGCTCGAGTCTATATAGAAAATGCCACAACTCATTAGCTTATGTCGTCCTTAAACTCTTAATCGTGTGTTCCCTATAATTGACACAAATTAAATTTTTTTTGATTTTGAGCATTCTAGTTGGGCAAAAAAATGGAACACATTTTTGTGGGATCACCTCTCCAAGATTGAGTATTCAAGAGTAGATCTCTTTTGATTTCATCAATCAAGGTTATAGCACTTTTTGTTATGATTAAGTCAAACAACATTTCCATATTCATCTCTTTTTATTTACAAATTTGGATCATTCTTACTCTTTGACAAACCCTTGTTCAAAGAAGTTAAATGAATCTTTAGTTACCATGACCTTGGTGCTTGTTTAAGACCATACAATGCTTTCTTTAATCTGCATACCAGATGTTCTTGTCCCTCCTTTACAAAGCTTTTAGGTTGAACAAGATAGATTTCTTCTTTTTAATCACCATTCAAAAATGCTGATTTAACATCCATTTGATCTAAATTTCAATTAGACTTAGTAGCAAGTGCAATCATAAGTTTAATAGTGCTTATTGTAGCTATAAGTGCAAATGTATCTTCATAATCTATTCCTTCCTTTTGTGAATAACCTTTTTCAACCAATCTAACTTTCAATTTTTCAGTACTACCATCAACGTTAAACTTAGTTTTGAACAATCATTTAGTGCTTGAATTTTATTTGCAGATAATTCAATTAGTTACCAAGTGTCATTTTTCGTAATTGAATCATATTCTTCTTATATATCATTTATCCATTATTTATGATTCTTAGCTTCTTCAAAATTTTGAGATTCATCCACACTCATTACTTGAACCATTAAAGCGTAGTCATTATACTTGATTAATGCTTTGATTTGTTTCATTGATTTTCTTAATGCTTCGCTACTGGATGGAGTAGTTCATTTCAAAGTCTTGTTTCAAGGCCACTTTGATCATGAGTTGTTGATCTGCAATATCTGTACTCTCAATGCCTTCTCCAAGGAGTTTCCATGAAGCTGAAATTTCTTTCTCTTAAATATCATTTGGAGGCTAGGATCACCAATGGGCCCAAGCCTTATGATTAAGGAAGCTTCTCGTTGTTCACAACAATACACCCCCACTTGGCTACATCATGAGTGGTCTCGTTTGGCTACATTGTAGGTGACCACCCAACTACATCATAAGTGGTCATAGAGCTCCACTTTCCACCATGGCCAACTAAACCATTCCCACCAATTGACTAATCAATACTGAGTCTTGTTATGGGCTACCTCAATTTCCACATTTAAATCGTATCACAAATTTGACACATCATGACACCATACCAAAACACACACACCATACATTATCACAACTCAAAACACACAAAGATCCTGTCAAAGTCTTGACATCACACTTCACCAATCTATACACACAAGACTAACTCATAGAATGGATACAATGAACTCGGGCATGACACCAATTCTAGTGGCATACTATACCTTTCTAGAATTCCTCCATCAGGCCCTTCCTCTAAACTAACTTTTTCTTACACAATATAATCCTTCATTGACTTTTGCTTCTTTTGTTACATTTCATGAGTTGATATAAATAAGTGGTTTGTAATGAAAATGTCTCGTGAAAGCACTAACCAAATCCTTAAAGGAAGTGATAAAAGAATATAGTAATATAGACAACCATATAAATCATGGTCACTCGAGATAAATGATATAATACATTTGAGATAGTATCAATGGATTTGATAGAAGTCTTAAAGTCTAGTCATAAATGAAGTAACTAGGCTACTGCATTAAGGCATGACATCATAGAATGTTGTTGACAAAAGAGGAAAGAGTATCCATGGTGGAACAATGATATTCAGATCAGCTTAAGTTTAAGAATCGGAAGTATGAAAATGCAAGCCTAATGCTAAAGCTGGGTGGGTAGGGTGCGTAAAAGGTAGAACTAGAGACAACCATCAAACCTTAAGAAAAAGATAAAACAATGAAGCACAAGAGCAAAATGATATTCAAATACGAAAACATGCTCAACTCGAAAACAAAATCATCAAATGCTCATCATTTATGGAACCGAGAAGTTTTATTTTACCTGCCAAATCTATACTGTTCGGATAATGCACGTGCGCAGGAATGTCAAAGAATACGAAGCACAGAGGCGCTACAAAAGAAGTAACAGCTTCGTCTTAGCTTTGAACGATTAGAAATGGAGTACAGACGATGGGTGCTTCTGTCTACGCCATGGTAATACTCACAGTGGCATCTAAGCAACGGTCAAAGGAATGTGCGCTGGAGTAGGTCATTTGTTTAATGGTCAAACTAAATTTGATGAAGTTTAAATTTACTATTAATTATTGAATAATGTGATGTTTAAGGAGAATGTCTTTCAAATTATAAATGATTTAATGATAATCATAAAGATCAAATTCTTTTAAGAACATTAAATTGAAAAATGAATAAATTATAATTCTTATTTTTTAAAAATCATTTATATATTATAGATTCAGTGGTCTACGAGACATATCATCCCCTTGAAAAAACCCTATATTTCCTAGACGTCCTTGTCTCAGAGACTTGGGACTTGGGGGTTGTCCCCCCATAAGTCCACCACTAGCACCACCATCCCACCACCAGCGTCGCCGTCTCCAAGACGCCCCTAGGACTTTAAGGACGTTGGGGTGCCCTCATGATGTCTAGGGGACTCCTAGTTGTCTCCAAGATTATAATTCTTATACATCTTTTTATAACTATTTTTTCAAGTATTATATATTTTTCAGTGCCCTACTATCACCCTGCTGCCGTACCCCCATCATCCCCACACCGCCCCCATGTCATCTCCAAACTTGGCCCTTGGTCCCCCGTCCTTGAAACCCGTTCCCGCGACCTGCATCAAGAAACTCCGTGGAACTATGATTATAATCAATACATTGAATATTTTAAAACATAAATATAATAATAAATTAGTTAAAAATATATAATAATTTTTTAGTTTAGTTATTGAAATTATATTATTATATGATTGTGGATATTAAATAGTATAGAATATAGATATCTTAAATATATTAAATATTGAGGTTATATAATTGTGGATATTAATTATTATAGATATGATTTTTTAATAAGAGGGGTTAATGCTTTTGATGGGGATTTATGAATTGGTGAGGTCACAAAGAGAAGACCTCATCCTCAATATAAATTTTCAACAATTACACCCCAATATAATTTGAATCTTGATGACAAGAATAACAACACAACAACATGACTATGACAGTATACCACTATTGCAATAATTAGTATAAATATAATTTAAAATTATTTTATTTTAATTAAAAAATTAATTTTATTTATTTAAAAATTAATTATTTATTGAAGAGTTATAATTGACCCTCTTTGAACATTAATTTAGATTGTTTTTTGTGGAATACAAGAGAGCAAACACAAATTGACATGTATATATACTGAAAAACTGCTCTTTATATTTGTTAATTTTTTTTGGCAGAACACAAGAGCTAGACTTGCCCTGAGAGCTGCAGGAGAGGCGGAAAATAAGCTGATAGAGAACCGGGACAAACTGAAGGCAGAACTAGCGAAGTTGGTGGAAGAAGGGCGTGGGAAGGAAGCAGGACATATGACAAAACTGAAGGAGTATAGAATCAAATGTAAAACCCAGAGGAGCATTGGATACTACGACGCTTTCAGGGAACAAAAGGAGAAGGTAGATTTTCATGCCAACCTTAACAGGCTAAACCTTGCTGCCTTTTATGACAAGTTAGAAGATATGGTGGAGACTCACCAGGTGCCTGACGACTTCCAATTCATCGAAGAATTGATAAAAGAAGGAACAGAGTACAGGCTTCTGGTGGAGCCCCTTGACGTTGCTAATTATTACAGGCTGGGCAAGCATGAGGACTCGGGACATTATATTAGAAATGCAAGGCCTCGTCGCTATAAAGCTCTTGAAAAGTGGTTGGCAGACATGAAACCCGAAACCAAGCAGGCTGTACTTAATAGCCAACAAGATATAACCAAGGACTCCTGCTTCTGGGCTCATGTAGAAGAACTTTCATGGCTAATGAGTAATACAAGGGAAAATCCAGAGGTTGTGAGGAACAAGTGCAACGAATTCCTGAACCATCTGAGGCAACTGATTGATAGAAATGAGTTGTGTGTGGAGGAGGTTAAGATGGGAGAATCCAGTTTTGTGAAATTGTGGAGGAAGCTGAGCCCACAAGACCGACAAGCTGTCCCTATCTTCAGTGACGTTGGAGGTATAAACTAGGGCCCATTATTATCAGATCTTGCATTGCTCCTATTAAGAAATTAGCTGATACTGTACTTGAAGTGGAGCAATTGGTGTTAAGACTTAAACTTTGTTTGTGTTTCAGTTGCGCATTCTTCCCACAGAATGCTATATACACTTATATTTTACTGCTCTAGGGTTTGCTGTTTAGTTGCTCTTATATACACTTATATGCAGCACAGTGATATTTTCCCTGGTTTTTTGAGGATAGTAATGTAAATTCTCTCTGTGTAAGTTCAATGGTTTACAAAAATCAAATTATAGGACCTTTGCATTGTAAAGTTTACTGGTGAATTTGAGTTCTGTTTTGTAATACATGTTTTTTTCTTATGATTTTAATTTTGTTATTATGATAATGGATTATAAAATGTGATCTTGAATAGCAATTAAAAAGTAGAAGTAATTGATTTGAATATTTTATATTTGAATGGTTATTAAATTTGAGATTTGTTGTTTGCTTTCTTTATTTAAAATTTTGATGTTATAATGGAGAACCTTATCCCCGTATCTGAATGGATTGGAGCTTTTTTTTAATATATTGAAATTTTGAGGTTATATTGGGGAACATTATCCCCGTTTCTGAAGGGATTTGAATACAATTTTTTAATTATTTAAACTGTAGCCATATCATAATAAATATTTATTACGTAGGTATGTGTTTCCTTTCTGAAAGAGTAAGTTCCCATGCATCTACAATTTGTAATCGAAAAGGTTAGAAAATGCATAGCAAAGATCAGAATTATTAATGCTACAGAGATTGTGATACGATGTTGAAGTTATGATGTTAATATTAATAGAAGATTCAATTGCGTAGTTGTGAGTGTCCATCTCAATGCTCTGTTTTTGAATTGCATTTTTAAATTTTTTGAAATTTGAGAAAGTATATAGTAGTTGAGATAGAATTTGTTTTAGGTTCAGGTAAATTCATCGTCAGTAATTTACTATATCAGCAATTCACCATCAGTAATTTATTGTTGCGACATATTCATTGTGTATACAATTCACCACCAACAATTTATTGTCATGTTATATTCACCGTGTATACTTTTTTTGTGCTTTCAACAAAATCTTTATACTTTTTCTTTTCTGGATACTTTTGGCCACTTAAATATTGAAAAATGTATACGTGATGCAATGAATTGTTGGAAACGAATTGTATACGTGATAACACGACAATAAATTGCTAACAGTAAATTGTTTGTGGTGAATTACTGGATGATGAATTTTCCTAAAACCATTCTTACTGTATTCTGTATTTTATACAATATCTTGTAAAGCAGTCTGGCATCTGTTGCCTGGGTTTGATTTTTCTTACTTATACGTGCCTGCATAGCATCATGTGGTTTACTTACTGTATGTAGTTTTAATTGTTAACCGTATGGGTGCTTGAGGCTCCTATGTTTAATCTAACGCTAATATCGCTGACAAAATGGAGTTCTCTTTTTATTGTTTCAAGAATTAGAGATTTAAATTTTTATTTATAGGCAGTGAAGAAGAGTTCAACTGCAACAAAGTGTAGGATAATAAACATTGTTGTTAATTTATCAAACAGTTCTGATTGGTTAGCTACTTGTTAAGTGTTTCAGTTCATTCGATGATGATGAAGAACAAAGAGTTATGATTACATAGCATTTTTGTTTTTATGTGCTGATGATCAGAAGATCATCATTGAGTTTTGTTTATAATTGATTGATAGCTTTTGATATTAGAGCATTAGGAAGGAGACCTGTAAATTTATATATAAAAAGTGAATGGTGAGTCGGTCGGTGGAGAGCAATCAATTTTCCATTGCAATTTTGGTCAGAGACTCCCGCTGGGATAAGATGCTGCTGTTTTCAAAGTCTCATCTTACATTTTTTCGGTTACTGTTTCTTTAGCATAGTTTGCATTGGTTGGTAAGAAGACTGAATTCTCTAGATAGGCATATTTTTCGGATTTGAATGAAATATTGATAAAATGTTAAATATTGTTAATTTTGTGACATGAGAAGAGTTGTTGGATGTGTGTTGCTGGCTGTAAGGGGAATTAAATCAGTAAAGAATATAGGAAACAGAGTCTCTTAATTTTTTCTTCTTTTATTAAGCAATTTTTTATTTTTTTATTTGAATAACAACGATTTTATACAAATAGATAGTGTATAGTATGTATGGTTGGCGATGGTATTTTAAATTTGAATTTGTAAAGGAGAAATTTTGTAAAAAATGTTAGAATTTGAGATTGATATGAGTTATTGTCTTTTTAAAACAAATCAATTTACCGTAATGATTTAAGATGGTAAATATAGCAAGAATATGAGAATTATTGATTTTTTATTTTGATGGGAAAAATTTTACTTTATGAAGTATGTGTATGTAGACCAGTTAAAATCTAAGGATTTGTGGGAGATTGTGAAAGGGAGGTATGAAGAACTTGATGATATTGATTTTTTAAATATTCAATAGGAAAGGGAACTTAAATAAAATAAGCAAAATGACAATAACTCTTTGTTTTTTATTCAAGGTACACTAAGTCAATCAATCTTCCCTAAAATAAGTGTTGTACATCCAAAATAGACATGACAAATTCTCATAAATGTAATCAAGGTGTTAATTCTACTAAATTGTAAACACCAAGAAAAAATGAGTTCAAATGAATTAGTTAATGAAACTTTAGGGTAGGCACTTGCATCTAAGACAAACATAAGATACAAAAAGAAAAAAGTTTGAGTTTTCATAAGCATGATCATGACTTTTGTTCCAAAAATGAGGATACAGAAGAGGCGAGTCTAGTCATAACTCAAAAGGTAGGGGCTATGAATGAGGAAGATAGTTTGGTTTTCATGGAAGAAGTAAGAATTAGAGGTAAAAGTAGGGATATTGGTAGAGCGGAAAAACATATTCATTATTTCATTATGATAAGTTTTGACCATTATGATTTTGAATGTTGGCATAAGAAATATGCTCACAATATTATAAAAGATACACAAAATTTGTTTCTCTCCCATTTGAATACAAGTTTCAATGAAGATATTTTGTGGTATATTGATTTTGGTTGCTCTTCACATATGAATTATAATGAAAAATTATTTATTGATTTGGATAAAAAACATAGTAGTACTATTGTGTTTAGGGGATAAAAAATCACACGAGACTAAGAAAAGGAACAATTGAAGTACAACTAATGAGAATCATAAAATTAAGTAGATTTCAAACACTTTGTTAGTTCCTACTCTAAAAAAAGAATATGCTAAGTTGGTCAAATACTTGAACAAAATTGTCAAATTATTTTTTATAGGAATGAATATATAATCAAAGATAAGTCACTAAGAAATGTAGTGGTTCCACAAACACAAATGATTGGTGATCACATGTTTCCCTTTTGCTTTCTTCAAACTTAGTAGGTCTTGAGTACTACAAAATTGCATGATAGTTATCTATGGCATCAAAGGTATGGACATTTCAATTTTGGTGGTTTACTTTTACTTAAGAAGAAGCATATGGTTGAAGGTTTTCTATTTATTAATAATAAATAAGAAGATTGTTAAGATTGTTGTTTAGAAAACAACATACATAGAATTACTTTTCTAATTGCGGTCTTATGGATATTCTCTCTCTCTCTCTCTCTCTAAATAAATCCAAGTATTTTTTCACTTTTATTAATGATTTTTCTAATAAAACTTGGATCTATTGTTTGGCTGACAAATTAGAAAATTTTGATAAGTTTGTTAATTTCAAATAGTTAATAAAAAAATTGGTTAATACATTAAGGTCATCGGATTAGATAATGGGGGTAAGTATAGGTCAAATGTATTTTTGGACTTCTTACCGTTCACAACAAAATGGAGTTGTGAGGAAAAATATGACTATTGTTGAAATGGCTAGAAACATGATGAAAGAAAAGAACCTAGATAGAAAAATTGGGTAGAGGTAGTCACTACTCTAGTCCATTTGTTGAATAGAAGTCCCACAAAAGTAGTTTATAGGATGACTCTTGAGTAAGCTTGGTCTAATTTTACATAGTTTGTTACTCATCTAAAAGTATTTGACTATGTTACTTATACATGGATTAAAAAAACTTCAAATACATTTTTATTGGTTATGTTTATGAAAACAATTATGTGAGATGTCATATTTGATGAAAGAGCACAATATATTCCCGATGAAAAGGATGAACATTGTGATTGATTTTAGAGTCCACCGAGAACAAGGAGGTAATCTGGAGAATAATTAGGAAGTGATATATGTCTCCAATGTCTCACCAAGCTATGAACTTCCAACTATTCAGCCACCCAAACACCCATAACAACCTTCAACAACTCACAAACGGTGGCAAGCCACTTTCTTCCAACTTCACTTTTTAGTGCAATAATAGGAGCTTCCCAAACCAAAATAGCATACCAATGAGTTGCTGATGGGTGATAGGAGAAACCAAGGCGGAAGGCTTGAAACCTTTTCAATTTATCGGAGCTTACAGTAGCGTTACGACTTCTGCTCAATGCTTTTGTGAAAAGGACATATAGAAATGGGGAGACGAGGTTAACTTGCCTGGGGCCTCTGTTGCTCCTAAAGAAACCTGTAGAAAGAGCATTGATTAGAACAAAACCAAGGAGAAGATATGCAATTTTTGACCAAACATCCAATTTTTTTGGCATAATACAAAACATTCCAATTTTTGGTTTGTAATTATCTTTTATCAAAATTTATTTATGATGGTTTTTTTTTTATACAATAGGGGTGTCCCCGCAGCCTAGCCCAACGGTCTAGCAGTCCATATCTTGGGTATCTGGGGCGAGCTGAGGCGAGACAAGTCCCCTATGGGTGAGATCCCCCGCCCGCAAGAAGTCCCACCTCTTAAACCTAGGAGCGGAGTTGAACCCGAGACCTATAGGAGTGTTAAATATGTGTGAGATATAAGGATATAATAATAGAAGCATAATATATAAGAGGGAAAAATTAATGTTTTATGGAAAAATTCGTTCCGTGTTACATGAGAAGAATCATGATGTTTCTGTTAGAAAGTAATCTCTCCCATTGATTGTGGAAATAGAAACATTGGTTGTGGAAATAAAACTTCAATTTTGCATGAGCAATATCTATTGTAATTAGAAATAAATTAAAATTTAATTAAGTTTTTCTGCAGTTTGCATGTTCTAGATTTTTCTTGTAAGTTGTAAAATCCTCTATAAAAGAGGTATGATATAATTGATTTTGAGATGTAATCAAATCTGATGAAGTAATAAAATATATTTTGTGTGCAGCAACACATTGTGCAAATTATTGTGTTTATTTGAATTGATGTGTTGAGCAAATTATTGTGTTTCTATGTATTTGTTTTTTGTTTATCTCCATTAAATCTAGCATGTGGTATCAGAGTAGGTTTGAAAAAAAATTATTTGGTTTGAAAATTTGCAGCAGCAAAAAATGGTGCAAAAAAGATTGTAAGGGGTGAATAAAATGAGATATGCATATGCCACAAATTATATATTATAAAAAAAAGGGAGATTGTGTTTTGTTTTATTGCAGATTATACTTTAGTGTCAAAAGTTTTCGAAGTAGATTGTTTGTTGTTAATTGCAGCTATAAAGAAAGTTGTTGATGTGAAGCCGCTTGAAGGAGAAAAGTTTTGTCCAAAAGGAAAAAGGTTCGCAGGAGGTCATAAGAAATGCTAGTAGATCGTTATTTAATGTATGGAAGAGTTAAGGAGATTATGTGAAGAGCTGATAGCCATTGAAAGAAAGGCATAGAAGCCCCAATCAAAGAGAGATGCAGTTTAAATTCACTGAAAAGGTAAGATAAAAAGTTGCAGTGCTTTATTTTGTTGTTGTTAAGGGGGAGATCTAGTTGTTTAAATTGAAAATCACAGTTTGAGCGAAAGAAAAATAAATTGTTTAAAGTTGGTTGAAAGGTAACTTGGTAGCAGAATCAGAGTCAAGTGCAAAGGTAAGGTGTAGTTAATCATTTGTTTCAATGGGTAAAGCTGGTAAACGTGTTATGAAAGAAAATGAAGTTTTAGAGGAAGAATTGTTGAAAGTTAAAAATGATAATTTTGAATTAGCAAGAAAAATAAAGGAGTTGATAAAGGAGAAATATGAGTGTTTATGTGAAATTGAGGAACGTGGAAAAGAATTGGGTAATGTTAAAAGAAAGAATGAAGAATTAGAAGAAAAATTAAAATTGTTTGATGAGGTTAAGAAAATGAAAGAAGATTTTGAAGAAAAGCTGAAATTGTTAGAATCAAAAAATTGTTTGCAGAAAGAAGAAATATATAAGTTGAAAGAAGAAAATGAATGTTTAAGGAAAAAACCATTCGTGTGTGATGTTTCTTGTGATACAAAAGATTTGGTTTGTTTTGTTGATAAATCAAATGATTTATGTGATAAAGTTGAAGTTCTTATAAATGAGGAATGTAAACATAAAGCTGATAATGTAAATGGTAATAAGAGAAATGTTGGTTTTAAAATTATGCAAAAAATGGGTTATGAAGGTAAAGTTTGCGAAAACATGGGCAAGGAATGAGAGAGCCCATACAGCCAATTGTGAGGCCAAGAAATGAAGGCCTGGGATATGGTGAGAAAGATAGAAATGATGTAAGTGTTACAGGTTCATGCAAATCATTTAAAAGCATGAAGTTTATGCAATGTTCTCATTATCATAGGGAAGGACATAGAAAAGAGAAATGTTGGGATCTTAATCCTTGTAAAATTTGTGGGTTGAAGAATCATTCTGAAAATTCATGTTGGAATAAAGAATGGGATGGACAATCTATGAAAGATTGTATGCAAATAAATTATGGGTGGATCGATGGATCCAGTTGGAGAAAAGTTACAGGTATGTTTAAAAGGATGTATAAGCCTAAATATTGGCACGTTAAAAGCAATGTTGGTTATCAAACAAAGTTTGAAGGACTGCCGCAACAGTTGGTGAAGAGTTGAAGATAATTTGAAGGTATCATGGAGATCGAAGATTGAGTGAATCAAAAGATTTAGAAAACAAGAATTTGAAGAATGAAAATGCTAAAGCATATGGTCAAAATTAAGGGGGAGTGTTAGAAAGTAATTTCTCCCATTGATTATGGAAATAGAAACATTGGTTGTGGAAATAGAAACATTGGTTGTGGAAATAAAAACTTCAGTTTTGCATGAGCAATATCTATTGTAATTAGAAATAAGTTAAAATTTAATTAAGTTTTTCTGCAGTTTGCGTGTTCTAGATTTTTCCTGTAAGTTGTAAAATCCTCTATAAAAGAGGCATGATATAATTGATTTTGAGATGTAATCAAATCTGATGAAGTAATAAAATATATTTTGTGTGCAGCAGCACATTGTGCAAATTATTGTGTTTATCTAAATTGATGTGTTGAGCAAGTTATTGTGTTTCTATGTATTTGTTTTTTTGTTTATCTCCATTAAATCTAACAGTTTCTATAACACCATTATAAACTATCAATAAAATCATACCAATATTATTTAACTGAATTAAATAAATTATTATTCGGTGTAGAGAAGAGCTATCAACACAGCCTAAGGTGACCAACGATAATTCTTAGTATCTGCATCAAAGAAAAATGTCATGATGTCTAAATCTATTAGAACTTGCCTAAGGTCGAATGAATGACCTACGACTAACAATTGAGCTTTGGCCTTAAGCCTCACAACTCATAGTTCAACCAACCTTACATTCCACAACTTTCGCAATTAGCCCTATACATAGTTTTAGATTATAAGCATGATGCAATTCATGAGTGACATAATTCTCTTATAAGAACATTCTAAAGCATTGCCAATTTATCATGGTTTGTTTTGATGGATATCAAACATAGATACAAACAGAGATTGCAAACAATTGACAAACTCTACATTTATTCATAAAAAATACTACATATTTATAGTTACAAACAATTCAACATTTTTTTTTATAAACGTGTTAAAGGAATTTGATAGCTATTTGCAGCTGATTGACAACAAATTGGAGACCTAAAGACTGTTGAATAATGATGCTATGAATCTTTTCTAACCTCCTTGCACAACATACGTTACACCTTTTTTAGTTTGCTGCTTCAATTTCTATGTTTTGTTGCCGCCAGTCTTCAATGCTTTGCATAATGCATGTAATATGCAGCGTAGATTTTTAATTTTGTTTGATTCCTTTTCCATGCCCTATTACATGTTGACCGATGCATGTAATGTCTTCCTATTGTTAGTTTGCTTCAATTTTTGAAAATGATTACTTTGCTATATATCTATGTAACGAGCATTGTTTTGTATGCTCTGTTTTTGAAAGCAATAAAATTACAGTGGTCTGTTCTATTCTTTTTCTTTTTTTTTTCTGAGTTAATTGTTTTTGTTTGTTCCTTCTACTGTTATCTATCATAACCTCTTAGTGCAGGAATTTGGCCTGGTTTTACTTTTTTTTCATTTGGTATAGGAGCAGGTTAATTCTATTTTGGTAATCATGTCAGGTTTTAACTCTTTGCCAATTCCTGAATTCAACGGTAGTGACTATGAATATTGATGCATCAAAATGATGACTTTTTTGATAGGAAAAAAATTGTGGGAAATTGTAGAAACAGGTAATGAAGAACCAGCAAATTGGAGTACTCTTGCAACCAATGAAAGAACAACTAAAAATGAAGCTAAGAAGAAGAATTCTCAAGCTTTGTTTCATATTCAAATGGCTCTTGATAAGAGCTTATTTCCAAGGATTACAGGTGCAAAGACAATAGAAGATGCCTAGAAGACTCTAAAAGAAGCTTACCAAGGCGATGATCAAGTGAAGGTTGTAAAGTTACAGGCATTAAAGCCAGAATTTGAGAATTTAAAGATGCAAGAGACAAAATGTGTGAGTGACTGTTGTGTCAGAGTTAAAGATGTGGTCAACAAGATGGCCACACTTGGGAAAATTGTGAACAGTGAGGTTTTGATAAAAAGGTATTGTAGACTCTCACCCCAAAGTGGAACCATGTTGCCATTATCATAGACGAAAGAAAAGATTTGACAACCTTTCAGTTTGATCACTTGGATGGATGTCTTATGTCTCATGAAGAGAGATTGAAAGATTCATTTGGAGAAAGTGATGTGAAAGCCTTTTCATCCAAATTGCAAATCACAAAGAAAGAGGATGTCAGCTGTGAGATGGGGTTTAGAAATCAAATAGCATAGACAAAAGTGACAGCCAACACTTCTAAGCTATAAAACCTCATCCAAACAAGAGAAAACAATCACATGAAAGGAGCAAAATGAAAATAATGAAATAAAACACTCCCCATTGAACTTGAATCACTTCTCTTGCTCTCCTTCTTCTTGTTATGCAACTTTTCCCTTAGATTTGTTGAAACACTTGTGCAAAACCTGCAAATGGTAGCAAGAAAGGAGACAAGTAATTGTTAAGCTAAAAATGGAGAAGGAAGGTTGCTTTTATAGACAACCCTTCAAATGGACGGCTGAGATTAATCTTCTAGAAAGATTCCAAGATCAATGGATGAGAATGCATGAGAGGGATGTTGCGAAATGGATGGTCGAGATTAAGTCTCAGAAAAGATGCCAAGATCAACGGTCTAGAATTGATGCACCAAAAATATGCCATGCATGGAAAAGCTATGACACCGACGGCTATGACGCCTGACAGTTATGACAGACATGCAAGACATGAAGGCTATGACAAAAATGAATGTTATGACAGGGGATTATGACAGAGCATCTTTGACCAGGTGGTGCATAAATAATTTATTTTAAATTATTTATTCAAAAATGGAGAGAGAATGACAAGTGGCAAATAGATAATTTATCCAAATTATTTATTTATTTAGAGAAAATGACAAAAGGAGCATTTAATTAAATTTAATTAAATGGAGAGATGAAAATTAGACCTTAAATAATAATAGGGGAGGTGGCATGGGATAGTTAAATAATTTTAATAATTATTTAACTATAGAAGAATTAAAGGACCATGAATAGATAAATAATTAATGGTAATTATTTAACTATAGATGAAAGGTGACAAAATAATTAAATAAATAATAATTAGCCGATAGGCTATATATGGTGTGAGATTTGGCCTGAAACCTGTCTCACGCCGTGAAACTAGAAAAGTTTCCCAGAAAATAGCTAATAGTTTCAGTCTGCTACATTCAATCTCCGGTAACCTACGTGAAGTCTCTTTCACCGCCAAAGACTTTATGTCACCGCCACATTTCATTCATATTTATGTATCATTTGTCATAGATTTTAATTTGCTTAATTCAGAGGTTTGAACTCTCTGTGATTCTTTGCTCTTTTGGAGGTTATCATGGGGATTGTTTTCAGAAGCCTCTACAAATCCTTATGATTATCTAAGGTCTAGACAATATGAAGTGGGCAGTAAGTGGGTACTACGCAGTTTAGCAGGACTGATAATAGTAATTTTGGTGATCCGCCATATTTGGAGGCAGAATGAATGTTATCTGGATGAATATTGCTGCTTGAAGCCTCCTAAGACAAAAAAATGCATACCAAGCTCTGCGAGTATTTCCTTCGACGACATGATAATCTCAAGGAGGAGAATGTTAAATTTTGGCTAAAATTCCTGCTAAAATCTAGTTTGGGAGAAGAAACATATGGCCCAGGATTCATGTTCAAAGAAGATTATTTATTCTCTATGAAAGGTATGGTAATGTAACCACCAGGTTATATTAACTTCTGCAGCAGAGTTTGAATTTTTTTGTTGGTTTCTTAATCTAAAACAATTTTTTTGTAGATTGCATTTGGTTCGCTTTATTTTAACAAAATAACTCATTCGTTAGGGCTTCGTTGACGGGTAGAAACAAATTGTGTAGAATCTTCAGCTACGTCACTTGCCCTGGTTTCAGTCACCTTCTTTGGGATCCTGTAGACGGCCAGATCATTTTTTTCTATTTATTCATATAACTCTCAATGGAGGAAAGGCTTGATAGAGCTTTAGTCCTACGGTAGGTCTAGGAAGGCCAAAAAATGGTGAAAACAAGGTCCCCAGCGCCGTTTAGGAGTTGCCCAGTTGGAAAAGTTGCGCATGGAAGAGCAAGAAAAACAACAGCAACAACAATGGGGTATGGGTTTAATCCCTCACGATCAACTTCATAGGCAGATCAAGGCTACCTTTCAGCCACCTCACCCTTCTCCCACATCTCCCTTTGCTCTGGATTTACCCTCAAGGGATTCAATCATATGCCTTGTAGGTCTTAATGTTAGTGTCCCAGTTCATATGAGTAATAATAATTATGCTCTAGTTGAGTCAAATTCCTGTGTTACCCATGTCTGTGTAGCCCCAGATTCTATTGTGTCAGCTCCTTTTCAGTAGGGTCTGGGTCTGAAATCCATGGATATGCTGCAATCAATCACCGGGAGTTGATGTCGTTTGAGCCCTCTTTGTGGTTATCTGATCCCCCAACAGAGCTGCCAATGGTACATAATGTTATCTGCACTAGGAACGCTCAATTAAAATTAACATTTGAATACTAATTTCTCAAATGAATGTTTCATCATGTGGCGCTGTACAAACGGGGCCCCTTCAAACCAAATTTACTCTGCCAACGCTGGTACTTGGCCAGAGGAAAACAAGGTAATTAAATAAATGATACTTCACCCCATCTGAAATTCATATCTTATTTTTATTCTGAGGAAAACACTGGTTAATTTATTGTTCTTAGCTCAGATGACTCAAGTGATTATCTTTCCATCTCTTTACTTTTATCATGTTGTATTGCCCAATCTTATTTACACTTGTTTCATGTTAAGGTCCATAGTCAATTAAAACAATATGAAACTATTATAAGTTTACTCTTCAGTTTCACATTTCATTCTATTTTCAACTGTGTAACCATCCTTAAAACTATAATTACTAAAAATTATAATTTATGATCTATTACTAACCCTAAAATTCATAACTGTGTTAATTTAGGGTATAACCTTTATGATGTTCTTCCATTTTACTATCAATTTTTATGTGATATCATTACAAGGCATTTGCTGGATTTTGTGCTGGAACTGTAATACCTTAATCTGATCCCATACAACCATACTGTGGTTATCATTTTGAGCTGTTTTAGATATTTTATGGCTCACTACTTTTTACCAGTGCCGATACAGAATTTTTTTCCACCAGTACTCATACGATTTGTTTGTTCCCAGCGCTAATCAGTACTAATATTAATTAAGAACTATGATTACAAGAAACCTTAAATGGAAAAATCTAGAGAACCTTGTGCTAACATTGCTTATACTCAAGGATGGATCCTAATGGGTAGCATGAATCACTATTAAACTATAATAATATAATAATTGGGACCATAATCAATTTTTAATTGATCAAAGAGACAAGATAAATGCTCTAGAGAGAAAAAAATATATAGAGAATAGAATGGAGCCAGATTTTCTCTATATTTAGAAAACTAAAATATGTCAAAATCTATATGCCTTTAAAAATAATATCATCATTGCTTTCCTCCTTGGGATCCTCCTATTGATCACAATTTAGAAGAAAAGAATTTTTAATTGACATCAAAACTCACGAAACACAATTAGGCAAGTCAAACAATTTCTATATTAGATGATATGAAACTAAATGGAGGAAAAATAATGTCCATGGAAGCAAGTAACCTTTCTCTCTTTTGGTGGAGGGGCAGTAGGAGCAACACCACCACTACCAACACCAGGAGCTGCTGCAACAACTACCTATTGTTTTGTTTTTATTATTTTATGTTTTGGGTCTCCTTGTTGGACCCATCATGTGGGCAAAAACTTTAAAAGCAAATGCTTGGAGAATATCAGCTATATAATGGACACAATATCTAGTATGTGGGAGAGATGAGATTTAGTCATGCTTATCTGACCAATGATAATGTGACCTAATTCATTGGATCCTTCAAGACTTCTTCTAGAGTAGTGTAGGATGGCACAATTTTAGCATGGTGACCTTGATTACATGGTAGCTGATCTTATGCAATCTGTTATTGTACTTTGCCACCTGGTCATTTATGTTACAGTATTTGCTCCCTATTCATTTCCACTTCAATTGGGCAATTGTCTTCCCATTGTGATCATTATCTATTATTAAGCTTATTTATTATGAAAAAGAGAACAATAAGTGACATAGTTATATCCAATCTTCTTTGTTTGCTTCTTTACATCTCCATTTTCTTTTAGGATGCTTATAATGACTAGGAGTTGAGAATTGAGATACTTTCTTACTGTCTATAATTGATATAAAGAGTTTAGTGGAACTATTGTATATTAGGAGCGCTAAAAACAAAGGGTCCTTCTACATGCAAGGAGAAAGGAAAAAAAATGAATAATGTTTCTAATGTCTTTTGTTCTTCTCTCCTACAACTCAAGATTCATCACCAGGAGTCTGAGATGGCAGTGGCTAAGGAGAGGGAAACATGGTGTTCTTATATTTTTCTATCGGCGTAACCCTTGCACCCCTTCTGGTGCAAGTGCTAGTTTATTTAACTATTGAAGAAGAGGGAGAAATTAGTGACACAATTAGTTTATTTCATTGATTAGGATAGAATAAAGATTAGAAAGTGAATTAATTAAATAATTATTAAAAATTATTTAATTAATAGAGGAATATGATCAAACATAATTGAACAACTAAAATTATTCAATTATCAAAGGATGAGGATGAAGAAAAATGACACTCGCAAGCTTAGGACATTTTTTAGTGTCTACACCAGCAACAACACCAAAAACAGTGAAGGTCAAGGTAGAGGCCAAAATCAAAATCATGCAAAAGGAAATAGAGGTAGAGGTGGCTCAAGAGGAAGAGGTGGTTCCAGAGGATGAGGTAGAGATAGTTTTGATAAGAGAAATGTTCAATGTTACCATTGTAATAGGTATTTCCACTTTGAAAGAGATTGCAGATTAAAAGAAGGTAAAAGTGTTAATTATGCTAAAGAAAGTGATGAAAATCCTCCAAATCATTTATTTTTATCTTATGCTAAAGGTGAAACTAGTAGTAAAGAAATTTGGTATCTAGATTCTGGATGCTCTAACCATATGACAGGGAATGAGAACTTGTTTTCAACAAAGGATGAGAGTTTCAAGTTCAAGATTTAGCTTGGTGATGAAAAATCATTGGAGGTTGCTGCAAAAGGAGCTAAGGAAGTCCACACAAAAGAAGGTATAAAGAGTGTCAATGATATTTATTACACTCCACAGTTAAAGCATAATTTGTCAAGTGTTGGACAACTATGTGAGAAGAACTATAAAGTTGTTTTTGAGAATAAGAAATGTACAATTTATGATAAGAATTAGGGCAATAGGGTTGTGACTATTGTGCCTATGACAAAGAATAGAATGTTCCCTTTGAAATTTGGTGAACATAAAGCAGCCTTGCCAATATGGCATATGAGGGTATCAGTTGGTTATGGCATCTCAAGTATGGACATTTAAATTTTCATAGTTTGAAGATTCTAACATCAAATGCATTAGTTTTTGGTTTACCTAAAGTTAAAGAGCACAAGGAGGTTTGTGAAGGATGTGCTAAAGGCAAGCACGCAAGGGAGAAATTTTCTAAAGGAAATGCATGAAGGGCCTATCATTTCCTTCAGCTTGTTCATTTTGTTATTTGTGGTCCTATGCGAAAAAAGAGTTTGGGTAAGTCATCATATTTTATCACTTTTATAGTTGATTACTCATGAAAATGTCGGGTGTACTTTTTGAAGGCCAACTTGATGAAGCCCTTCATACATTCAAGAGGTTTAAAGCACATGTTGAAAATGAGAAGGGGTGCACAATCAAATGTTCAAGAGCCTTCCAAGATTATTGTGAGGTGAATGGCATTAGGAGGTAGCTCACCACTGCATACACACCCCAACAAAATGGAGTAGTTGAGAGGAAAAATCATATAGTGGTGGAAATAGTAAGAAGTATGCTACAAACCAAGGGTCTTAGAAACTCTTTTTAGGGAGAGGTAGTTGCTACAACAGTACACATTCTCAATCGAAGTCCCACTGATTGTGGAGGTGAATTTTGTTCAAGAGCCTTCCAAGATTATTGTGAGGTGAATGGCATTAGGAGGTAGCTCACCACTGCATACACACCCCAACAAAATGGAGTAGTTGAGAGGAAAAATCATATAGTGGTGGAAATAGTAAGAAGTATGCTACAAACCAAGGGTCTTAGAAACTCTTTTTAGGGAGAGGTAGTTGCTACAACAGTACACATTCTCAATCGAAGTCCCACTGATTGTGGAGGTGAATTTTGTTCAAGAGCCTTCCAAGATTATTGTGAGGTGAATGGCATTAGGAGGTAGCTCACCACTGCATACACACCCCAACAAAATGGAGTAGTTGAGAGGAAAAATCATATAGTGGTGGAAATAGTAAGAAGTATGCTACAAACCAAGGGTCTTAGAAATTCTTTTTGGGGAGAGGCAGTTGCTACAACAGTATACATTCTCAATCGGAGTCCCACAAGTGCTCTTGCTATGAAGAATCCTCATGAAGCCTAGTATGACAAAAATCCTAATGTTAAGCATTTCAAAGTTTTTTGGGTGTTCAACATATGTACATGTAGCTGATCAAAAGAGGAAAAAGCTAGATCCCAAAAGTGAATCATGTATTTTTTTTGGATATAGTGAGGAAAGCAAGGCTTATAGGTTGTATAATCCTCTCACTTATAATATTGTTATCTCTAGAGACGTGATTTTTGATGAAGGGGGAGTTTATGGTTATCAAAAAGGCCATGTGGAAAAACCAAAATCTATTTTGAATGATGTTATTATTGATATTGATCATGAGCAGCCCACAAATTTTCTATTTCAAGTACTTCAAATCCACCAAGCAACCCATCATCCAGTTCATTAGTTCCAAGTGCAAGCCCAACTTCAAGTCCAAGTTCTACAAGGAAGGTAAGAAGTTTAAGTGACATTTATCGAAGGACTACAAATCAAGCACATGAAGAAGATCCAATAGGTGAGACATTCAATTTTGCTTTACTTTCCAAGGCTGATTTTGAACCATCATGTTTTGAAGATGCAAGTACTAATGAGTTTTGGGTGCAAGCAATGAAAGAAGAGATGGATTCCATTCACAAGAATGACACTTGGGAGCTTACAAAGCTTCCACATGACAAGAAGAAGATTGGCACCAAATGGGTCTACAAGATTAAGTATAATAGTAATGGGAGTGTTGAAAGACACAAGGCAAGATTGGTTGCCAAATGATTCACCCAGAAGTATGGCATTGATTATGAAGAGACTTTTGCACCAGTAGCAAGACAAGAGACTATCAGGATGATGATTTCACTTGAAACTCAAAAGAAATGGAGTATTCATCACATGGATGTGAAAAGTTCCTTCTTGAATGGGTACTTAGAAGAGGGAGTGTATGTGGAACAACCATAAGGTTTTGAAGTGCAAAGAAAAGAAGATCAATTCTACAAGTTGAAGAAGGCTTTGTATGGCCTCAAGCAAGCACCGCGACCATGGTATGCTAGGCTTGATGGATATTTTCAAGAGAATGGCTTTCAAAGAAGTAAGAGTGAACAAACCCTTTACTACAAATAAGAAGGTAATGATATTCTTATTATAAGTTTGTATGTTGATGATTTGTTGTATATGGGTAGCGGTTCTAAGATGAAGGAAAAATTCAAAGTTGCTATGATGAATGAATTTGAGATGAAAGATTTAGGTCTTATGAAATATTTTTTAGGAATGGACGTTTATCAAAGTGAGAACATAATTTTCATTTGTCAAGCAAAGTATGCCAAAGATATGTTGAAGAAATTTGATATGATTGATTGTAAACCTCTCTCCACTCCAATTTATCATGGAGTTGTGTAGTGTAGAGATGATGGTATTGATATAGTTGATGAGACAACTTATAGGAGTATTGTTGGGAGTTTGATGTTCTTAACTCACACAAGACCTAATATTGCATATTCAGTTTCACTTGTTTACAGGTACATGAAAAATCCATCAGAAATACACATGACGGCAACCAAGAGAATTTTGAGGTATGTGAAAGACACTCTAAATTTTGGTATTCATTACTACTCTTCTAAAAAGTTCAATCTTGTTGGCTTTAGTGATTCAGATTGGGGAGTAGTTTGGATGACTGAAAGTCTACATCTGGTAATTGCTTTTTTTTGGGTTCTGATTTAATTACTTGGAGTTCAAAGAAGCAAAGTATTGTTGCCATCTCTTCCACAGAAGCAGCGTATGTTGCAGTCACTTCAGTCGGTACACAAGCATTATGGCTTAGAAAATTTCTTGAAGAAATTGGAGAGATACAAGTTCAACCTATAGTGATTTTTTGTGACAACATTAGTGCCATTAAATTGGATAAGAATCTTGTTCATCATAGTAGGACAAAGCATTTTGATTTAAAACACCATTTTATTAGAGATTTGGTGTAGAAAAAGATAGTAGAATTGAAATACATTAGCACAAAAGAATAGTTAGTAGATATCTTCACCAAAGTAGTTGCAAAAGATCAGTTTTTGACACTCAGAGATCAAATTGTGATCCCTCTCAGCATCAAGGGGGAGTATGTTGAACAATGATGTTGCAAATCTCTTCTAACCTCCCTACATAGCATACGTTACACCTTTTTTAGTTTGCTGCTTTAGTTTCTATGTTTTTTTGCCTCCAGTCTTCAATGCTTTGCATAATGCATGTATGTTCATGCAACGTAGGTTTTAAATTTTTTCTGATTCCTTTTCCATGCCCTGTTGCATGCTGACTAATGCATGTAATGTCTTCCTATTGTTAGTTTGCTTCAATTTTTGAAATTGATTACTCTACTATATATCTATGTAACGAGCATTGTTTTGTATGCTCTATTTTTGAAAGCAATAAAATTACAGTGGTCTATTATGCTCTTTTTATTTTTTTTGAGTTAATTGTTTTTGTTTGTTCCTTCTGCTGTTATCTATCATAACCTCTCAATGCAGGAATTTGGCCTAGTTTTGTTTTTTTTTAAAGACACCTCTACAATTGTCATAAGAACATAATTCAGTTATGAATTATTCTAACGCCCCCCTTAATGAATAAGGGGATTTTGATGGACTTCTACCACATCTCTATTTAGTAAAAACTTTATCTTGTTCAATGAATTATTAAGTATATCATTCATGTTGTCATTTGTGTTACAATACATCAACTCTATCTTTTGTGATTGAATCTATTCTTTTACAAAATGATGTTGAGTTTCAATGTGTTTTGATTTTGCATGATAAAGTGGATTTTTTTCCAATTTGATTGTGTTTTGATTGTCACACTTAATTAGAGTAGGTACTTCTTGCTTGTATCTCATATCTTCAAATATAGGTCTTATCCAAACAAATTCACAAGTACTACTACACAATTCTTGTACTCGATTTCAGTAGATGATAAGGAAATAGTTGGTTGCTTGTTGTTGCTCCAAGACACAATGCTTGAACCTATGTTGAATGCATAACCAATTATGGATTTTAAATCATTTGAATCATCTATCCCATCATAGTTTGAATATAATCATAACTCAACATACAGATGGTTACTTATATTCAATATCAAAATTAATGGTACCTTGTAGGTATCAAATAACTCTCTTTGCTTCTTTCCAATGAGTCTCGAGAGGTTTAGCCATGGATTGGATAAGTATGTTGACTAAATATGCAATACCAAGTCTTGTTGTGGTTAAGTAGTTCAAAATTCCCACTACAAAGTCCCATTGACTGCTGTAGTACCATTATCAATAGAAATTTTAACATTTTGTTCTAATGGAATAGATACTAATTTACAATCTTTCACTTTGGATCAATTTCTTTACAAACTTACTTTGAGTAATCAAAGTCTTACCATCCTGTTTCCATACTTCAATTCCTAAACAATAATGCATCTTTCTAAGATCCTTCATTTTCTATTCTTGTGATAGATCACTTTTGATTTCATCAATCAAGTCTATAGCTCTTTTTGTTATGATTAAGTTATTGACATACAATGAAATCAAAACAACATTCCCATGGTCATCTTTCTTTATATACAAATTTGGATCATTCTTACACTTGATAAACCCTTGTTGGAAGGAGAAGTTATTAATATTCACATACCATGACCTTGGTGCTTGTTTAAGACCATACAATGCTTTCTTTAATCTACATACCAAATGTTCTTGTCCCTTCTTTACAAATCCTTTAGGTTGAACAAGATAAAGTTCTTTAAAATCACCATTCAAAAATTCTGATTTAATGTCCATTTGATGTAGATTTCAATTAGACTTACTAGCAAGTGCAATCATAAGTCTAATAAATGCAAATGTATCTTCATAATCTATTCCTTCCTTTTGTGAATAACCTTTTGCATCCAATCTAGCTTTTGATTTGTCAGGACTACCATCAACATTAAACTTTGTTTTGAACAACCATTAAGAGGCTATATGAATTTTATTCGCAAGTAATTCAATTAGTTCCCTAAGTGCCATTTTCCATAATTGAAT
The DNA here is from genome assembly GCA_007258455.2 of Sequoia sempervirens. Taxonomy (NCBI): domain Eukaryota; kingdom Viridiplantae; phylum Streptophyta; class Pinopsida; order Cupressales; family Cupressaceae; genus Sequoia; species Sequoia sempervirens. Next base: position 154,091,486 of record VDFB02271358.1, read on the forward strand.
CATATTCTTCTTGCATAACATTCATCTATTCTTTATGATTCTTATCTTCAAATTTTTGAGATTCATCCACTCATTACTTGAGCCATTAAAGCATACTCATTATACCTGATTGGTACCTTGATTTGTCTCATTGATCTTCTTAATGCTTCACTACTAGATGAAGTGGCTTCACTTTGGATTGTTTCAAGCTCACTTTGACCATGAGTTTGTTGATCTGCAATATCTATACTCTCAATGTCTTCTTCAAGAAGTTTCCATGAAGTTGAACTTTCTTTCTTTAGAATACGATCTAAAGGCTAGGGTCACCAATGGTCCCAAGCTCTTATGATTGAGGAAGCTTCTTGTTGTTCACAACAATGCACCCCACTTGGCTACATCATAAGTGGTCTTGTTCGACTACATTGTAGGTGACTTAACACATCATAAGTGGTCATAGAGCTCCACTTTCCACCATGGCCAACTAAACCATTACTATCAAGGCCTCTTGACTGATCAATACATTTCATCATGTAGTCTTGTCATGGGATACCTCAATTCCCACATTTAAATTGTATCACAAGTTAGACACATCATGACACCATACCAAAACACACGCACACTATACATTATCACAACTCAACACATACACAAAGATCTTGCCACAATCTTGACATCACAATTTACTAATTTATACACACAAGACTAACCCATAGATGAACACAATGAACTCAGACATGACACCGATTCTACTGGTACACTATACCTTTCTAGAATACCTCCATCAACCCCTTCCTCTAAATTACTTCCTACACAATATAATCTTTAATTGACTCTTTTTCCTTTTATTATAATGCATGAGTTGATATCAATAAGTGTCTTAGACTCAGTATAGTAATGAAAATGTTTCATAAAAAGCACTAACCAAATCCCCAAAGGAACCATGATATTCATATCAGCCTAAGTTTTAAGTATCAGGAGTATGAAAATGCAAGCCTAACCCAAAAGCTGGGTTGATAGGATGCCTAAAAGGTAGAACTAGATATAAACATCAAACCTTGATAAAATGATAAAGCAATGAAGGGTAAGTACAAAAAGATGGTTCCCTAAAAGGGGGCTTAAGTTCCCACTTTTTTTTTTTGAAATTAGGAAATACTGACCTTAGATGTGAAATTGAGGATAGTTACACTCAAAATTTTGAGATGGAAAAAAAAAAAGGATCGAAGTGCTTCGAGTCTACTTTCTAAACTACTAATTTATTTTGAAAATGGTTGAGATTAAGGGGTTCAAAAGAGGGACATACACAAATTGGTGTTGTTTTTGTTAGGAAAACATAACATAGCAACTCTTGTACAACCCTAACACGGTGAACTTTTTTTTAGTATTTTAAAAATGGCTACTATCAAAAGTTAGCTAACACTATGTAGTTGATGCAAGATTTTTCTAATAATATTTTAATGAACATTTGATTTTTTACTAATTTTTGAAGTGGACACTTCCTGAAAAATAGAATTTTGGTCGTGCTACACTTACAAAATTTGAAAACTAATTGATTTTTTTTTAAAAAAAAATTGTAGAATGGAGTCTAGTTTCTAAAAATTTAATTTATTTGAAATTTCAATGAATATTTAATTTATAACGAAAAAAACACCAAACACTACTTTTTGCCAAAAAAGAGACACACAAACAAAATAAATTATGGATGAAAGGCTTAACATTATCAGAAAGTGAAAAAAATTACATCATTGGATAGCTAAGAGAGAAACTAACATTACCCAGATATTTGATTTGTTGTATATTGAACCACATGCAATCTTGACAGTGAGCGCGAACCCGATTATGTGAAATATTGTAGAATTTGAAAAAACATGTCTCTAGTCATTGGGAATGCCCTCCAAGCCTTTGGGTTGGTATTCCAAGGAAAATACAAATCCCAAGGCTTGGGGATTACCAAAGCAAGATATAACACGTGTGCGTTATAATGCACTTGTGTTATATCTTAGTTTGTCATGGTTTTTTGCGTTTGTGGGGAATATGTCTAGCAAGACATAATGTGAGTATGATATAACGCGCTTGCATTAAGTCTTGCTTTATGTTAAATGGTACTCTATTGAATGTATGTTTATATATTTGTATGTTTGTATGTACATGTATTCTTCTATGTCATGTATGTGTGTATGTATGCCTGTATGTATCAATGCATGTAAGAGTGTACCTACACATGTACATGTATGCTTGTATGTACATATGTATTATGCTTGTATGTATTTATGTATGTCTTTAGAGGGAGGGAGAATTTTAAGAGAGAGAGAGAGGGAGAAGGGGTGGAAGTGAGAGTTTAAGAGAGAGGGAGTGGGAGTGGGAGAGAAAGAGAGAGAGCGGGGGGTGAGAGAGAGAATTGAGAGAGAGGGAGAGAG
>VDFB02271358.1:154093978-154184448 GCA_007258455.2 Sequoia sempervirens
TTGATTTTGACATGCCTTAGAACATTTTTACACCTTCCTCCCCTAGGGTGCATTTGGGGGTGTCAACTTTCATTTTTCATCACTTAGAATATTTTTCACTATCCCCCTCTTCAGGTTTGGCGCAATTAGGAGGGTGTACTGACACTTTCCATGCCTTAGAAACTTTTATCTAGCTCTCAATTTAACTTGGGCGTATCTAACCTCTTGTGCTTCTATTTTTTTGAACACTTAAGCAACCAAGGCTTGGGTGCATTCCACACCTTCTACCTTCATGTTGAGCACTTAGAATCTTTTCAACCTCCCCCATGTTGCTAGGGCGCATTTGCCACCTTGCACTACCATTTTCAACACTCAAACAAATTTCTTAGTCACCTCTTTTCCAAGGGCGCATTTTACCCCTTGTACTTCCATTTTTGAACACTTAGCATATTTCCTAACCTCCCCCCTTCACCTCAGGCACATTTCACTAGCCCTACTTTCAATTCACTTGCCTAAGAAAAATTTCCATGCTCAACTTGTTCTTGGGTGCATTTGGGGGGGAGAACTTTCAATTTGCAACACTTTGATTGTTTTTCATGTCCTCATTCCGCTTTGAGGCGCATTTAGGGGGGGTGAAGTTTGAGTTTCCAACACTTAGACAAATTTCCTTCTTTGTCCTTGGTGAGGGCGCATTTTACACCTTGTACTCTCATTTTTCACACTTAAACGTTTTTTCATCCCCTCACTCCACCTTGGGGCGCATTTAGACCCATGAACTTTCATTTTATTCAAACTTAGCATACTTATTGCACCTCTTCCTACGCTAGGGCGCATTTGGGGTGGGCTACTTCCACTTTTCATACTTAGGAAATTTTCACCTTCACCTTCTCTTCAAGGGCGCATTTGAGGGTATTAGCTTCAACTTTCAAATACTTAAAAGAATTTCCAGCTATGCCACCTTGAAGGGCGCATTTAGGGTAGTAAACTTCCAATTTATTACCTTAAACAAATTTCAAGCTTCCTCCAGCTTCTTAAAGCATATTTGGCAGAGGGAGCTTTCATTTCTCCACAGACTTAGACAATTTTCTCCACCCAGCCTCCTCTCAAGGGCGCATTTGAGGTGGGCTACTTCTGTTTTCTCTAGCCTTAGACAAATCTCACGCCATCATGCAAGTTGGGCGCATTTGGGGTCTTGTGCTTCAAATTTCAATCACTTAGAAAATTTCAACTCATCAACTCTCAACCCGGGTGCATATGGAGGCTAGGGTTTCATGTTTCAGACTTAGAAACTTTTCATGCTTGCTTGCCCTCGTTTACTATTTTTAGAAAGTTTTGAAGTCTTCATGATTTTCAAGGATTTTCCACCTCTGAAGACCTGATCTTTGTTCAACTTGACTTTCGTGACGAGACCAGCCTGCTAACCCCTGATGTTTGCATGCACCTGCCATTTTTAGTGACTTGCTAAAAATAGTAAGTGTTCAAAATGAGCTCAAATTTCATGAGTAGACTCCCTGAAGAATGTTGATCGTGATAGGGTACCGCTTCTCAGAGACTCGCGTTTCACCCTACCTTTTAGGATTCCCTAATTCTTCTGCATGGACCTACTAAAAATAGCAAGTGCCTAATTTTCAAACTTCTCAACTCTATTTGACTTGGAATTTGTTCCATGGGGTCCTCATAACCTGTTTGACCTGTTCATATTGGTGCCTATTGCTGACCTACTATTTATAGCCCTGTTTCATAAGTGACTTACTATAAATAGTAAGTTGTCAAATTGCGCTCAAATTTTACCAATGGATTCCTTGAAAGATACTGATCGCAATGGGATATATCAGTTTTCAGAGATTCTAGCGTTTTACCCCTCATTTTGAGTCTCGAAGCTAAAAACCCTAATCTGAGTTGCATGCACCTCAAATGACCTTCGTTTGACCCCGTTTTTGTTGCATGTCACCTTGTTCGTGATTTTGAAGTGTTGGGGAGCTGTTGGAGTGGACCTGCTAAAAATAGTAAATGCTTGAAAAAGTGACCAACCACTTGTCGGATGAGTTTCCATATCACACTGCCCAAGAGATCTCAAAAAACCAAAAAAAACCCAATAAATTGGTTTGCATGTGAGCACTAGCTAAAAATAGCAAGTTTCCTAAAAAATGATCAACTCTGCTTGCATGTCATATCATTGCGAAGCTCTTGAAAAACCCATAAAGAATACCCTGACATACATCGAAAAATCTTGCATGCAAACCCTAAAAATAGCCTCTGAAGCCAAAATTGTTGAAAGTCCATAACTCAGCTTGCATATTATACCATCGCGAAGGTCTCAAAAAACCTAGAAAGATTCTCCAGACATGCATTGAAAAATCACACATGCAAATCCTGAAAATGGCTTCTGAAACCCGGACTACTAAAAATAGCAAGTTGTCCAATTCAGCTCAAAATTTCCAGGCAAGTAGCTTAAAGCGTTCTAAGTGCAGTGCAACGGTCAGATTTTGAAAAATCCTAGGAAATAAGCACAAAATGGTACTTACTAAAAATAGTAAGTTGTCAAAATTCAGTGGGAATCTGCCTAGAGCCATCTAACAGTCATGCCAAATTCAAATTTCAATTAGCCAACTCAATTTGACCTCAAAGTAGCCTGAAGGTTGTAAACCCTAGATCATCAAGACGCTCTCCAGACTTGATCAAAATTCCAAACCAGGACAAAAGAAAGGTGCATCATCAGAAAAAGTGAGACAATAGAGAGAGACAAACACAGGACCAAAGCCAAAAGACGGGAACGGAGCAAAAATTAGGGGGTTCCCATTTTGAATGGGGCGATGTGTGAAAAGGTCACAACAATTCCCTATTCCTTTTTAAAAAAACAACACCCCAAGGATAGAAAAATGATGTTATCAGTAATATCAAGCAGGTTTTCTCAATCAAATCCAGGCCTGAAACCTCACAAAATAAGAGAATAAATAATATAAATAATAGGTTTTTTTTTTTTTTCAAAGGCAAATAGTATCAAAATGGAGAAGTTTAATAATTAATACCAATTTGAAGTAAAGATCAATACTGGTCAGGCCAACTTTATTGTTCATTACTTGGATGGGTTAGGTTCACTTAAGTCAGATACACCCACCTAAGCAATCACACATGAAACTTTATTTTTTAAGAGGTATTTATGTGCCCTCTCATCATCAGAGTTTATGGAAAATGTGTGGATTAATTCTAACTTTTACGGGCAGGTAACTATTTTGTCGTATGTCAATTGTCACAAGCTAAAAACATGAGCAGACATCAGATAGCTCAAACTTTGTGGAGTAGTTTTGAATTATTAGTAGCTCTACAGACCCTGATTTTAGTATTGGCAGGGAAAATTTAGAAATCCACATCTGTCCTAAGGTTGGCATGCAGCCCACCACATCCCAGTTCTTCATGCGGGCAGGTGAGAGTTCCAGATTAACAATCACATTTTTTAATTTTTACAATTTATGGTATCATTGAGATGGTAAGGTTGTAATCTTCTAAAGTGCTTTACTCTATGCCATTTTATCCCAAGAAACAGCAGTAGATGCCCAGACATCCCTTGAGCATCCATGGGACGTCTATGACCCAATCTAAAAAAGGATGGGAGGGGCATAGGAACCCCGAACCACCACACCCCTTTACACCAACTATAAGCCCAAAACAGCCATACCAACAACTACAAACAAAAAACAAACAACAAACAACAAAGAAAGAGAACACTGAGAAGAGAAGAGAAAAACAATGTGAAGAGAAGAGAACAAGAGTAAGAAGAAGGCAAGAGAGTATCAAAACTACATCACTTGAGGTAAGTTTACTATCCATTGTTCATTAGCATAAGTTCCTTTACAATTTTTCTTTGGTTTTTTCAAAGTTTTGAAAACACTCAGGTAGGATTATTTGTTTGCTTTTTGTTTAATGTTTGCACTTGCAGCTGTATTTTTAAATTTCAACCAAAAAAAAAACCAATGAGCAGTAATGAGGATAGTACCAATGAAGAGGTTCAAATTCAATAAAGAGGCCATAGCGGTAATATGGGGGGTTCTTCTAAGAGTGGGGGTTTGTTGTAGGAACTATTAATTCAAACAACCTAGTCGAATACCCCTTTGAACTCGTCAAAAACTTATGCAAAGAACCTATTTAATCCTAAAAACCCTTTTACAATCTGCAGTAGCCATAGACAAACACAAGAAAAAAATTCAACGGGAACTGGAGTATGGCTATGTCATTTGTACTGTAAGATACCCGGCCTGAATTCACACAATTCAAGTAGTTTAGGAAGAGACAGATGTTGTTCAAGATTGAGTCTCCAAATCTAATTTAACTTCAATCATAGGTTGTTTAATATTACTGATAACACTAGGATCAATCTTCACATAGCAATGACTTATTACAAATTAACTTCTAGAACTTAAAATGATTGTGCACAGGAAATAGGCAAAACACATCACATGACAATATTCAATTTGCACACCTTAAAGGATTTAGATGGGTTCAAAGTTTATTATTGACAAAACAACTTGAGAGACTCAAACTCTCAATAGTCACAATTGCAGAATTCAGAACCATAGATGACATCAACCCAAAACATGAGATAGAATTCCATTCAAATCCGCGGTCTGGGGCTATACAAATACTCCAGTTCTCCCAATGACTTGCCATGACTACGCGATTATGCACCTGAAAGCCCAATGAATATATGGACATCCACTTACTGGTATGCACACTCGTGTCCGCTGTGGAAGATTGAGCATCTATGGATCGTGGATTTGAAAATGTTGGCTAACTCCAAATTTTTCCTATGTCTATGGCTACGCCCAAGAAAGAAGTTGAAGTCTCAGCAATTTATCTTGACGTTGGTATTCGCTAGGAGACCACCGGAAGAATATTGAAATGTCATTGAATATGAATTCTATGAGGCACATTACATAGTTGGTATCTAACCGACCCTGGAGAATGCTACCCACCAATTCCCAGGTCTCAATGACTCGAACATACACGCTAGAAGTAATATTCAACCACCCCCATTAATGATGCACAATGAAGATCTCACCTTGAAGATATGTGAAGGTCAACAAAGTCTCGAATTACAGAATGGGGTTTTTGTCCCACTCCATTGAAGATCCGGAGGGGGTTTCGCCCCTGATAGATACTAGAAGCTACACTCCAGCTACAAAATCCTGATTCGATGATCAAAAACAACCATTGCTGGCATATAAATACTAATCGAGATGCCTCCTCAAATTGAGTTGGCTGGAGATGCATACAAATTTAAATGTTATTATAAATAATTTAAATTTTATATTATTATTTAATATTTAATATTATCATTATTAGTTTAATATTATTTTAAATTAGCATTTAAAAAATGCTTTTTCCCACCAGCTGGAAATAGGTCCCAAAATGGGGACATGACAGTCCTCCCATCCCGAAAATTGCTTGTCCTCAAGCAATGCCAAGAAGCATCACGGGAGGTGTCCCACCAAAACTCAGGGATGAACTCAATTTTGCTCCATCCCTGCAATAATGAAGTCCCTTACGCTACTCTGATATAAACATTGCTTCGCTCATACTGAGGAAACAATCTATGTGTTTGAACAATTAACCCCCGAATCCCAAAGCCTCATTATAAATCTACAAGGCGACTGTTGAACTCCCCTATCATGGATCATACCAAACTCCATGCTAACTCTCGGATCCCAAGTGAATCCCAAAATGTATCCACCATGCAGCTATTGTGTTGTCTTGGTGTTCCAAGCATAGTGAGGTAGTGTAGTGTGGAACACAATGCCCAAATCCCATGCTATCATCTCTCCATGTGAGCTGAAAATGAAACAGTTATTGTCTCTCACTGTGCCACCACTATCCCAATATGGTGGAATCTCATCATCCTATACCTTAGATGCAGTCCATGGGTTCCAACTCTTGACACCATCAAAAGGGTTGAAAAGCAAACTTTCCTTTGGCATGACCGCATCGAAAGAATGTGTTGTCCAAGCGCATCTATTTTTGGTGAGGTCCAAAACTCCCATGCTATCCACTGGCGAAGATTCTCCTACCTAGATCCTCCAAATGCAAACTATGTTATCCATTTTTAAACAATCTTGTGGCTCCTCCGACTCTATCATAAATGGTGAATGTGGAAGATGTCATAGCTTGCTCTGATGACAAGTCATACACCTCTAAAAATGTTGCAAAAAGTCTTCTCTAAGAATCTCTCATGCACCTGTCTGTAGGTCTCAAATACACTCGAATGGCCTGCTGTTGAGATATCATGAAAGGCCTTCATTACGTCATTCTTTAACCTCGATCCTCTCACCAAGAAGATTTTGTCCTCGACATATATTATATCGTCAAACACTCGATACCAGTTGCCCTAAGTTTTGCCTTCCAAGGTCATTCGTGCAAAGGTATCCTCAGAATACTCTGTCATGAGCTGCTCTCTGCAAACCACAAGAATATTCCTAAGAGAAAGAGGAATCTGGAACTTTGAGCTCTTGGAGTGATGGATTAGTCTAAGGTCTTCCTATATGCTGTCAATCTCCTCCATAATTTGGCCAACCTCTTTTGCATGCCTTCTAGAAGTAGCCATCGTTGTGTCTACATACTCAATTGCTTTGTCCTTGTCCTTGATCAAATGTGTAAGTATGTCGATTCGGTGCCTTCCATAGTGTCCTTTATCTCTTTCAAATCTCTAAGGCTGATGCTTAGTTCACCTTGTCCCGTAGCTGCCCTTTGTATGAAATCAAGGACCATCCAACTTAGACAAGGTTTGAACCTCCTCATCCCTAGTCACCTTTAACTGATTCTTCCATTCATCCCCAAGACTATGCCAAAACAAACAATTGTTAGAATGCATATCAAAATCTGAATTCACTCCGTACCTTGTGATAGTGTCACTATGATCATCATGTGTATATGTCTCTATATCTCCATCACAAGATCCCTCAGATTCATCTTCTATAATTCCTTCTTGGACCATCTTCACGTTGTCTTCTTCCATGGATGCAACCTCTGTATGACTTGGGAATCCTGTTATGTGAAATGAAGCTTGTGTTGTGCTCAATTCTCCACCATGCTCATCTACCTTATCTTCTTCCCCTCTCAAAACATCATAGTATATCTTACTCAAATTGAGGAGATAATCTCTATCTGCTAGCAAGTATAGGTTGGATTTGACCACCATCAAGGATTCCTTGAGCTCATGCAACTCCTCAAAATCATCATGCTTCTCTAGAATCTTCCAACACAAAATTGCTATCATCTTATGAATATGATCAAAGTGATGTAGAGCCAAACCAACCATACCTTTGTTGACCCTTAGTTGGCTTCTCAGAGGATGTGGGTCAATGCTCTCATGCAACGATTCTGATTGTACCTCCTCTGCTTGTTTCTTCAAGTCTGTTTCCTCATTAGTATGGTCTTCATGTGTGGAAACATGGTCATCGTCATGCTCCATCGAGGGATCACCATCAAAGCAATGAGTAGAATCTTCGACCACATGATCTTTCACAGCTATGACATCCTTATCCTCCATATGATCCCGCAATGTCAAATCGATCTTATCCAACACACTTAGCCCATTATCATATGCATGGGAAACATTTGTCTCGAATATATCCAAATCATAATGCAAAGGCAATGAAGGAATATCAAATGAAACCATATCTCCTTGATATGGACTCAACATGACTGGTTTGGTGTCTTCTTTAGTCTTCATGTACTCCTCGAAACCTTATTTCTTGCAATCAACCAAATCCTCTTTGTCTCAGGCCTCCAAACATTCCTTTGAAGTACCATCAAGTAATTCTTGTCTCTCCACAAGCCAAGATTCTTCCTCGTCCTTGTGATACTCTTCTATCTCATGATCATGTGTGGATGAAAAACTACTGTTCAAAATCACAACCTCTGAATCATCATACCTCATTATAGTGTCCTCTTGTACCTCCTTTTGTGATTTTGGCTCTGATGTGTCCTTCAATGTTTCAAATTCCATCACCCTAGGCTCTTCTTGTTTGAAGAATGATTCTTCTGGCTCTGGCTCTTTAATTGTTTCCTTGGCAATTTTTGAGTCTTCCTCTTCTTTCTTCTTTCATCTTATGTAGTCATATAGTCCTCTTTTGTGGGAGTAGTAGGACTCATGTGCTCTCAAGGGGAATACAAGCCTTTGCATGATATGGCAAGCTTTGGTATTGGTCCAAAATTTCAAAAGCTTCAGTCTGATACTGCTCTTGAACAAGATCAATGTCCTTTATCTAAGGTTAGAGCTTCAATTGCCAATCCATGCTCTTTCACCAAATTCTTTCCACAAATGAATCCATAGGTCGGCAGGGTCAAGGCTCTAATACCACTGTAAGATATTCGACCTAAATTCACACAATTCAAGAAGTCTAGGAAGAGACAGATGTTGTTCAAGATTAAGTCTCCAAATCTAATTTCACTTCAATCATAGGTTGTTTAATATTACTGATAACACTCGGATCAATCTTCACATAGCAATGACTTATTACAAATTAACTTCTGGAACTGAAAATGACTGTACACAGTAAATAGGCAAAACACATCTCATGATAGTATTCAATTTGCACACCTTACCGGATTTAGATGGGTTCAAAGTTTATTATTGATAATACAACCTGAGAGACTCAGACTCTCAATAGTCATAATCACAGAATTCAGAACCATAGATGACATAGACCCAAAACATGAGATAGAATTTCATTCAAATCTGCAGTCTAGGGCTATACAATGACTTCAGTGCTCCTGATGACTTGCCTTGACCACGCGATTATGCACCTGAAAGCCCATTGAATATATAGATATCCACTTACTCGTATGCACACTTGTGTCCGTTGCGGAAGATTGAGTATCTATGGATCGCGGATTTGGAAATGGTAGCTAACTCCAAATTCTTCTCGTGTCTATGGCTACTCCCAAGAAGGGCAAAGTGCAAAAAAAAGATCCTCAACGACAATTGGTCGTCCACAATGAGATAAGAGAGATGTTAATCTGTTCATGTTTACAACTTGTAATTTTTTTTCATTCTTTGTAATGATATTCATTCTGTCATTTGAGTTTTAAATTTTTTTTAAAATTTTAATTTTTGCAACTTTTTTGTAGATATGTTTGCTCTTTCATCTCACCTATTGTGCAGGCCATAGGATATACCAATATAGACTCTCTTAGTCTTGAAGAGATTTTATGACACATTTCACAAGCTTTGGCAAATGAAACAAGCCATTCATAGTGAGGATTCCAATTTGGGATTTCATGAGGACCAAGTTGGGCCCATTGTGATGCAATGGTGTAACACTAAGAACATCCAACTTCATATGGCAGTCTACGCATTAAACTCAAATGGTATGCAGCAAGGCCTAGGAGTGTGCCTCTATATAATAATGAGGTGATGAAAGAATGGCCTCCTAAAGACAATTCAAAATATGTATACTAATGAGGAAACAAGGCCGGACTATGTCAATCTGCACAGTTCAACATTCAACAATCTCATGGTGAAGAAAGTCCAGCTAAATTTGCTATTGGATGGTGGACATCACATGGCAAGGATGCACTAGAGTTAAGGATGCTTACCACTCACCTACTTTCACAAGTTGCTAGCTCTTCTACTACAAAGAAGAATTGCTCCACGTACAACTTCATCAAGTCAGTCAAAAAGAATATGCTTACCTCTCAATGAATGGAGAAATCGGTGGTTGTCCATAGTGCCTTGTTGTGTCAAGACCAACAAACTTCCAAGTATCATTGGACTCTAAACATACATTGGAATGTTGATTCCAAAGATGCAACACAAGTTGATGAGGAGGCATAGAAGGAACTGGTTGTAGTTCGATTGACTAAGAAAAATCCTTATAGTGGCAATAACTCAGATTTAGACTTCAATTTTGCTAAGTGTTAGCAAATATTGATTAAGGGTGGCAATAGATTTTGGATATGTTTGTTATTTTCTAGTTGAAACTCGTAGCCTTTGTGCATTGTGTTGTAGTCTTTATATAATAAATGTGTACATTGACAATGAAAGTAATTAAATTTTATTAATTTGTTTGTCAACTTCCATGTGAAATCTCAATAACTCTAATGTTCTGCATTAAGGTTTTATAATGTATATGATGAATGCCTTATCAAAGTCATTATATGAATATTTGAAATTTCCTATATTTTTTATTTTTCCATTTTTTTTAATAGTCATCCCTTGTCATCCTCATCTTAGAAATGAGTAACAATGATTTTACTACTTTTTAGACATTAGGAAGACCTTCAACATTACAAAAAGAAAAATTATTTCTACTATCATCAAGCTCTATGAGATAATTGTGGGTTTGTTACGAGTTATCTTCCATTCATGGACTTCTAACTATTTTATTAGGTACTATTGGCTTCAAAAATGAGCTCCCTCTAACTGACGTACGTTGATAAGCTTGAATACTTAGTTCCAAAATACACTCATGCAGATGAAGGTTGTATCCTTTTTGTTGATGACATGATACTCATCATTCACATTGTTGAGGATTTACAAAGATAACTAGACGCACTTGCCTGGTTTTGAGATTTGACAATCAATTTCTAACCTTAGTAGAACTAAGGTTATGATCTACAAACCTTAGTACACCTGAGTTGGTCTAATGGTGGAGAACATGTACTCTTGAAAGAGAGATCACAAGTTCAAATCCTGTAGGGGGTAGGGTATGTACACCTCGATAGCAAGTTAGGTGCCTCCTGCATGGACTACAGGGCAGCCCCCTATACTATAAGCCATCTGTAAACTCAAAAACAGATTGCCCAGTATTGTGGATTATAAAAGAATACATTTCCATTCTACTAAAAGAAACCTGCGGAAAATACAACAGATTTTTTATATATTTAAGGGTGGAAACTACAAGGCCTCCATCAACCATACAAACTACAAAATTCTTCATTTCATGCCTAGGTCTCCATCAACCATAACTTCTTCTCCACTGTCAAGACTTACTTTATCATGGTTAAAAGAACTGTTTGAAATGCATGACATTATATGTTCCTACATGTTTAGGATACACCCATTTGGATTTATCCACCTAGTTAGTTAGAATCTTTTTTTCTGCTCTTAGCTTGTAGTTTGTAGTATTTTTATTCTTTAATTGTTGGAGTTCCTTTTTAGCTCCCACACGCTATTGTTATTGATTGTCCTTCAACTCTTGTCCACATGCTCGGTTGACTTTGTAAATAATTTATCTGTTTTTCTTTCTCTCTTTAAGCATGGAATGCTAGTTCTAATCCATTATAACCACAAACATGGGTCTGATATAACTGATAAACAATATTACTGCTAAAATAAAGATGAGACTTTAAGACATGCACACCAAATGAGTTCTTGATTTATCAATTTAGCACAACAGAGAAGAAAAAATAATAGTCACTTACATTGAAATGCTCGACAGGTTCATGAAGTTCATCACGCTTTTGGGTTAACTCTTTTACCTGCAATATATAAATCAGAAAATGGAAGGATAAAGCGGAACATAATCACTTTTTGTGCCCATTTGAATTTATCAAAATTCTAACCTTGGTAATTCTTTAAAGTAGTTGTACTTGAAGATTCAACTATTCTGCGCTCAATGATTATCTTATCTCCATAAACATCATGTTTGAAAACATCTTCACCTTCATTCTTCAATTCCACAACAACAAGAGCATAACTGCAAAAGATGAGCCCAAAGTTTAACACTATTGATGAAGTGCTTATTGATAATGTCACAAGAAGTACTAAAAAAAAAATTGGCAGTTAAAAATTAAAAATCCTTTAAAACTATAAATTGTAATGTCCCCATTTTTAGCACTACACTTTCCAGTGATTGATAGCCTATCCCCAGTGTGATGTCAACTAGTCAAAGGTAGAATTAGGGTTTCAAGTTGCTTGGTGGTTTATTTTGAAGATTCGAGAGTTTGCATGTTGAAGTTTGGTTGTTTGGATTCTAGATTCCTTCTAGGTTTTTAGAGAGCTTCGCAGTGGTATGACATGCAACTGTGTTGGGCAACCTTTCCAGACTTACTATTTTTAGTAAGTTACGACGGCTACATCTTGGAGTTTGGGATTTTGGATCGTGGATTCTTTCTGGGTTTTCAAAGAGCTTCACAATGGTTCGGTTTGCACATTGATCCAAGCAACTTGTTGAATTTACTATTTTTAGTAAATTTTATTTTTGGCAATGGTCCTGATTGGCCTCAGTACAGTTGGCTTTCCTCTTCAGGCAGTTCAGTGGAAATGTTGATTTTTGGCTTCATGATGCAATTTTTGGGTGAGAAGAGTTATTTTAAATTAATAATGTTATTTTTTCACTTTATCCCCTTAGCCTAGCATCACAACTTCAAGTTGTTTTTAAAAAGGGGGAACTTGAGGGTTGGATGCCTCATGAGGAGTTATTTTTGATATTTCTAAAGTGAAAATGTCACCTTGGGAAATGGACGCCAATTTGGAGAGGAGCATTATTTTATTAAAAAAATTACTCCATTCTTGGAAAAGGGCGACTTGGAGAAGTAATGAAATTACAATTGAATTTGGATTCCATTTAAAGGGGGAAATTGGAGTCAACTTGAAATTTGAATTTGGGCGCACTTTCTAGAGGCTTCTAGAAGATCATCACAAATCTATAAAAGGGAGTCACTTGTTCTTCATTTCTCATCCATGAAATTTACAACATTATGCTGCCGGAATGGTGAGAGATTGCTTCGAGTAATGCATACCTCCTAGCTTGGGCTTAACTTCTTGCTTAAAAGATAGCAACTAGTTGAGATATTAGTTGTAGTTGAGTTTATTGCACATTGTAGTAGAGTTTCTTGCATATTGTAGTAGAGTTCTTGCACTTCAGTCACATTTTGGAGTTGCTGATTTGGCATAGCTGATTGTAGTTTTTGCTCATATTTCATGAAATAAAAACAAAATTGTTCTCGGCATTTCACCAATCTATTTCTTTGCTAGGGGCAACCATTTGTGCCAGTTTGCAGATTTTTTAATGAAGATTTTGATTTTATCCAATGAAAATCGCCCCTCTTGAGGTCATACCATTTTGTTCTGCCTGGCAAATGTTTAGAAAAAAAAATTACAAGTTTTTAGAGCCATTTTCTAATTAGAATCTGGTCGTCATCTTCATAGTGTTCATTTGCATCAAATTTCATGTCATTTGGACAAGTCTAGAGAGAGTTATGAGCATTTTAGTGAGTTACAATGTTGCTGGTTATGCATTTTAAGTCATTGTTTAGTCATATCAGATTGTAAGATTTTGTCTTAGGAGTTGGGTTTGAGTCTTGGGGTTTGGTTGAAAATTGGAGAGACATTATAAATCATTGCAGCTTTGATATACTCTAAAGTAATTATATGTTCTTGGCAAGCATTTCTATTTCATTGTAAAGTTGAACAGTAGTACTGTCAACTGCTACTTTTTTTGCTAAGTTCATATATACTTCCCACGGGTGTGGAAGAGACTGGCCCTCACTCAGTCTTCATTGTACTTGCATTAGATCCTCATTCATCATATGATAGTGCCTTGCTCATCTCGGGCTTGGAGTGCACATGCTTAATGATTGAGTTACTTTCAGCTCTGCATTGTTTTAAAAGATTCTCCACCATATGATAGCGCCATTTCCACCTTGCGTTTGGAGTGCACATGCTTGGTGTCGAGTTTACTTTCCAGCATTGTATTTCTTTTCTTAGTACCTCCGCCATATGGTAGCACCATTCCCACCTTGGGTTGGAGAGCACACTCTCGACGTTGAGCTTACTTTCAGCATTGTAATTCTTTCCAGTTGCTACTGACGACCCTCTTGCCATATGACAACATCATTCTCATCTTGAGATTGAGTGCACATTCTTGGCAAAGAGTTACTTTCCAATTGTTGGTTTGGTTTGAGTTAACCATAACGGGTGCTTCTTGTGCTGGTGTGTTCATTCAAAATTTGAAAAAAATTGGGTTGGCTCATTACATAAATATAGAGAAAAAATTAATGTCGTTAACAAACATCTTTTGTTTTCTAGGATTTAACATGCATACAGTTCCTATTATTAAAATGCAATATTCATTTAGTTCAATTTAAAACTTAAAGTGGGCTCCACAATTGATTTCAAAGTTATATCATCATGCATACTATACTTCAATTATAATGTATTCTTTAAGTTTGTATTTGCAGATCATAATATATGGGTCTGAAGTTCAATTGCCATATTGTGGAACACCCAGCAGCTATCAAACATGACTAGTACATCACATACACGTATGGGAAGCTCACTCAAAAGTCTACTGATGGAAAATATGAGGAAATTGCATCAAAAATCTCCACATAAATGGCTGGAAAAAAATAGATGGAGGTCGGATATCTGGTGTAGGTGATTCCACAGGTTTAATTAGTTCTTATTTTTCTATTTTGTGTTTCATATATTCAATTTAATGGATGAGGTTTTCTATTCTGTCAATTCTCTGCAATATTATTTATTTAGCAACTTAAAAATAAAAAATGGGTCCAAACAATTCTGGTCAGACCAAAGAGTTCAGAACTAAACCTCATCCAGGTCCACCTAAATCATCCTGTGCATTAAAGTGACAAACTCTTCAAGGAAATGGGCCATGAAATTCTGATCAGGATAACAAAAGAAAATGGACCGATAACCACCTAATTCTTTATACATGCAATAATAGCAGCCCTGGATATTATAGTAAATAGGACAACTGAAAAAGGCTTTCCTTGGTCTTCACTTCCCAAAAGGAACAGACGCAATAGATCATGTCACTTCATGGAATTTGGTGATCCATCTCAGCTCATAACTGGCAGCAGTGTACCTATTACCATCAACTCACCAAGGATGATCCTCAAGCCATGTGACCAATCATATTGGAGATAATCAAATCAAATGACAGAAAAGCTAAGGAGGAGAGCAGTCACCATCCAAGTAATTTATATGTACTCCTCTATATATGTGTGTGTGTGTGTACACACACACACACATATATATATGAGGTAATGTCACATACACACACACACACACACACATCACATATATATATACACACACTCTTTGAGGTAAATAATTGCTATTCACACAAATGCAATATTTTCTTACTTAACATAGGCAATTAAATGTTTTTTGACCTAAAGTGCAATATTCTCGAAATCAATTTACTTCCCTAATCAAATATTTTTCTCTTTTCAATTATTCTAATAGCAAAATAGCATTTTGGCAAGACTATCTGATCCTTTGCACATACCAAGCCAATACACAAGACTATATATCCTTCCTAAAGCTCTATTGACCTCATTTAAAGGAAGAAGGTGAGGTGTTGCATCCAAGGAGTATTTGAATGGAGGAAACCAATCAAATAAGATGCCAATAAATTGAAGAAGCAAACTATTCACAAAAAACCAATAAAGTTGACTCACTACGAAACCTAGAGAGATAACCATTTCTAAAGAACAAAGTGCCAAGTATGATATGTCTCTCAATCTAAGGCAAAATCAACCATGGATTTGAGTCTGTCAACATAGTAAGAAAGCTTGACAATATTCTCAAGGTGAACTGGTTGGGTGACAAATCGTAATGTCCCCATTTTCGATGCCCTCCTTTGAGCTAGTCTGGTACTGACACACTATTTTTAGTAAGTACTATATTTAGTAACTGGTTCAGGCAGCAATGCAATGTAGGGTTTCCTATTTGGGCAGTGTGTGGAAGTTGTCCGACGAGGTTTAATGTTTTGGTCAGTTTGATACTTGGTGAGTAGTTACTATTTTTAGCAATTGCTATTTATAGTAAGTCTATTTCGGGAAACTAGTCTCAAACCAATAGTGTCCTCAACAGTGTTATTTCTATGGTGGCATTGGAGAGCCTAAGGTTGGATTATTTAATATTCGTTTTTTATCAATCACTTATGTTATTTTAATAAAATAACTTTATAACTTAACTGAGGGGGTAGGTGGTCATCAAAAAATACCTTGGTGCCTAATGAGTTAACATTGTTTTGGAGGGCTGAATAAGGTAAAATAATTTCCTTTTGCGCAAGACACCCCTTTGAGGTATATTTGATAATGTTTTAAAGTATAAAGCAAATATTAGAATGCTAAAAAAGAGCGTTGGGTTTTTGGTAGGAAAAGGATTCAAATTGGAGGTTGCCCTCATTTCTCCCTCCACTTCTATTTAATTTGTTTTTTGGCTCTCATTTGGATATGATGGATTTGACAACTTAAGGAGACTTTGCTGGATTGTTTCCAGTTTATCGTTGCAACTGGTTGAGGATGGAAACCCTCATCTTTAACACTGGTTTCGGTGGTGAGAGACCCACCCTAGCTGGTTTGTGGAGGAGATCATACAGGTCTTCTACTTGGGCGTAATTTGTATTTGAGTTTGGTATTAAGTTTTAAGGGTTTACAAAGTAATCCAACTGGAGACAAATTTGATGGTAATCGATATCTATTTCTTGAGGTATGAATGGAGTTTAATTTATGAAGATATTTGTTGATTTTATGATTTCTTAAAGCATGCTACAGTACCGATGCTACAGTGTCGTCACTACAGTGTTGCGCTACAGTGTCATGCTACAGGAAACCCTAGCACTGGGTCATAGCCATTTCTCAAGGCAAAGTCAGGGTGTTTAGCTGGTCGTGGCCTTATTTGGTGATCTCAGACTGCTGCAAGCTACTCCAGGTTGGCAATTAAAAGTTCCAAGTCTGAGTACCATGTTCTCACTCATGTAATGTCATTAAGTTGTCATGCTATTAGCAAGTACACATATTTGAGTTTGTTGTTAAATATTGGGCATTTTATATTCCGTCTACTCTGCAAATATGAACTTGGTAAGAGGCGCCGTGATCCACTAATGCAATGCTTTACTTAATCTGAAACACAATTCTGAGTATGTGTTAAGCTGATATAAAATACTGATAAGCCTGTTTTAATCTGCAATCTTATTCTGGACACTGCTGTACTTGTTTCTTGCTTAAATCTGCCCTGTAACAGTCCTATCTTTGCTCAGTACAATGCTTTTAAGTCTGAAATACAAATCTGTGCGAATCTCAGTTAGCAAGTAGTGAAGTTTATCTCTGAGAATAGCTTCTTGATCATGCATATTAATATTTGAGAAGTTATATATTGCTCATGCCATATCAAATTGAAAACCATCGCAACAAAATTACCAAACAAAAGGGGTGGACCTTTACAGTGGTATCAGAGCACTAATCATCCTGCCAGCCAGTGGGTGACACAAATCTATGAGCATTAGTGACAAGAAAGAAGGTACTAATAGAGAAAAGGAATTGTGGGAACGTTGGCCTTTTCTGGAAGAGGAACAACACTCAGAATCACTTTCAGTTGGATCTGCTAGTTCAGAAAACATGGGTGAGAGAAGAGAAGAAACTAAAAAGAATATTGGTGAGCAAGATCGTATGATGCTACTCTTGGATGCAGTGGTCAGAGGTCAAGAAAGAGTAGCCCAACATGCTCAAGAGACAAACCAACAACTTGCACAGTTGGTATAGAGATTGGATTGTTTGGGGCAAGATAATGATGTGGGACAGTGAAGGGCAGCCAATCAACAGAATGGAGCAGCCATGGATAGGCCTCTTATGCCTATATTTCCACCTAGAGTAGAAACACAACCTAATCAGGAGCTTACTTTAGTTGAAATGCAAGACCAATTTAGACAAGATTGGTTAGCTACAGGACCCGAGCATGACATATCACTTCGGGATTATATAAATCTCAGGATGAGGCATACGCCCAACAAGGGCAATAGAGAACACCATTATCACTTATGAAGGAAAGTTAGAAAACTTAGCCTTCCTTACTTTGATGGGTACGGTGAGATTTCAGCGAGAGCATGGGTTCAAAGGGTGGACACATACTTCAATCAAAACCCCATGCCAAAAAAAGAATCCATAAAATATACTACTATGCACCTTGATGGAGTTGCACATAAGTGGTGGCATCATGGAATGATCATAATAGGGCATGCTCAAATTACATCATATACTAAGTTTACTGAGAGATTCATAGAGAGGTTTGACAAGGAGCCAGAACTTCATTTTAGGGAGGTGGCAAAGTTGAAATTTTATGCGTTAAATGAAAAGCAAGTGGTTGAAGAGAAGTTCATAGCAAAAAAATCAAATGAAGTGATTGCTTTGAAGCTTGATGAATGAGAGACGGAACCTCAAGATGACTCTTTGGTCATGCATGCAACTACTGTAGATGAGGTTGTGCATGAAGGAATTGACGAAACAACAACCTTGTATACTCCCTTAGAGCTATCCAATGAAGTTGAGATACCTTTGGATGATAGGCATGATGAAAACAAAAGAGATGATGTCTTTGAATCAGCTAATAGTGATGATTCTTTACCCCATGTCGGTAATGGTGACACAGTTGGCTTTGGGCAAGACTACCAAATCAAGCCTATGGAGAAAGATGATTATGATGATTTCAGGGATAATGAGTTGGAGTGACTTATTTAGAAAGGCAACTACTCATGAGGAGCACAATGAACACTTATTCTCTAAACAAAGTGATCAGCCCTTCTACACATGGGATCCGGGTGTGTTGATACCTGAGTATGACAAGGATCCACATTGGGATGAATTTCTTTTTTATCGTAATGATGTCCTTACTTCATCCCTAGAGCCATGCATAGAGGATGGCATCCATAGTGATGTTTTCGATCTTGTAAAGGAATCTGATTTCACATTGCAGGTAGCTGATTTTGAGCAAAGACATTCTAGCCTGGTTGATTTGGATTCGCAATCCTCTATTGGGAATAATAAGCGAGAGACATAGGTGATTTGGGACAGCCTTGGAGACTCTGATGACAAGTGTGAATTTAATTCTGATTTTTACATACCACATAACAGCAGTTCATCACTTTTGCTTGATCGTGATTGGAAAAGACAGCTCCTGGTATCTACTGAAAATAAGGTGCACATTTTATCAAGTTTGGACAGTAAACATATGCATGTGGAAAACTTAATTAAAAATGCATCAATGGGTCAAAGTGAGCTTAATATCTCATTTTCTGATTTACATACAATGAAGAGCTCTATGGAAGTGTTTAAAACAGCTTACTTACACATGATGCATGATAGAGACATAGCCACCAAGTTTGCGATGAAACTTTGTATATGTCTAAGCAGTTGAGGGAAGAGGTTAGTGAGCTCACCTTTGAGCTTAATTCCACAAAGGTTGCTTTGGAAAGTGTCCAAGAGGCACTTCTTGAAGCAAACAATCAGCTTTATGAGACTCAACAGTTTAGGGAGACAGAAGGCAGAGAAAGGGAAAAGGAGATCAAGCAGGTAATGAACGAGCTTGATTTTATCCGAGAGGAGTATGATCTTGCCCATTGTCCCAAAAATTCAGAAAATAGGAGTTTGGATCAACAAGAAGATTGGTTTGATTTTGGAGTTGAGGATAATCGTCAATTGTTTGATAATCCTTTATTTGAATGAGATGTTGATTTGACTCATGATAATCCATTATTCCATTATTTGGGTTGAATGATGGAGACCCAATTAATTTCAGTGACGAGAGTGGATTTGGTTACAAGACTTGGGACCCAAGTGCAATTTTTAGTTATTAAGTGTTGTCTCAAGATTGAAGTAGTGGATCAACTTCCAGTTTTAGTACCGCTGCCCACTATCCGATCAGCTTGCATATAACTTTGGATTCGGATCCGTAGTTGAGTTGGTTGGTTTCTTCACTTCAATGGTTGAGTAGATCGTAGTCAAGCCTAGTTGGCAGTGATGATTTAATCTTAAGAGATGATTCTGTTGCTACCTCCATACTCATCTCTCCTATGTATTCAGCTTTGGGACAACTAGTTGTGAGTATCTTGTCGGACACAGTTTACCCATTTATTGTTTCCACTTGGGTGAGTGACGCTCACTGCAGTTACTTCATGGAGATGATATGCATTATTTCAAATGATGTTTTAATGATTGCAATGATTTAGGTGTGTTGGTGTGCTTGGAACCTTTCTTTTGATACTTGGAGGTTGAGCGTTGAGGTTATGTTTTTAGTTTGTGTTAGCAGAGTCATTACCTAGTTGGTTGAATTCAAAGATATTGCTGAGATTGACTTGCTTCGTATTTGAGGCATCATGAATTGTCATGTCGGGGTTTATTTCTTATGGTTGAGTAGTGTGTTCCTAATGTTGACCAGGATTGTGATTGGAAGTGAGTTTGTTGATGTAGTCTTCTTAGAGTTGCCTTGGCAAGATATATTTCATGGCATTGACTTTGATCTTTTCAAGTATTTCAATATGGGCTTTGATGATTTCCACTCTTTAGGGGTCCAGAATAGGGGAGTGCAATTTGGGCACGTTGGTTGTCAATTATGATCAGTGTGGCGCAGTGTCAACATGGTGGTTCCTTTCTAAGACTAACTTGGAACCCGAGGATCACTCTGTGTTGTAGTTCAGCTACCTTTGGGATGAAAGAGCCAGTGTTAACTTTTTGGAGTTTACTCTTGTGGCACATCAGTTTGGTTCTCTTGAGGGGCATTTTCTTTGAAGAGTTGATCCAATTTATGCATTATTTGATTATTCTTCCTACTGGAGGTTTTCAGGAGGTCTCTTGTGTTTGTACCCCGCAGGGCAATGTTGTGAGCAAATGGTACTACAAATCTCCTAGGGTGACTTGGGACCCTGGGATCATTGTTGGATTCAGTGTGGATTAGATTGTTGTTTGCAGAGTTGTACTACCATTGCTTGAGGACAAGCAATCTTTGGGAAGGGCGGACTATAATGTCCCCATTTTCAATGTCCTCCTTTGGGCTAGTCTAGTACTAACACACTATTTTTAATAAGTACTATATATAGTAATTGGTCCAAGCGGCAATGCAATGGAAGGATTCCTGTTTGGGCAATGTGTGGAAGTTGTCCGACAAGCTTTAATGTTATGGCTAGTTTGATACTTGGTGAGTACTTACTATCTTTAGCAATTGTTATTTATAGTAAGTCTATTTCGAGAAACTGGTCTTAGACCCATAGTGTCCTCAACAATGTTATTTCTATGGTGGCGTTGGAGAGCCTAAGGTTAGATTATTTAATGTTCGCTTTTTATCAATCACTTAAGTTATTTTAATAAAATCACTTTATAACTTAACTAAGGGGGTAGGTGGTCATTGAAAAGTTCCTTGGTGCCTAATGACATAACATTGTTTTAGAAGGCAAAATAAGGTAAAATAATTTCCTTTTGAGCAGGACGCCCCTTTGAGGAAATTTGATAATGTTTTAAAGTATAAAGCGAGTATTAAAAGACTGAAAAAGGGCATTGGGATTTTGGAGGGAAAAGGATTCAAATTGGAGGTTGCCCTAATTTCTCCCTCCACTTTTATTTAATCACCTTTTTAGCTCTCATTTAGATATGATGGATTTGACAACTTAAGCAAACTCTACTAGATTGTTTCTAGTTTATCGTTGCAACTGGTTGAAGATGGAAACCCTCATCTTTAGCATTGGTTTTGGTGGTGAGAGACCCATCTTAGCTGGTTTGTGGAGGAGATCATACAGATCTTCTACTTGGGCATAATTTGTATTTGAGTTTGGTATTCAATTTGAAGGGTTTACAAAGTAATCCAACTGGAAGCAAATTTCATGGTAATCAATATCTATTTCTTGAAGTATGAATGGAGTTTAATTTATGAAGATATTTGTTGATTTTATGATTTCTTAAAGCATGCTACAGTATCGTCACTATAGTATCACGCCACAATACCTATTGGCCCCATGGTAGTAGTTGCACCAAAAGGTCAGTTTGTAAATGCCCAATACAACTACTAGAGTTAACAGATCCACGAGAGGCGGTTAAGCCATGTCAGAAATCTCAAGGGGAGCGTTGACCATTTACCAACAATCTCCCCCTTAGCGTTACCCGAGGGGATTCTATTAATGTTGTAGCTTCGGGCTACATACTTCCGCCTTGTTGTCAAACAATAAATTTCATATAGCCTAACGGCTATTCATTTATTGCATGCATTAAAGTGAAGAGGTGCTTCACTTGAAAAAATATTATATTTCATTTGGGTCAACTCTCCTTGCAATTCGCACCATTATTTGTAAATACATTTCATATAGTGGCCGACCTTGTTCATGAAGAGGTGCGACCTCTCCTTACTTTGTATATATATGAGTTCACTTCATTCCATCAAGGCATCAATTTACGCATTCATTCATTCCTTCTTTCACAAGTGCGAATTTATAGAGAAGTGTGAATTCTTGGAAAAGTGAGAACTATTCAAAAGCAGATCAACGTTTATAAGGAGGTTGTTATATCATCATCAAAAGAGTTGTATTATCTTCTAGAGATAGCATCACATTGGTGTTGTTGTTTGGCCTCATTATCGGCCTCATTGTAAAGGAGATTATTGTTTTATATTCAATATATAAGTGAGATATTGTTGCTGGATTTTTCTCCCTCAAGTGGAGGGTTTTCCCAAGGTATATGCTATGTCTATTTGTCTGAATTTGAATTAAAATTCTGCTTTTCTTATCTCATCATAAATCTAACATGGTATCAGAGCGGGTTTAAGATAGATCGTGATCAGATTTCTTTAACCAGCACTATCATCCACTCTTATCCTCATTTTCTTGCATCTATCTTATTGTAAAAAATGAACGGACTCAAGATCGAAGATAGACTTGAGTGTGCTTCCAACTTCACCTCTTGGAAATTTAGAGTAATGCTTGCATTGGAAGAAAATGAGCTAAGTTCGTGGAGGGTGAAGTTCCCGAACCTTCCGATGAGAATGAGAAACCTCAATGGAGAAGGATTGCACCAAGGCGAAGAAGATCTTGGTAGACTCAGTGAAGGACCACCTTGTGCCAGTTATCTCCAAGTTAAAGACAGCAAGGGAAATGTTCAAGACCTTGGAGGAAATGTATGAGATCAATAATACAAGCCGAGCTCTTGCATTGAGACAACAGCTTCATCATGTCGAGATGGCGAAAAGAGAATCTGTCATCTCATTCTTCATGAAGATCACCGAGTTGAGAGATCAGCTCTCTACCATTGGGCATTTGGTGGATGATAAGGATTTGGTTATGTTGGCGCTTAATGGTCTTCCTTAATCTTGGGAGCTATTTATCCAAGGTATCAGTGGGAGATCAAAACTACCTAAGTTTGATCGCTTGAGGGCTGATTGCATCTGAGAAGAATCAAAATGGCTGCAAGAGGCAATGGGCAAAGTTCTACAAATGAAGACATTCATGTACTTGCCGCTCAATTTTCGAAGAAGAAAGGAAGATAAGGGAAGAAAGGCAACTTCAAGAGGAATAGAGATATGGGATCAAATAGTGCTCTTGCATCTAAGTAGAAGAAAGACCTCTCCCACATACAATGCTTTAGATGTGACAAGTTTGGACACTATGCAAAAGATTGTCCAACTAGACCTAAGCAGCAAGATTCAATTGCAAATGTGGGTGAGATCTCTCCTCAAAAGGATTCAAGTGGTTTTCTATTCTATTCCACCTTATCAAGCAATGTTCCTACGGACAACAACACTTGGTTGATTGATAGTGGTGCCTCTCGCCACATCAATGGATTTAGAGAGCATTTATCTAATTTGGTGGAGAGAGATTCAAGTGTTCAAGTCATAATTGGAGATGATGCATGTTATTCTATGAAAGGCATTGGGACCTCCTCTCTTCATTTAAATTCTGGCATCTCTTTACAGTTGATTGATGTGCTATTTGAACCTGGCATCAAGTGAAACCTTGTCTCTATCTCAGCCTTAGGACAAGGGATATCAAGTTGCATTCTCCAAAGGTAAAGTTCTTGCATGGCAGAAGAACTCAAGTATCAAGACTGCCTGTGTGATTGGAGTTTGACATGAGAGTCTCTACAGACTTTCCAGTCATCCATTACAGGCGTTGTTACATGATTCATCAAGTTCGTGTGAGCTTTGGCATAGAAGAATTGCTCACCTTCACTTCAAAGCACTTCCAACCATGGAGAAGATGGTCATGGGCCTTCCTAAACTCAACCAAGAGCATGAAGGCACTTGCAGAGGTTGCACTTTGGGTAAGAATACTAAAGGTCCATTTCATAGTAGTGAGAGTAGATCTAAATGTATTCTAGATCTTGTTCATTCTGATTTATGTGGTCCAATGTATGTTGCTTCATTGAGTGGTTTCTTGTATTATATAATTTTCATTGATGACTACTCTAGAAAGACTTGGATTTATTTCTTAAAGACTAAAGAATCTTAAGAAGTACTTGAGAGATTCAAGGAATTTAAAGCTCAGGTAGAGAACTTGTTCGAGAAAAGGATCAAAGTTTTGAGATCCGACAACGAAGGAGAATACATCTCTGGAAGCTTCTGTAACTTTTGCATTGAAGCAGGGATTAAGAGGGAGTTTTGTGTCCCTTACAATCCTCAACAGAACGGTGTTGCTGAAGGGAAGAACAGATCCATTGTAGAAGCGGCTAAAGCCATGATCCATGATCAAGATCTGCAAACCTTCCTTTGGGTTGAAGCTTCTAGGACAAATGTGTATGTTTAGAATCGAAGCCCTCGTCGCATTTTGGAGAACATGACTCCTGAAGAAGCTTTCACAGGTGTGAAGCCAAAGTAAGTCATTTGAGAATCTTTGGTTGTCCTGTGTATGTTCGTGTGCCTAAAGATAAAAGGACAAAGTTGGAACCATCTGGCAAGAAGGGAATATTTGTGGGCTACAATGAGTCTTCAAAAGCCTATAGAGTTTACATTCCAAGTCAGAAACTAATAGAGATCAACAAGGATGTTACATTTGAAGAAGATGTTGCATTCAAGAGATCTAAGGTCATTCACATGGAGATAGACAATGAAGATCAAGGGTCTCCTCATGACATGGAAGTTGACCTTACTCCTGAGAATCAGAGGGAGGCTACTAAACCTAAAGAAGATGATGATCCAGTTGAGCCTTTGGAACCTACTGATGGACCGAGAGACATTATGATTGGTCGTAAGAGACCTCTTTGGGCTAGGCAAACAATGCAGGAAGCAAAAAAGTTTGCAGCCCCGAGACGAACATTCAAAGAGAGCAAAAGACCTCACAAGTTTTCAAGCTATGTTGCATTAATGAGTCAAATGATTGAATCTGAGCCTTCCAGTGTTGAGGAAGCTACAAGTCAGCAAGTATGGAGAGATGTTATCGCTGAAGAATATCAATCTATCCTCAAGAATGATGTTTGGGACATTGTACCTAGACCAGAAGGAAAATTTGTTGCATCTTTTAAGTGGCTCTTCAAGATCAAGCATGCGGCTAATGGGAGCATAGAGAAGTACAAGGCTAGGTTTGTGGCTAGAGAATTCTCTCAGAAAAAGGGAATAGACTATGAGGAAACCTTTGCTCCGGTTGCTCATTATACATCCATCAGGACTATCATTGCTATTGTAGCAGCTAAAGGAAGGAAATTACATTAGATGGACGTGAAAACAGTATTTCTAAATGGTGTAATTGAAGAAGAGGTATACATTGAGCAACCTGATGGCTTTGAGGCTCATGGGAAGGAGTCTCATGTTTGCAGATTGAAGAAAGCTTTGTATGGCCTTAAGTAAGCTCCTCGCACTTGGTATGAGAAAATTGATAGATACCTGATGAGCTTGGGCTTCTTCAAGAATGATGCTGATTCAAACGTATACTTCAAGGTAATTGATGGCGAAGCATTGATCTTGGTTCTTTATGTTGATGATTTATTTCTTACTGGAGAAGATCACCTCATTATCAAATGCAAGGAGTTAGCTTTTGAATTTGAAATGAAGGATCTTGGATACATGCATTATTTTCTTGGTTTAGCAGTTTGGCAAAGGCCTAATGAGATCATTCTGAGTCAAGGGAAGTATACAATAGACATTATGAAGAGGTTTGGTATGATGGATTGCAAATCCATGTCTACACCTATGGAGACCAATTTGCAAAAGCTAAAAGAGGCTACAGCTAGTTCAAATTTGGTGGATCCCACTATGTACAAGCAATTGATTGGATCGTTGATGTATCTAGTCAATACTAGACCAGATATTTGCTATGCAGTGAGTGCACTTAGTTAGTTCATGTGTGAACCAAGGAAAATACATCTAGTTGCAGCAAAGCATATCCTAAGATACTTGCATGGCACAGTTGGGTATGGCTTGAGATATTCTTTTGGTGTGGACTTGAAGCTACGTGGATATTCTGATTCTAATTGGGCAGGGTGTGTTGCTGATCGGAAGAGCACCTCTAGATGTTGCTTCAGTTTGGGGTCTGTGATGATATCCTGGTGTAGCAGGAAGCAGTCTTCAGTGGCACTAAGCACCGCAAAGGCCAAGAATATTGCAGCTTGTGTGGCAACTTGAGAAGCAGTGTGGCTTCAAAAGCTCCTTGTAGGATTGTTTGGACAATCGTTGGAGCCGACTATCATTCATTGTGATAATCAAAGTTGTGTGAAGCTTTCTGTCAACCCACTGTTACATGACAAAACTAAACATGTTGAGATCAAATACCACTATATCAAAGATATGGTATTAAGGAAAGCTATCCAGTTGAAGTACATCAGCACTAATGAGCAAACAGTCGATATTCTCACAAAGCCTCTCTCCAAAGTAAAGTTTGTGTACTTTCGAGATAAGCTTAGTATTGTGGAGAATGAAGCCCTAGCTAAGAGGGAGACTCGGCTTCAGTGATCTTCTATGATTTTCTTTAGTGCATTTTTCTTTATGAGAGAGATTTGAGGTGTAAGCCCTTGTTTAATGCATTTTTCTCTGTGAGAGAAATTTGAGGTGTAAGCCCTTATTTAATGCATCTTTCTCTGTGAGAGAAATTTCAGGTGAAAGCCCTTGTTTCCACCCTTTGGAAGTAGCTATGGTGGATGTCATGTTGAGTGACTCCATGACAACATCACGTGAGAGAGTCCATGATGATTTTCTTGTACTTGTGTTTATTCACCCTCTAGGAGTAGCCATGGTGAATGTCATGATGAGATGACATCACGTTGAGTGATTCTGTGATGAGCACTTGTGCACACATGCTTTGCCATACATGGGAGTAGCCATGATGGTTGATATCACATTGAGTGATTCCATGATATGTTCCTTTCCACATATGGGTGCAGCCATTGTGGGTGTCATGTTGAGAGATTCCATGACTGTGTATCGGAAGTATTTCTTCCTAGCTAAGAGGGAGTGTTGATGTTGTAGCTTCGGGCTACATACTTTCGCCTTGTTGTCAAACAATAAATTTCATATACCCTAACGGCTATTCATTTATTGCATTTATTAAAGTGAAGAGGCACTTCACTTGAGAAAATATTATATTTCATTTGGGCTGACTCCTTGTAATTCGCACCATTATTTGTAAATACATTTCATATAGTGGCCGACCTTGTTCATGAAGAGGTGCAACCTCTTCCTTACTTTGTATATATATGAGTTCACTTCATTCCATCAAGGCATCAATTTACACATTCATTCACTCCTTTCACAAGTGCGAATTTAAAGAGAAGTGTGAATTCTTGGAGAAGTGTGAACTGTTCAATAGCAGATCAAAGTTTATAAGGAGGCTGTTATATCATCATCAAAAGAGTTGTATTATCTTCTAGAGATAGCATCACATTGGTGCTATTGTTCGGCCTCCTTGTAAAGGAGATTATTGTTTTATATTCAATATGTAAGTGATATATTGTTGCTGGGTTTCTCTCCCTCTCGTGGAGGGTTTTCCCTGGGTATATGCTGTGTCTATTTGTCTGAATTTGAATTAAAAGTCTGCTTTTCTTATCTGATCATAAATTTAACAAATTCAAACCCGACACCTTTGGCTCTGATATCAATTGTTGGCCCCATGGTTGTTGTTGCACCAAAAGGTCGACCTGTTAATGCACGATACAACTACTAGAGTTAACGGATCCACAAGACGCAGTTAAACCATGTCACAAATCCCGAGGAGAGCACTGACACCCTGCCCACAGTACCATGCTACAGTGTCATGCTACAGGAAACCCTAGCGCTGGATCATAGCCATTTCTCAAGGCAAAGTCAGGGTGTTTCGCTGGTCGTGGCCTTATTTGGTTATCTCAGACTGTTGCCAGACCACTGCAAGCTACTTCAGGTTGGCAATTAAAAGTTCCAGGTCTGAGTACCATGCTCTCACTCATGTAATGTCATTAAGTTGTCATGCTATTAGCAAGTACACATATTTGAGTTTGCTGTTCAATATTGGGCCTTTTATATTCTGTCAACAATGCAAATATGAACTCAGTATGAGGTGCCGTGATCCACTAATGCAATCATTTACTTAACTCTGCTGATTGAGGGTCTTTCTGAGTTTGTCTGAGTCTGTAATTAATTTCTGAGCAGTCATTCTAGTCCAAATCAGCCCCTTGCTGCTAATGTATTAATCTGAAACACAATTCTGAGTATCTGTTAAGCTGATATAAATTACTGATAAGCCTGTTTTAATCTGCAATCTTATTCTGGAAGCTGCTGTACTTGTTTCATGCTTAAATCTGCCCTGTAACAGTCCTATCTTTGCTCAGTACAATGCTTTACGTCTGAAATACAAATCTGTGTGATCTCAGTTAGGAAGTAGTGAAGTTTATCTCTGAGAATAGCTTCTTGATCAAGCATATTAATATTTGAAAGTTATATATTGCTCATGCCATATCAAATTGAAAACCATCACAAAAAACTTACCAAACAAAACGGGTGGACCTTTACACAAACTTGGCATGATAGTTTGGACACTCTGAAAAGAAGCTCAATTTATATATATCAAGCTAGATCCCCAGATCTCTGACTCATATAGTAGATTAGGTTGAACAAATGCAGTATTGAGGTCAATCCTTAGAAGATATCTGAGAAATTCATCCAAAAGCATTTGCAACAATGAGAAAAGACCCGGTGCATATCTTTGCAAACATGCCCATCATTGGAAGACTACAGACTAAAAGATGAGCCAGTAAACTAAACATCCATGTAAGTAAAAGTATAATGCCTACCTCTGTTATCTCTTGCCCCACCTTGTTCAATAAATGATTAATCATGTGTTGATAATATTGCTTGGATAAATGATTTAATTGAAATGTGATTATTAAATGTGAATCCTATGACATTGGGTGATTCTGCCATTCACCTCAGCTATTGTTGCATATAGGGCAGATGTGCATAATGTTTGATTAAAATGTGCAGGTAGAGGTAAAATCCCAATAGTGGTTAATTCAAGACAGTGTACATGGTTTGTCTACTTATATAAAGTTATAAACCCATCCTGCTCAGTATAGAATAACAGGACATGTGACATTGAAACCCGTGAAACCAATATCCATGCCAGTCACAATTCTAAATCCCTTGAGTGTTATAACTGTAAATGCATCTTTCTTGAGTGACTTCATTTATCATCATTTGTGTTTTTTCTTGGTATGTGCAAAGGATTAGATAGTCTTGCCAAAATGCTATTTTGCTATTAGAATAATTGAAAAGAGAAAAATATTTGATTAGGCAAGTAAAGTGATTTTGAGAATATTGGACCTTAGGTTGAAAAACATTTATATTGCCTGTGTTATGTAAGTAAGAAAATATTGCATTTGTGTGAATAGCAATTATTTACTTTGCTAGTGAATTGGGAAATAGATTTAAATCAAAAGTTCAAAATATCTCTTATTAGATATTACCTCAAAGTAAAAAGATTAGCAAAGTGAAAATATGAAAAGGTAAATGGATATTTCACATCTAAATTTTTTGGCTTCTTTTGAAAAGGCTTGTTGTTTCATTATGCATCTTGATGTTTTTGAGTTTTTGGAGAGAAGAAAAGAGCATGATTTTTTGAAACCCTACCTTGGATTGGATTGCTTACAATTGGTTTGGGATTGCTTGGAATTGCTAGTAGTTTGTTTACTACTTGGGTATTGTGTTGGATTCTCACTTGGGTTAGGGGGAAAAAATGCAAAGAAAGAAAAACATCTATTAGGCTTGCGAGCAAGGCATTTTCCTATTTATTAAATTATGCATTTTGATGTTTGAATCTTGATAGCCATGCTTATACCTTAAGTAATAAAGCATATGGCCTTGGGTTGGGAACATTGAAATTGAATATAGGGGTAATTTCAATTGAATAGCTCAATCTAGTTGTAGGTTTATTTTCATAGTTCCACGGAATTTCCTGACAGGGGACACAGAGAGGTGGGGACGAGTTTCGAGGATGAGGGAACCAAGGGCCTAAGTTTGGGGACGGCAAGGGGATTGACAGCAGCTGGGTGGCAACAAGGCATTGAAATACATATAATACTTGAAAAAATACTTATAAGATGTATAAGTATAAGAATTATACATCTTGGGGCGGGGGGCCTAGTTCGATTGGCTAGAGCATCTTGTTGCAGGCAAGAGGTCACAAGGTCTAGTCTCCCTCCAAACTCGTGGTGTCAAAGGGCGTGTCGTACCAACGCCACCGATCACGTGAAAAAAGTTTACCAAGCGCACTACAGTTTATAGGGGGATGGATACCCAACCAATTCCTACAGTCTAAAAAAAAAATAAAGAATTATACATCTTGGAGACAACGAGGAGTCCCCTAGACATCTTGAGGACACCCAAATGTCCTCGAAGTCCTAGTGGCGTCTTGGAGACGGCGACGCTTGTGGTGGGATGGTGGTGCTAGTGGTGGGCTTATGGGGGGACGTCGCCCCCAAGTCCCCAAATCTCCGAGATGAGGATGTCTAGGAAACGCAAGGTTTTTTGGTGGCAAGGCGCATTCCCGTGGAACACTATTTATTTTATCTTGTAAAAAGTCACATTCCCCCCATTACAATGGCATTTTTTTTCCAAATTTATATGCAATCACAGAAGTGTGATGTTGGGTAGATTTAAGCCATAAGGATATTGTTAAAATTTTATTTAAATGTATTCTCAAATTCTGTAGGAAAAAAGAAGCAGAATTGCTCTAAGACCTGACGAAGTTTTGTAAAAACTTTCTGTGATTAGAAAAGTGTGATGTTGGGCAGATTTGGGCCATAAGAATATTTTTATAATTTTAATATTATCTATTTTCTTGTGTTCCATGAGGATGCATCCACAACTCTCAGACCTCTATCCCCATCCCCAACAGCATTTTAGGGACACCAATATAGCAAGGGACATCCCCTAGTTGTCTCCAAGATTATTTTAAATCCATAAACATTTCAAAAATTTCAAAAACACCTATAATTTGCAAGAAATGTATATGAAACATTTTGCCATCTCCAAGGCAATCAAGGGCATATAATACATCCCCCAACCGTTCCAAGGACAGCCAAACATCCTTGACATCAAATTGATAGCTTACAATGTTTAAAAAAAGTTCGACATCTGGCAAAAAGTAATTGGTTTTAATTGTTAGAATAAATTATATTCTTATATATATTAATGGTCAATATGATGTATTTAATAGTTTTGATATTTTCTATCTGTTAGGTTGACTTTTAATGTCAGTAGGTAGATAATTAATATCTACAGTGCTTTATGCACTTTGTTATATTGTAACGTTTTAATGTTAATGTCAAGAGATTTTTTATTACCATTTTCATGATATTAGAGCCTACGGCAAAAAATTTTGAAAATTTTATAATACTATTTTTTAGTGAAAATTTTTGGAACTTTTTTTGTTTGAAACCCTAGCCGTCTTGTTTGTTTTCTGGGCGTGCGACCTTTGGCAGGCTCCTATTCTGGGTGCGACCTTGGTTGGGCATTTGAAAATCGCGTCCAAAATGCTCATCTAAATACAGAAAAAAAACGCGTGCTTAAAAATGTGATTTTACATCTATTTTTGTCCGCATTTTTTCTCTCTAGTCGTGTTTTCTATTCTTCTATATCGGCGTTTTCTATTGTTCTTTTGCTCGCAATTTTCTCTGCTCCTGAAATCCGCGCGATAATCAGCCGTTTCTGGCCGCGATTTTCATCTGAAAAAGGGCTGCGATTTCGTAATTTTTGGCCTGCGTTTTTTAATCATTCCTGGGCGCATGATTTATCTCTCTTTGGCCGCGATTCTCAACTCCTTTCAGGTCGTTTTTTCCTGTACTAGCAACGGCTAAGTTTTGTGCAACCTGGTTACAAAGATTTCTAGACGTCTTCTGCAATTTTTGTAGCTTCCATGGCCGACTAGGGTTTTTGCCAGCTCGACTAGGATTTTGACCCTCAGTTTGAAGTCGAAATTTTTTTTGATCGCAGATTCCTTCTGGGTTTTCCGAGATCTCAACTGGGTCGTCGTCCGTTTTTTCTGGGTACCTCATTTTTCGGTGCCTCAAAATTTGTGCTATCAAAATTTTTTGGGTATTCTTCCATCCTTCTGGGTTTTTATTTATCTTTTCTGGGTTTTTCGTAAAACCTCAAAATCCATGCTAGGGTTTCTGTATTTCTATTTTCTGTGCATTATCTTGTCATCACCAGTTTGACCGTGAGGTACGTGATGGCATTTCTCACAAACATAATGCTTGAAAGCAGCCAGAAGTTCCACGGGAAGAATTACAACACCTGGAAGCAGCGCATGCTAACAATCTTTGAATATCGTTGTCTCGATCAGGTCGTCTTGGGGCACTCAACTCGACCCACTATAGCCGAAAAGGATCAGGATAAATGGGATGAACACAACCGGGAAGCCGTAAAGCTCATCATCAGTCACAGATGAGCAATTACCTCAGGTACCGTCTGGCAAAACTGCTATGGAAATCTAGGATCACTTGAAGGCCCTTCATGAAACCTCCGACAAAAGCAGAGCGTTCTTTCTCAAGAACATGCATTTTTCCATCATGATGGACGAGAAAATGTCCTTACAAGAACATCTGACGAAGATTAGGGACATTTGTGATCAGTTGGAGGCCATTGGTCGAAAAATGGAAGAAGAAGATATGGTGGTCATTACTCTGAAGAGTCTCCCACGTTCGTATGAACATTTCATCGAGACGCTGAATATCACCTCCACCAATGTTGATCTCAAATTTGAAGATCTTTGCAACAAGCTCTTGTAGCAGGATTGATGGCGACAACAATTTGGAAGCAGCACCAGTTCATCCTCCACAGAGCAAGCATTCTCAGCCAAATCTTCTGCTAAGAAAAAAGGCAAGGCTCAATCTTCTCAGCCGAAAGGCTCTTGTTCTTCTCAGGACAGCAAGAAGAAGAACGTTCAGTGCAACTATTGTCATAAATACGGTCACATAAAAGCTAACTGTCGCACTCGGTTGGCTTCTAAACAAAAGAAGCAGGGAGGATCTCAAAAGGCACATGTCGCCAAGCACATTGAGCAGAAAGAGTCTACATTCTATGCATTTATGGCCAAGCGAACTACAGATCCAGTACATTCTTCTGCCTAGTATATTGATTCAAGTGCATCGCGACATTTTACTCATCGTCAGGATTGATTCACCAAATTCGAACCATTCTCTGATACTGTCATTTTTGGAGGAGGCGAAGAGTACACAGTTGCTAGTAAGGGCACTGTCTAGATTCACTTAGGAGGAAGAAATTTACTCTTTCTCGATGTCTACTATGTTCCAGGCATGGAACATAATCTCCTCTCAATCAATCAGCTCATGCGGCATTCTCCCCAGTTAGATGGTGTTTTCAATTCATCCACCTGCAACATCATTGATCGGGAGACTCGTACTACCATCGCGATGGGCCTTGAGGATCACGGTCTGTACAAACTTGCTGATTCTGGTGATTCTCAAGAGCATGCTTTGGCAGCCTGAAGTACAACCATCGGCAAACTTTGGCATCAGCGTTATGGGCACTTGAATGTGCACTACCTCTCTCAGTTATCTCGGGAGGGTCTTGTTGCTGATCTACTAGAGATCCAAACTAAAAATCGTGGAGTTTGTGGAGCCTGTCAAGCTGGCAAGCAGCATCGAACACCGTTCTCGGATGGTGATTATTGGCGAGCCTCCAAGGTACTTCAATTGGTTCACGTTGATGTATGTGGACCGATGAACACTCATATTACTAGGTCCAGGTACTTTTTGTTGTTTGTTGATGATTTTAGTCGCAAAATGTGGGTGTATTTTTTGAAACAAAAGTCAGATGTGTTCAACACATTTCAGCAGTTTAAAGCCTTAGTTGAGAAAGAATCGGGTTCTCAGATTGTTACTCTAAGGTCAGATAATGGGGGGGAGTTTTGTTCAGCTAACTTCTCTTCCTTTTGTGCTACACACGGCATTAAGCATCAACTTACCACACCCTACACCTCTCAGCAGAATGGTGTCGTCGAACGTAGGAATCGCACCATTACTGAAATGGCTCGTTCTATGTTGGAGTACAGACATGTACCTAAGAAATACTGGGCTGAAGCAATCTACACTGCAGTCTACCTCCTGAATCGGTCACCTACACAGGCCGTTAAGAAGATGACTTTACAAGAAGCCTGGTCAAGACGTAAGCCTAAGGTGGGCCATCTGAAAGTCTTCGATTCTACCACTCATGTATGGATTCCAGATGCCAAACATGCCAAGTTGGACTCCAAGAGCCAGACACTTATGTTTACTGGCTACAACGACAATCACAAAGCCTATAGGTTGGTTGATGTGGAGACAGATCGTCTCATATTCAACCGTGATGTTGTGATTGATGAGACTACTGGTCCATTTGTCCCTACTACCAATCCTACAGATCAATCTATGAAGGTTCCTAATGAGGGTGTTCGTCTTCCTCTTGGTTCCCATGATGTAAGGGCTTCAGAGCCTTCTGACTCTGAAGATGAGGAGTCTATTGATCATGATATAGCACCACCTGACTTTCCTCAAGACTCACATCCAGATGACCTTGTTCCAAAAATCCCAGGCGATGCTGTTGCTTCTATTCCAAATGTTGGTACTTCTACTCGTCGGCCTAAGTGGTGGGCCAAGACAATCGGCGATCTTCACGATGATGAACTCATTGAGGGCAAATCAACTCGTAGCAAGAGCAAGCAGCAACACACCATCAATTTTGCTCTTATGGCCAACATCCACAGCATGTATGAGCCTCATACATACTCCAAGGCTAAAGGAATTCCAGAGTGGGAACAGGCTATGCAGACAAAATATCATAGTCTCCTGAAGAATCACACTTGGGTTCTTTCTGATCTTCCTCCTGGGAAGAAACCTATCAGCTGCAAATGGGTTTACAAGGTCAAGTATCATGCCGATGGTACTCTGGATAAGTAAAAGGCCAGATTAGTTGCTCAGGGATTCACACAGCGGGAGGGCATTGATTACGAGGAGACATTCGCTCCTACTGCCAATATGAGCACAATTCGTCTTCTTCTCGCTATTATAGCCCAATTTGGATGGACAGTTCATCAGATGGATGTCAAGAGTGCCTTCCTCAACGGTGATTTGCAGGAAGAAGTCTACATGACATAGCCTCCTGGTTTCAAGGTTGCCGGCAAAGAACATTGGGTGTGTAGGCTCGTGAAAGCGCTCTATGGACTGAAACGGGCGCCCCATGCATGGTATTTCAAGATTGATCAGTACTTGGTTGATCATTGTTTTCAGTGCAGCCCTTCTAATAGTAATCTGTATGTCAAACACTCCGGTGATGATATTCTCTTTCTTGTTGTCTATGTTGACGATTTGATCATTACTGGTAGTTCAGCACATTTGATTGCCGCAATCAAACAAAATTTGTGTAAGACTTTTGACATGACAGATTTGGGGCTTCTCCATTATTGTTTGGGTCTTGAAGTTTGGCAGACCGCTGGTAGCATCTTTATCTCTCAGTCAAAATATGTCAGAAGTTTGCTTGACAAATTCCGGATGCAGGATTGCAAACCTATCTCGACACCCGTGGAGAAGGGGCTGAAGTTGTCAGCCAACTCTGATTCACCTCCGGTCAATGAAACGACATTCACGCAACTAGTAGGCAGCCTCATCTACCTCACTACCACTAGACCTGACATTAGTTTTGCAGTGAGCTACATTTCTCGCTTCATGACAGCTCCAAAAGCTAATCATTGGATTGCAGCGAAGCAAGTGCTGCGATATGTTAAGGGCACCTCAAATTATGGCATTTTGTATGGCAGATGCAAGGATCCAAAGCTGATTGGTTACATAGACTAAGATTGGGCAGGTTCAGTGGATGACAGAAAATCTACTTCTGGGTATGTATTCAATTTGGGTACCGGTGTTGTAACATGGACCAGCAAGAAGCAACAGGCAGTGGCTCTTTCCTCGACAGAAGCAGAGTATTGAGGAACCGTTAAAGCAGCATGTGAGGCAGTTTGGCTTCATAGGATGCTTTCTGACATGCACATGTCACAAGCAGGACCTTCTCCCTTGTACACTGATAATCAAGGGGTGCTCAAACTGGCCAAAAATCCAGTCTTCCATGAATGTACCAAGCATGTCAAGCTTCATTGTCATTACATCCGCAAGCTGGTAGAAGACGGATCAGTTCAGCTGCAGTATGTTCCAACAGTGGATCAGACTACAGATATTCTCACCAAGTCTCTGAGCCCGGATAAATTTGTAAAATTCAGGGGGCAACTTGGTGTTGTTGATGGATTGACCATTAAGGGAGGGTGTTAGAATAAATTATATTCTTATATATATTAATGGTCAATATGATGTATTTAATAGTTTTGATATTTTCTATCTGCTAGGTTGATTTTTAATGTCAGTAGGTAGATAATTAATATCTACAGTGCTTTATGCACTTCTTTATATTGTAACTTTTTAATGTTAATGTCAAGAGACTTTTTACCATTTTCATTAATAGGGTCATGGGGGTCCCATAAACCCTCTCAAACCCCATATTCAACCTAAACTATCAGAGTGTGTACCTATTCAACATAGCCACAGACTAATTGGAGGGAGTTTGAGAGTCAAGGGTGTGTCCCTATTCAACATAGCCACAAACTAATTCTAGATTCATAGAGTTATTGTAGACTACTCATCACTTCTATCAATCAATCAGTGATATTGTATTTTCAATCAACTTGATCAAGCCTCACTAGCCACATAGGCCAAAGGAACAAAACATTAGTGCTAGTTGAGGTTGATGTTCTTCATTCACACCTTGTGACTTTTCATATAATTTTATAAAGCCTTGTTGAGTCATTGATGGAGGGATCAATCATTGCCATTGATAATTCACAATTCAATTTCATTGTTTCAACTTCAACCATTTGGCATTGCAATTAGCAATTAACGTATTTTAATTTAAATTGTAATTTAATTTGAGTCTTTAACTAGTAAGCTTTTTATACACAACAATTAGCCTGTTAGGGAGAGTTTGTAATTATTATCTTTTTAGATTCGATAAGTTGTCAAACAAAAACTTAGAAAGTTACACAATTCAACAACACTACAAACCTTTGAAATATCTTTGACATAAAAAATGAGTGCTAGCAAGACTGGTGACAATGTTAATGAGAAGGGCAATGAAGAAGTAAACAAAATGGATGTTGAAGGGAGTGTTGGAGGTTCCCTTTATTCTAGAATTCCAAGCACAAATTCTATTGGATGTCCACAAGACCGTTTTGCATGCCCTTCATCTAATCTTCAAAAATTTGCAACGGCCCTTTCAACCCAAAAAAGCATTGGAAGTTCTCATTGATGTCAAGTGTATGAGCAAGATTGTTAGAATAACATCATTAATGTTGTCATTGATGTGAAGGGTATATAGACGATTGGAAAATACCTCCCACTTATCAATTGATGAACTAAAGGGGCTCTATAATGAATGGTTCATAAGGCACAACACTTGCTGAAGGTTTTGCAAATGGGGTTACAAGCTAAGTGGGCTTAACCTTGGGAAAAACTCCATGGTTAAGCATGCTTAAGCTGGAGTAGTACTCAGATGGGTGACCTCCAGGGAAGGCCCAGTGCTTTCACCTCTATGAGCATCACCTACATGCAATGAGTGCTAAGTGGACCATCCATTATCATAAGAGATGGGTGTTGGAAATGTTGTCATTGATGTCAAATATAAGAACACGATCAGCTAAATTAAAGATGTTTTGGATATCTACACATGAGAAGAAAGACAAGATTCATCAAGGCTGAGAGAAGAACATGAGATAAATGGAGTTTGCTGAATACATCATCAAGGGCTCGATGCCTTGAGACATCTGTACACAAGTGATCAAGAAAATATCATGGCTCGAGGCTACAGATTGCAATGTATTAAAATACAGTATGCTACATTTATGACAAGGAAACACTTTGAGATCGCTCAGTTTGTTGAAGGTTTACTCCAGATTTGATTATCAGAATTGATTATCAGATTTAAATAGCACCATCAGATTGGTGTCAAACTTGTTCAGGTTGAAATTCAGATTGTTAGATTGTTCAGTCATTGATCTTCAAATTGCTCAGAATTGAGATTAAATCAGATTGTATTGAGCTTGTTAGATTATTCAAGATATTCAAGATCATTCAATTTGAGAAGTTCATTTCAGTTAGAAGTATATCAGTTCGAATTATTAAAGAGAAGAATATCAGTTTGAATTCAGATTATTAAGAAGAAAAGAATATTTTTCAAAGTATATTTTGAAGAATGTCTTTTAACATAATCTTTGTGTTTACGGTTAACTGGACTTGGTTGAAGATCAAAAGGTGCGAAGGTGTCTCTCTGTCAAGGGATACGAATGAAGTTCGAAGGATGTCTTTTTGAAAGAATGTGTTTTAGAAGACATAACTCAATTAACTAAAGGACGCATCTGAATCTCCACAAAAGACATGTTTAAGTAAAACATAATACAAATTGGTTTCGAAAAAGACATGGCTTCACAATAGTTCAAAACACATGTATCTACAGGTGAAGGACAGATTTTGAAAAGTAGATCTTAAAATCTGAGGAAGATAAAATAAGACTAACACAAATAAGTGAAATGACACGTCTTACTCTTGGAATGGTTTGATTAAAATTCAGATTAATGAAAGGAAAAGGCAGTCACATAAGACAAAATTAAAAAGCACACATAAGACAAGAGCAAGAAAAGACAAAAAGGTGCCCAGATAAAAGGTTATAAAGTCAACGATTTATTAAGGAAGAGGTGCTTTGTTTTCAAGAGATACATTTGGCTGAAAAGGTATCATCCTTTACAAGGGACGTCACTCTTCATCAAGGTATGGACAGCTACATAAAGTTTGTGACTTGCATTTTGAAGAGTAGTGTTGTGTGTGGAATTAATGCTCTATCTTTGAAACACAAATCAGGTGTACGGTGTTAAGGATTTTATTGAACATCATTTATGATAGAGAGAAGAAAATGATTTGAATCACAGGTGTAAGAAATGAATATCTGAAGAATGTAAAGTGCAGGTGTTGTTGTGTAAGGCTGTGTGGATAAAAGTTACATCATTAGAACACAATGAAGTGTGGGTAATAATGTATCGAATGAATATTTTCTGAGTGTAGAGAATGAGAATATAGAGTGCTGTGTGTGGAATAAATATTTTGATCTTTAAATCACAGCTGAGTGTGTAGAGAATGAATGTATGTGTTGTGAAAACAGAAGTTGGTGTAGAGTAAAAACAAAGGAGTGTATAATAAATACACAGCAGATTGGAGGATTGAAAACCAGCAGAGTGCAGAGATATATATTTATGTGTGAGCTTTAAAGAAGTGTCCTACATCACAAGGTAGAGTCAAATTGAGATAAAGTATAGACTTGTGAGAGTCATGTTGCAAATCTAAATGAATGACATTGTGATCAATGAACTATTCATGAGAATTGTGTGAAGAAAATAAGGCAGATTATAAAGAGGAATATGTGCAGATTAGAGAGTATCTTTAAGACTAAAATTATGAGAAGAATGTGAATGGTTATGATCAGTTTTCTAAAAGGAGATTGTGCATAGTTTCAATCAGGGTTGTGAAGAATATATGCAAATCTTATAAAGCAGATTGAAGTGGAATAAGTGCAGATTTTGGATACAGTAATAAGTATTTAAGGCAAAGCATATACATCAGATTTGTAAGAAGGTTGTTTGAGCAGAATTGTCCATCATCTGTTGAGGAAGCAACAATTGAAGGTAGAATGTTATCATTCAAATTATAATCTTTGCTAGGTTGGTGCTTGGCAACTAGGGTTTGGTACTCCTTGTAGGTTGGTGCCTACTAAATCAGCTTTAGGGGTTATTGCTCCTTGTAGGTTGGTGCCTACTAAATCACGATTAAGGGTTGGTCCTCTTTGTAGGTTGGTGCCTACTAAAATACATAATTGGTGATTCAAGTCGGTTGGTGCCTACATTCTTTGTAAAAGCTTATATAATTCATAAAGTAGAATTGTTGGTGTCAACTTGTTCATATTGTGATATTCTTGCATAGTTGATTTCTGTTAAGAGTTTGAAGTTGATAAGAGGTTGTAAAGGGTAAAAGTTTGTTGATATACTGATTCACCCTGCCGCCCCTCCCCCCCTCTCCTCTCAGTATATCTTTGTGCTCTTCAATGGGTTCTTGTGAACCACTACTCATGAAACACAGGTCAATGAGTTTGACTTGAAAAACTACACAGTTGAATCCTAATAGCAATATCACAAAGATCGAATTATTAACTAAAGGTGATGTCCTTTTAAATAGTCATCTATATTTTAAGAGATGTATCTCTTCATAAGAATATGAAGATATATATATTGGCATAAGAAATTTGTGGGATGTTGAGAGGTTGTGTGCATGAAATATAATGAAAAATCATTCATCACAAGAAAAACAGATGAAGAATTAGGAAGATTATATTATACAGATTTGTGAAGGCTTTGTATGGGAAGAGCTATGAAGCATTCTTGAGCAGATGTATAAAGACCTTGTGAACACTCTAAAGCAGATTTATGAAGACAACTTAGAGCATATACATGGCAGATTTGAGCAGGCATTTATGACAGATTTGAAAAAGAAGTATATGCAGATATAGAGATGATGATTGTGCAGTCATAAAGGAAGAATTTAAAAGTAGATTTTAGAGCAAACCTTTGAAGTGGAATATAAGCACACTTATAATAGTTTATGAGCAAATTTATTGAAGATCGCATTTGCAGATTATATAGGGAGAGTGTGAGAAGTTGTATGGCTGATTCATAATAAATTTTATGAGGAGATTGTGCTCAGTTTTGTGGCAGATTTATGATCACCATTATAGCAGATTGGAGAACAAAATTATAGCAAAATTTAGAAGAGAAATTGAATGAGGGGTTGGTGCCTCTAGTGAGTCGGTGCTCACAAAGTGAATGAGATTGGTGCCTCTAGTGGGTTAGTGCTCACAAATTAAATGAGGGGTCGGTGCCTCTTGTGGGTTGGACCCTACAAAATTTGTAAAAAAGTTTATGTAAACAATATTTTGCAGTGGTTTTCTTCAATAAAGGTTTCCACATAAATATCGTGTGTTATTGTGTTCTTCTCATGTGCATGATTATTGATGTTGAGAAAATGATGTTATTGTTATTGATCGAGTTTTAAATATGGTATTAAGTTTGAAAAAGTATAAATCATTGTTATATTGATTCTCTCCTTCCCGCCCCCCCCTCCTTCTCAGTATAACTATGTGCTCATCAAAAAGCCTTGCTACAATTTAAGCACTAATAAGGATAAAAATTCACATGGCAACAAGCATTGATTGTGTCATATTTGCAAAACTGATTATCATGTGAGCTATAGTAGGGAGGACAACACTTATTGGATGAGAGTGGACATAGGATTAGAGTTCGTAAAGATATGTGTAAAAATGAACGATAAAATCTGAATATATTAAAATGAAAGAGGTGGATGCTCTCTTATGATTTTACAAGAATTAGATATAGAAAAAAATCAGAATGTTTCTAAATCTAATCAGAAGCTAACTGAAGCAAGACTAAACAAAAGAATAGAACTATCTAATCTAATAAATTACAATATTGAGCATTAATAATCTAAGTAAATATTAATTTAATACCCTCCCTTAATGCTCAATCTATCAACTACACCAAGATGCCCCCTAAATTTGACAAACTTATCCAGGCTCAAAGACTTGGTGAGAATATCATCAGTTTGATCCTCAATCGGAACATACTGCAATACTACTGATCCATCTTCGACAAGTTGGCAGATGAAATGACAATGAAGTTCAACATGCTTTTTCCTTTCATAGAAGAATAGATTTTTGGCGAGTTTCAGCACCCCTTGATTGTCACAATACAAGGGGCAAGGCCCTACGTGAGACATTTGCATGTCAAAAAGCACCATTCGAAGCCAAACTGCCTCACAAGCTGCTTTAATAGTTCCCTGATATTCAACTTCAGTCGAGGAAAGAGCCACTGCTTGCTGTTTCTTGTT
Organism: Sequoia sempervirens; assembly: GCA_007258455.2. Lineage (NCBI taxonomy): Eukaryota > Viridiplantae > Streptophyta > Pinopsida > Cupressales > Cupressaceae > Sequoia > Sequoia sempervirens. The sequence goes on from VDFB02271358.1 coordinate 154,136,177, forward strand.
GGTCCATGTAACAACCCCTGTACCCAAACTGAATACATACCCTGAAGTAGACTTTCGATCATCAACAGAACCTACCCAATCTGAGTTTGTATAGCCAATCAGCTTAGGATCTTTGCACCTTCCATACAGAATGCCAAAGTTGGAAGTGTCTTTCACATATCGTAACACACACTTCGCTACAACCAAATGTTTAGCTTTAGGGGTTGTCATGAAACGAGAGATGTAGCTCACTACAAAACTGAGATCAAGTCTGATAGTAGTGAGATAAATGAGGCTGCCTACTAGTTGCCTGAATGCGGATTCTTTTTGTACAGGTGAATCTGATTTTGTTGATAATTTGAGCCCTTTCTCCATAGGTGTAGAGGCAGGTTTGCAATCATTCATTTTGAACTTATCAAGCAGACTGCGAGCATACTTGGACTGCCAAATCAGCTGTCTGCCAAACCTCAACACCAAGACAATAATGAAGAAGTCCCAAATATGTCATGTCAAATGATTGACTAAGATTGTGTTTTATCTCCTGAATCAGATGTTTTGAGCTACCAATAATTATAAGGTCATCAACATAGACAACAAGCACAAGAATATCATCACCAGACTGTATGACATACAAATTTGAATCAGAAGGGCTCCTCTGAAAACCATGATCAACAAGGTACTTATCAATTTTCATGTACTACCTGTGGAGCCTATTTAAGGCCATAGAGTGCTTTCACGAGTCTACAAACTTGGTGTTCTTTACCAGCAACCTTGAAACCAGGAGGTTGTGTCATATAGACTTCTTCCTGTAGATCACCATTGTGAAACGCACTCTTGACGTCCATTTGATGGACTTTCCAACCAAATTGGGCTGCAGTAGCGAGGCCAAGTCAAATAGCACTCATTTTGGCTCGGCTAGTAGCCAAAGGGTTCTCATAGACAAAGGGCATTGAGGGAGCCCAAGTCATGACCAAAAATTCCATGAAATGCACATAGGTTTCATGAAATCGCAACCAAAAAAAACCCACAAATAACAATTGCGAACAAATCCGCAAAAACTAGAGGCACGAAAAACCACGAAGCATCAAAGAGATCACACACCAAGAAGAAGATTTGTCGCTGCCAAATAGGAGAAAGAAAAAAACATCACGGTTTGCAAATTGCGATTTCCAACAAAGAGAAAACCCATGATTTTGAAAGAGAAAAAAAAAATCAATTGAGATTTTTTCCTTCCAAATAAACCCTCGATTTCTCCTATAGAGAACTCACGAAATTTTTCTTCAACAACAGGACCTATAAAAATCAAAAAATGGCTCCAGGAAAAAATTAAAAATCCCTCGCTCTGATACCATGTAAAAATGAATTGTAAAATCTGAATCTATTAAAATGAAAGAGGCAAATGCTCTCTTATAGATTTAGAAAGAAATCAGAATGTTTCTAAATCTAATCAGAAGCTAACTAAAGCAAAACTAAACAAAAGAATAGAAGCTATCTAATCTAATAAATTACAATATTGAGCATTAATAATCTATGTAAATACTAATTTAATAATATGACATTGGAACGATACGTTGAAATGGCAAAGTTGGTTGGAGAGACTGAACAAAAAGATACTAAAATTAGTTAGAAACAATCATCCAAACCATTGCAATCTATTGATAAGCATTCCAATATATCAAGTGGAGTGAGTTAACTCTTCTATTGCAAGTGAGAAAATTATAGTGGTAGAGGTAACTGAAGTTGCAAAAACATGAGCAGGCCAACAATTCAATGGCCAAGCTTTTAATGCCCATGTCATCCCATTTCACTTAGCAAGGTCTCCTTATTTCAAAGGTATGTTGAGAGATGCAATGGAAGTTGGGCCCTCTTATGTTCCCCTGGGAGAACATAGATTGCACACATCTCTCCTCAACAAACCAAAGAAGTATAAATCGCGGAAATCGTGAAAATCATGATTTTTAAGAACTCCTACAAGTTTGCCAATTTTTTCCCTTAGAAAATTGTGATTTTTTCAAGCATGTTGACCGACAAAAAAACTGTTGAAATTGCAATTTGTTTGGCGTTTAAATCGGCTCAAAATCATGATAAACACGCTGCCAAAAATAAACCCTAGAAAATGTGTTTTTTTCGAGAAATTTCGGTTTCATGAGACTAACAATCCCTCCTTTGTGGGAGATGGGTTTGTTTACCTTTGTTTCCTTGAATGGCTAGTTATACTCCAACACAGTCTTGATGGTGACCTTTTGTACATGATTTTTCGGAAAACAAAGGAATAGTGGCAGGGTTGATGAAGGGATGCCTTGGTCTAAGCAATGCCATTCTGTCAACTACAGTCATATTTGTTAGTGGGAGCCATAGTCACATCTACAATGGCCTTCCTTTTCATGCCAATTGTGAAGAAATATGGGTCTTCAAGAAATATTCTCGTGCCCTCTTTTTTTTCTGCAATTTTGATTTGTTTTATAATTTTGTTTTCATTTTTTAAAATTTAAAAAAAAAATTATAACAATATTATAATATTATAATAATTATATTATTATATTAATATATTATAATTATATTATATTATAAAATTATAATTATAATATTATATTATAATTATTCATTATAATATTATATTATTAATATAATAATTATATATTAATATATAATTATTATATTAATATATTATACTTATATTATATATAATTATTATTTAATATATTATACTTATATTTTATATATTATATTATATTAAATTATTAGTACATATCAATATATATTAATATATTATAACAGTATATAATATAATTATAGTATATTAATATATAATTATTATATTAATATGTTATAATTATATTAATATATTATAATTATATGTTTTTTTTAAATTGTAAAGTTGAAAGTTTAAGCTCAAAGTCTCAAACTTCAAAATACAACTATGCTTTAGCTGGGCTATTAATATCAAATGAACTATCAGTGTCATTCCCTAGCTGAAATAGTCGTTTTTCTAATGGAAGCCGGACCAATCCCAGTTGCACCTCCTTGTCAAACTATCAGACAGCTTCAGGATCACCATCCCAATGTGATTTTGGAGTCTTTTGATGCTTGATAGTCTGCCAATCTTGAAGTTTGAAGGCACTATGATTTGAAACTTCCTTTTTTGCTTGTTTAGAGGTAAACCTATTCCTCTTGATTGAGTCGATGAAGCCATAGGTGGACTAATTCTTGTTTGCAACAAAGGAACTATCAATTTTTTAGAGTAGACGAATAACAAATTGCATCAACTCCTGTGTGTCCTTCCCATGAAAATTTCACCATCCAATGGTTTTTTTTTTGTGTGTAAAAGTAGCCCTCTCTGTCTTAGGCTTTGGTTCGTTGAACGTAGGATCTTGAAGATCGCAAAATTGAAGCCTCTACTCTCAAAGTATGGTTGCCCCCTCAATGATATACATCTTATAAAGGGCCTTCATAAACCCTTCCATTACCTCTCTCTCTCTCTCTCTCTCTCTCTCTCTCTCTCTCATATCAAATGTGCATGGCATTTTGTATTGTTTTTCTCATGTTTGGCTATATGATAGAAACATAACTAGAATACCTAGTTTCATATTCTTGTAGAATGAACATGCAAACTAGTGTAGATGTAATGTATGCTGCGTATAATTGATGTAATTGAAATGATGTTCTGGATGGTCGAAAACAATATACCATGTCGTAGTTGTATCCCTAGCTTGCTTGTCATTCATGTCACATGTGTGTACCCATATGTGTAAGTAAATAGTTGCATGTGGGTTTAGAGATTTAAGGAAGTCTTTGTGAATGCTTAACTTGTCCTATCCCTGAGCTTGGGAGGTGCATTGGGGTGCTTGTGAGTTATGACACTTTGGTGTTGGGACTTGTCTAGCTATCTTTGTGTTCATACTCCATCGAAAAACCAAGTTCAAAGCCCAAAAACTCTTAGAAAAGTCTGTGTTTCTAGTCTACTAAGTTGGTGCTTTTGAATTCCTGACTAGGACAAGAGCGCAAGACAAAAGTGCAAATGGAGGACTATGATGCAAGTGTGCTAGTTTCCTCAAAGTGTGTTGAAATCTTGAAAGTGCATTGTTGTGCAGAAATTGTGTTTTAGTCTGAACTCTTGGGTAGCAAGCATTTCCCACACTTTGTCAAGAAAATTTCCTAAAGGAAAATTGTTCCTAGGGATCTACTTTGTATGCATAGTGGTGCAATCAAGGACTATGAGCCTAAAAATGGGCAACTAGTCCAAGCAACTTCATACAAATAATCCTTAACAATAGCAATGCATTACAGTAGCTCAAAAATTATGACATCAAAAATAACAACACTTTAAAAATTTCCAATCTAAATCCTAAGTGACCAAACATAGATGTTCAAACTAAGAGTCACAATATGGCAAGACTCAAAATAAGTGAAAACTCATAACTTCAAACTGCAAGATTTCACTCACAAGCACATAGCTTGACATAAAGATATTTAGAAACTTAGAAGGATCCAATTAATGTCTCCTACAATTGTATAGCTTGGAAGAAATTATTCCCTCTTTTATTTTTCCTTGGATTTTTTACCAACTAGGACCCACAATTTGAGTGCAAAACAAGCCTAAAATAGATGATGAAGGCAAGCACATGAAGCCTAGCATGTGACTAATCCCAAAAATAAATAGATGAAATCGCCGCAAGCCAACATGGAGTTAATTGTCTGAACCTTAACAAGGAGATTGATGAGCTAGATGGGTTACACAAACAATGGGAGAATGTGGAAACTACCCTACATTGATCCAATCTAGGGCCACCACCTAGAAATAGCCTTAAAGACGTTAAATCTGCCCAAAGGTGTTGACAAGACTACTACAACCACAATAACAATTTGCCAATTAAGGTGGGGCTAGGCAAGTAACTATCAACACCAGCCCAAATTTTGAAATTGTAGTAACCATTGGACCAAGAATAGTGCCTAAGATAGCAAGTAATCAAAACCCCATGCTTAGCACTAGGAACAACTTCTAAATAACATGAACTACCAATGGTCAAAGGTGCTCTTTGAAATTTGTATCCAAGAAGATTAAAAGGAAGCACAAGACTATGCCCAAGCAAAATAAAATCAAACACAACACCAAAATGAAAGGACCTACAACATAGACAAAAATCCAAGGAAAAAAAAATGAAAAAGACCAAAATTGTTAGTAGGATAGAGGTAAGCCTAGATGACCCTACATCACCTAGCATCTTAGTTCATGTGGTCCTTTCGATACTTTATGAGATATTGATATCCTTGTACCCAACCTTTGGTGTGTGTCTACCAAAGTCTTCTTGTCATGTCTACAATCTTATGGATGTATGTTCCAAGTGTTGGAGGTTGTGGAATGTATCATTGTACCATCTACATCATCTCTTATTTGTTTGTGAGTATGGATGGTTATCAAAGTTAAGACGATCTCCAATGCTTGGTGCATTGGTGATAGGTTTCTATGTGTCATGCTTTGTCACGACACCTTGTGTGTGTGTGTGCACGCAATGGACATGTAAATGTAACACTTGCAATGCGAAAAATTGTCAATCCATGTTTTGTCCACTAATGTCTTGTTGTCAAAGTTGGAGCATTACAATAAGGATTTGTGATCTCCATAGAACCTCCTTTGCAAAATAATTAAAATCTAAAGATAGTGCCTCTAGAGATGTTGAAAACCAAGTCATTATTCTTACTAAGGTTCACTACAAGATAGTAGATATCACAAAAAAGCAAGAAGGGCATAAGGTTATCTCTCTAATCTATTAAGTGAGTGAGAGAGGACAAGCACATCATCAACAAAATACAATATAGTAATCAAAACACTATGTGATAAATAGTCAACTATATTTGTTTGCTACTATAAAAAAATTAAGTTCAACTATGTAGATACTTTAAGAGATTGTCGATACTAGCATCCCTATTTGATAGAAATTGTGTTATATCAACATTATACCTATTTTGGAAAAGCACACATATCTAAACAAAATTGAATGCTTTACTACAACTTAAAAGTTGAAACAACAAATGACTTCCTAAAGATTCATTGAGGGGCCCCTTCTCATTTGGCTATTTGTTCTTACACTTAGTTCATATTATTCACAAAATGTGCTCCAAATCCCATGACCCAAATGGTCATGTGTAGGCACTAATAAAATTTATTTCTTCTTTGTTTCTTTCTAAGATTATCACTCTCCAAGTACTTCAAACTTTTGTAAATGCATGTCCAATCATAATAGCCTTGTGGTTAATTACACCAAGCCTATTCTCGATTTAAGAATGGGATGAATGATGTGTTGCAGCCTTTTGGAGGTAACCCAAGCGAACAACCTCCTTAAAAAGGACTTTATATATGTAAAAAGAGTAACATCAATATTTATGTAAAAAGACTCAGTTTTGCATAATTCTTGTCCATAAGCTCCCCATTCAAGAACCAAGGAGACCAATTCCTTGGATTAGTTTATAAAAATCCAAGCATATTCTTAAACATTTGCATAAAAAAAGGGTGTGAATATAAAAAATGATTTGCAAATATGTAACCACTAAGATCATTTATGGTTTGCATTGGATCTAATGCCCATCTTTGGAGGATCAATTAGATTCCCAAACATTCAATATACTACATAACACTAATCAATTATGACTTCAAGATTGAAGACTCAATCCAATCCCTCTTGTAAGCAACCCTTCCCCTCTTTCCCATAGTTCAAATCAGAAATTCTACCAATTTTGGAGGTTCCTTAAAATTTGAACCTTTCCAAACTATGATGCCTTGTCTCCTCGTCTCAATCAAGCATGCCCAATACTACAAGCATGTGGGCACTGTTAAGCGCTACCAAGAAGGAACGCGATATAAGGAAGGGATACCTAACTATAACAATGCAACGCAACAGCTCCCCTATCTTTCTCTCTTTTGTTATAGAACAAATCCATTCTTCCAAAATTCAGCTAGAGCTCCTTAATAGAAATAAATTAATTTATCAACCAATTACCTAATTAAAGGTATATCATGGATATATTATCGGATTCAATTGTAACTTCATCCTCTAAACTAAATGATTCACAAACTATGTTAAAAAATGAAAGATTCAAGCTGCTCACTGATAATAGGCCCAACAGAGATACATGAGATGTCCAAAAACAGTAAAATAATACAGTTGAATCCACAGAACTATCATAATTTGTTACACTACAAACAATCCCTCAAAAAAATGAAAAATATAATCAATTTATACTTTTTAATAGCAAAGAGAAGTAGTTGCTCATATTTGTCTTAGAAAAGCTACTAACTATCAACAACGTTTAATAAGTTACTGACTGTTACTCTGATAGAAAATAGAAAACAGATTACTACTTCTATACTTGTTCACTTACTAGTTATTTTATTCTTTATTTATATTTTTGTCGATTTGTATATTTTCATTTGAAACTGGTATTAAAATTTAAAGTTGTTATTTTATGTTATAATAACAAACAAAAAAATATTAAAAATAAATGAGCCAAAACCCAATGAAATGCTGGAAGAAACTAGATAGATGAACAACTGACAATCATGGGACAAGAACCCAGGAACGGTCAATGCCCAAAGTGGAGCTTTCATCATGAACTAATACAAATGATAACTGGGAACCAAAAATAATCCATCACTAAAATTAAAATAAAGGTATGTTGCAAGAAACAAGCAAGAACTGTAAAGCTTGTGTTTGGTTTCACTTCCCATTCACCCAAAGTGTATTTAAACGTCAAGGTTCTGGACATCATCCTGACTGAATCCTCTGGATGTGGCTCCTCAAATGCACACCTCCTAATCCTTGATGAATATAAATGCCAGCTTCATAATCTTAGTCAAAGTGTTTCCTTAATATTCTAGTATGTTACCTGTGTAGGATTTTCATATTGGAAAACGAAAAAAATGAAAAATACCATACAACCATGTTGCCATCTCTCCAGAAGTCTTCTTGTTTTAAAATTATAAATTGCAGATGCCAGCTTCGTAATCTTAGTCAAAGTGTTTCCTTAATTTTCTAGTATGTTACCTATGTAGGATTTTCATATTGGAAAATGAAAAAAAGAAAAATACCATACAACCATGTTGCCATCTCTCCAGAAGTCTTCTTGTTTTAAAATTATAAATTGCAGAAGCTTGAAATCAATTAAAGAAAATTACAAAGAAATACAAGCTTCTCCAATTTAAGTAAGCATTTCTGTAAACTTCAAAATACAACTATGTTGCCATCTCTCCAGAAGTCTTCTTATTTTAAAATTATAAATTGCAGAAGCTTGAAATCTATTAAAGAAAATTAGAAAGAAATACAAGCTTCTCCAATTAAAGTAAGCATTTGTGTAAACTTCAAACAGAGATTCTACAACCAAACTCACAAACGTAAAGGTAGCACAGACTTAAATCATTTTTTAAATACAACTTTTAGATCTAAGGCTTCCACAGCAAGACATTTTCTAAATACTTCTGGACAGCTCCATTTTTTGTGCCACTATTTAATTGAACTGCGGGTTGAAAAGAAACAGCTACTACATAAGCAAACTTACCTGCACCCATTCTTGATAAATTCCTTAAAGGAAGTTGCCCTCTGAGTATTTTTCGCCTTGATTCCAAACGCAATGCATAATGCCATTAAAATTGCACTCTTTCCACCTGCCACAGTGCTATCATACATTAAACCTACTCAATACCTGCCAAAATAAAAAATAAAAATGATTAAACAGCAGACAAGTATACCACGATACTTCATAAACTACACAAAATCATAAATTTAAACTATGACCTTATAAACTGAAAAAAAATAAGCCAAAAAATTTACTCACTCCCGTTCTGCCCGGTGATGAAATTAAAATATTCGCTGAGTTCTATCTGCAAGCTGCTGTGGCACATGAAATTCTCCACGCGGATCCTCAAAATAGTACCGGCGTCTCCCCTTTGGCTGTTGCTTACTGGAAATTCTTCCGGTATGTCCTCCATCACAAGCCAATGCTGATCAAAAACGAAAAGAACATAGAAATGCTTCAACTATAAGGATTTAGGCTTAGAGCTTCGACGCAAAAAACCCTCAAAACCCTGTTTCAGAAAATATTAAAAAGCAATTTAGAGGTTGGAGAAGAAAAAACAAAAAAGAAATGAATATGGACTAAAAGCATAAACTTTTCGCTCACCCTTGCTTGTGGTGTTGTTGAAAACCAGCTAAATTTCCATTGTTTTGTTCATTTTGTTCGGCTGGACTAGCTGTTTTTGTTTTTCAAAACCATTGCGACAGTAGCCACGTCATGTGTCCCAAGTCATCGCGGGAATTGGACACCGATTGGGAAGGAAACTTTTTAGTCGAGGTTAAGTAATATTGATTGGAGTCGTTTGTCCAATGAATGAGTGAATGAATGAAGGTTTTTAATAGCGTCCACGAGGCCAAACAGCCTGTGGGACCCACAGATCAGCAACAAAAACGGAACAACACCCGAAACAGAAACCACCGCCTAACAGTTACTTGATCTTCCTTTCCTTTTGTAATTTGGATCTTCTACTATGTATTTTTACCAAGTAATCACCACTTTTCGGTATACTCTCTATCTCAAATAAGTTGTTTAAAGTATCCACACTTAGAATCTCGATATAATTGACTTAGATATCCAAGTAGGCTGGACATTCCATGATGTAATGCCATTCCGTCTCTACAAGCCCTAAAGTACAGAACCTACATATCCTATCAGCCTATTCTTCTTTAGGTGTCGTCCATCTACCAGTTTCACATCTCAATTGGTGTGAGCTAGTTCTTAGCTGAGCTATTAGCATTTTTGCTTTCCATTTTATTTTTGCACCTATATAGTTTTTTTGCGTATGGTCATATGAGGGATTAAAGTGCTTGATGTAATACTCTCTTTTTCTTGATAGCTCCCTCATCCACATGCTTTCTTTAACTTTTTGTTGTACGTACATTTCGATTGCCTTAATGTTATTTGGGCAATTATCTACGCTGATACCCCACTTGCACAGCCACTTGTTATTTTGCATCATCCACGTGCTCTTCCTTCTATTCAATTTCTTTGCTGCTACCATTTTAGGCCAACGGGACACCTCCATGTTCTCTAGCCTCTTTAAATAACTTAGTAAACAAATCATAGCCGATGTCTCCACAGGTAAGGCCCCAGCCTCCGCTAGGACAATCTCATAGGGAACAGACGATTTTATTTTGAGGCTACTTGTGATTAAATGTTTTTGTAGTCTTTCAATTTGTCTCCACTTCATTGCTGAGGTATTGCCACCCCAAACTTCACACCCATAAAGAACCACTGACACCACTAGTAACCCAAAGAGGGTTTTTTTCGTTTTCCAATCCCATAATTCAGCACTCCTACATCTGTTTTGCAAAGAATATAAAGCTTTCCAGCCACCTTGAATCCTTTTTGCTCTACATGTCTCCCAACTAAGCCTATAGTGGAAATCAAGGCCAAGGTACATATAATCACTAACCACTTGCAAGGGGCTGCCTTCAAAGACAAATTTTAAAATTTCCTTCTTTCTTTTCAAGGTAAATATCATAACCTTAGTTTTGTTGGTGTTCACCTGCATCCCAACCTCTTCACAAAATAACTCAAGAGCTTTCAAGTGCTCCCTCAAATCATGCATTGTTTTTGCCATTAGAATAAGGTCATCCGCATATAGCAGCAATTTTATTACGAAATTTGTCAATTCAACTCCTCCCCCACCAAAATTGTCTAACCATTCCTCTAATTTGTCAATATACAACCCAAATAATGTAGGCGAGAGAGGGCAGCCTTGTTTGATGCCAGTGTCACTCCCAAAACATTCAGACATTCCCTTTTTAGTTCTGATTTTAGCTTGCACTTGATCATATAACCTATGAACAGCAGCCCTGTGCTTTTGTGGAATTCCCAACTCTTCCATTCTATACCATAACTTGTTTCTAGGGACCGTGTCAAACGCTTTCTTGAAGTCTACGAAGCAACAAAAGACCTCACCACCCTGTTTATCCTAAACTTTCTCAATCAAGTACCTAAGAGTAATGCAGTGATCGATGGTAGAGTATTTTGGTCTAAAGCCCGCTTGACCTTTTGCCCTCTTTCCCTCTTTTTCTGTCCACTTACTAATCTGACGTTCAACCATGCTCCCAAAAAGTTTACCAAAGAGTGGGTTAATCATTATAGTGCGGTAATTTGAGGGGTTGTTGATATCACCACTTTTGTGCAAGGGGATGACAACACTGGTCGTCCAATTCACTGGAAAACCATATTGAATAACCCTATTGAATATTCTTTTGATGTGCGGCGTGAGGGCATCCACACCCCATTTTAAATATTATGATTGTAAGCCATCTATGTCACGTGCTTTGCCCACCACAAGCCTTTTAACTCCTTCTTTGATGTCTCTTGTGGAGAAGAGCTTAGCCCTCAATTTAATCACAGGAGGCACATCTTTGTCTTGCACCCTCTCATATAACTGTTTTGCATATTCCAGCCATTGTAAGTCTGTGATATTGTTCTCTTTGATTGTGTTTTTTTGTTGTGATTCTTTCCAGAACCCTCTCGGATTGTGTCTACCCATGGAAATCAGCTCTTTCCGCCTTGTTTGCATGTAAACCTCTTTTTTCGCTCTCACAAGTTTTTCATATTCTTTTTTATTTCCCTCAAATTTGGTTTTTCTTTTCGCTGCCTTGCATTCTTCATCGTACCACGGATTCGCTGGAAAACTATTTTTGCCACCTCTCTTAGGTTTAGACCTTTTGCACAAACTAAGAGCTTTGAGGATTGTTGAAGTCAGATTGTCGCTGCATATTGTTTTTCTATTTATAGTGCTCATCTCAGTGCCACCCATCTCTTGTATTGTGTTTTTCAAGATTTGTTCTAAAAATTTCTTGATTTTCCTGTATCAAGAGGATTGTACCATGAAAAGGCTCCTTTTGATTTGATTGCAGCCTTACCTGATAATTAGTGTCTTGTTGCATGCTGATTTTGCCATAAACAGGGTTGTGATCTGATTTCATTTCCATGGGACACTCCCTCACCTCCACCTCTTCCAACCTTGCCATAAGATTATTTGAACATATAAGATAGTCCACCACGCTTTCCCCATTGTATGTGTGACAAATAATGTTCCCCCAACTCGGCCAACCATTTATCCCATTGCATAAAACCAAACCATAAACGCTGCATATCCCTAACAATTCTACCCCATACTGAGTGATGCCACCTTTTTTGTCTTGAGAATTTCTTTCCCACTTTTGGTTCTCTTCTTCTTCTAACCATAGGGGGTTATCTCTTATTCCCTCTTCCTTTCTAAGGTATAGAGCCTGATTATTTGTAGTCTTCGCATTAAAGTCTCCTATTAGGATAATTTCTCCTATGTTATTATATGCTGATATGTCATTTTTTAACGCTGCATATGGGTCTTCCTTATCTAGCTTTCTCTTCTTATAAAATTTTGAACCATGCGGAGCAAAGTAGCAGGCAGCAAGATATATTGTGAAATCTTTGTTCTTTATTTTCAGCCATATGTACTAGTTGTTTGGGTCTTCTTTTTCCACTTGTATGGTTCTTTCCCATGATTCCTTTATCAAAACCGCTACTCCCCCATGACCTTTACCATTTTCTGTTAATTCATTCCAAACTGATACCTTTAAGTAACCTTCAAAATTTGGGATCTTACAGCCGTCATGCTCATGTGTTTCAATTAGGACAATTATGTCCTTCCCCTCTGCTATGGGCCCTAAACCAGGACCTCTCCTCCAAGGGTAGCCTCTGCAATTCCAGCTTACCATTGAGAGGCATTCCTTGGGGGGCCCGCCTTCCTATTTACCATGTGTCATTTTATTACTGATTTGGGCTTTTCCTCTATACAACTATGCTTCATAACCTACACTCCTTGCTACTACAACTTTATCCCACCCTTTTCTTCTTTCCTCTAATTGTGTTGGAGTTAGATCATCGTCTATGTAGAAATGTGTACCCTTAAGAAACCTTTTGTTCCTTAGGATTTTGTTCTTGTCTTCCACATTTTTCAATGTTACCCTTATATTCCTATTTTTGTCATTTTGCAACATTCTACCAATTCTGATTGCTTTGTGAATATGCCTTGTCCATTCCAACTTGTCTGCTAGAAAGTCTTTTATTAACTTATCAGTATGCTCTCCTTCCCCATGATCCTTCAGCCCTTTTATTATTAAGTTTGCTGCCTCATCATGACAGTTTCTTTCCTCCCACATATGTTGTTTAACTTGCTGCTCTATGAGCTCTTTTTGATTCACTGTTGGCCCTTGTGTCACTTGGGCCCATGATTTTACCTCGTCTAATTGTTCCTTTAACTTAGCTTCTTTAGCTTCCTTGTTTGCTATTGTTGCCTAAAATTCTTGCAAATGTGAGATGCCATCCACTTCTGCCACTTTAGGAATGCTGCTATTGCTGATATGTTTTAGTTCTTGCTTTAAGGCTGAGATTTCTTGTTGACCTGTTTTTATGCCGACTTGCAACTTACTTATTTCCATGTTAAGTAGTTTGTTTTCTTGCGAGAGCTTCTCGGTGATAGCCATGGTCCCTTGCCATTTGCCATCCTTCAACCGCTCAGACAACTCTAACTCTTCCAGCCTCTTTTTTAGCCCCATTAGTTCATTGACATATAAATCTGAGGACGAGATTAATGGAGTTGAACTAGGGCTGTATATATCATTTTTCCCTTCTACCTCTGCTTCTAAAACTGCCTCCTCTTCTTGTTGTTTCGCCTCTTCACCAAACTTGAAATGATGGTTCTTTGTGCAACCCTTTACAAACTGTTTTTCATGGTTTCCTTGTCTTATTAAAGGGGTTCTGACTTGTCCTTGCTTTGATTCTGGGTTAACTGTTGCACGGCTAAAGCTCAAAAGCTTTGGAAGAATTGCAACAAACTTATTGCAACCCAACCATTTTAGCTTTTTAGTTATTTTAGCTTGCCTTCGTTGCAATATCCTTTTATATTGCTTGGCATTTATGAATGTTAACCTTCCCCTTGGGTTTGCTTCTTTGTCTTGCGTGTTACTTTGCCCTTGACTGTGCCAAGGCGCCTCTGAAGCTACCGATGCTATGAAAACGTGAGAGTTATGATTTTTTGAGGTGCCAGGTGGGATATACGGCACTAACATGCCAGTCTGAGGAACTATTTCATGTTCTTTCATGTTCTCTATACCTTTATCCCCACCGACCTCTGCTAAAGGAGTATTAACAGTGTTTTCAATGTGTTTTGAAAGCCCTATTACTGGCCCTACAGCCTGCTCACTAGGGTTACCCACCATAGCAACGGACCCAGTTTTACAGCAAACACAGTTTGTCATGTTTGGCAGATGCAATACAAAAGCCTAGTTTTAACTTTATCTTGCCAGAGTTTGAAAAGAGCGGTTCTCAGAAGGAGACAAAGGAATCCAAAAAAAAAATGCTGGGGGTACTCACCTCTGAGTGCCCAGAAATTGTTTCCACTTGATATTGTCGACACCACCTCTTGCTTTCAATGATGTTTACAATTCTTTATTTCATACTGTTTGGCAATCCCGTGGCCCGAATATCCTGTTCCGCGTGTTTTGTGCGCGGAAAACCCGCCTAACTCCGTCTTGTCTGGACGTCTTGACCTGGCCGTCTTGCCCGGGGACCCCGCCTAACTCCTTGTCTGGGTGTATTGACCTGGCCGTCGTGCCCTGCCTGCTGCCTGCGTTGCTTGCGTTCCCTGCGAAGAGTAAAACTTGTTAGGGAAAATACTCTCCTTGTTAATAGCGCGAACACGACACAACATAAATTTAAACTAGCGATGGCACTTTTTGTGTGCAATTGGGTAACTCCGGATATTTGGTTGGAATACATAACAATTTGTCATAATAAGAGAAGGTAGAAATGGAGTTAAAGCTTTATGTTTAGATATATTGTTTGAAATGGATTAGCCTTAATAAAATAGAAGAATATAATTTGATAATAAATTGGTATATGCGACAAGTGGTCCATTGCAATTCTTGAGCACTTGTTGTATATTTGTAAAGGCATTCTATTATGTCATTTTGAAATGCAATATTATTGTTGAGTATCGAATTGTTATGTAGTTTTGGATACAAAATTGTGTTAAATTTAGTATTGAGTCTCCTTTCATAGAAATATACACAAAAGTTAAGATTGATACTTAGAGAAGCATATTTAGTCATAATTACAAGGAAATTTGTAGTAGTCATTATTGTGCATTGCCTTGTTGAGGTATTTAGTACTGAGTCTCCTTTCTTAGGTTGTTGAGGATGAAGCTTTGGAAGGGTAATAGTGAGTAGTGCAGCCTGACAGCTGGCAATAGTGGCCTCCATATTGCAGTCGGCAAGCAGAATAAAATTATGCATAATTTTGTCGACACTACGTTCCATACGAATGTAATTAACATCCTTCTCGTTTCTTGGTTGCTCTCCACTAATCTTTAGCACATTGTCATCTTCTACTTGAACCTTTTTGTTGTCAAACAAAAAATAACAACTTTGTTAGTCATAGTGAGTAGCGATTTGTTTACTTTTCATAAACCAGATGTAGAGGAACTGATGGTTTGTAAAGGTTTATAATTGAAATACCTTGATGCCATTGTTTGTAAGTCCTGGCATGTTGATGATGAAGACATAAGAGTTGGGAAAGTCTTTGATATCAACTGTAGTGGAACTCATGGTCTTATTGTTTACAAAATTTAGGAGTTTCTCCATCTCATCAAGGACTCTTAGAAGCTGGTGAGTAGTGTTGATGAGGGGCTCCATCTCTTTTCACGGTTCTACATTCTCGTTAAATATCATCATCAATTCATTCTAAATTATTGTAATGGTAAATAAAAATTTCACAAAGTATAGAGAAAGCATAATTTTACAAGCTTGGAAGGAGGTGGATAAAACATTTACCAGGTTAGTGACTATGGTTGAAGAAGTAGAAGTACAGGTGCTTTGAAAGAAGTCACTGGTAGAAGTACTATAGTAGACAGATGTGAATAGTTAGAGCGATGATTATAAAGGATGATGAAAAGAAAAAAACCAAAAATCAACCATTCAGATGAAAACAATTGTTTCAATCATGTAGTAAATGAATACTAAGTGGCATACTTGTAGTAGTTGAAATTCCATTTAATTGTATTAGTCGTTTGAATTTGACAATGCATGCAAACAAATCTTTTCGTTTATTTGACGAGCAACATATGGGCTTTGTTGAATGTGTGCATATCATTGGAATGAGAAGGTTGGGTGGATGCGAAAGCTTTGTAGATCAAAAATTCTTGAAATAGTTGTAAATGTTAGTCCTTGTTGGTCTATGTTGCCAATGTCCACTATGGCCCTTGGAAGCGTAAGTCCTTGTGATTTGTGTATTGTCAATGCCCATGCCATTTTAAGAGGAATTTGATGGCAAAGTCCTCGGCTAAGCAATGTTATTGGGACATTCATTGGATTGATGTGGTCCCAAGGTGGTCCAAGGTAATTCTTGAAATGGACAACAACAAAAAATGGTAGTTGAGGTGGTTTGTCACCTTCACAATATACAATAGCTTTTACCTGACCAAGTGCACCATTCACGAGTCCTGACTCAACCCAAATATTTGAACATAACATGACCTCTTGGCCAATAGATAAAAAAGTTTGAGCTTGAAGTTGTTTTCATTAGGATTTATGTATGTTGACCCCCTTAGTTGCTCTACAATGGAAAGTGCAACAGGTGTTGCCAAAGACAACAACATAAGTTTGTTGTGTAGTGAGACTAATTCATTGGTTGCAAAAAGAAACATGGCAGACATGAAAACTAATTTTTCTACAGAAATGAGCGAGGAACTTGAACGTGACATTAGAATTTTCCAGTATTCTTCTATAGGATTTGCATTATGTAGATTGTGTTGAAGTGTACGAAAAGCAGTATGGGAAGGATCATCGCCAATTTGTCGAAATATTCTTGTCAAAGTTACCATAGTTGTGAAGCTATTCCATAGAGTCCCACCATAGGAGGTAGAAGTGTACACGGGGATATCTTTAACTGGTGGCAATTGGCCTAAGTCACCAAAGAGTATGATTGAACGCCCTCCAAAGGGCAAGTGGTTGTGGCTAGGGAATGCTTCTCGTAGTCACATGTCAATTCGTTCTAGCAACTTGGGACCAATGAAGCTCATCTCATCAATTAAAATGTACCCAATAAAGTACATACTCTCTTGGAAGGTCGCAAGTGTTTGCCCTTGTAGGGGGGGAATTTCTTTTATTGGAATGCAAAGAGCAAAATGGATTGTTGATGCTTGAATGTTGAATGTTGCAACACCTGTAGGTACGAGAAGTAGTAAGGGTGTTTGGTGATTCGGAGCAGAGCTCATGAGGGCATGTCTTATTTGTTTGATGAGATGTGACTTTCTAGTTCCTGTAGTTCCTTGAACAATTAGCTTGAGCGATGGTTGCAATGGAAGAGTGCTTAGGTGGGAACAAATTATATTGAATTCTTTTTGTTGTTGAGTAGAGAAAGTAGTATGGATCTGTTCATGGAGAGCATGGTGCACTTGAAAGGTTGCTCAATTAGAGTCTATGAAAGTAGTAGCAAAATGCATTTGTATTGGGGTCAGGTTGGATTGTTGCCATTCATGGTGAATGTCAATTTCACGTCGACCAAGCATGTTTAGTGCATCAAGTTGTATTGGAAGGTTTGGGTGCAAACTTGAGAGAACTTGCCACTCTTCTAGGCTGTGGCCTTGTAAGGAATGGTCAACACTTGAGTTGTTGCTTGCATCTGATGCTTTTGCTAGAGTTGGAAGTGTGGGATGTACATGCCATGGCCTATATGTAGAAGAGAACCTCTCCCATTGCGATATAATCTAATGTTCAAAGGACCCAAAATCAATGTCAATGTTGTGAAAGGGATGGTATAAAATAAGTTCACTCCAACAAAATTCATGAAATTTTTTTGTCATCTCTTGCAAGGATGGTAGTAAACCTATGTGAGACGCAAACAATTACTTTATGAGGGCGTTGCTTCCATTGTTCATTTTTTTGGGAGGCTGTAAAGGTCTACTTTTGGGTTAGTGTAATGAGTGGCATTGCGTCTAGATGAATTGGGCGGGCCATGTAGGAATCAATGTATGTAGGTGTTGTGGTAATTGATGTGGGTGAGATTGATACACGTTGAAATTTATGGCAATTAACATTTAAAGACACAAATGTTCTACTGGATATGGAGAGGGGTAATTTTAGTAGAAGGTGGCAAGTTTCTTGGGAACTAATATCATGATCCACTAGGCTATCAGTAAACAATTTACAAAAAGCAATTGGGGGTGGCAATTTTGACTCGAAGTTTGTGGAGATGTGAGATAACATGGCATGATATGATTCATATTTGTGCTCAGCTTTTGCAACATATTTTGCAATATATTTGAGGACAACAACAATTGATAATACAGGTTGGCAATCTACATTAGCCCTCTAGATAGATAGGATAGATGGGTTGTGAAGGTTCAATTGATCATCATTACAAGTGAGTGTATGCTTAGGATGAGCGTTCTCATCATTTGAAAGAGTTGACTTATCTTGCATGGACCATGGTGCTTTGTAGCGACATACAATAGCTAGCCCTTTCTTTTTGAGGCATGTTAGCAAATTACACTTTGTGTGTCATTCGACACGATTGAATAACTCATAATAGTTTGTTGAGGGCTCACATGACAATATCCTTGTTGTGTCTAGCAAGCATGGATCATCAAGAACAGAGTAGTGAATTGTTTGGCCTCTTAATTGGAGGCTACATGGATTCAAAGCAGGCACATATCTATCTATGTAATCAAGTGCATTATGTATAGATTGAATGCTTTTCCATTCTAATCTACTAATATCAGGAGCTTGTGCGAGCCATAGAAAACCATGAATGTGTGTGGATCCTCTGTGTTGCCATTCATACCTATGAAAAGATGGTATTTAGAAAACAATTTAGGTAAGAGTCTATTGTTAAAAGTGAAATGATGATTTATAGGAAACAATCAAAGTGTGTTTATTTTGCAAGATTGAGAAAGAAAAGGTTTACCTATACCAATATTTAGATGAACCAAGAAGTTTTTCCAAGACCTCTTCCCAAAATGCAGTAAACCTGTGGTGTATGTAGACTACGGTGAGGTGTGGATTTTGTACAATGTTATGGATCCTCCATCTAGAAGCCATGGAAGGATTTGTAGGAGGCTTGGTTGGCATGATGGCATGAAAGTCTAGCCATTTAGTATTTGTTGCAATTAGGGTGAAAAAGAGTTAGGGGCAACCAATTTGAATGATCATGTCAGAAAGTTCCCCTCGACGTTGGGTCCAAAATGGATGGGTTCCACGAATGGACGAACTAAATACTGAGGAGGTTGTTTGGCTATGGTGGAACATAATGATATTTAGTATGAAGTGCCTAAACCAAGGGTGTTTCCCAAACCGATGATCATGGTACCTTATAAGGTGGAGAGAATATTCATGTAGTTTAATTTCTTTGATACATTGTTGCTTGAATGCAGCTTTTCCATTAGGAAACAAAGTGGGGAATGCCATAGTAAATAATCCTTTAGTGGTGTATTTATTTATAGGAGTTGGAGAAATGGGCGACCATGCAATGGATGGTGTTGGTCATCCTTCACTAGTTGTAACAAAGAGCACACTTCTTCAACCTTTGTACGTGCATGTGGGAGATTCACCACAAAGGATGTTGTTAGCAGCAAGTTGTGTTCAATAGGGTCATATTCGGTGTCGTTTGTTTCCTTGAAGTTTGCATCTGTAGCAGTAGGATTTGAAGATGTTGCAAAAATAAGGTTTGAGACATCAGTAGAAAATTCTGGCAAATTTGATAATGCAAACTCATCTATTTGGACATCCTTGTAGTATGGGCCATTGCACATCTTATATTTAAGTGCCTCATGGACACATCCTCTACTTACATGGAAGCTATATGATTGTTGGCCGATATTTTCCCTATTTACTATTAGAATATCAAGGTCATTAATATGCCTAGGCGAATAGGAAGCAATTGCAAATATATCTTGTGGAAAGTTGATAGTGTGGCCACTGTATTTTAGTTCCCCCCCCATTGCATAGGTAACTTGAAGTATTGGGCTAACTCTTGCTATTAGCATTTCCTCAATTTGGGATAGAATTTGTAAACATACAAGTTGCTCACCAAGGTCCATGTTGTTCCACTTTGAGAACTAATGGTCATTCTTTTCAGATATGCATCTATAACAAGTAGTGAGTCCATTTGTTTGCCTAGTTTTTGATTCCTGGATATCTCTCCATGCAAACCATACAAGTTGAAATTTTTGAAAGGCTATCTAACTTTGATTGGAAGTTATTTCTAGCAGAGAAATACTCCTGGGAGAAAAGTGGCGAAGGGTGCATTTCGATATCTAGGGCAGGATGAACTATATTTTGTGGGGGAGGTGCAATTCTTTGGAGGATGGGTACAGTAAGAGGTGGAGAGAATGTAGACTTTGAGGCTCTAGAAAGAAGAGTTTGATTGACCTCACGTCTTCATTTGTTAATATCATCTTTCCTTGCATGGTATTGTTTTTGTTTCAGTGCATTTTGGCGAGAGCGTATTTCTTGCAATCTTTCATTTTCTGCCTCCATAATAGCAAATGCTAATGATAAAAGGAATGAAATAGATTTGTGAGAGATAATAAGTACAATATACATGATACATACATACAAATTTGTACATAGAAATTTTAATGTACATAAAGCTGTAAAAAAATATGGACAATGCTAATTTAAGTATGTTCTTTTCATTTAAATTTGAGAAAAAACATGATCAATCCAACGAGGAAGGAGAACATAAGCCATGAAAATTACAAATTGGAAGGAAAATGTAGGAAAATATTTGTATATGTGTGAATATGCAATGTTTTTGATAACGAAATAAAACTCTTTTCATTTGCTGATAAACTTTACATATATGGGTAGGTGGAGTTTACAAAATTGCTAAGAAGAGAGAAGTGCAACATTTAAATTTGCTTAATGGGAGTAATAACAATGCTTTGTGTTTCTTGTCCACCAAAGGGAATCATTTGGATGCTCAAATCAATGTAAAATTAGCTACCAACAATATGGTTCAAAATGTCTTTAGCAGTATCTGGTTCAACAAGCAGTAGCTGAAAATCCTCTACGGCAACACCAATTAATGAATTTGTTGACCTTCAAATGCAGTAACTTTGAGGAGTTCACCAATTGCATCTTTCAAGTCCACTTTGAGCATGTAGCTAAAGTCGCATTTAAGGAGATCTTTACAACACTTTGGGCAACAAAATGTAGTAGGGGAAGTTTGCAAAACCCTTTTTTAACACTTTTTATTGTTCACCAATAGAGGACATGAAAGGTAATAGAAGGTGTGTGCAGATTTGAAATGGAGGCCTTTATGCAAATTTTTTTCTTTTCAAGCATGCTTTTATCTGCTAGAGATGAGATATTGACTAGATTGGAAAATTGTATGGGAGAAAGTTATTTTTTTGACAAGGAACTAAAGGGCTTGCAATATCTGTACTGGCATACCATGTTTGTAAGGTCGAGGTCTCTGCTAAATTTGGGTTAATTAGAACTTTAGTTGGGAAAATAGTGTCAAGACCTCTCTCACACCATGTGGTAATACATCCTAATTTAATTAAAATTACATAAGGATTTGGCTATACATGCATATCAAAAATTTGTATCCCATCAATATAGCAATGATGACCCTAAAGTGTAACATCTATGGTACAAGCTGACATGTCAACAATTGTAGCAGTGCATTTAATTGTCTTTGTACCATCTCTTTTATGAATAGTTGATGCAGGGGAGATAGCTATAAGTATTCCAATGACATCGACAAGGGAATTGATAGGCAACAAGGACAATGATTGGATGCTTTTAATGTGGAAAGTATGTGTGGGTATTGTGGATTTCAAGGATGTGGATGCAATTACAGTTGATGAGCTATGTAGAATTATTTTGTATGGATGTGTGGAGCTACTATATTTTGTGTTTGCAACTTTGATGCGTCCATTGGAGATGGCATAAAGACTATTAGAGTTAATAGCATGGTAAAACTCTCCAACTTGTTTGTTGAATCAATAAATATGAATTTCAGAGCCTACCATGTTTATGAAATCAAATCCAAAAACTTTTCCATCATTTCCAACATTTTTATATTTGTGAATTGATGATTTCATCAAGGCTCGACCCTCAATGGTCCAATACTTATGGTCGGGGGTTAACATTTTTATGGGAATTGGATTAAAAGGGGATACACTCTTCTAACTCTAAGGCTTAACATCTTCTTCAAATGAATCA
The DNA here is from genome assembly GCA_007258455.2 of Sequoia sempervirens. Taxonomy (NCBI): domain Eukaryota; kingdom Viridiplantae; phylum Streptophyta; class Pinopsida; order Cupressales; family Cupressaceae; genus Sequoia; species Sequoia sempervirens. The sequence goes on from VDFB02271358.1 coordinate 154,158,454, forward strand.
TTTGTAGATTGAGAGGATCCCAATAGGGCTAGAGAGCTACTTGATGGGAGTGAGCTTCTAGATTGTAGGAGAGGAGTTGGAGTACCAACAATTGGTGCATTCTTTGAAATTAATTCAAAGTTTTCAATAATGATAGCCCTGCAATTTTGCAAAGTGAAACATTTAGTAAGAGAATGTAAGGGAAAAAAATTAAAGAAGGAAAATTTTATGGGAATATGTTGACGTATGTAAACTTGTGAAACATATTTGAGCTATATTTTTTAAGTAGGACAATAGAACCTTTTACTAGAGCCTCCTCCAACACAAGATCATTGAATTGGGCAGGAAGTAAAGCATGATGGGTGTGCAAACCATCAAAAAGTTCAAAATAGTATTTGACAAGTTTAGAGCGAGCCTGTTGAATGGAGTCGATGGATACAACTTGCAAAATAGGGGTCAAACCAAATATGTTTGCAAGAATATATGCAATGGCATTTGCAGTCAATGTTGCCATTGTTTTGTTCGTACTTAGTGTACTAAATGTTCTTGCCAACATGTTGAAATATGATAATTAGGTTTTTGAAAATTTGAATTTTGTTAGCAATAAGTTTGGGACCAAGTGCAAAAATGCTAATTTGTGAATGCGGGTAATGAAAATTGGCCACAAAAGAGGGAAATTTATGGAAAATAGGGTGTAAGTTTGTACAATTTTGGAAAATGCTGTTGGTGTTTTTGGAAAAGTACAAGACTATGTTTTGTGATTGTTTTTTTTGTTGTAAAACTACAACAAATTTGAACAAATGGTAAGGGTAAAAAGGTTTTGTAAACATTTTTCTACTTATTATGAAGAGAAATTTTAAATAAATTTGTATCGTAAATATTTGTAACTAAATAAAAGAGTCGCAATAAATGTATAATTGTAGAGAATATGGTAAGAAGGAAACTTGCAATATTGAGGACTAATACATGCAGTTTCTATTAAGTATCTAGACAAAATTGTAGGAAGACAAAGTTTTAAAAGGCGCATGTAGAGTATGCAATACAATTTAAACAATGAAGATGTTCAAAGATAGTGAGTTTGAAACATACCTATAGATAACACCTCTATATGTAGTACTCACAAGGATTGGAAGATTTGAAATAAATTTGGTCATGTGGATATAAGGAGTACAAAATGTGGTGAGCATAAGTCAAGTGGATAACGAAGAACTTGAAAAAATTAGTCCAAAATAAGTGCCATTTTGAATGCAAATAAAAATTATATTCTAATATCGCAAAGGTTTCAAGTTTGGAGTAAATAAATGGTGTAATTTTTTTCTTTTATGAAACTGGAATACAAAGTTAACATATTTGATAAAGCATTGTAATCTTCAAAGGAAAACATAGTTTATTTATATTTTGTTTTGTATTTCATAATAACAATTATGTGTAGACAATTTAAGAATGTTACAAATGTGGTCTATTATGTCATATATTGTAAAAAAATGTCATAAAGTGTACAAGCCAAACCATGAGAGATAAGTATGAATATTATTGCATATGTATTACATGTAGATAAATGATTTATCTATGGTCATTAGATGACATAGATTCTTTTAAATATAGTATCTGATTTACATAGTAAACAATCTTTTAGGAACTTAAGGAATGTATTTTTGAGTATGAGGAACACAACCTTGTTTGTTGCACTAGGAAAGTAAGACTTATTGTAGGAGCTTCAAGCAAAAAGGTAGGACACTAGTCATAGTCTTGAATGCTCGTAAGCACGTTACAAAAGTGAACTACATACATATTTGAAGAATAAAAGTTTGTCATGCACAATCTATATAGTTTTGGAAAGCATGTTTTATGTACGAAGCACCGCCCATTCCGTAAACCTCATTAACATGCATCTCTCTCAAAAAAGTACAAAATGCGGCAAGTTTTTCACACGTTTCATGGAACTCCTATAGTGTTGCTTCCATTGCTTGCACCTCGAAGCCCTAGATAGTATGTACATTTCTAACAATTGTTTGTTTTTTGTTGAAATTGTCAAAACAATTGACATGGATTTCATTTGACAGATCCACAACATTTGCAGAAGATCCATCCCAATTGTTTGAAGGAGGTGAACCAATTGGAATTTTAGGGGAGCTGTCACTATCTGATATTTCAATTATATCGATACGTTAACTGGGGAGTGTCATTCCTGGATGTAGTAAGTGTAAAAAAAGCACTTAATGTTAACTAATGTCATTATGTTAAACACAATAATGGATAACATTTGCATTTAAATGTACAAATTCAATTCATAATATATAGAAAATGTGTAGAAAATGTACTTTTATAGTTAAAAAAAGAGCTATCAAAAAATGAAGATATAAAATAAATAAGTAAAAAGGACAAAAGATAGAAAAAAGCCTAAGTTTGTTTTTTGCCTTTTTTGTTTTTTGTTCTTTCCCTTTCACAATTCTAATTCCTAATCAATTAAAATTAAAAATCCACACTCTATATTAACATTCTTGGTTACCATCAATGCAAATAATTAATCTAGGGTATATCACTTTTAATAATAAAAGAGAAGATAAATTTGACCATTTAAAATTGGAATTCCATTTAGAACAATTAGATCCTATGGGAAAATGTAACATCAACTTGTCAATTATCTAGGTGCTAACTCCAACATGGAATTTACTAATGTATCCTATATGATGTGATCAATTCATCATGATTTACTAAAATCTATTCAACACTAATAACTACAACCCACAACTTTTACATTCACTACCCATCCAATAGTAATTAACTCATTCCAATTCTTCTATACAAATACTTGTAAGCATATATATAAGCATCTATTGTTATTGAAAAGGTATTATAAAACTATTTATTTCAACTTCAATGTATTATATGTTTATATGCATTCGTACACCACTAATATATATATATATACACATTTAAGTCTATAAATTGTGTGTAAAATTTCAACTTATATTGATACATATTTATATTGATATGAATACATTTAAATAAATATATGTATAAACAAAACCATGACACTAATTCTAGTCCCTTCGATATGAACTATGTTTTATTTGGGAACAACTTATTGAAATGTTGTTGTATAATCAGCAAGTGACTAACTAACATGAAGGATAAATTACACTAACACCAACATCATGCAACCAGAGCCATGAGTTAGTCAGAAATATGAGTAAACTGTGGGTTGCATAAAAAAATTCAATTGAACTTCTACCTATTAGTTACATTATTATGCCTACTCCTGTATGCGTATCCATGCAAACATCTCTACACATTAAAGAGCAGTACAAGTGATTCAGTACAGGTGGTAGGATATTGTAATTATAGCCTTTATGATGGATTTGTCTGCTTAATGTGTATTCTTGTAGGCAATAAGAATAATAAATAAATAAAATAGTGTGTGTATTGTTGCAGCTAATAAGAATAACAAATAAATAAATGAATAATTATTGTGATGGGTAGTTCCATGTTGGAGAGGTAGGGTGAATTGAGCAAGTAGGAAAGTTAGGTTTAGGGTTTCTTTACACGCTGCAACAAATTAAATATTAAGTTTTCTTCCCTCTACATTTTAAAATGGATGCCAAAACTATTGCATCATTTAGGAAAGAAAAGGAGCAACACCCTGATGAGCTGCGCAGGTGGCAAGTCATGGGAGGGGGAAAAAATCAAGGCAAGTATTGAACTATCTATAATCATAGTGTAGCAAGTGATACTCCTAATTCTATAAACATCTAAAAGCAATCTAAGAGTTAACAATCATATGAATTTTGCCTATGATTGCAGTGGTGCAAGTGAAGTAAAATGGAAAACAGACCATAGAATGATATGCTTGCTGGATTGATTACTCAAAATAAATCTTTCTCAAATTTCAAGATAAATACCGATGGAAAAAGTGGAAGCATTAACAATCCATGTGAACTGTTTGACATAATACCTAAAAAAGATTGCATCTCATGGATTGCAACAATTGCAGGATATGTACAAAATGGATTTGTTGAAAAGACTTTAGAAACTTTCAAGCAAATGCAATTTGTAGGTGTAAAGCCAAATTCTGCAACCTTCGTCAATATCCTTCAGGTGATGAGATTGTACTGTGATGGCACTCCATTGACAACCCCTCTATATTTCAGGAGTGATATTTACAAGGAAAGCACTACCCTTTGCATGTAAGTTGCTCCCCTAAAGCAAATGTAATTATAGAGAAGATAGATACCTAGTCTTCCCACTCAAAAATACTTTATCAATTCAAACAGTGCACATCTATCAAGAAAATGGCCAGTCAAAATCAACTTTGCACAATATAAATCTGTCAAAGTATACAAAAATAATTTCAAGAGGGTCATATAACTATCATCAAGAAACACTTGTTTCAGACACTACATTAAGTTGGTAATTCTTACTCGCACAACATACAAATACACAACAAAAATGAATAACTATCATCAAGAAACACTCGTTTCAGACACTACATTAAGTTGGTAATTCTTACTCGCACAACATACAGATACACAACAAAAATGAGGAGAGGGGAAATTGCAGTTACGAAACCGTTACAGGTCTAAGTTATTTATGCTTCGAATTGTAGAGAGAGAGAGATGATTAGAATAAAATAAATGTACCTTAGGATCTGCTAGCTCTAAGTCAAATTCTCCAGGTTGTTGTTGGAGTTAATATGTTACCAGCCGACTTATTTAAGCACATTGAAGGCGGCGATGAGGGGGCAGTTGAAGAAATATCTAAATATCTATAGCTATGCAAAATAAATATAGATTAGACGTTCTCATTGCAGAGATGGTTGAGTGGACGTTTTGCGAATGCATTCTTCAGTATCTGTGTACCAAGAGGATAATATCTACAAAAAAATATCAATTCACAATTAATGTTATTTATGCCGAGTAGATCTATAGTGGTCACGTATGAAGGTGGTAGCTGAAATCGCAACAAGATCTTTCTAGTTCTAGTTTTCCTTCTTCGTATCCATGTCAACGGGGAATGGAAATCACTCAAAAGCCTCAAAATAATATCTGAGTTGCAGTTAATATCAAATCTTTGTCAGATCTCAATAAACTATGGTGGCACTAGAGCATTGATAGACTCGATCAGGGATTGCTACAAATAAAAGCCATCAAATGCATTCCAAGTTGACTGGAATGAATTTACACTTTTAATTAAATGCTTGGTCAAACTACAAACTTACGTATAGTGTTTGATAAAAGGCAATGAAGAGCGATGAATGGTGAGGGTGTTGAGAGTCATCTCCAGGATGCCTTTAGCTATTGATGTAAAAAAAAGGTTTGGTGCATTTCACAGTGGATACGCCTTCGGCGTAAATAAAAAGATAGCCAGCTATGAATGATTAAAATGAGCAATTAATTTATGCCAAAGGCGTTACCTATTTGAAATAGACCAAGCTAATTTTCCCGATCAATGGCTTTGTCATGTCCCGAGATGATTGAATTGATTTTGACTATTAATTTTTCCGTTGTCAATGAAAATCTTGGTGATGATTTTGGCAGCTACTTTTTGCTTTGCTGGTTAAATTCCCTTTACTATTAATGTTTTTTGGGAGAGATATCAACTCACTATTTTCTTATCCTATGCTACAATAGCTGAGCTTTTGGCCACACGACCATCCTCCAATGGTGTAGAAAGCGATAGACTAACTAGAGAGAGTGGTTGGGTGTGGCAAGAACCTTTCAGTGAGCATCAAAAGGAGTTGCCTAAGCTTGAAGAATAATCTTTTCTACCAATCAATTATGAAGGAGGATCGATCTATGTGCAACAACAAAGAAACTGAGGAAGCAAAATGATATGTAGAAATAAATCTGATAATTTTTATCCATAAAGGAGGCATTGTCCTAAGACAAGAAGAGAACATGAAGAAAAGGCATGATTTCATTGAAGAGTTTTGGATGGTTTGACAAAATTTCCTTCAGTAGCGAACTATATGTGTTGTTGGTAACTGTTGCAACTCATTTGAATTCAAACAAGGTGGGAAAGAACCCAAAGAAGAGCAATCAGTTGGTCAGCGAGAAGGATTGATTCGATTGGGAGTTTCTGTTGTCGGTGGATCCAGTCGATTGACTACTTTGAACTCAACTTTGTTTCCTTAGATGTGTATATGTTAATACTTTCTTTCCTTGCTATGAAATTTTGATACTATTTTGTTCCATAAGCACAAGAGATTTGTTTTCCTATTGCTAGAGTTGGTGCACTTTGAAATTTTTGTTATTAACAGTGAGAAATGAAATTATATGTATTGTTGTTTCCTTTGGCAAGGGTCGGGTTATTTGATTGGAGTAGCATCCTATTTTTTAACATTGTAGAGGGTTCATAATTAACCAGTTTTCCATCATCCAACAAAGAAAGCTCCTCACTATAGCCATCTTCATCGGACAACAAGACATATAACCAGTGGGCCAAGAGGAACCAGTCCCAAATCGATGACACCCTCTATTGATTACTTTTATTCTTCATGGATTATCAAATTTCTATGCATTGATCTCACAATTTTCAAATATGATCATATAGTGGGCTCTATTGCACAAGTGAGGCCCCAATTTCATTGGTGGGTTCACCAACAATTTACAAGCCCGACCATGGGTACACAATTTATAACAAATAGCTTGCAAAAAAAAGAAGAAAAAAATGCAAGAAGAGCATGTGACTCTTGTAACAAAAAATTATAACATTCTTCTTGGCATCGAAGATAATCTCAAGCTATATAAACTTCAACATACATAATATTTAATTGAATATAATTGTGTAAAGTTTTTGATTCCAATTCACAATATATTATTAAGTAGTAATATATTTTGAATGTAGCTTTGTACATTTGGGCTTTTGGCATGTGAATTCTCATTCCCATCATCTTGGGAGGCATGGTAAACAAGATTCCTCATGTTGTTTCACCATTCTCTTCCCTCACCACTCTCCCCTTGTGATGAATTGAACCCATTTCAACATCATCTGTGAGAAGAAAATTGCCAAGCCTTTGTTGTGCTACCTCCTATTACTCAAGGAATTTGTCACATATTGTTGTCTCCTCCACAGATCATCACTGGCCCATGTCATGGGTAAACTATTACGTGGGTTGAAAGCTACAACAACTGCAACACATTTTCCCCAATTACATCCTACACAATCAAAAATTGGGTGTTTAAGTTCCTGATTAATGGCCCATGTCACCACTTTCCATTTCTCCCTCACACTCTCCACAGGTAAGTCCCAATTTCCCAACCTCTTATCCTTCTCCCACTCCCTCTCTGTCCACTCCAATATCTCCAATGACTTCTCCCTCTTAGACCAGTCTAGTTTTATCACCAACTCCAACTTCATATTCTAAACAGGTCTTAACCACAATGTCCACAGAAAGCCCCACCAATAGGAAGGACCACAAAAATGAACTTTTGAAAAGAATTAGGAAGCTAAATGTTTGACATAATACCTCAAACAAATGTTTCCTTGTAACCTGCCATAATTTAACAATATGAAATTGTTCAAAAAATTATTCAACAAAATACAATCGACAGGTGTAAAGCCAAATCTCATAAATGTTGCCAGCATTATGCCTAGGTGTGTCCAAATCACTCACTCTTTATATATCTCTCTACTTATCCTCTCTCCTTTCTCTATTTATCTCCATTCCTTTCCCTCCTCTCTCTATCTATTTAGATATCTATCTCCATCTCCATCTCTCTCCATATCTCTCTCTCACTCATATACGCACTTTTTTTTCTCCCTCCCTATATATATATATATATATATATATATATATATATATATATATATATATATATATATATATATATATATATATATATATATATATATATATATATATATATATATCTCTGTCTTCCCCTCTTCATCTCTCTCCCTCTCTTTCTATACGTCTTTGTCTATCTCTTATCTCTATCACCTTATCTCTTACTCTTGCCCCCTTTATCTTTATCTCCTCATATTTCCCTCCCCCTCTTTATCTATATCTCATTATCTATACCTCTCCCTCTCTTTATACTGAGTTATCTCTCCCTCTACACCCATCTCTCTCCATGTCTCCCCTCTTCTCTCCCTCTCTCCCTCTACATATCTCTCTCCCTTTATCTATATCTCATTATCTCTACCTCTCCCTCTCTTTATATTGAGTTATATCTCCCTCTATACCCATCTCTCTCCATGTCTCCCCCTCTTCTCTCTCCCTCCTCTACATCTCTCTCTCTCCCTTTCTCTCTCACTCTCTCTATCCCTCTCTTTATCTCCCCTCATCTTTCCCTCCCTCACTCCCTACCTATCCCCTATCCGTCTCTATACCTCTACCTCTCTCTTTCTCTTCCCATATACATATATCTTTGTCTCCCTCTCTCTCTCTTTCTCCCCCTATATCTCTCTTCTCTCTATTTCTATTTTTCTTTCTCTACTTCTATTTATTTTTATGTCTCTCCCTCTCCCCCTCTTTTTATATCTCATTATATCTCTATCTCTTCCTCTCTAACTCTTCCTCTCCATCTCCTTATCTCTATATCTTTATCTCTCTATCTATTTCTCTCCCTCTTCCTCTCTCGCTTTATATTCTTTTGTGTCTCTATCTTCCTTTCTCCCCTCTATCTCTAGACATGTCTCCCTCTCTCTATCCATTCATCTCTCTCTCTCTCTCTCTCTCTCTCCCTCTCTCTCTCATCCTATATCTCCATATCTATATCTATTTACCTCTCCATCTCTCTCTACCCATATATCTATCCCTCTCTCATTCTCTCCCTCTCTCTCCCTCTATATATTTGTTTGTTCTATCTCTATCTCTCTTTATCTCCCCCTCTCCCTCTCTCAATATCCCTCTTTCCATATGCCTCTCTCTCTCTCTCTCTCTCTCTCTCTCTCTCTCTCTCTCTCTCCTCTATATGTCCATCTTTATATCCCCCCTGCCACACCCCCTCTATTTCCCCTCTCTCTCCATTGTAAACATAACATGATCATGTTGGTAATGGAGATCGATTATCTTCCTATTTAGAGGGTTTTTAAGTCATGTTTGGATCCATTTTTTAATTTGAAGCTATCACTTCTCCATTAAAACATTTTTTGCACAAAAAACATCAATTTCTAAGTGACCTACCAACTGACCTCATGTACTACAAAATATATGAAAAAAATAAACCAAAATTTTCCCTAATTGACCTTCCATACCTTTTTGGCGTACCCATTGCACACCCAAGTGCAATTGCTAGTATTAGGCTATTTATGGAAATTAAACTGAATTGTTGTACTTAGCTCGCTATGTAAAATTGCAATTGCCTTTCAATCAATAGTTTTAGGTCAAGTCACACTATTTGATTTCTAGCATGTAGTATGTAGTCTTGATCTAGCACATCACATATATTTGATCTCTAGCATGTAGAGTTGATCTAGTATAATTCATATTTTTCCTTTAGTTCAATCTAATCTCTACTTCATGTTGATTGTTAAGGATTAGGAGTATTTAAAAATATCTTAGAAATAATAATTAAATAAATAATAAATATTTATTTAATTAGAGGATTATGGCAATGAATATTAATTAAATAAATGATAATATTTATTTAATTAATAGATTAGGATAAGGAAAACTAATTAAATAAATGATAAATATTTGTTTAATTAATGGATTAGAATAAGGGTGGGAAAGGATGAGAATAATTAAATAAATAGAGATATTAATGGATAAGGATATGTTAATTAATGGCAGAGATATTAAATAAATAGAGAATAATTAATCAATGGCCAAAGATAGACTAAAATGAGGTATGGTTCGGTAAGGTCATATTTTGGTTGTCTACATTTTTCCCCTCTTTGATATGACATCTCAAAGTGATGTGTCAAAGAAGTTTAAAACATAGTGGATGAGAGAGGATAAAAATCAACGATGATGCCTTAGTCAAAGCAAGGATGGAAAAGGATGAAGGAAAGGTTAATGATTAGGTGGTGGGATCCCTTCCATTTCGAGATTAATTAAATAAATAGGGAACAAGATGGGAAAATAATTAAATAAATAGAGATATTTATTTAATTAAAGGATAATGATAATGGATATTAATTAATGGCTAAAAATAAGCTAAAATTAGGTGTGGTTGGGTAAGGTCATATTTTAGGTGTCTACAAACATTAATTAAGATCCCACCATCATTTGATAATTGTTTGAATTCTAAAGCATACAAAGAACATTCATCATAAAAATTAACCATCATGATCTCATTAATTCAATAAATACTTTATTTATTCAATTAATTATCTTGTATCATCTATCCTTGTACACTTAATCCTAACCCTCCATCTTCACATGGATCAAAATTTTAATTTGTTCTCGTGTGACAAATTCTCCTTCACGTGTCTAACTAGCTCCTTGCTTAGATTCATTGAACCTGGACACTTACCCAAAAGTCAAACTAACTTTTCATCTTATCCGCTCATCTCATTTAAACTTTTAATCCTATTCATTGCCATAAATTTTTTTATCCTTATCCCCATCCTAAACCTAGATCATATCTATCATTTGACACTTCTCATATGATTGCATCCTTGATCCAAACCCTAATCCTCCTTCAATCTTAGTCATCCATCATCAATCATTTCTAGCCATTGATTTTGCCTCTTCGGGACTCTATATATAGAGGGTTTCATCCTTCATTTTCACTTAATAATCTCTTGAGCTATCATACCTACACGCTATCATTTTTTATCACTCATCTATCAAATCATATCAAGGTCATGCTAGAGTATTGAGCAATCTACATATCAACATCAAGAGAAAATCAAATGGAATAAGGGTGCATTCCATTTCTACTCATTGAGGAGCGAAGCAAAGATTCTAGGTGAAGGTATTATGCTTTTGTATTTCTTTTACCTTCCTTTGTTTGCCTTCAATATTTTCTTACCTCTTCAATGTCCAAACAAATATCTTTAAATACTATTATGGCACAAACATTTATCAACTTGACTCTCATGATTGGTGAAGAAAGGCAAGAGTTAGCAAATTCAAATTTTATAATTTTAAATGTTGGTTCAAATCCATGTAATTAAGGGTCACTCTCATGCATCACAATGACTAGACAATAGGTGCAAAATATGGGAACCAAGAGTGTATGCATGGAAATATGTGCCAATAAATGATAGGAATACTTGATAATAAACATGGACATAAAATAGACGAGGATAGTTGTGTGGTAATATGGTTTAGGAAGAGTAAATGAAAGTAAATAAGAATTGAAAAGGAGCCAAACTTAACACAAAAGTGTAGCACATGTCATTATGTAATCATGTATTGAGATATTCTCTCAAAAATACCCAAAACTAAATGGGAATTGGCATTGATAAACAAATTTCTTTGTTGCACAAATAAAATAGAAGTGAAAAAGAGGATTTTTTTAAATTATCTAAGGATGGAAAATGAGAAAATTAAAATGCTAAGCAACAATGAAGATCTTGATAACAATGAGTAAGAATAGAAAATGAGCAAACTAGGATGCTCGACAACAAGGGAGATCTCAACAACAATATTTTATGGCTAACAAAAGAGAAAATTCATTAATAGACAAGATGTTCAAAGGAGTCATTAACCATTTTGGTGATGAATTAATGACTTTATGTGGCACATATGCTTTGATTATTTGCAGTGGAGTGAATATGTGGAAGAAATATAGAAGATATACTTGCAAAATTTACAATGGGTTAATTTTTATATATTAAATTACTTGCTAACAAAATCTAATAAAGAAGATTGAAGTAGTGGTTGAAGATTCTCCAACAAAATTAAAATCATATCATTGATTGATATATATAAATTTATCATGCCAAGAAAGAAATCAACAAGTACTAAAAGTGCAACCCAATCAACAACTACTACCAAGTAGAAATGTTCTCATAACCCAAAAGAATTGTTCAAACTTATAAGGAAGTTCTAAAGTAAAGAACCTCATAGGAGGAAAAAGGAACGAAAGTATGAGGTTTTAAATTTTGTGTGTTAACAAGTATGATTTTAAAAGGTGCTAAAAGGATTAAAATATTGCAAGGAGACATCTAAATGAACTAGGAAAAGAGGAAGCAAAAAATGTATTAAAAAATAGCAAAATTAAAAAAGGAGTCTACAAGTACAAGGAGAGAAGAAATAATATATTCACAACAATAAAGGATCATTTTTCATTCTTAGAGGTATCAATGATACTATAATATTGTTTATTTAGAGGCATGTATCCTAAGCCAAATATGTAATGATTAACCCTAATGATGGTTGACTCAAGGATTCACTGTTCATGTAGTCTTAGGCCTTATAACCCATATTTTTACATATTTGAGGTGCTCTTGGATAGGTTTTTTCAATACAACATGGTACATGTTCCTTATCTTTATATAACTAGGAAGCAGTGTCACCATTGATGATCTCATCATCCAAAAATCCATGTTAAATAAATTTACTATACCACATTAGACAACCTTACAATCTTTATTGGTATGTCGTCAAGATTTTCCACTTGACCAAAAAGAAAGAGGGATTTGGCTCACATAAAAAGGAATTATGGAGCTCATACTCCCCACATGCATTATTAATATTCTTGACCTTAAATTGGGAAGTAATATTCATGAATTATTTTGATGCCAAAGTGGTGAAATCAACATAAAATGGGGATGGTCATGATATAGATGAAATGACAATGCTAGTGCTAGAACAGTGATAGGATTTATTGTAGGGGCCTTCAAACATTAGATATGATATTGAAAGGGATGAGGGTTAACAAGAACTATGATTTTTATGTTAGTACAAGGAAAGTAATGTGGATGGAATGGCTTGCATGGCCTAAATCCATGTGTGACCAAGGAGAAGGTTATAATAAATTTCAAGGTCAAGAATGTGGAACATTGTTTGTTGTGAGATAGGACCCACCTAAATTGGAATCCAAATGGTACCTTTATACTCTCTTTATATGTCATCATAAAATTTGATAGTTATCTTCTTTTATGGTTCTATGGAATCCTTAGAATATCCTAATTGTATGTACAAAAATTTAGATGACTTTCCATCTATGACAACTTATTCGGCCTTATGTCTATTTATAATTGATTTATTATGGATTGTATTGGTGTATGGTGAATCAATTGGAGGCATATTAGTAGGACTAAATATGAGTTGGTATGAAAATGATAGTTGGTCCACCAAGGCTTGGAACTGGTTGGGTTTGATGTCAAAAGAGATTCATGACTCCTATCAAGTGTGACCCAATATTTCCTTATGAGCAATAGATGATTTGAGAAGCTTTATGATGGATATTTATGTTGGAATCTTCCCAACACGTACTAATAGATTATATTAAGTGGCTTATTGGTAGGACAAGGAGGTCCCTTGAATAGTGAGTTGACCACACTTGGTGGTGATGGTACAATTGGAATTTTTAATGTTTATAGTCATTACTTTTAGGTAAGCTTTTTCAATATGACTTGATATAGAGTCATGTAAGGTGGATGTTTTATTGGTATGAATGTTATTAGTGTAAATATTTTGGGATGACCCTTAGTTTCATGTGGAGGACTGGTTTTGACGATTCTTTGGAAATAGATATTGACATATGCCCAATTTCTCATTGGATGAGGAGGGTATATGGCTTTCCATATTGATCTCATCTTGAATGTAGTTATTAAGTTTTATACATATTGAGATTTGATTTGATAGAACTTACAGTATTCATTTTCTCTATACCATGCAAATATTAGGTTTATTCTCATCAAAAGGTTGTGTGTGCAATGTTTTTGTTAAGTTAGCTTGAATGAATTTATGAAACACGACTTGCATAGGTTACCCCAAGGAAGTGTATTTATATTTTGGATTATTAGGGGTTTTCCTATCCCTATTGATGAAAAAAAGAGTTTGTTGCAAATTTAGCACATTAGGGCTTGATTGTTTTTGTGTTGATTATGTAGCCTGAATAATTTTATAGTTACCCCATTACTAGCTATGTTTTTATTCTTAGTCTAAAATCATGGTTTGTCATTGGCTTGATTATTTTTATCTTTTCCTTTATTATAGATTTTAATAAAACCTTTAGCAATGAAGTTTCTCAATGTTGAACCCCTTGTTAATGATTTCTTCAAAAGCTAATACACAATGGACCTATAAGTGAAAGGTCATTTACTGATTAAGGGTTGTGATGGAAATACTAATGAGTTGTATTTTTGGTATTAACAAAGGGAAGTGACTTGCAATAATCCTCCATCATTGGAGGAAGACAACAAAATTCTCACTATTTGTTATTTGGCATTGAAAAGATCAAATATTCATAGTTTATGTTTGACATTTTATAAGAAATAGGTTACAAAATTCCCAACCAATTCAAAAAATATGTAATGGATCCATGAGGTGGGTGTAAAAACCACTCACATACCTATCCTCCCAAACTTTGAGGAAGGATTTTCACAAGGTACATGTCACTATAGGCAACCTCCTCGCATTCCATGAAAAAATCCTTCACATGATCTCAGGGATCTTCTTTTCCTTTATATTTTTTAAATTTATATACTTCAAAATTTTGAGCGAAGGGTACCATAATTATTGATCTATCAAAAGGGTAACAACAAAGTTCTTCAAATTTATATGTTTTATTTTGGTGTTAGGTCCTTATTTCTATCCCCTTGAGAGTTTCCTTCATTTCTTGCTACTCTTGGGTGACAGGATTCCTAGGAATTAGGTTCAAAGGCTAGAATGAGTTGATGTGATATGATGGTTTTTGATGGGTGGATTTAAATGCATTTATTGGTGGGATGTATTTTTTTTTGTTTGATGGTGATTGAGTTATTGTTGGTGGGAGAATAGATGTTATAGGTGGATAAGTTTTTTATGGAGGATATGATGTTGTGTAGATAAGATGTTGGTGGAGGATGCGATGTTAAAGGTGGATGAGATATTTGTGGAGGATATGATGTTGTTGAATGATAAAGTGATGGGAGGTATGATGTGGATCCATTATTTATTGGGGGAATGTTGGTTGTGGTATAGTCATGAGAAGACAAGAAAAATGAATGAGGGTAATCACATAAAGATACAAAGTAATATGCAACCCTTTACCTTGTTTATCCTCTTTCTCATTCAATTGAGCTAGAAGAATAATTGTACCCAACACTCTCTTTATGTGATCCTTTCATGTATCGAATGTGGTTGCTTATAAAACCATCAATACGATAGCAGGATTAAGATTTTAGTCATCAAATGAATAGCATGGGGATATGATGAATATGGATTCAATAAATTATATAACAACATAATATTGTGATAATATAATATTATCAAATGGGACAAGAGGCCTCTAATTTATAGACTTCCCAAGAGGTAAATCAAGGGAAAAGATGTATTGATTGATGGATGGCTATGATTAATTAAGGATTAGGGTTTGAATTAAAGTTGTATTCATGTCATAATTGTCCCATGAGGTGTAAGGGCTTAGTTTTAGGCAATGGAGGGTTCGCAATTGACGAGAACTCTCAAGTAAGGGGGATTGGACAAATGTTAAACTAAATTAATTAGAAAAGGTAGATAGGAGGATCCATGATAGAGATTGAATGTAGGAAAATTTTGTGGGATAAGCTTTGGTGGGATTAGATAAAAAAAAGGTATCTTTAGAGGTAAGATTTTATTTTCTTACAATTTTTAAGGGATACAAGAATATAAAATTAGGATTTATTTGAAAAAATGGAATCTTGTCACATGCGCACAAGATTGAGGGTTAATTAGCCTAAATTGATTAATTAATTTATCTAGAGAATTTTAGGGATAAGGTTGACTTAATTAAATAAATTTGAAGAGTAAATTAATTAAATAAGGTCGGAATAAAGATGAAGGGTAAATTAATTAAATAAATAATGACTATTTATTTAGTAGTGGCTAGAATAAGGTGGGATAAAAAAGTGAAAGATAAATTAATTAAATAAATAATAAATATTTCATTAATTAATGGCTAAGATAGTGTAAAGTCAAGTGTGGTTAGGTTGGACATATTTAGGTGTCTACATTTTGCTCCTCTTTGACATGATGTCACAACTATAAGAAGTGGCATTCTATCAAATAAAATTAAAACAATGTATCAATTAATTCATGTATGTGGATTATACTTTGCATACTGCAAGTATTCAGTTCTAACAGATCATTAAACAGATAACCATCACAAGGTTGGTTAATGTCATAACAACTTGAATAGATTCGATTATTTTCAAATTCAACATATACATTCCATGATAGGAATTGAGACATCTAATTGCCATTACTAATAGTTTATTTTGCTTATGAAATTCCTATTTCCCTTTATATGAAGAATAATCTCGAGGTTTAAAGTCTACTAAAACCCAATATATAGATGATATAGGGAATAATTTAACTTCCATATTATTCCTTGAAGTGACCATGATCAAGCCTATTATAAATGTACTAATGGTTATGATCGGACCGTTGTTTATATAATCTTGAAAATAATGCAAACTAGATAAGTTATCTTATACAATACCAATTATGTATTATTAGGGGAAGTTTTGTTTCCTTTGTTGTTCAAAATCCTTTCCATAATCAAAAACCTTATTGAAGCGACTTCTTCACCATATAGTAAGGTCAACAAAGGAATGCCAAGGTTTGAACCTAGATGAGGGCCTAACCTTTATTGAAGATTCCTATTTTAAACAACAATTTTAACCATGATTACGAGATGGCATTGGGTGGGAGTGGGAGCAGAGGAAAATTTTTGAAATCTAAGGAGGGCGAGGGTGAGGAAGGAGATGGTGACGATGTTGATGAGGAGGGCAATGGTGTTGGGGATGTCACTTGGTTGGTTTTTGTTCCTCATGGAGATCTTTTGTACCACTAGCTTAATTCCCATGTTGTTTTTGCTCTCCTCTTAGGGCCTTTTGCTTGGTCTCTCTGTCTTCGGTTCATTCCTTTTAATTGTTTGGGGCGTGACTTCCTATGTGGGTCCTCTCCCCTGTGTTTTCTCTTTTGTCTTTTCCTGTGGTCTCCCTTGTTGTTCTAGCTCTATGTTGGGTGGGGGTTGATCTTTGGGTTATGGTATTTTTTGTTTGCTTATGTGGCACTGGTTGTGGTGTTAGGAGTTCTTGTTGAGGGTTGGTTTGAGGAGAATGGTGGTCTTATCTTAGACCCTGACTGACATGTAGGATTGGAAGTTGATTTTACTTGTTGTGCCTTCTCTCCTCTTTCTTTGTTTACTGGTTTTCCTAGCTCTCTCTTGCCTTTTTTGGGCTTCTTTGCCTCTTTGTGGGAGATTTTGTTGCTTAAGGTTGAGGTGTTTGGTTTGCCTTCGGTGGAGTTTTTTGTGGATAGTTTTTGGCATGTTTAAGACCCTAACTAGCATGCAGGTTTGGAAGTTGTTCTTCATTTTCTTGTTGGCTCTCTACTAACTCTGCTTAGGGGATTTCCTTGCCTTTTCCTTCTTCTTTCAGGTCCCATTACCCCTTCTTTGGTGTTGGTTGTTTTTTTCGGCAAGGAGGCTACTCCTCTCTAGGTCCTACTTTGTTGCAGTGATGGTTTTCTTTCTACTCGTGGTGCGAAGTGTTTCTCTTGGTGTTGGGTGTTTTGGATGACCTTGGTGGAGTGGTTATTTTCCCTCATTTTTTTGTTGGATATGTTTCTTGGAGGGCTGAAGTGGTTGTTGGTTACAGTGGCTACCAAGGTCTCTTGTGGCTCTCTATCGGGGGTTTTTCTCTTGGGCTGCCAATCTTGTATGATGATTTTTGTGCTCCCCCCTCTTGGGTCCTATTTTTCATTTTACAAAATGGGGGTGTGTTTTCTATTTTTCTAAGCTCTCTGCTCTCCCCCTTTTGGGTCCTAAAGTTCATTTTCTAGGATGGGGGTGTGTTGTTGGTTGAGGAGTGCTCTGATTTTTCTTCCTTGCTCCATTTTACTATCTTGCCAAAGGATGCTATGGTGTTATTTACCATGGGTGTAGCTTCTTCCCTTCAATTTTTCAGCTATGGTCTTCTTTGGAGGTGGAGACTGCTCCTTCAGAGGTGGAGCCCTCTTTTATTTAGGTGGAGAGGTGTGTTGTGGATTGGATGGGAAGTTCTATTTTCTATGGTTTAGGGACTCATTTCATCCTCTCCTATAGAGGGAAGCCCCTTCCTATTGAGGTGGAGGTCGATTTGGTGTCGTGGGTTGACTGGTGTGGTGTTTTTGTTGAGACTCTGTAGTGTTTTTTCTCTAATTCCTAACTCTCCTATTGAGGTGGGGAGTTTGGTTTCATTGGATTGTCCTAACAAGTGTTGTGCTATTGTCTGGTTGGTTCACGTCGATGGTTACCTAGCCATCTCAAGTTGTGATGTAGTTTGGATGGTACAGGTTGATGGTTACCTGGTCATCTCAAGTTGTTCTTGGGTACAAGTTCCTTTGTAATTCTCGGTTGTATTGGGTTTAAGGATCTCATTAAAACCTTTCCATTTGGTGAAAATTTGAGTTTTCATGCTAATCTTTTATAATCTACTTCTAGTTCACTATTGGTTGTCTGTGTTCTATTCTATTGTAGCTTGGTCTCTTTGTGTGGGTTTCGGGTCCCCGTCAAAACCTATTTGTTAATGATTTTGGGTCCATTCAAAACCTGTTGTTAATGTTTTCGAGTCCATTCAAAACCTTTTTTTCCCCCTTAATCAAAATAATTTAAACCATGATTATCTTGCTAGAGTTGACAGATTGAATCTCATAATGGCTAAATAAATCTTAACTTGTCGAAGAGGAACTACTATTTCAAAGAAAGGAACTCATGTTGTTAGACTATGAAAATAATTTCCTCATTCAATGCCTTAATGCCCTAGACAATTTTAGTATTGAGTCATAAAATGATTAAATTATTCTCAGAAATTGAGCAACGTGGTTTTGATATGGATAGAAAAATAGAAGAACAATTATGAGAAAATTGTTATGTTGAACCTGCTTAAGAATTCTTTCAAACAACTACATATGGTACATTAAAATGTGATCCCCATATCCTATTTCTATGTCTAAACCTATTCTAGTAACATGCATGCAAGTTATTAGAAGCAAATGGTAGGCTAATAATAACGTCTACCACAACCTTTTTGTCATTCCATTATGAGGATTTGAAATAGAGGGTTATCGAAGGGATAAAATTAAATGGTCTCAAAATAATGTAAGATAAGCACAAAACAAAATGATGCATTTATTTCTTGACACTTTGAAAAGAAAATCTCTTAATCTTTATCAATGCTTGTTTTCCTTCCATAATGGAAGCTTTGGACAGGTTATGTGCATCCATCAAATAGAAGTGCCTTGATAGACATGCATGCAAAGTGTAGAAGGATAGACAAGGTGCATGATCAGTTAGTTAGAATGCCTCAAAGTGTAATGGCCTCAT
This sequence comes from Sequoia sempervirens, assembly GCA_007258455.2. NCBI lineage: Eukaryota > Viridiplantae > Streptophyta > Pinopsida > Cupressales > Cupressaceae > Sequoia > Sequoia sempervirens. Next base: position 154,177,830 of record VDFB02271358.1, read on the forward strand.
GGAATCCATATTTCAACACAAGATCTAATGAATACTTCATCTTGAAACCTTTCTAGAATAGGAATAGCTCTATGCCAATGTTGGCAACAAAGACATTGAAAGTGTCCTCGGGTTTGAACATAATTAGTGGCATCGCTATCATTAAACATAAAAGTCCCAATTTTTAATCTAAAATAATTCTAATATATGCTTTTATATTATAATGCTTTATATCTATTCAAATAGAATATTTAATCGAGGAATTAAATGCCTGGCGAATGTATGTGAACTACACTTAAAGAATCGTGCCTCTAGTCTATGGTCTACACACCAGATGAATTCATCATATCATACCCTATAGCTATGAACACAAGGTTAGATCATCACATTTTTCAACAATGTACTCAAATATGAAGCCATTAGAGACCCAAGGAGATTTTTATATAAATTTCCCTACTAATGTTGAGATTGAAGGTTTGAGTCTTAACAAGGTGACCACTGAGGAGAAATTATGTTTCTTAACAAGGAAAGGACATGTCCAAAAGTATCAACAACCATTAGTTCCTTGAGTAAGAATGCATAATTTCACCTCGCCCAATATAGGATATCACATATGTTGGCACATGGTCAACGCTCCCCTCAAGATTTGTGACATGGCTTAACTGCCTCTCGTGGATCTGTTAACTCTAGCGATTGTATCAAGCGTTGACAACTCAATATTTTGGTGCAATGACAATCATGGGGGAAAAATTTGGTATTAGATCCAAAGGTGTCGAGTTTGAATCCCCTCAAGTAATGCTAAGGGGGAGATTGTTGGTAGATGATAAATGCTCCTCTCGGTATTTGTGACATGGCTTAACCACCTCTCGCGGATCTGTTAACTCTAGCAGTTGTATCGAGCATTAATAGGTTGATCTTTTGGTGTAACAACAACTGTGGGGCCAACAAATAACCGATCGCTTACAATCCATTGATTAGAAAGAATGAATTATCATCCATTAGAAGAAATTCAACTGAAGGTATCATCCATACCTAGTAATTTGGTTGCCCCAAAGTCATATGCAACTTTAAATCCTCTTAGAAATGATGGAAAGCAATAACATTACCACATTCATGAGGAAAACAAACACACTTGAGCCCAATTCCACAGTCCCCATCTTGCTTGGCCCATCCATGAAGTATTACCAATCCTCCATATGAAACAAGGTATGGGTGAGAACATGATTTTCTTATAGGGAGACCGGTTAAACAACCTTCATGTTAATATTTTACAAAGACAAAATGCAAGTAATTCTCTCAATGAGACACTCGAAAGCTAGAAAAGGGGGGCCAATAAAGACAAATTCCACCCATTAGTGGTGTTCAACACTTTTCTCTCTCCCATAATTCCCCTCCAACGTATCATTTCTTTCATCCATTATTGATTGTATTTAGCCCCATTACCCTTGCATGTAATGCCCTTTTTTCTATTCCCTCGTGCATGTAACCGAAGGTAATTTCCATGAAATTCTTTTACATGCAACTTACACAATAAATTCTTTCTTTTGCATAAAAGAATTCAACATGCATACTACATGTTCAATCACAATATCTAATTTTAAATGAGATGATAAAAAAGATAAGCACAAATTTCATAAACAATTCAACATAAGGTTTTCAATATTTTCAAATATCTTCTAGAGGGTGTGTTTACACACACACACATATAAATATTCAATTAAATTTTCCTTGAAAAGATCAACTTTTGAAAATAATTAATCATGTAATATAATTATTTCAAAATTAGGTTTATGCAAGAAAATGCAATGTGATATCTTTTGCCTCTAGGAAGAGACATCATTCCAATGTCTTACTCAACATTCACCAAAGTATTTGAGTCATCACACTATGCCAAACAAGTACTTCCATTTTTTTTATCATCATACCCAAAACATGGTCATCAAAGCTCATACAGGACATGGTAAGCATTTTCATCAACTAATTGCACTCTAATTTCCATTTGACAAACACTTATAATAAGGCAAGCATGCACATTTTGAATAAGAGAGTCACACTCATCTATCAAACCATTCATGCATCAATTTCTAAGTGTGTGTGTGTATTCCATTACTACCGTTCAATTTTAGAAAGCTAGGTTACCTCTTTCCAATAATGTTCTCTCCCTCGTGATGGTGATGATATTTTTGTGGCATTCATGGAAACAACACAAAACTTTAGTCCACATTAGTACACATAATAAAATTTGAATTCAAAAATTTGTCAAAATGTTTCCTCTTATCCACTTAAGATTTAATCATCTTAATGCTTAAGTAATGGAAACAATTTTTTTCACATTTTCACAAGCTTCAAATTTTGTATTCATGTACATGCATACCTGTGCTTACCACACCCTTATAGTTTGATTGGTTGATCAAGTTGCTCATGATTCCTCTTCGATGTTCTTGTCTTTTCTTATACACACTTGTGCTATTTCTAGCCCATATAAATGTTAGTGTCTCATAGATAAATAAAATCTTATAAGGAAAAATACTACATCTCCCAATATGAGTAGCTTTAATGTAAATGACAACATGATCATATGTACATAAAAATATATAAGATTCATTGACATACCTCTTTTCACAAGTGATAGTCTTATGTGTATATAGATCATCTATACATATTCTTGAATTATCTGAAAGTATATAATCTTTATAAAATCATGCTCATAAAAAGACTCAATTGTGATCGAAGACCATCAACATACATGAATCTAAGTTAAACAATAATCAATTCAATAGAGATAATCACAAGATGAGGAATAATTGTAACATTCCCATTGTTCTACCCAGTAATCTTTCTAAGTTTTTACCCAAAAGTAAATAGTTTATGCATCTAACCTTTGAGAGCTATAATTTATTTTCTTTTCCTTTGTGTGTAAGGGGGAAATCGGGAAGATGCAAATGATCAATTTGAATGAATGGAAACTAATCTAAACAAACAAAAAGATGATTCATGCCCATTACTCACAAAATGAAACTAAAACATTAAGGAAATCAAGAATTTAATTGAAATGAAACAATGACAATGAAATCCAAGCAACATAGTTTTACCATCTCGTGTCAGAGTGTTTTCGTGAAGATGTTAGTATCAATGCGAAGCCTCTATTGTGCATTCAAAATCTTGAAGAACGTGCTTGTGTTGATCAAAGATATGTGTAAGATGTCAATATTTCAATTAAGATATCTACATTACTTCGTTGTGTGAATGATATTGATTCTCCAATCCTTTTTAAGAAGAAAGATGGTTGCTATATAGATATTGTGTTTCAAAATGAACGCTCAGGATCGCGTAGTAGAATATCTTGATCAAAGGTCAAAAGCTATCGAGAGGATTTAGATCGGAATAATTAGTGAAAATTGATTACATAATAAGTGTGATTAAAGAAATCATTTTAAGTGTTCAGTGGGATTAAGGAAATAGATTGATCTGTCAAGAAATAGATTGAGCAATCGGTGGCTCGTAACTTGCTCAATCATGAAAGTGGGCGAGGATAATTAATTAATTGATTTAATTAATTAACCTTGTTGAGTTGAATGTGCAAATCAAGTTTGATTTTTGCAAACAAAGTTGCACTTGTTTGATTTGAATTTTGATGATGTTTTGAATAATTAAATTCAATTATTCAAATTTAGAGGAAAGTGATTTAATTAAACTATTATGTTTTAATAATTTAATTGACTTAGGGGAATAAAGTGAATTAGGGGTATAATTAAATAATTGACATTATTTAATTAATCAAGAGGAATTAAGTTAGATTAGGACTTTATTAAATAAATTTTTAATTTGTCAAAAATGGTGAAAAAGAAAATTAATTTAATAATGTAATATTATTCAATTAATAGAGGAAATTAGCAGATCACAAAAATTAATAGAGGAAATTGGGGTTCTTGATGCAACTGATGTGAAATGCAGTGATATTCGATGATAATAATGCCGATGATGAGAAAATGTCATTTAGGACATGTGATAAGTGTTATGTCAATTTTACATGTCTACATTTTGCTCCTCTTTGAAACAAAGTATTGGTTGCTTTAATTCAAAGATTTTGATGTTAAGATCAAGATTTGAAAAAATTTATATGTCCCACTGTGCCCCGACGGTTAGTGGAAGGATGGTAGGACTTTAGACTACCCCTCAAGAGGTTGGCCAAAAATATTAATTTGGAGGTCAGGCTCATGACACTATTTCATTTCAATTCATATGTGTAGAGGGCAAAAAATTAAGCCTATAGGTCTCTCGCTAATAGTTCATATGTTCTCGAGAGGTCCTAATTTTAACCCAGGAAGGTTTCTTAAGTAACAATTAGGGTTTTAGGGGGTTAAAATAGGTAATTAGGGTTCAAATTACCTCATTTGCACTTTTAGCCTATAGAAAATCCTTTCCTTTGGATTGTTTGATTTGTCAATTGTCGAGGAGCTATGATGAGGATTTAGGGTGCCCCACATCGTGCAGATGTGACTCGTGAGTTTGGAGGGTTCTTAGGCATCGGTGCCCCAATATGTACCCTTTCATTTTTCATTTTCATCTTTTCATGTTTGTATAATTAATGCACAAAGATAAACTAGGTGAATGCGTTAATTTCTTTTTTTTTTTGCTTTTGACTTTATGAATAGCTCAATTTTACTTTTTTTGCTCGTGCCTATCAAAATTGTTGCTATTGACCTAAACTTTTGCTTTTATTTTCACTTATTTTTTTATAAAGCTTGCTTTTGATATTTTTGCTTTGTTTTGGTTGCTTTTGTTGAGATTTTGTGTTTTTGAAAAATATTTTCACATTTGAAATTTCGCTTATGCCTTTTCTTATCACTTTTGACTAACAGTTTCTTACTTTCGCCTATTTTGTTTGCTTTTGACAAAAAGGTTTCACTTTTGACTTGTGGGTATGTGTAGGATCATCATGGAAAAAATAGGCCCTTAAGTGGCAATGAAAATTCAAAAAAATCAAACTTAGGCAACTTGACGTAAAAAATTGAATAAGTTATCTATATTATTTCAAAAATATGTAAGAATAGAATCTATGGAAAATTAAATGTAGTTTCTAAACTACTAGGTTTATTTTAAAAAAAAATCTATTTGGTGAAAATTTGAAATTTCAAAGCAATAGTACTTAAATTTCAGAGAAAAAATAAGAAGTGGGTGTCTGTCTGACCACCCTAACCACAATAAAATGATAATATTTTTTATAATATTTTAAATATAAGTAGAGGACTCATGTCCGGATGTGATGCATATTTTTTATTTTATTTTTCCAAATAAATAATTAATTATGACTTTTTATTGCAACTTTTGAAAAATATAAAAACTCGTATGTCTGACCAACTGAACTTGGTCAAAACTTCATGAAATTCATTTTTTTTAATCCTATAGTATACGAAGCGTAAAATGTGACGCATGTTTTGGATTCAAAAAATGTGATACCGTTTGAAAGTTATAGATATTTTTCAATAAGGACTTTAGTCATAATTCTTATAGAAAATGAATAATAATAATTTATTAGATTCAAAGTAAAGTATAATTTATATTGGTGGAAAGTTGAGAAGCTCCTTTACAAACCCTTTCGTTTCATCAATTTTGGGTAAAAAAGAAGTCATTAGCCACATGGGCGAAGTCTAGAAAAGCAAGGTAAGTTGTTAAACACTTTTTGTGTTGACTTCTTTGGATTGGTAGGTCTAAACCAAATTCTAAAGCAAGCCCAAGGCTAATCCCTAGGCATTAAATTTTGTGTCTGAGATATCAGATATCCAATTCAAATTGGATATCCGATTTGAATCCGATATCTGATACATTTTAGATAGGAGTTTAAAAAATGTTATACAATTTATAATATATGATTAAAAAATACAATAAAGTTTATAATTTAATATATAATATACAATATAATTTATAATGTAATATATAATATATTATATTATTATGTTTAATATTTAAATATTATCTCTTTCCCTCTCTCTCTCCCAAGTATCTCACTCAATCACTCTTATCTCTCTCCTCTCTACCCTCTATCTCCCGCTCCCTCCCTCCCTCTCTTTCACTAACTCCCTCTATCTCTCCCCCTCTACCCTTAACCCTAAACCCTCTACCCTCTACTCTCTCTCTCTAAAGTCTCTCTCTTAACCCCCTCTCCCTCTCTCAGGGCTCTCTCTCTCGCTCACTCCCTCTATATCTCTCCCTCTACCCTTAACCCTAAACCCTAAGTTCCCTTAACCCTTAAACCCTAAACCCTAAGTTCCCTTAACCCTTAAACCCCAAACCCTTAAACCCTTTACCCTCCACAATTAACCATATATACCCTCTATCTCTCTCCCACTCCTCCTCTCACTCAAGTCTCCCTCCTACCCCCTCTCCCTCTCTCAGGTTTCTCTCTCAGAGTCACTCCCTCTATCTCTTTCCCCTCTATCCTTGACCCTTAAACCCTCTACCTTCTACTCCCTCTCTTAGGCCTCTCTCCCTCACTCCCTCTATACTCTCCCTCTACCCTTAACCCTAAACCCTAAACCCTTAACCCTTAAACCTTCTACCCTCTACCATTAACCCTATATACCCTCTATCTCTATCCCACTCCCTCTCTCTCTCAAGTCTCTCCCTCCTACCCCCTCTC
>VDFB02271358.1:154184761-154672060 GCA_007258455.2 Sequoia sempervirens
CTAATTACTCTTAGGTCTATGTGTGCACAAATCGGATATCTAATTTGCAGCACCAAAATCCTACCATTACAAAGCATTTTTAAATGTTTTTCAAATTAGATATAATATTTTATCCAATATCAAATTTGTGAGCCATAGAAAAACCCCATGTGGGTTGTTTTTGGCATCCCAATGGACCCTACATTTTGTTTGCAGGATTTGCAGGTGACAAACATATGATTTCAAATAGGAAGAGACAAAGATCAACTTTTTGGAGTATCTTCTACTCAAATTTGTCATAAGCAATCATTTTAGCATCTTTTATGAGGTATAATGGGGAGCTATAGTCATTAGAAGCAAAAATGTAAGAGAAATCTTATGAAAGAACAAATTGAAGCATATAGACAAAGAGATAGAGAAGGTCATAGGAAGAGAAGACAAGGTATTATGTTAAATATTGGTGAACTTGAGCCCTATGGTATTTCAAGTGAAGAGGAAATTGAATATGTTCCAGGTGAAAATGTTGAACATGATATTGAATTTGGGAATGAAAATGTTCAAATTGATATTGAGAATGTTCAAGGTGAAAATGTTGGAATTGAAGATGTTGAATATGATATTCACATTGGGAATGAAATTATTGAAATTGATAATCAAAATATTCAAGGTGAAAATGTTGGAATTGAAGACGTTGAACATGATATTGAAATTGGGAATGAAATTATTCAAATTGATATTGAAAATGTTCAAGGTGAAAATGTTGAAATTGAAGATGTTGAACATGATATTGAACCAACTGTAAATTATGTTTCACTAAATTACATGAGAAATGAAGAACCAAGTGTAAAGTTCAATTGATAACAACCAACTTTCAAATCTACTACAGCCAGGACATGTTTTTATAGTTGTCGCACCAGAGGGGAATGAAGAGAGATCAAACTATTGGTTGGCTCGATGTGTGCGAGTAAAGAATAAGCTAACACAACCAATGGAAGATGATGATGGGTTTGTGTATCCTACAGGTTTAGTTGTGGTTGTAGGAACTTGCTTGCAAACATACATGATTAGAAAGAATGAAATACCTACATTTGAAAACTACGAGAAACACAAAACCATTCTCATGTATTCGCACCTTGTTATAGCAACAAATGTTAAGTTGTTGAAGCATCATGCCAAACCAAAGACAAAACAACTATGGACACTTAGTAATGTTGATCATAAAGCAATATTGGATACTCTTAAGCAAAGAGATGAGCCTTCAGACACACTTGAATAACATATTCAACAATGGAAGGTACAATGCTTAGGTTCATTATGCTTAAGTTCATTAGTGTTCTTTATTTAATACTGATATTTTGTATACTATTGCAATGCAAGTGTCTTTAATAGTGATATTTTGTATGTACTTTTGCAATAATTTTGGCGCGATTGATCATAGACCTGCTACAACAATAGCCGGCTCTAATCCTTTCAAAGAGGTATGTGACAAATTACAATAATATAGATTGGTTACTCTAAGCATCTTTTATAGTATGCATTACCATCTTATCATCAATTAAGTCATTTAGAATAATATAAATTAGTTATTCTAAGCATCTTTTATATTTTTCATTACCAATTCATCATCATTCAAGTTGTTTAGATTAATATAGATTTGTTAGTCTAAGCATCTTTTCTACTATGATAATATAGATTTATTATTTGACAACTTTTGTGATATTTTTGGCACGATTGATCATGGACTTGTTGCAACAATAGCCAACTCTGATCCTTTCAGAGAGGTATGTGACATATTCCAATAATATAGATTGATTATTCTAAGCATCTTTTATAGTTTGCATTACCATCTCATCATCAATTAAGTCATTTAGAATAATATAGATTAGTTATTCTAAGCATATTTTATAGTTTGCATTACCAATTCATCATCATTTAGGTTGTTTATATTAATATAGATTTGTTATTCTAAGCATATTTTCTATTATGACAATGTAGATTTATCGTTTGACAACTTTTGCAATATTTTTGGCATGATTGATCATGGACTTGTTGCAACAATAGCCAACTCTGATCCTTTTAGAGAGGTATGCGACAAATTACAATAATATAGATTGGTTATTCTAAGCGTCTTTTATAGTTTGCATTACCATCTCATCATCAATTAGGTCATTTAGAATAATATAGATTGGTTATTCTAAGAATATTTTATAGTTTGCATTACCAATTCATCATCATTCAAATTGTTTAGATTAATATAGATTTTTTAGTCTAAGCATCTTTTCTATTATGACAATATAGATTTATCATTTGAAAAATTTTGCGATATTTTTGGCACGATTGATCATGGACCTATTGCAACAATAGCTAGCTATGATCCTTTTGGAGAGGTATGCGACAGATTGCAATAATATAGATTGGTTATTCTAAGCGCCTTTTATATTTTGCATTACTATCTCATCATCAATTAGGTCATTTAGAATAATATAAGTTGGTTATTCTAAGCATCTTTTATAATTTGCATTACCAATTCATCATCATTCAGGTTGTTTAGATTAATATAGATTTGTTAGTCTAAGCATATTTTCTATTGTGACAATATAGATTTATCATTTGACAACTTTTGCGATATTTTTGGCACGATTGATCATGGACCTATTACAACAATAGCTAGCTCTGATCCTTTTAGAGAGGTATGCGACAAATTACAATAATATAGATTGGTTATTCTAAGTGTATTTTATAGTTTTCATTACCATCTCATCATCAATTAGGTAATTTAGAATAATATAGATTGGTTATTATAAGCATCTTTTATAGTTTGCATTACAAATTCATCATCATTCGGGTTTAGATTAATATAGATTTGCTAGTCTAAGCATCTTTTCTATTGTGACAATATAGATTTCTCATTTGAAAATTTTTGCGATATTCTAGGCATGATTGATCATGGACCTGTTGTAACAATAGGTAGCTATGATCCTTTCAGAGAGGTATGCGACAAATTATAATAATATAGATTTGTTATTCTAAGCATCTTTTCTATTGTATGTAGTTTAACTGCTACCTTGATGGTTTGTACAGGTGCTTGTTACTCCAGAACGTCAACATGCTACCTTTGTGGAAGACTGTGCCCTGAATGCTTCCAATAGGAAAATTTTATAAAATTTAAATTTTTAAATGTGAAACAATGTAAAAAGGTCATAACTACATATGGGCATAATCTATATCCAGTGATGTTTTTTGAAATATGGTCAAATGTTTGGCATTGTATAAAGGGTATATTTAAAATGTAAAGGGGTCTGTATTTTGGAAACTCATAGATTGAAATAGTCATATAGGTGTATGATTTTTTATTGTTATTGGGACTGTAGAACCCCAATCCAAATACCTGCAAAACACAATAAAAAAACACATTAGAAGATCATATGCAAGTAAGAACAAGGATTCCCCATGAAATCCATTAGCAATGCTCCAAATAGGAAATAAAACAAGAATAAAATGAAAGAACAAGAAAGTAAGCTAAATCTTATTGAAAGTAATGCAAACTCTTGATCCCATGGGGGAATTGGTGCCAATTTAATGTGAAAATTGGCCCTTTCCCAACTCCAACGATGTGATGAAGATGATTGATGAAAGATGCATGCTTGTGGTGATAACTTTAATGGAGCTTCATGTTGAAAATCTATAAAAAACCTAACTATGCTTTGATGAAATTGATGACGGATTGCTATGGATTTGAGTATAGTAAGTTTACTCAAGTTGTGGATGATCAAATGAGGAATGAAGTCTCTTATTTATAGAATGTCAAGTTGAAGAGATGTCCAAAACGGAGAAATGTGGGACTAAGAATCAACCAATGACAAGATGCCACTTGTCAACATGTGAATGGATGGAGGATGTGCAAGTTTTAAAGAATGCGTCAATAAATGCATATATTTGAATTTTGAAATTGTTGAAATGACATGTAAGAGGGAAATAAGGTGCATTGAATGCCACTTGGATCAAGACAAAAGGAATTTATAGGTGGAGTAAATGCCTTGTTGGAAGGACAAAGTCCACTTGGATTTTGAATTCAAATTTTAGGAATATTCCTTTATTATGCCTTTTGAGAGAAAATAGAGATTTAATAAATGTATTAAATCTATTTTCTTGTGCAAGTTACAAAAGCTAGAGGATGAGACATGAGAGGAGATTAAATTAATCAAGGTTAATTAATTTAATGAGAGATTAGAATGACATGACATTGATTTAGATTTATGGATTGATTTAAATCAAAATATGATAAGAATATGGTTTCAAGATTAATTAAATAAAGATTTTTGTTTTATTTAACCAAGGAGATGAAGTTAGATTAAACTAAATAAGGTTTTAATTTATTTAATTTAATGGGTGAACTTTAGAGATTTAATCAAATAAAATTGATTATTTAATTAAATAGGGATAATTAGATCAGACCGATTGATTTAATTAACAAGAAAGGATGACTTAATTAGATTATTGGTTTATTTAATTGAGAGAGGAATATTGACGAATTTAATCAAATAAAGGTATTTGATTACCGAGAGATGATTTAGGATGAAGCGATGTTAATGGTCGGGATCAGATGTGTAGTGTTAATCAGTATATTTTATGTGTCTATAGGGACAATTATGTAAGAAATTTTTGTACTTAATCGAGCTACAACCAGAGGTTTTCTTCATGGTTCTTTTTTTGTCAATATGCTCATTTGAAGCAGTACCAAAAAAAATGTAAAAGGGTCATGTGAAGGTCATTTCCAATGTAATTGAGTCTTTGATATAGCAAAGTGGAAACAAGGTATTTGGGTGTGCATGATGTTCAAGTTGATTGGGCACAAGTTTTTTGATGCAAGATCTAGGTGGCTTTAAACAACACAATTACAACTGAAGATGTATCAAACTCCAATTTGATCCTCAAACCCAAACTTGGGTGCAACTTCATTAAAATAGGCCCATTTTACAAAGAGACTCATAATTAAACACTTCCCAAACCTAAAATTTTGATGGGGAAACATTAAGTAGCCTACCAAACTATCAAAACCACAATTTTTTTGGTGAGATACACTTTCTAAACCTCTATTTCAACAAACCCTCATTTTTAGCAACTTTCGTGAGGTTTTTAAGGAAATCAATGTTTCCAACCTTTTCACACCCTATAAACTCATCAAACATGTCTATTAGGACTTGCAAAAGCTTGATCCAACCTTAAATCTTTCTGCCCCCATGTTTTATTGACATTAGCATGTTGTAACCACCATTTTTTTACCTAATTTCACTCATTTTGCCATGTATGGCAACTCACCAACTCAACTATAGACCTTTGCAGCTCTTTAAATCCACATAGTCACATTATAAAGTCCTAATAACATCTACCATGGCCATACCATCGAGCTATAGACCGTACAAGAAATGGTATGATCTTTTAACACTTTGGACTCTTAAGGGAAATTGTCAGTCTAATATAGGTTGGAGTGATTCAACATATTTGGGTACAAAAGAGGACCATCCCTAGCATAAATGTACCTATCTGGATGTGTTGGAATAGTGTGTTTGGTCGTACAAGTTGTAAAATGAAAGTTGCACCACTTTGCAACTTTACACTGCTTGCATCTTACAACTTTTCCTTCAACTAAAAACTTGTCACCATGCGAAAACATCTTTTAAATAGCAAAATTTGAGAGGTTATTGTATATGGTCCCAACATGATCCAATAACCTCAGACGAAGATTCTATAAGCGTCGCGGTTTTTGAGAAATAATCCTTCAAAGATTGTTGTCTTTTAGCACTTTGGACTCTTAAGGGAAATCGTTAATCCAATGTGGTTCAGAGTGATCCGACGTATTTGAGTGCAAAAGAGGACCATCCCTAGCATAAACATACCCATCCAGACATGTTGGAACAATTTGTTTGGTCGTACGAGTTGCAGAATGAAAGTTGCACCACTTTGCAACTTTACATTGCTTGGATTTGACAACTTTTCCCTCAACTGGAAACTCATCACCACGGGAAAACCCTTCTGAAATAGAAAAAAACTAAGAGAGGTTATTATAGATGGTCCTAACACGATCTTGTAGCTTTAGACGAAGAGTCTATAAGCATCATATTTTTTGAGAAATAGCCCTTCAAAGATTCCTTTAACACTTTTACCTCTTAAGGGAAATCATCGGTCCAATTTAGCTTAGAGTGATTCAGTGTATTTGGGTGCAAAAGAGGACCATCCATAGCATAAAAATACCCATTCAAATGTGTTGGAACAACTTGTTTGGTCGTACGAATTACAAAATGAAAGTTGCACCACTTTGCAACTTTACACTGTTTGCATTTGACAACTTTTCCTTCAAGTGAAAGCTTATCACCACAGGAAAATGCCTCAGAGATAGTAAAAAATGAGATAGGTTATTGTAGGTGGTCCCAAAAAAATCTCATATCCTTAGACAAAGAGTTTGTAAGCATCATGATTTCTAAGAAATAGCCCTTCAAAGATTGTTGCATTTTAACACATTAGACTCTTAAGGGAAATCCCTGGTCCAATGTAGCTCAGAGTGATTCAGTGTATTTGGGTGCAAAAGAGGACCATCCCTAGTGTAAATGTACCTATCCAAATGTGTTGGAACAATCCATTTGGTTGTACGAGTTGGAGAATGAAAGTTGCACCACTTTGCAAATTTACATTACTTGCATTTGACAACTTTTCCCTCAACTGAAAACTCATCACTACTAGAAAATGCCTCTGAAATAGAAAAAAAAAGATATGTTATTGTAGATAGTCTTAACATGATCTCATAGCCTCAGACAGAGAGTCTATAAGCATCACAGTTTCTGAGAAATAGTCTTGCGAAGATTGTTGTTTTTTAACACTTTGGACTCTTAAGAGAAATCATTGGTCTAATGTAGCTCATAGTGATTCGGCGTATTTGGGTGTTAAAAAGGACCATCCATAGTATAAACGTACTCATTTAGACATGTTGGAACAATCCATCTGGTCATACAAGTTGCAGAATGAAAGTTGCACCACTTTGCAACTTTACACTACTTGCATCTGACAACTTTTCCCTCAACTAAAAACTTGTCACCATGACAAAACGCCTTTAAGATAGAAAAAAATAAGAAATTTAATTATAGAGGGGCCCAACATGATCTCGTAGCCTTAGAATTTTTTTTTTTTAGGTATCATGGTTTCCGAGTAACAGTCCATCAAAGATTCCTACCCTTTTGCACTTTGAACTCTTAAGGGATTTTGCCAGTTGAACGTAGCTTAGACTGCTTCGGCCTGTTTGAGTGTGAAAGGGGACCTAATCTAAACGTACCCATTTAGATATGATGGAATAGTTGGTTTGGTCGTACGAGTTGTAGAACGAGATTTATTTATGCCCTTACAAGTAGTTTTCAGCTTCCAACCAAACTCCAATGCTGATTTTTGTTAAAAACCATGAGACCATGTCTTATTGCTTTATTTTTAATGGAAACTAGTGGGAAGTAGAGTTAACTTCTTCACAAACTTGGTTTGAAGTAATTTCATTCATTTTTGTGCATTTAAGAGACATTTTACTGGAGGTCGATCTGTGTACCCTATTCCAAGGGTTTGAGTGCATTTAAAATGGAGTTTTAAGCCTTCCACCCACTGTATGATGTTGTAACTCAATGGATAGGCTTAGCTAGGATAGATAAACATGTTTGCATTGTTTATTGTGTAGGGGAGGTCAGGATTATGATTTTTGGTGATTCCCTAGATGGCATTTGGGGTGTTTTTTGCATGAAAAAGTGAGGTTAGAGAGGGTAAAAGTGGGAATTGTTTGAGGACAGTCACTTTTCTTGTTCTTTTAAGCTTGTGCAGGGTTATTCAAGGGTGTTGGAGTTGGTGGTAAAGTCTGGAGAAGTTTGCAAGTAGGTTTTTCAATAAACCCTTGCCAAATTTGATCAATTTGAGGGTTTTGTGGAATAGGGTCTTAGAGGGTGAGTTCTAGAGGATAAATGGGAAAATTCGAGGTTTTGTCATATTTATTGAGTGCTGCACCAATAATTTTTAGGGTATGCGTAGTGTTCCATGGGTGGTTGCTTTGGAAATTTGGCCTATTTGGCTAGGTTGAGCAGTGTAGTTTGCATGATTTGTGAAAGTTGTTCCAAAGGAGTCCTATGTGTTGCCATCCTTGGTTGCATCAACTAACCATCAACTAGTCCTCTATTTCCAAGGTGCTCCTGCACCATTTTCCAAGCATCCATATAGCTTGTTTGAAAGCACCTATTTTAGGCTTTTAGCCATAGCAGCAAGGTAGTGAACTATTTGATAAAATGCTTTGGTAGATGTATGAAAAATGTGGTAGCATATAAAAGATGGTGAATTGTTTGAAAAAATGCCTCAAAAAAATGTGGTCTCATGGTGATGAAATTCCATGACAATCTATAGCAATTTTCTTGTCATGGCATTCCATCACCATGAGACCACATTTCTTTGAGGCATTTTTTTTAAATAGTTCATTGCCTTTTCTATGTTATTGCTTACTATTATGCTTTGTTAGATTCTTTCCAAACATCCATAGCTTGTTCAAAAGCACTTGTTTTAGGCTTTTAGCCATAGTAGCAAGGAAATTAAATGTTTAATGGATGCTTTGATAGACATGTATGAAAATTTTGGTAGCATAGACAAGGTAGTGAACTGTTTGAAAAAAATGCCTCAATGAAATGAGGTCTCATGGTGATGGAATGCCATGACAATCAACAAGATAGTCAACTGTTTGAAAAAAATGCCTCAAAGAAATGAGGTCTCATGGTGATGGAATGCCACGAGAATCAAAATTTCTTTTGATTGTCATGACATTCCATCACCATGAGACCTCATTTCTTTGAGGCATTTTTTCAAACAGTTCATTGCCCTATCTATGTTATTGCTTACTATTATGCTTTGATAGAATTTTTCCAAGCATTTATAGCTTGTTTGAAAGCACCTATTTTAGGATTTTAGCCATAGAAACAACTCAGTGAACTGTTTGATAAAAAGCTTTGGTAGACATGTATGAAAAATATGGTAGCATAGACGAGGCAGTGAAATGTTTGAAAAAATTACTCAAAGAAATGTGTTCTCATAGAATTCCATGACAAGCAAATGCAATTGACAGCTGCTACCAGTTATTAGTTATGCAATGTGAAGTAATTGCATAATTGCTTGGGTTGACTTTGCAGAAACTATATTGTAATTGAAAAATTTTCATCTATCAACATCTCCCTGTTAGTTACACAATGTGAAGTAATGCTTTGAGTTTGAAAGAGGTGCAATGCAATATAATTAGTGATATGAATATAAACTACATAATATAACCATTATTTTTTATGCTATTGTACATTGATATTTAACCATCGCTTGAGATTAAATTTTTAAAGAGTTTAATCATGCACATGAGGAAAAAATTAAATTTTGATTGTCAACTTCTATATATCAAATTATCCAATAATCAAGTGTATGTCCATATACAAAAATAGCATCAATGCCAACTCAAAAAAAGTTTTACAAAATATGGCATATGCCATCTCGATATCTATTCAAAATTTACATGCCAAAATGTCTATCTCATCCTAAACTACTGGTGGATCATCAAAATGGAGCCTCTTTGAAACACATTTTGGATCTGAAGGTAGCTACACAAGAAAAATTCAAACCACAATTGAGATTAGTTATACTATATAATTTAAAATTGAATAATTAACATCAAAATTGAATTATAATTGAACTCTAAAATTGAAATCTTGATTACTTGAAATATACATCTCTTCAAAGGGTTAGGAGTCCTAGAATATGACCCTCTCAAAGAACCAATCAAACCAAATTTTGTAATGTCAATCTATATATTTGAACAAAAACATAAAATTGATACAAGTTAGCATACAATTGTTGGTAATAGGAACATATTTACCAAACACAAAATAAAATAAACACGTACCTCTTTAGACATCTCTTTTTCTTTATCTCCTTTAGGTGTTTCAACACCTCCTCCTTGAGGTGTTTCAACACCTACTCCTTGAGGTGTTCCAATACCTACTCCTTCAGGAGTTGTGACTCTTGTCAACAATGACATATAGCTCACAACCGCCTGTATAGAAAAATGACAAGTACATATGAAACTACCAATCTATGTCAATGTATGTCTAATCAATATAAGATCTTAAAAATCTCAATTCAATCAAATTTAAGTTCAATTACCTTTCCCCTATCTAACATTGTGCCTCCATAGTCTAGACAACGTTGCACCTCGCTCGCACTAGGTATTTCCTACAAGAGGAAAATAAGATAAACATATAAGTTAATATATAATTTTATTAATGACAATTCAAATGAAAAGCAAGTATATAATAAAAAAATGTAAATGAGTGAGTGTGAAAATATATACTGTATGCATGTCAAGGCCAAATGAAATGGCCTTAAGGGTGCTATTAGTCACCTGTGTGAGATCCTCCTCAGACATCAACTATTAAATAGACCATGTATATAAATATTAGTACTTGATACTATGTCTTATTAATATTCATTTAAAAACAAATGCAAGTTGTGAATTTACAACTTAAATCTTACTTGTGTAACTATTCCAATGTCCCCCTCTCTAGCAAGAGAGGACTCTGTAAGGTGCACTCCACTCCCCTACGTTTGATCTCCTATAATGTCCACATCATGGAGGTCATAATCAAAAGTGTCCAAGGGATGCTCAGTGGGTTGTACAATAGGACACAAGCATATCTGGTGGCACATAGTGCAAGTATGTGGCACACAAATATGTGGACCTGAGGAGGATGATGCAACAACACTTGATCCATTGCCAACATCACCAAAATGTGGATGAGCTATTGTAGAAGTATGGGAAACCAAAAGAACACTCAAAGAGTGAATAGCTTGAATAGTTTGTGTGGCTGTATCCTTGATAATATCTAGATGATGTATTGGAGGTGGTAGAGGAAGGGGAAGAGGGGGAACATATGGGTGTTGGACTACTCTAACAAGCCCTAGTCTATCTTGGGGCATACCTCCACCAATGCCTTGGAATGGCTTAATGTCAATGTAATTGACATGATGCCCTAACACAAACTTAGAGTATGATTTTTTAATAAATTAAAATGGTATATCACTATTGTTGTTGTGTGGTTTATCAAAAACCATACACCAATGATCTCAAAAGTTACCTACAATATCCTTATTTGTGCACCATTTTATAGAAAGTTTTGGTTTATTAACATTAACTAGAAAATTGGTGTGGGGGTTAACAAATAAAGAGGCTATTTGGGCTTTTGTTATTTGGAGATCTTTCACATCTTCATAAGACAATCCATAGGAGTAATATTCCCTCATGGTTTCTCACCATGAAAGAATGGCATTATGTTGGGTGGAGAGGGTTTCTATATTTTTTATTATTTCCTTCAATGTGTTTTTCATCTAGGATAATATAGGGATTGTCTTATAAACATCACAAATTCCCCTCAATTGCTCCAATTTTTCACCAATTAAGTCTTCAATTGATGGGTGTGGAGGTGGTGGAGCGTTTGGCATTTGTGCATTTTCATTCTCAGCCATAATACTTTATTAAAGTTAAAAACTAATTAATCTAATTGAAATTACACAATATAAATGAAATTATTGTAAAAAAACCTTAGTTTTTAATAAAAATCCATAAAAATCCCTACTTTTTAACAAAAATCTATAACAAACTCTAGTTTTTAATAAAAATCCATAAACAACACTAGTTTTAATAAAAATCCATAAAAAATATTAGTTTTTAATAAAAATCCATAAAAAAACTAGTTGAAATTATACAAAACTAATAGAAAAATCAATTAAAACAAAAAAAACCAAAAACTTATCCTCCAAATCAGATATCAGCTCAAATCAGATATTAGATCACCCAAACATTTCTCTCACTATGTGCTCTCAGTTGTTAAAATGCTTGAAATGATTTTAAAAGGCCGCATATTTCTATATATACAAGAATTACAAATTGGATATCGGATTTCTAATTCTTGCCTTTGGCATTGCTTTGGAGCAATATACTGACACCAAAGCCAAAAAAAATTCAACTCGCGATTTTCGCATTTTTTGGTCAATACAAAATGCAAATTTTTTCACATCGCCACTTTTTGGCCCATCATGATCCTGTACATACCCTTGTTTGGAATTTGAAGTCAATTTGTTTGCTCTCATAGATTTGTTTTGTGTTTTCATAGTAAATCCTTAACATCGTGGGTTGAATGGTTGCAAGTGGTTTTTAATCCACTCCAGTCGAGGGAGAGACGACCATGTGATCTATTTGATCTGATTGTTGGTTTTCATGAGCTAGAGCGAGATATTTCAGATGTTATTGGGTTGCAACATATTTGCTACATGCAACCATCAGATGCCATAGAGGGATGATGATTTCTCTCATCGAGAGGTGGCATTTAGAGACCTCATCCTTTCATTTACCTATCGGGGAGGCCACCAACACTCTAGAGAATGTTTGGAGGATCCTTTGTATACCCATTCACAAAGAGCTTGTTACATATTTTGTTTGACGGGATACTTGCGCTATGTGCCATGTACTTTATGTGAGACATCTTGAGGTTTGCCAGTCAGAGATAGACTTTCAAATTTTGTTGGCAGTGTTGAGCTTGTTTCACTTGTTCTTTGTGGTTTGGTTATGGGGCTCATTGTTCCTAATAGGCGGGGCCAACAGTTTGTTGTGGGATGGAGTATGTGCATCGAGGATATGTTTGAGGATGACACTAGATATGTGTGGGGCCCACGTCTCCTCGTGCACTTGTACAAAGATATGCACAAGGTTGTGTATCATGGAGGGAGGTCTATTTTTGCTGGTGTCTCCCTTCTACATGTATGGTTCTAGGAGCACATCCCGGTTGCTCGTCCTGATGGTGTATTGGATTGTACTATTGGGGATCCATATTCTTATCATTATGGAGATTTTTTCACTATACTTTGCCAGGACAACTTCCTTGTTGCTACCGTATTTTCAATGATATGTCAAGTTTTGTGTGGAGACCGTATATGGATTGTGAGGTCACATGCATTCTCTTCTAGAGAGATATCTACTTGATAGGGTTTATAGGCAGTTTGGAGAGAGACTGGGTTGTTTCCCAAATACATATGAGGCTTGGTTTGGTTGGACTACCAAAGAGGTCTGTGTATGGGGCCTACATGCTAATTGTGATGCAACTATTATAGGTTTTAGAGCGCTTGGCCCATTCAGGTGGGGTTGGCCAGTGGGTTTATCAAATCTTGGTACTACTCCCCATTTTGATCAGTGGTGGGCATGATGCATTCCTTTGAGGTTCATAGATTGTGTTGGTGTTCCTATAGTGGGTAGATCAAGCATTACAGGTCATTGTGGGGAGAGGTAGCATGTGGAGATCATTGTGGAGTAGCTTGCTAGGACCAAACAAGACAATGCATGAGGTAATCTGATACAACAAGATCAAGGACAAGCCGCAGGTCCTCCACCACCTAGAGATGGAGCAGTGCAGTTAACACAGATGACTACTATGAGAGACACAAAGATATTATGACAACATGCCATAGAGGTGCAGATTGTTACACTCACTATAGATTGAGACACAACTTGACAAGAGAGAGAGAGAGATGGTTTCATGACGAAGAGAGATACTAAGATTGGGCGTTGTCTAGTTGTTGAGACATAGTTGCAAGCTATCACCACTGAGAGGGATAGCCTTAGGATAGAGCATGATAGTATTTTTGTTAAGCGAGATTAGTTGCTATAGTGGGTGGCATATTATTAGACCCTGTATGGTGCCTTCATTCTTAGAGCTCAACGGCGACCATAGTTTGCAAAGCCTAGTGTTGCTACGGGTGCCGAGTCAGGTAGTCACTTAGTTAGATAGCCTAATCCTTAGAGTCCTCCTCCATTAGCCGAGCAACAATTTGTTTGTACTTGATCTTTTTTACTATTTAGAGACTTATATTGTAGACATGATGTTGTATATATATTCATCAACCTAGATGAGGCCTCGTATATATGTATATTTTTGTATCATCCCGTCACACATGTTTCATTGATGATGTACCATGACATTCTCATTTTTTATGATGATATATATGAGATATACATGCTTTGATTTGGCTTCATTATGTGTTTATGTGATGATTATGGATGATGATGTATGATGACATATGTTTATGTATGTTTTTTTGTACTTTTTTTATGTATGCATATGATGTGGATGGATGGTTTGATCATATTTTATTTCATATGATGTTTTATTATGTATATGATGAATGTATGATATATGATAGATGTATGCCCTATACATGATACATGATATTTTATTGGTTTATTATCATCATGATATGTATTGGCGACATTGTGGATGCAGGACAAATGTTTGTTAGTTAGAAGACATATTTGATGATGGATAGAAAATTGATGTTAGTTATTGATGATTTTGATTTTTCTATGCTTGGAGGCTTCATATTTTTAACAATCCTTTTTGATGTAGCAAATAGACATTATGCACCAGGGTATTAACAACCAAGGGGGCATTGTATCTATCACGTGGAATTTGACTTGACATACAAAGAATATTCTTGCTCATACCAGACATACAAAAAACTTTGTTTAAAATATATGGTTGGGTTGTGTTAAAACTTTTCAAACCAATTACACTAAGAGGTATGAAATACCTAACATGCAACTGCTACATGAATTGTCTTAAAACAACTTCCATACACTCAATAAAGAAATTATTTACCATGGTATCATCACAAAAACATCTTACAAACAACAAACCAAAATGATGCTCAATTGCCCCCATTCCTTCTTCTCTAAATCCTTATGGACATCCTTGAGAAATCTTGGGAATGAGTCAATAAAATAAATCATAAAGATAAGATTCTAAAAAGATAAAACAAAGTTGTAGTATCACTTGCCATATCTATTTTGAGGTTTCAGGCTATTATTCATTGTTGATCATGTCTATCAACATAGGAACAGATTCGTTAAGGCATATCTCAAGATGTTGTTGGTGAATTGTCAAAATATAGGTAGTTAACATTTTTTCATTATTTTCATTTGTTTGTAATCAAATCTTTGTGATTGTTTGCTTGCAAATTATAGCTTTTAATGTTCCCTCTATTTTGTGAAAGGGTGAAGATGACAATTTGTTTATTATGGATCGTGATGATGGAGTTAGGACCTTTTTTATTTTCTTGAGTTTTTATGATATTTTTTTGTTTTCAAGGGACTAACCAAGGGCATCAGTGGCTCATCAAAGACAAGCCCTACCTATGTTGTACACACAGAGGCTCGTAGTTCACTTGGTTTGATAAGAAAATGTGTTTGATCTTTTTCTATTTTGTGGATGTTTTTTTGGATTTTGAAAATTTTGACTAAGTCAAAAGAAAGCATGATAAACACCTAAGGGGATTGACCTAAGGCCTTGGGGGTTGATAAACCTTGCCTATGTTGTACATGCAAAGACCACATAGTTCGACCTAGTTGACTCAATGCATAACATGTTCAAACAATGTTGATATCTTATATTGATATTGTATTCTTGATTCTAGAGGATATGTTGTAGGAAATCTACTTGAACTAGCCGCGAGGTTCAAGCAAATGTTGATATCTTAGAATTGTAAGTGAAGGAATAATCCAAAGTTGTTGTTTTTATTTTGTTATTTTTCAAATGTTTTTTATTTTTGATAGTTTTGACCATGATAGGATGCACAAAGATTTAATCCATGGCCTGTTGGAAATAGGATGTCATTTAATTGCAATCCTAAACATTATTTATTTCATGTATCTCCTAAGTCCTTAGAATATGTTCATCAATACTAGGATTATGAAGAGATTAATATTTGATGAAATAATCATGTTGAGGGTGTCCATTTTGAGTTCCTAAATAATAGGGGCTCATGGGGTGCCTACATGGTAGGTGACACTCACCTTGAGTTTAGTTAACTATTTAGAGTAAGAGATAACACTTTTGAATGCATGTAAAGATCCTAGGAGTTAGGAATTGATGTTTGCATGCATGAAGTTCAGTTCAGTCCAATTCAGATAAGTTCAGATCATTTTAGTTTAGTTCAGTTTAGTTCAGTTCAATTAGTTTTAGTTGAATGCTAGTTTACTTCAGTTAACTTGGAATGCGTGGCTAATGACTTGAGTTGCATAACATATAACATGGACTACCTTCAATTAACAAGGGATGACCATTCTTGAATGAATGGTGTTGAGAAATGTTTCAGTTAACAAGATATGACTTGGACCCAACTTGGGCACTCAAGTTGGCTTCTTGGAATTAACTCATTTGCATGTTGAGATATTTCAGAAGGCTCAGTTAAGTGGGACCACTTTTGGGTGCCTACTTTGAGGATGAAGCCTTGAAGATATTTATTGAATAGAGGTTGAGTTGCTACTTCAATTTGGGACGCCCAAATGCATGAAGATGAGGATTTGAAATTGTTCTTCATGACATAACTCTATTTGCATGAGATAGGCATACCTTTTAGGGATAGGGCTTGAGCATTGTAATTGTAACTCAGTTGGAGTTTACAAAGTCAATTAAATCCTATTTATCTCAAGCAAGTTGAAGAGAGTTGAAATTAGTTTTTATTGCATGTGTGAAGAAGTTTTGGTGAAGGAAAAAGAGGCATTCTTAAGCAAGAATTGGAGCTATTGTAATCTACTTCAGAGATTGAATAATAGAATAACTCTTGGTGGAGTTTTTTCCTAAAAGGGTTTCTCCATGATACATGCTTGTGTAATCTTTCTAATATCCTGTCTACTTCTTCTATCAACTTCTATCTACATTCTACAAACAATACAATGGATTAATCAGATAATCACCCTCAAAGAACATGTAACAAAAGGAAAAGCTTATTTAGATTAGCAATGTTAAAGTTTTACAAAGTATTGAGCTAAGAAAAACACCTCAATTTTCAACATTTGGTATTAGAGCTGAGGTTGGGTAGAGTATTGGGATGCCTTTCTTTTAAAATATTGGAGGTTTTTTGACTTAGTGGGAGCTTTTATTATTTTTGTTATTTGTTGATTTTGGAAATATGTTTTGTTACAATGAATTCTCATTTAGATATTGAAAGGTTCAATGGATCTAACTATGAAATGTGGAAACAAAAAATGGAAAATCTTCTTAAAGAAAGAGATGAGTGATTAGTAGTTAATAATGAGACAAGGACACCTAAAACTATTTCAGATGAGGATTGGGATACGTTAGATAAAAAGGAAAGAGGAACAATTAGATTATGTCTTGTTAATGTTGTTCTCTAGAATGTTTCAAATGAAAATACTGCATATAAATTGTGGAAGAGAATAGGGGATATTTATAGAACTAAAAGTCTCACCAATAAGTTGTATCTGAAAAGGAAGTTGTATTCATTAAGAATAAAAGATGGTGAATCTGTTGCACAACATTTAAATGCTTTCAATTTAATTCTCAATCAATTAGCATCTATAGATGTAAGGCTCTAAGGATAAATGCATTTTGTTACTTTGTTCTTTACCAAATTCTTGGGAAAATCTAATAGTTGCTATCAGTGGTAGTGGTACAGATCCTAAGATGGACAATATCATTCCTACTCTCCTATTAGAGGAGATGAGGAGGAAGTCTAGAGAGGGAATCCAAGATGCCTTGTTTGTAAAAGATAGGCTTGAGAAAAAGGAACCTAAGGGAGACAAGGAAGGAAAGGGTAAGTCTAAAGAATGGTCTAAAACCCCTAGTAAGAGTAAGGTAATTTGTTGGAACTGTGGGAAACCAAGGCATGTGAAGAAAGATTGTAAGAACAAGAAATAAAGTTTTGATTCTTCTATAGATGAATCCTCAAATTTCAGTAATGATGCATTGGTTATTTTAGTTAATATTATTTGTGATAAATCTTTGCTTTATGTTTCAAAGTGATCTTCATGGAGAGGATGGTAGTCACGATTCCATGTGTAACTCGGTACCACATTTAAGTGGGAGCTGTTGGCAATGACATGGATACATCATTGGTAAGGTTATCTTCATGTGATTAAGGATATGGTTTTTTATTGGTTTAGAGTGGTTCTTATTATGTCATGGTTTACTCTTGATATGCATTTACAGTTTGGCATATTACATGTTCTCTTGAGACGAGCACATACGTTATGGTGCATGTGATCTCCTAAGAGGAGATGGTTAGATCATGGATTTCATGTTTATGTTCAAGATTGGAGCTTTGACATTGATCTTGTGTAGTTCTCTTAGGTATTGGGTACATTAATCATTTTCTTGATTACTTCATGAAAGTGTTGTGTTGCATTTGGAGTTTGGCATGGATTGGTTGGTTACAGGTCCTCGTGGATACTTGGAGAAATAGGTGAGGCTTGATTTCTCTTATGGTTAGAGACATGTGTTGGAATGGATACAAGCAAGAAATTTTTTTTCAACAAAAAAGACCGAGGAGCCTACACCCTGGTTGAACGTGAGTTCAACACACTCAGTGGTTACACATGCCTTTGAAAAGGTAGTTTGGTTATAGAGACTTGGGAAAGGTATTGCTTTTAATTGCAAGTAAGTTAAACTTGAATGTGATAGTTAGAGTGCTATGTGTTTAGCCAAAAAAATCCTATGTATTATGCTCATACTAAGTATGTTGGTGTTAAGTATCACTTTGTGCGAGAAATGGTTGAGAGTGGGAATGCATTAATTGAGAAAAGTCTACACTATAATTAATATTGTAGATTATCTTATGAAACCAGTTTCTATAGATAAGTTCTCTTGGTTTTAATCATTTTCTTGGATCTTCATGATTATGCAGGTTGCGTTTGAAGTTAGCATGGATTGATTAGTTGGTGCAGGAAGGCCATTGGCCTTGAGTCATGTCCTTGTTTTATATTTATTATTCTTGTTTAGAATAATTGCAATGTACAATATCAAGTGGGAGAATTTTGGAAATAGGATGCCATTTAATTGTAATCCTAAACATTATTTATTTCACGTATCTCCTAAGTGCTTGGAATGTGGTCATCAACACTAGGATTAGGAAGAGATTAATATTTGATGAAATAATCATGTTACTTGACATTTGTAATTAATTCTAAATGTTAGGAGCATGTGAGGGTGTCCATTTTGAGTTCCTAAATAATAGGGGCACATGGGGTGCCCACATGGTAGGTGACGCTCACCTTGAGTTCAGTGAACTATTCAGAGCAAGAGATAACACTTCTAAATGCATGTAGAGATCCTAGGAGTTAGGGTTTGATGTTTGCATGCATGAAGTTTAGTTTAGTTTAGTTTAGATTAGTTAAGTTCAGATCGGTTCAGTTTAGTTCAGTTCAGAATCAATTTAGTTCAATTTAGTTCAGTTCAGCTATGGTTTAGTTATCTTCAGTTAGTTTTAGTTGAATGCTAGTTGACTTTGGTTAACTTGGAATGCATGGATAATGACTTGAGTTGCATGATAGATAACAGGGACTACCTTTAATTAACAGGGGATGACCATTCTTGCATGAATGGTGTTGAGAAAAGTTTCAGTTAACAAGAAATGACTTGGACCCAACTTGGGCGCCCAAGTTGGCTTCTTGGAATGAACTCCTTTGCATGTTGAGATATTTCAGAAGGCTTAGTTAAGTGGGACCACTTTTGGGTGCCGACTTTGAGGATGAAGCCTTGAAGATATTTACAGAATAGAGGTTGAGTTGCTACTTTAGTTTGGGATTCCCAAATGCATGAAGATGAGGATTTGACATTGTTCTTCATGACATAACTCTATTTGCATGAGATAGGTGTACCTTTTAGGAATAGGGATTGAGCATTGTGATTGTAACTTATTTGGAGTTTACAAAGTTAATCAAATCCTATTTATCTCTATAACACTGCTAGAAAAATGCCATAACAGATTCAAAGCAAACAACAATGCAATCTTTAAACTCTAAAGTTAATCTAAGTTATATCAACAAAGCAAAAAGGAAATAAAAATGAAAATAAGGAACAATCTCACCCAATATCTACACCATTCCATGATTGATCTCCGTTGTCCTTCTCCATTTTGTTGTAGTAGTATTCTTTCCCTCAAATTTTCAATATGTGTGCAAGCATAGCCTAATTGTTGTGATAAAGATGAAACATTGAAGATTCAAGATAATTTCTCTAAAAGTCATATGATTTTGAGAGAGATAGAATGATGAAAGACAAATCAATTTATAGAAAATTGATCATTCGAATGACTAGCCAGGATTGAAAGATCAATGGATGGTTGAGATTAAAGATTGGACATGCATTGTGATGACTGTTAGTACTAACATGAGTGATAAAAACTAAGAATAGAAATTAAAGATTAAATAATGATTTAATCTTCAATTTTGATTTTTGAAAACAAAAGAATAATGTTTGCATGACAAAGATAAAGATAGAATTAAAGAAAAAATTTGTTCGAACACACACACAAGATTTAATTAATTAAATAAAGATATTTAATTAATATGCATGTACACACAAATGAGTTAGAAATAGACGATTGACTACTTATTGTTGTCCCTGAGTATTATTTGGCATTAATGTCATAACACCAAAGTTGAGGTATCAGGTTGTGCACATGGTGATCTTTTGATTTAGTTCTGTTTGCATGAGTTTATACATCCATACTATTCTATTTTGGCATCATCACTTGCACATGGCATATTTCAATGATTGATGTGTTTCTCAGTTTGGTATGATGATAATTCTTGATTGCATCTCCACTTGGCATACTTGGTTGGTTCACATCACGGTGGTATTGATTTGGTGATTGCAAATGTAATATGGGTATTGATGAGCCAAGTCTTTGGCACATTTTGATCATACTTTTATAAATACTTTGCTGTTTTTATTATGCTAAAACAAACATTCAGTCTATTTATGGGATAGGATATAGACCTTTTTATGACTTAAATATGATGAGTATATTATGATAAGAAATCCCATGATTATTACCTTTAATGTTTTATTAGTCTGATAAATACTTTATGGCTTTTTGTGATCATAAACCTTCCTGCAGCCTCAACTACCAAAACTTCCTGCAGCCATATCTGAAACAATGTTTGCCTTCGTTTAATACTTAATGAATGAATGAATAAAGTAATGGATTGTCTTAAAGGATGAACGTGTTGAGCTAACCTTCTTCCTTAGGAAAAGATGGCAAGATATTTTGTAGGTACCATGATTGAAGGAAGGGAATTCAATTTCCACTTGAAGAATTGAAGACCAAATCCACAACGACTGGTTCAATAGCAAAAGATGAGGAGACAATTTCAACTCATCCGCCATGCAGGGAGAGTGTTCTAGAAATCTAGGCCAGACATCTTGGTGGTGCATGAATCCAAGATTATGGCACTTTAAGACTGCTAAACCAATTTGACTTAGTTCTTACATTGTCATTCACCTCTTTACTTAAGTTAGTTAAATGTAATAAATGCCTCCTGTTTTATAAGGAAGGTTGGTTAGTAGTTAGTATCAATTTTTAATAAATAGCCCATTCTCCTTCAGAGAAGGGGTTGGCTAAGAAAATCTCTATTGTAACACACTTTCAGTCTTAGAAATTTAGCCAAGAGATTGTGCCATGTACTTGTTTACATTGAATCAATAAAGCTTATGAAGTTTTTCACCTAATCTGTTGTCTACTTTTGGCACTACCCAAGGGGGCCCACTTAGGGAACTGTCCATACTTTTATTTTGCAAGTTAGAATAGCTGCATTTCCCTTCATAGAAGTTAATGTGACTGTTCCTGCAACCACTAGGAGCAGAATAGGTTATCTTTCGAGTTTTTCATTTCCAAAGCAAAGTTAAATAGTAAAGTTGTTTTCAGTACTTAAATTCCAGTATAAGGCATTTTAGGAATCATGCATGTCTGGAAGGGTGATTAGTGCATATCTTGTTGTCCAATTTCAAGTTTATGTCCCTGGGTTGATAATTAAATAAGGTTCTTTAGTAGGTCATGATTGCCAGTTGTGATGTTTAATCCCTGAGTAGAGGAATTCATGTTCCTAGTTATTGAGTTGATTAAAGAACACTACAGGTATCTTTGTGAGGAAATCTTTTGTAGGTGGAAAAGTTTGTTTTCTTAAAGATAATAATGAAGTGGAAAAAGGTGGCAATGATAATGTTTTATAAAGTCAAAACTAAAAATTCCTTGCATTGTCGGTGGTAATTATTTTTTGTCTGAATGGGAATTTTTCCCATCATTATTCACAGATATGAAAAATCATTATGTCGAAATTGAAAGCTTCTATGAAG
The DNA here is from genome assembly GCA_007258455.2 of Sequoia sempervirens. Classification (NCBI taxonomy): domain Eukaryota; kingdom Viridiplantae; phylum Streptophyta; class Pinopsida; order Cupressales; family Cupressaceae; genus Sequoia; species Sequoia sempervirens. Next base: position 154,206,988 of record VDFB02271358.1, read on the forward strand.
CTTTGATGAGCATCGGTGTTTGTTTCATTTGCATTTTACCCTAATCATAGTGATGACAGAGGTTGTTTCAGGTGTCGGTTGGATGGGCAAGAAGTTGCAGTAAAGAGAAAATCAATGAAAAGTTTTTGGGCATTCAGTTAATGTTTGATTCAGAGCTATGGAAAGAAGGGTTTGGTAATTCATTTGTTGACTGTGCAGACAAAATATGATGTAGCAATAATAGTGTTTCCTTTTCAAGTCAAATGGTTGCACACTCCAAGTTGTTAACAGGTGTTTTCGTTCCCTTAATACTTGTTTTTTTTGGTTAAGTTTTTTTAAAAAAGAAGGGTTCAGGTTTGATTTACCTAGTTATGATTTTGTTAAAATAATGACCACTGTTAAGAGGTCAATTTTTCCTGTGGTTTCTTCCGTGGTTTGTCTATCCAAGCATGCATATTTCATTGCATTATTATCTTAATCTTGATTTGGGTATGAAGTTTTCAGTGTGATTAACACACATTCAGTTTTCATGCATTTGGTTAATATGCTAAATCATTGTGGGTTTTTGTAAATATAATCCAAATCTGGATCATTTATGGTCAGTTATGAGTAAACCTTCTTTGATTAATGTCTGCATACAATAGAGCATTGTATTATTAACCCTGGTTTAGATATGGTGAACAAGGCTACAATATGATTACCATTCTGTTATTTGTTAAGGAAAGACAAATCAGTTATGAAGATGGCAGTTCATTCTGTAGTTTATCAAAAAATTTAAGAGTAATGTATCTATATGTACTCAAGACAGGATGAAGTGAGTGGTTTTTTTTTATCATGATCTGTGAGATACAAGTGAAAACAGTTTTGTTAATTGTCATTCTTGCATGAAAAATGTAAAATTTTTTAAAAGATGACATAGATTTATTCTTGATAATAGTGATTTGTTCTTGAAAGCACTTTAGTGCTTAGTTACTTTCAGACCTCTAATTCTGAAGTGATGGCAGAATAGAGGGTGATTATGAAATGAAACAGAGACATATACTCTGTATTTGTTGAATTTTTTGACTTATACTGAAGAAGTTGTAAGCCAGTGAGGCAAACCATTAGTCTATTAGTGAGATAGCACATTTATAATATGCCAGTGAGACACTATAATTGTTAAATTGATAAGATAAGGCCAGTGAGGCCAATTTCAAGTGGTTTTCTACCCCAAAGGACTTAGGAAAATTTCTTTGTGTCAAAAGTTCTGTGTTGATTGCTTTCTTTATTTAGCAAAATGTTTGAATTATCTTGAAAGTTTACATTTTAAATCCAGTTGTTTTTTATAATTGATTCACCCCCCTCTCAGTGATCACCATACTCTAACAATTGTGACTGTGAGATTACTCGTGAAAGCCACTTAGACATTAAATCCTCAGTTAACTGACTGATTAAAATAGATGTCGAGTCAAGTAAGATTGAATACTTAGATAATTTGCACAATTATCTAAATATAGAAGAATGTGTTTGAAATAGATTTTATGAATTAAATATTTTATTTAATTCAAGATTTGATATTTGAAGAATAATTAAATAAATAAGATTTATTTAATTAGATAATAAAGAGGTTAAATGAATAATTAAATAAATAAAAAATTTATTTAATTATAGTTGAATTATGATAAAGCATAAATTAAATAAGAATTTATTTAATTTAAAAGTAAGGATAAAGCTAGTTAGTGATGTAATTAAATAAAAAACATTTTATTTAATTAGTCAGATAGAATAAAGAAAATGAGAATTAATTAAATAATTAAGATTATTTAATTAATAGATGAATTAAGGTTAAGGTAAATTAATTAAATAATTAGATTTATTTAATTAATAAAGAAATGAAGAAATTTAGAAAATAATTAAATAATTGACATTATTTAATTATGACTATGAAGAATACAAATTACAAAGAATATTGAAGTCACAAGCTTAAACCAGATTTCGATGTCTACATTTGCCCCTCTTTGATACAATGCTATTTTATCATATTGGGTCAAAGAATAAAAAATAATATGCCCTAGTCATGCCCTGGTGTAAAACAAGTGAGGGTATGCCCCCTCGAGAAAATTGACAAATTTTCAAAAAAAATCAAAAACTTTGGAAATAGCCCCAATTAATCAATTTGATGGTTAGAAATACAATGGAGTTTATGGAGTTGAATTTGGATGTGTTTAGGACGTGTAAGAGTCATTTGAAATTGGAAGTTTACACATCAAGTAGAAAAGAATACCACCAAAACCCTAGGTATAAATAGAAAAAGGGGTAAAAACTAATTCATTTTTACCCACATAGCTTTGAGATTCAAGAGTTTGCTTCGGGTTTGCTAGCAAAGATGTCTCTAGTACCACACCCACCATCGCGCATATAGGATTTGGATCTTCAAGCGACGTAAACGACGTGAACCTTTTGGTATGTACTTGATTATCAACTTTTGAATTTTCGATTCTCGCACATTTTAATGCATTTTATTTCAATTTTTGTGATGCATCATTTTTATGAAACACCGCATGTGAATGCGTAATCAACACATTTGCATGCGAAATGACGCATATGCAATTATACATTTGTGGTTATAGTGTAGTTTTTTAAATTGCAACACATTTGTATTTTAAATCGATGCATATGATAAATCGTAATGCATTTGCGTTTAGCATAGACACTCTTTTTTGTTCAGCACATGTAAAAATAGTTTAACACATTTGATATATAATCATCGCATGTGCATGTAGAGTAGATGTTATTATGCATTTGTGTAAATAGTCGCATGTGAATTTTGCACGCATTTGCTAATGTTGTACGTAGTTGTGATATGAAATGACACATTTGCATAATAATGACGCATTTTCCTATCTTGATTGCTGAATGGAATTCTTTTTTATGCTGACGTGAGGCATGTATAATGCCGTTGTAGGAGAGTCGCGACTTTGACTTTCCACTTCCATGACAGTTTACGAACTGCAAAAAAGCAGTTTCTATAGCATCTTGGTTTGTATCATGTCACGTTCATGCCCACCATTTAGGTGAACCAAGGTCTACTGACGGTGCTATGTTAACGATGGCACTCAGAGACTTCTTCATTTCATTTGCCTACTGGAGAGGCTACAGTCACATTAGAGGATGCATACAGGATCCTCAAGCTACCCATTAGAGGTACGAGAGTGATGTATGATACATAGATGGGTTTTGCCGAGATCTGTAGATATTACCCTCATGGTGACATTAAACAACTAGGTATAGACCACTATGAGATTAGGTGGCATGTGCTAGTGCAAAGATATAGGTAGTTAGATTGTTTGTTATGTACATTGATTGGTGGTATAGTCCTCCTTGACTGTAGAGGTCATGGATTTCCTATGGAATGGAGGGAGATGCTAGTAGGTATGCTAGAGAGACGAGAGGTCTATGCTTGGGGCCCTTGTCTTTTAGCCATGCTATATTTCCATCTGCATGATATTGCATATAGAGAGGCTTAGTTGATGAGCTGTGGTACCACGCTCCTGATGGTATGGTCGTGGGAGCATATTGCTATTTTCTTTCCACTCGTGATAGTTGATGTGCAACAGGGGTCACCATACACCTTTCGTTACGTAGGGGCGATTACACAACATCATGTTGGGGACATCAGATACTATAGACATGTTATTGACCTGATGGTTCAGTTTACATGGAGGCCATACTTGTAGTGCCAAGTGTGGTCTGATGAGGATGATCATTTGAAATTTTGTCGTCAGACAGTTTTTGGTTGGGCAAATAGTTTCACATGTGCATATTATAGTGAGAAATTTTTCGGATAGGGTGTTACGTCAGTTTGGAGAGACTCAGGATGAGCCCAGAGGATGAAAAAAGTTTGTGAGGTCCTCTTGAGAGACCAACCTTTGGGGTGTAGAGATTCCAGTTGCCACTACCAAGGTTGATATTGATGCATTGTAGCTAGTGAGGTGGGGGTGGAGAGATGGTTTGGAAGATCCGGGCACGACCAAGGCATATGATCGGTGGTGGGCAATTCACAAGCCCATTCCCTTGATAGACCCAAATTAGGATGCGCTGGTAGAGCGGCGAGGGATAGGACCGCATGACAGGCGTGGTAGAGGTAGAGGTTGTAGAGGTAGTAGTGGTCGCGATGATGATGCAGATGGTTGTGGAGGTGGCCAGATGGGTGGCAAGAGAGGGAGATGTGGGTAGAGGGGTGGTGATCCACCATTATCACCTATCCATGAGGAGCGATTAGAGGTAGAGCATGTGTCTATGTTAGACATTGGCAGAGGCGAGGAGGAGGTACATGTTGATGTTGGGAGAGAGGAGATTCTAGCTGAGGAGGTCAAGATTGGAGGAGAGGAGCATGCAAGTTAGGATGATATTCCAGAGGAGCATGGGGAGGACGAGGCCAACAGGGAGGAGGCTGAGATTGGTTTGCTTGGTGTATACTAGGATGATGACTAGGAGCATGAGGTCTGGGATAGGATTTTGGAGGAGTTGGATCATGATGATGATGGACTAGAGTGGGTGAGACAGGATGACACAGGGGCAGTTGATCTAGACATTGCTACACTTTGTGCTCAGCTTACATCTTTAGAGGAGCAGATGAGAGTTTTGATGTTTGAGCAGGATGGACTACGAATAGAGAGAGATAGAGCTTATATGAATAGAGATTAGGTTGTAGCTCAGAGACAAGAGACCAAGCAATGGTTTTCAAAGATCTGAGCTTTATGTAGTTGCCCAATAGATGCATTTTCCAGAGAGTTAGTTAGATCTGTTGAGAGGGCCACTTACTACAGAGATTTGTATGAGGCAACAGTTCCTCTAGAGGGATGGGCTTCAAGTTTTTCACAGGAACGCAGTGACAGGTCTCAGACTAGGACCCACACTAGGACTGCTAGCACTAAGGGGGTTGAGTAGCCACACAAATCTGGTCCATATGATAGGCCTCCTTCAGGACATAGGTCATTAGGGTCTTGACATCATTCATTTGCACATTCGAGCCATGCGAGCAATGATAGTTCTGGATAGAGACATTTTTTTATATGTATTTGAGACATTGTATTCTAATCATATAGCCTGCGGGCTTCATATTTATTTGATACAATATGACATTGTTATGTGACACATTTTGAGCAATATATATATATATATGTGATTTTGGTGGCGATTCTCATGATCTGCAATTCTATTTATGATTATGCAGTCTTTTATTCATGCATGTTATTGTCTATATGATATGCCTATGTGATGAATGATCTTTTGTACATTATGATGTGTTTATGTAGCTTATGATATGATGTTGATTCTATATGATGATGTATGCATTAATTTCTTATGGTATCATGTGATGTTATAGATGCAATTAATGCTTATAAGATGTAATGAGATTTTTAAATGTACAATGCTATCTATATGTGATGTTAAACATTTGATGGTGATGGATGTAATGTGATGCATGTATTTACATTTATTATGTACATGTAATGTTTTCATTATGTAATCAATGATAATGGATGCCTATTATGCCATGATTTTTATGTTTGCAATGATATATTCTTGATTTGCAATCTATGATATTTACATGATGTTTCTAACATGAATGCATATGTAGGATGCTTTACATTTTTTTGTGTCAGAGGACTTTGTCATAATGCAAGAAAGAAGAAATGTTAGTGCGGAAAGAAAGAAAATGAATAATAAAAAGACTATGATGTTAGTATTAGTAAATATTTGATGTTTCACCGTATCACAAGAAGGATTTGCACTTATCATCATTGGGTGGGACTAATGCAAATAGAGATAAAAACAATGATATGACATAGATCAAGGTGTGTAAAGTCATCCACCTGCTAACAACAAACAATTGCAAACAAGTATTGTCTTTAACTCATACTAAGGGCACAATTGCCCTAGTCTTTTTGTCAAGACAAACCACAGGCAACAAACAAATAAAAAGATGAGTCATGAGACATCATCGCTCCTCTAAATCCTTCATGGGACATCCTTGAGGAAACTAGTAACATGACTCAAAATCCAAGTTAAAAGACAATTGTCAAACAATAGTCAAAGAAAATAGAATTCTGATACATCGTTGCTTCTCTAAATCCTTCATGGGACATCCTTGAGAAAGCTAGTAACAGGATTCCAATCATAAAACTTCAAATGAAATGATAAGATAAATAAGCCATAAAATAAATAAGCCAATAAAATATTTTCCAAAACTTGATCTGTTTTGTTTTGATTTGTTTTGATTGTCAAGATAATTGATTGATAAGACCTGGTTTCAAGAAAAACACATGCCGATTAAGATGCTGAGTCTAGTTTCAAGTTTATGACTATCTGTATAAGGCTTGACAAAAGCCTTGTTTCAAAAATACATGTATCATATAAGACGTTGAGTTTGATGCCATTGATGTGGTAACCTGTGTAAGGCATGTTTAATTTGTTTGACAATGTCTGTATGTAGGAAGGACTCATCCTGCATAAGACAGATTATTTTGGGTATTGCTTTGGAAATTTGTTTGATTTGATTTGATGAGTTTGTTGACTTATTGATCTTGTTGTTGCATGACTTGATATGATGTGCTGACAATTGAATGTGTGTGATAATGAAACCTAAAGGACTGAGCTAGTGCAACCTCGGGGGCTCATCGATTGATGGCCTTACCTACGCTACACACGCAAAGACCTTGTAGTTTGACTACACTTTGAATGACAAGACTGACTACAAAAGCTTGATTTGTATAAAGATATCTGACATGTGCGGTAGTGCATGACAATGAACCCTAATGGACTGACCTAGTGCGACCTCGAGGGCTCATCGATTAATAGCCTTCCCTACGTTATACACGTAGAGACCTCGTAGTTTGACATGACCAATGACCTTGTCTTATAAACAAATGGATTGAATCATGATTTTATACAAACAAACCTATAATGACTGACATAATAGCTTGAGGGAACATCGGTAGATGGCCTTGCCTACATTTAGTCACAAAGGCAACACAATTCAACAAATGACACAGACTGACAAGTGCGACTGACTCTGACTCTATTTTTGGATTTTTGACATGTGATTTTTTTAATCTTTTTGAAGTTTTCTAATGTTTTTGGGATTTTTTGATGGGTTTACATCTTCAACATAGCCAATGTAGGAACCATTATATGACATAGGTCAAGTGCTTGCCCCTAGTCGAGCATAAGACTAACTGATTATGGGTAGGATAGGATGGGGTATATGGAATGCACTCTATGTCAAACGTTCCAAGGTGTAGGAAAATACTACCATTTATTATGAATGGTATGGACAAGAGATGGATAGGATAGATATGTACAAGATTAGGTGGTATGTAAGGGATACAAGATATGTACAGGGATAGATGATATGTATAGGGCTAGGGTGATATTTACAAGGATGCAGGATATGTACATGGATAGATGATATGTACAGGGATACATGATATGTACAAGGATAGATGATATGTACCTAGAAGTTAGATTAGAATAACGGTAGACAAAGGAGCAATGTCAAATACACATAGCGCTTGTTTGCTAGGTTTTCCACCATGGTACTTATCCAAAGCACCACCGAAGTGGTTTTCACTATTGGATGAATTATTTCTCTTTACTATTTTTCTTGATATTTATGATATTTATGATTTTTTTTTTTTGTTACTAAGATGCCTATTTTCCAGGTTTTCACCTAAGTAACAATTTTTTATTTTATTTTATTTTTATTAATTTTTGGTTTAGATAAGGCTCTTAGAAGCTATGCATAGAACTTCTTTAGATGAAGACTGTTGATAGGGCCTGACAATGGTTCTCCTTTAGAAGTAGATATTTGATATGCTTCTGATCCAAAGGATTTTGTGACAATGTAGGGTCCCAACCAGTTAGGTTCAAACTTCCCTAGTTTCTCTTGTTTAGCTTGATTCTTAGGATTATCCATTAAGACCAAGTCACCAATGCCAAATTTTCTATTCAAAACCTTTCTATTATAGTTGCAACAAAGATGATTCTAATATGCTTGGAGATGGTCTAATGCTTTATGCCTTTTCTCATCTAGAAATTACAGCTTATGTAGTCTTGACTCTCAGTAATCTTCATCATTAATGTCCTTTCAATGATACCTTCAGGGAAGGAATCTCAACCTCAATAGGAAGAATGGCTTCAAAACCAAAGACTAGAGAATATGGTGTGGCACTAGTGGGAGTACGGATGCTTGTGCGATATGCCCACATGGCTGGATTGAGTTGTAAATGCCAATCTCTGCCAACATCATTGACAGTCTTCTTGAGAATTCTTATGATATTTTTATTAGATGCCTCAACTTGACTGTTACCTTGTGGGTAATATGGAGTGGAAAAATGATGTTGGATATGGAATTCTTCATAGAGATGATAGACTTCTTAGTTCTTGAATGGACAACCATTATCTGTGATGATGGATTGTGGTACACCATATCAAAAAATGATATAGTTAAAGATGAACTTAGAAATTTGTGTGCCAGTGATGTAGGTCATGGGTATAGCTTCAATCCACTTTGTAAAATACTCAATGGTGGTTATGATGAACTTATGACCATTAGATGATGTAGGATGGATCTTTCCTATGAGGTTGTGTCCCTATTGGGTAAAAGGCCATGGTGACATTATGGGATGGAGCTCTTGTGTTGGTGCATGTATCAAATCTCCATGTATTTGACATTGGCGACATTTCTTTACAAAGATATAAAAGTTTTTTCCATGGTAAGCCAATAGTAACCCAATCTCATAATCTTCTTAGCTAGAGTAGGACCGCTAGAATGGGAACCACATATATCCTCATGCACCCCACACAAGGTTGCTTGTGCTTCATCGGTATCAAGACATCTAAGTAAGGTATTGTCTAGGGTTCGTCTATATAGGGTGTCTTTGACAATGGTGTATTTGGCTGATTTGTGAAGGAATGTACTACGTTGGTTATTGGAAAGGTCAGGAGGAATAATCTTGGCATTGAGGTAGTCATAGATATCTTTATACCATGGAGAATTAGGACCAAAAATATCACATACCATCTCAAATTTTGGGATATCGTAGGTAGGGACCAAAAGTTGTTCTACCAAGAATTCAAACTTTAGCACGTTGCTAGGAATGTCAAGAAGTGATGCAATAGTAGCCATAGAGTTTGCTGCCCTGTTGTGAATACGAGGTACTTGATGAAATTCAACCTTTTCAAAGTACTCCTTAAAACTATCTGCCATGCGTTTATATGGAGCAAGCTTTTCATCCTTAGTTTCATAATCATCATTTACCTATTTGATTACTAGTTGAGAATCACCATACACCTATAGGTTCTTGATTTTCCAGTTGACTGCCATACGTAACCCTGTCACAAGAGCCTCGTATTCTGCTATGTTGTTGGTACATGGAAATACAATCCTCAATGACTTAGGAATGGAATCACCCTATGGTGTGATGAACAATATTCCAGCCCTTGAGCCATGATTTGTATGAAAGCCATCAAAGTATAGTTTCTAGGTTGTGCTTGTGTCAATCGTGAATATAAACTCATCAGGAAAATATTCCACTAAAGGATGATCTACTTGTATTGGTGCATCAAATAATTGATCAATAATGACCTGTCCCTTGATAGCCTTTCTTTCTATGTACAAGATGTCATACTCACTAAGTATCATAACCCATTTGGCCAGTTGCCTTGTTAATGTTTCTTTGCTCAGAAGATATTTAGAGGATCTATCTTTGCTACCAACATTGTTTGATGGTTCAAAATATAGTGCCTTAGTTTTTGAGTAGAAAATACTACCACAAGACAAGCACGCTTAATGGTACTGTAATTGAGTTCATAACCTACTAAGGTGCGACTGATATAGTATATTGCTCTTTCATGACCTTCATTGTCATTATGTGCTAGAAGTGCTTCTAGTGCTGAATTGGTTGCTAATATATAGAGAATCAATGGTCTTCCTTCAATAGGTGGAATTAGGATTGGTGGTGTGAGTAAATAATCCTTAATAAGCTAAAAAGCTTCCTGACACTTACTTATCCACACAAAGGGTACTCCTTTTCTGAGTAAATGTTGAAATGGATTTGTTTTATCTACCAGCTATACTATGAATCTTCTAATGGATTGCAATCTCCCTTGTAATGTCCTTAATTGACTAAGATTAGCTGGTGGAGGAATGTCTATGATTGTTTTTACTTTAGCCGGATCTACTTCAATGCCTCATCTGGAGATGGTATACCCTAAAAGCTTTCCTGATTTCACTCCAAATACACACTTCTTCGGATTCAATCTCACTTTATACTCTTCAAGCCTTTGAAATATATTGTCTAAAACATGTAAATGATCTGATCTTATTAGTGATTTAACAATAAGGTTATTGACATAATCCTCCATAAGAGTGTGTACAAGGTCATGAAAAATAGTAGTCATAGCTCGCTGGTAGGTTGCTCCAACATTCTTGAGTCCGAAGGGCATAACACTTCAACAATAGGTTTCCCAAGGACATGTGAAAGCTATTTTAGGTTGGTCTTCAGTTGCAATTTTAATCTGATTATATCCTAAAAATCCATCCATAAGTGACAACATCTCATAACCTATTGTTAAGTCGACAATCATATCTATGTTGGGTAGTGGAAAGTCATCCTTTGGGCATGCTTTGTTGATATCTCTAAAATCTATGTAGATGCAGATGCACCCTATTGGTTTAGTGACTGGTACCAAATTAGAAATCCAATCAACATAGTCTATTGATTTGATGAAGCCAACATCTAAGAGTTTCTTGAGTTTAGCCTTAACTAGTAAAGCAATCTGTGGATGCATTTTCCTCAACTTCTATTTGACTAGTTTTATACTTGGTTGCAAAGGCAAATGATGTAGTACTAGTTCAGGATCTAGCCCAGGAATTTTTGCATATGAACAAGAAAAAATTATGTTTCTTTGTGTAAAGAAATTGTGGTACTCTGGTTGCTCTACTTTTGTTAATGATGTTGCAACATACACTAGACAGGGATTCTCTTTTGTGCCTATATTGATTTCAACTAACTCTTCCACTAGCATAGGTGACTTTTCTTGCGCAACAGGGAGAATATTCAAGCCTCCATCTATAGGTGCCTCAGAGAGGTTTTCACCTTTAGATATGTCCTTTATTTTATCTTTTTAATTGTCTAAAGGTGCTTTTCAGTTTTCACCTAGAGACTCATCTTTTTAATATTTTTGATTCTTTTTGTCATTTTTGCAACTAGAGGGTTGAAAAGATTCCACAAAGTATGCCATGTCTAAATCAATGGTAAATATAGCTTTATGGTCTCCACGAGGTATGCCTTCTCATAATCCCAGGAACTCAACAATAGCTTTGTCCTTCTCAAAAATTTCCAAGATAGGTTTGTCTTGTTGATCCCAATCAATGAGTTGGGGATAAACTAAGGGCATGTCATCATTGGAGTTATCAAAGTTTAAAGGGGTCAAGGTAAAGGCTGAATTGTTCATGTAGTCACAAAAGTTTCTTACCAACGTCTCTTTTCTCTTTTTCTCAGAGGGAGATGGATTTTGAGGTTGGCCTAATGCCATGGTTTGATTATCCAAAGGGGGTTGGTTAGGTTTCCAAGAGGTAGGATCTAGAGATTCCCAATAGTAATGTGTAAACCATTCCTCTTTGGTCAAGTTCTTATGTGGACAAGACTTCATTGGTTCAGGTGAGAATTTTAACATTAGGTCAAGTTCTCCAAACAATTTATCAAGGTACAAGGAAAATGTGGATGATAGGGAATCCCACTCATATTCATTAGAGTCAGGAGAATCACATAAGGGTTGGTTAGATGGTTTTTTAGATGTCTTGATATGTTCTAAAGCACTCACTTCCTCAAGTAAAGGTGATGTGGTATGAGGAATGCCAATTTGAATCAGTTGAAACCCAAGCCTTAAGCCTTTTGGCCATGGAGAAACACTGATTGGTTCTATCCTACCATATTGATGTAAACATAAACCACTATGTCCATTATATCCCTTGCTCTGCATGATTGTAAAACCTTTGCCATATAGATCTGTAGGAATGTGAGCAAGTAAAGGAGGTTCTTCAGGGTCTTCTTTATACAACCAAGAGGTCACATCATCTGCATTTATTTCTTCTTTGTTTAATTCTCCCCATTTTTCAAAGGTTGTTGTGGTAGGAACACATATGGTAACCATTGACCATCTCCTATATGTTGTAGGTAAACCATAAGATTTAGGAGGAATCAGGTGACTAACACAATAAGATGTCTTCATATGATATTCACCACAACCCTTGTCTTGGATCTCGACCTGAGGAGTTTATGGTAGTGATGGAAGAGTGGATGTTTTGGTAAGGGTAGATGGATCGACATAATGGGATGAATTGGAAGATGAGGATTCTTGGTTGACTGGCACTTGGCGTTGAGGTATCTCTTCTAGACTGGTGCAATATTGAAATGGATTTGGGTCACTATCTATGGTTATTTCAATGCCATTGTACAAGAATTTTAGGCATTGGTGATATGTGGAAGGAATTTCCTTCATAGCATGAATCCATGCCCTACCTAAGAGAAGGTTGTAGGGAAGGGTGAGATCCAAGACTTGAAATTTTGTCTCGAGCACTACAGGAACAATTCTGATAGGAAGTGTTACCACTCCCTTTGACTTGCGTTCTTCGTCGTCATAAGCCTTGATGACAATACTTTTAGTGGTTTCCACACATGCTTCTGAGAGACCTATTGCCTTAACCAATTTTAAAGTACAAAGATTTAACCCTGTTCCTCTGTCTACCAAAACTCATCTAACTTTGGTTTCATCAACAAGGACTTCAAGATGTAATGGGTCATTATGATTTATCTTTTTTGTTGCATAGTCTTGGTCAGAGAAGGTGGCATGATGGTTATTGGTCAAGTATCCTACCATTTCCTCAAAATGATTAACATCAAGATCATTAGGAACAGTGGCACTCTGTAAATTTTTTTTTAGAATGGATCAGTGTTCAGGGGAAATACGCGACAATTCCAAGATGGAAATTTGGGCTGGGGTGTTTCCCAATTGGTCAAGTAGGTTACACTACAACTTGGAAGTATATGGTGGTTTCTGTGATGGAGGGCCTGGGATAGTGATCTTAGTTCTTCGAGTGTTGAAAAAACACTCAGGAGGCTTATTGATAGTGATGCTATTGATATTTTCATCAACAACTCGAAGGTGATGTATGATTTTTCCACTATAATCATGCTTAACATTAGCATAGTTGGTTGAAGTATTAGTCATCGTATTAATCAAACTGGAGGCCTTTCCTTTCCCATGGTCATGTAATGGGTCCATAAAAACCTTATGAGTAGTGTTTGAAGGTGTAGGTTTCTATCCATCGACATCAACGATTCCATTCTCGAAAAAATCTTGTATAATGTTTTTGAATTGTTGACAATTTTGCAGGGTATGTCCTTTGGTCTGATGATAGTCATAAAAGGCATTGTCATCCCACCAACATGGTTTGAATTGTCTTGGATCATATTGTCATGGATCTTGTCATTGTATGAGCTTGTGTGTTAACAATTGTTTAAAAACAGACTCAATGGGTTCCCCAAGAGGAGTGAACTCATGTTTCAGAAACCTTCTCGGTTGTTGTGGCCACTAGATGTTTTGGGAAATGTTGGGTGTTTGATTGACGATGTTAACTGTGTTGGTAGAGGGGTTATTGCCTCTAAGTTTTATGATTGGTCCAACTTGTAAAGTCTTTGCATAAACTACCCCATCATTGATAACATTTTTATTTCAAGACCAAACCCTGTTTCTGTCATTGCGAGTGTTTTGCACATTTTGATTTCTTTTAGGTGTTGGCATTTTAAGTTCTCCTTTGTCAATAAAATATTTTTCCAGTATAAGCCCCTTTTCCACTAATTTTGTGAAAGACGTGCAACAATGTACCCTTAAGTCACCTCTCAATTTGGCATTTAAGTTTTCTTGAAACATGGTAACCTTCTGTTTTTTAGGTATCTCGATAGGACACCTATTGGCTATAGTCCTCCATCTTTGGAAGAAAGCAATAAATGGTTCTCCTTCATCTTGTGTAGTGTGACACAAGGTTGCTATGTTAATTTCATGATCTATGTTGAAGCATAATTGTTTGAGAAATTTCTCAGCCAGTTCACCCCATGATTTAATGCCATAGTCTAGTCCTGAAGACCATTCTAGTGCAATCCCCACAAGACTTCTAGGAAAGAGTCTCATAAGATAAGTAGGGTCATAAGAAACATCAATACACATGGTAGAAAATTCCCTTATATGTTCTATCAGGTTTCATTTTCCATTGTACTTGGGCAGATTCAGTATGACATACCCATGAGGGAAAGGTGTCATGTACAATGCTTTATTGAAGGGAAAAGGACATATATCCTTTGTTGAAAAGGATTTCTTAGTCGACACTGCCATGTTGTCCATTTGTGTTTTAAGTGCCTGCATTTGTGTTTGTAGGACATCAAATTGAGTTAACGAGGTGTTGGTTGGATTATTTGGATCAATGTATGTGTTCTGGAATCTAACATTTTTAGATGGGTTTTGATTGAACACCGGTATGTAGAGTGGATTTGAATTGGGAATGTTTTGAATGATGCACTAGGATGCATAGCAAGATTGTATGGATTGGGCTTGTTGCATTTGGAATGATGTTTCAAGATTAGATGGGATGATGGAAGATCCTTAGACCATTGACAAGGGAAAAACCAAGGCATGTGATAGGTATGTCATATAAGAATAACTCATTTGGAAAATGCTATGAAGGCTATGACATGAGATTTCATGGATAGTGTATGACCAAAGGATAGACATGCCAAGATTTTTTCCAAAGCATTATTTATGTTTGTACCAAAATCCTTATCAAGATCAAAATAGATGGGAAAATAGATGTGGTGGTAGGGCTTAGATGGATAGATGGAAATGTCATAATAAATGTCATACGAAGGGTACGGGAGATGAGACAACTTGCCTCCATGTTTAATGGTCCACATAGATAATTTCTTACACATGACACCTATTTGCCAGGTTTTCATCATGGTACTTATCCAAAGAGCCATAAGAATGTTTTTCACTATTGGATGAAATTTTTCTTTTGACTTTTTTTTTTATGTCACCAAGATGCCTGTTTGCCAGATTTTCATGAAGGTGAATTTTTTATTTAGTTATTTTTCATTTTTTTTGTATTTTTGTATTTTTTGGATGGCCTCGATGCTTTAGATGATCACTGATTGTGTTGAATCCATTGATGGTGCTGATGTAGAGACTGGTGCCATGATATGCCAATAATGACCTTGATGAAGTAGTTTCCTTGCCAGGATCATATCACTTGCATACAATTGAGTAATGTGATTGCGATCCTCGTTGATACTAGAGTCAACCTTATTAGAATACACACATTGTGATAGAGTGCATGGGAGTCCTTACAATAAAGAGTTGTTTCTAAGATGTGACGGATTTGTGACATATGATTTTTAGACTTTAGGAAAGATGTAGGATTATGACGGATGATGGTAAACGTGTTTGGAAATTTAGATGTAGGAATTTTCATTTTCCAAACTTGGGGTGATGGATGATGGATATTGGATTTTAGATTGGGATAATGTTTGGAACCATGAATTTTATATGCCTTGCTTGATGACAATTTTAATGGAGGTGGACATTTATTATATGTGGGAGTCCTCTTTTCTTTTGGCTCCACATTTTGATTGAATTTTACTTTTGAACTATTTTCTTTGCTTGATCCATTTTGCTTTGGGATCCATTTTAACTTTATTTGTCCTCTTGGACTTTTGATTGATTCAATGGCCTTTGATATTTGATTTTGAACTTTGAATTTGTAATACTTTTGTTTTTGTTGGTTCCAAATGGACAGTTTATTCATGTTGGAATGACAATTTATGGTATGGACAGGAGTGTTGGAAACAACCTTATGGTAAGAACTAATCATGGCCTCCATTTTGATGTTTGTATCAGAGAAAATTTCCCTCAATATCAAGAAGGTACCATTAACATCATTAGATTTTCTGATTGAAGGATAACCAAGACCTTGAAGTCTAGGATTTTCTTGAAACTGTACTGGTTCTAGAGTTCCTTGCTCGTGTATGCCTAGTCCTTTTCCTTGATACTGTATGCTTTGATAGATTCTCTTTTAAATGGGGTATTTTTTGTTTTGAAAGAAAGATGCCAACATATAATTGTGTATGTGGAAACTGTTACTTGGAATCTTCTCCTCTACAAGAAAGCCTGATTTGATAAAAGTGGATGATCCTAGTTGATAGGATGTCTTATCTTCATTAACATATTGGATATCTTTGGTGTGATTATGTGACATATCATATTCAAGTGATTCTTCTGGTGCTTCCAAGTTGATATCAAAACTGTCTTTATGGTCATTTTCATAGAGTCCAATGAACTCAACTATAGATTGATCATTTTCAAATATGTCTAGAGTAGGAGACTCTTGTTCTAAAGGAATATCCTCTATGTTTTCAAAGGAGGAAAGTGTCTCATTTTGGGAAATGGTGTGTTTGGTACTTGGATAGGGTTGTCTTCAAATGTTTGATCATGAATGGCATAAAGTTCAAGGAGTGGATCATTTTGGACTTCTTGCTCAATAGTAGAGTCTTGATCAAAGATGGGTTTGTCTTGAATGATATGGTTTGGAATTGAATCTTGATCAAGGATAGGTGTATTTTAGATGCCATGATTATCTAGAAGGACTTCCTAGATGGACTTAAATATAGGGTCATTGGATAGACTACTTTGATCTTGACATGAAGGTGAAGCCATGACATCATGCTTTGGACATTCCATTTGACATGTATCCTCAAGTTTAGTAGATGGGATGTGACTTTGGAGACCATGACTAGATGTATTTTCATGACTAGATGTAGATTGAGATGGAGTGGCTTGGAAGGGATTAGTGGATGAAGGACTAGGATAGGAAATGGAGGCTTGGAAAGGATTAGTGGATGAAGGACTAGGATAGGACGTGGAGGCTTGGAAGGCGTTATTGGAAGGTTGGTTTCCCTTGTCAAGGTTAGGATAAGGGTGATAAGTGGACGTTTGTTGTGGATTAATGGCATGGGTTATGCTAAGCGACTCTTGACAATGAGGGTAGATGGATGGAGGAATAGGACTTATGGATTGTTGGTAGGAAGGGTATGTGGGTAGTTGACCATGGGTTGACATTGATTGGAATTTGGATTGTATAAATTATCTTTTGAAGTCTATGGCTTGTTGGCATTGACCATTACAGAGTAACTGGTATTAAACTTGACTAGCAAGCATATCAAGGTAAATTGCAAACATGGTGGTAAGGTTATCACAAAAGATAGAGTATGCTTAAGGTATGTGATATGAGGCTTAAGGTATGACAATGCAAAGAGTGACTTAATTCTAAGGTATGCAACCTAAGCTATGTTTTTGGATTTTCTAAATATCAAGGATGAATGTATGTAGCTATTTTTTTGGTATTTTCTCAACAAATAAGGTATGTCTAAAATGATGCTATTCTAGGATCACCTATATCTAAGTATGCAAAGTCTCGATGGCCAAATCAGAGGATTCTAAAAGAGGATATCTATCAGCTACAACTTAACCCAAGTTTCAATTTTGTTTTGACAAGGAACCTTTGTAAAAATAGGACTAAAGACAAAGTGAACTCCCAAACTAGACTTGATGAGTTGGAAGGATTCACATGTTGGACAAAGGATGTGATGACTAGGTTCAATGACAAAGTTTATTGAATCCAGGGTTTCCAAAGCATGAAAGGGTGCCTATCCTAGAATTTGTAAAAGATGATCTCTCTAAGGGAAATAAAGACCTCTAAACTAAAGGTAAGATGTGTAGCTAGGGTACCTATTGCTTTGACAAAATGATTCCTAAGGATCTAATCATGCAAGTGTTCAAGTTTTTGTCCAAGAATCAGAAAAAGGATAAGCTAGATACTATTTTGACTGTTTGTTTAGGATCTATGACACTAAATTCAAGTTTTCTAATCCTCAGACAAATGCATTGTAGAATATCATGGTTGTGGTTTTGTTTATCAGTTGTGGTTTTCCAAGTATGTGAAGGCGATTATTCATGAGGTTGTAATAAGTTATGCACTAAATAATACAATCATTGGATGGTTGAATTTTTGTGGATGTAGCCTGGATTGGGTGAACCACGTTAAATGTCATGTTATAATTTCTTCAGTGTGTTTCATTTATCTATTTTATTGATTAAATCTGCATTTAACTTGTTAGATATATGCCTTCTAACCCTAACACATTAGAATCATACAATGTTGGAGGGGAAAAACATAGTGAGCACATAGGTTCCATAGTTGAACCTGGTAGCTTTGATACCACATGTAACATGTCCATTGTTCTACTCAAAAGTTTTACTATGTTTTTACCTCAAGTAAATAAACTATGTTGCTAGCATTTAAGCAATAAAGTTTTATCTTTTCAAATATAAAAATAACATGCACATTTGAAATAATCATCATTCCAAACTTTCCCATTGCATTAGAACAAAGTATTACAACTTTCCAATGCATTGATTTCATATTATATAATTTCATTATAGCATTTCTCTTGTACAAGTTTCCATAGAAATGGATACAAAAAATACATGCATGGCTCCTATGAGCTCACTAGAAAAAGATATACGAATGGTATAGGTGTCCTCCATCAAATCCTAGTTGCCTACAAATGAGGAGAAGCATCACTCAAGCACTTTTTCGCCAACAATGGGCTTATTACAGTCCCCCATACATCAACCTAACTAGTAAGATGGCCCTCCCTTTGATGAAGAGATTGGTTTGGTAACCCCATAATAATAATGACCTTCCCTAAGCTTGGTGTTGTGTCCTACATATCTAGATCTATCACACAGTGGCTACAACCTACGTACATATGACATTCCCTACCTAGTCTGTAAACTCTTATCATAGTGAACTAACAGTGTAAACAGTGGCAACTTACACTACTTTGGCCAAAGCATTTGACACCTAGGATTTAGAGTGGACAACACATGCTCATCCACCTTTCTAGCTTGATTTGTACTGACCATTCATAATCTATGCATAGGCTGTCCCCTTTCACAATGGATTATTCTAACCTTAGGAATAATATATTACCCTCTACGTTTACTATGACACTTCTACTTAAGTAATTGAAAGTAACTCTATACTCAACTTCACAAATAAAGCATTAAATTAATATAGTACATATTACTAAAACAATCACCCATTCTATAATATGGAGTATATACATACATTCAAACAATAGCATTGCCAAGTCTAGACTCATCGAGAATCTTTCATACTTGTCTAAAGAAAATAACCAATTCATAATAAAATAGCTGAACATACTTTTCTAAACAAGATAAACAAGTCATACAATATTTTCAAAACATAAAATGCATAATGGAGTAGAAATCAACATGCCTATATATCAACACTCCAAAAGGTTAAACTGGATTCCTAGCTTAGACTTCACCAAATCATCTTGCAACTTGTCAACTTTCTCACTTACTCTCTCCAAAACTCTCTCAAATCTCTAAGAACTCAAATAAGTAGGAAAATAATAACTCAAAAAATTACCATCAAGAATGCATAATGTGTCCCCTATGAATGGAGAATGCTCCTCTATTTATACAAAAACTTGAGCAACTTCTAGCTGAAAACAAGCTCACAAACAAGTTGCTTCTCAAGCAAAAGAGTCAACTCGGCTTGATAAAAGAAAGATGGCAGATTCTTAAACAATGACTCAGAAAAAATGCTCAGCCAACTGCCTCCTCCATAGGACAACAGGTTATTCACTAAAAAATACAAGGTTAAAAATCTCCACAAATTGACTTACTTCAACCAGCATTACTCTTGACTTATTCATTTTTCCTTATACGCTGGAGAATAAACTCATAACGGACTTCTAAATGCAAGTTAAGTTCATATTTTGGTGCCACATATTATCACACGCCCATATTTTGGTGTTTGTAATTTGAAGACCAAGTCAAATATGGTTTACACGTTATATTCCTCACTACATTCTCAGTATTAACTAAGTCTTTGCAATTCATAAATTTGATTTACTTTAACTTCATGCGCTTTAACTAAGCGTTGCTTTTGCATGCTTTACATAGCACTTTAAACTTTTATACAATGTCATTAATATATGTGCCTTCCTTTGTTTGTTGTGCTTTGTATTTTACCATATGCATTGCGCTATATATTCTGCACTTAATACGCTTTTTCGGTGCTATACAAAATGATTATATATATACATATATCATCTTATAAGATTGTATAATGCTTTATTCGATATTTGAATACATTTACACATTCACATATTCCACATAATATTAATACATGCATAGTTATATATATATGTTTATGTATGTATATGTATATATTAATATATTTGTATGTACGTTTCTGATAACATAAATACATACGCATACATTACTATATATATTCATATTATTTATATCATCTCCTCACATTTAAAACTCATATTCCCAAGCCCATCGATCAACATATATACACAAAGTGTATATATATCACCTCTGTCCAATCAATATTTCCATGAATATGGGTAATCTATCAATGAGCATGCGTAGATACGTCTATCTATGTATACTCATGCATGTATTTACTCATGTGTATGAGTTTATTAGACACATACATATATACATACATATATATATATATATATATATATATATATATATATATATATATATATATATATATATATATATATATATATATATATATATATATACTTTTGTATGTATATTTCTCATTGATTAACTATAAACACAAAGAAAAACTCACACATTTACAAGAAGAATCAAAACACTTTTAACTCAAATCAAGAATGTTCATAGATAAAACCGTAACCTTCTAATCAAGCATAAACATAACTAAAGGTAACTTACCATTCCCAAGCTATTGACCCAACTTGACCAAACTAGAAGTGAGTGTGAAAGCTCAGTTAGGCTTATTAAGGGTTACCAAACCAAGTTCTCCTGAGTGATACTTCCTCTCTCTTCAAGAGGCTTGAATATATTCCTGCATCTAGCTTAGTAAGCTGCAATAGTTGTTAGCCGAAAATAATACATTCATTTGCATCATATATATTTCATAGTTAGAATAATTATAAAACATCAAATGGAATCAAACATTTATTCATCTTTTTTCCAAGATACATAAAGAATAAATACATTCATTTAAAGCATTTTCACCCAACTAGGTAAAAGTAAATAAGTAGTAACACAACAGGGTGTAACATGGTGATCCCACAATAGTGGTTTACAATTTTTGGCCAAACTGGACACTAAAATAATTTTTTTTAACTAAATCTTCACCTTTGGGCACCTATAGTGGCTAAACCATGAGGAATTTGAAGATGATGCAAAATAGAGTTTCATGAAATTTTGTTTGTAGATTCTAAACATATTTTTTTCAAAATTTTTGGAATTAGATTGCACTTCTTTTTAATGCCATCTCCCTCAAAAACTTGTTTTTTTAAGAAAACAACATTTTAAAAAAGTGATGCTCACCATTTAACGCATAACTTTTTTTCCATGAAGGATAAAATTCTAATTCTTTCAAATTTAGATTTTTAACTCTGATATTTAGTGCTTCCACTTGGTTAGATAGTTTTTTATTGAATATTTTTTCTTTAATCAAGTTTCAAAGTCAAACCAATTACAATTCAAACATAGCATGATCGTATAACACGTAACTTTTTTTGTATGTATCAAAATTCAATTTTTTTTTTTAAATCAAGGACTTCAATATCTGGTGCACTCATATTTTTCAAAAAAAAATCAATAATTTGTTATTTTTTCACATGTGTAGAACAAAGAGCTTGATTTTCGATGAAAACCCTATGTTTAATAAAACTAAAAAAAACAAATACATAATAAAACCAAAAACATATTAAAATTATATTTGTTGGATAGCTCGATATGAGGACTACCTGATTCTAGTTGGGTCTATGAAGTCTCCACCATTTTCATCTTCAACCCGAGCTCCAAAGTGCAAAATTTTTGATTTTTTTGTGAACAAGGTCACAAATTAGGGAAATGGGAGTTCGCCCGAACCAGGGGGGTTCGAGCGAACCAGGGTTCATTCAAACCCCCTTCCATAAAGGGGTTTCCATTTTTTTTTTGGCCGATTGGTCCATACATACATTTAATGGGTTCGCTCGAACCCTAGTTCGAGCGAACACTCTTTTGGTTCGTTCGAACCCCCAATAACAATATATAGTCGTTCATGACAACTGTGGTTCATTCTTGTATTTGTGATTGATTTTGGTCATTCAAAATATATAGTTGTGCATGACAACTGTGGAAGAGGGCTTGACAAGGGAGATCAGAGGATAAATCTTGGGTTTTTGGATTAAAGATAGTGGGGGCTAAAAAAGAGAATAATAGCACAGGGAAAAAGTGTTGGTCACCTATTTTATTTGTAAAACTTCATCAAAATTTGAATGAAGAGAGCAATCAAGTGATAGTCGTAGTCCATTGAAGAGTTCGATCAAGGGATAGTCATAGTCTAGTGCTAGTCATTTGCAAACTAGTTGTGACATACCTTAAAGTTTGTAAAGCCTAATGTCTATAGCCTTGGTGAAAAAAAAATATTTATGGTGTGTTTTGCAGTCTAAATTTATAGTAGTATGAAGTTTGTCTGAAATGTGGTCTATATGAAGTTGGAAGTATGTCTCTTTAGGGTTGAACATGTTTTGAATATTTTGGTTGAAATCAACTATGGAAGTTCTTGGCTTTGCAATAATGTTTTGAAGAATCTCTTAATTTTAAGCTTAGATTGAGCTGAGATTAGAGCTATTTTTGTAAGTTGGAATTTTTGAATCAAATATTATCAATATTTTTTTAGCCTATTGTTGCAATAATTTAAATTATTCCTATGTGAGGAGCTTCCTAGATTGGTCCTACTGAAGGTACCCATTCCTTATTGGGGGTTCGAATGAACCAAAAGAGTGTTTGCTCAAACTAGGGTTTGAGCAAACCCATTAAATGCATGTATGGACCAATCGGCCAAAAAAAAATGGAAACCCCTTTATGGAAGGGGGTTCAAATGAACCCTGGTTCGCTCAAACCCCCCATGGTTCGAGCGAACTCCCATTTCCCTAATTTGTGACCTTGTTCAGAAAAAAATCAAAATTTTTGCACTTTGGAGCTCGGGTTGAAGATGAAAATGGCAGAGACTTCACAGACCCATCTAGAATCGGGTAGTCCTCAGAATGAGCTATCCAACAAATATAATTTTAATATGTTTTGGTTTTATTATGTATTTGTTTTTTTAGTTTTATTAAACATAGGTTTTTCATCGAAAATCAAGCTCTCTGTTCTACACGTGAAAAAATAACAAATTATCAATTTTTTTTTGAAAAATATGAGTGCACCAGATATTGAAGTCCTTGATCCAAAAAAAAAAGAATTTCAATACATACAAAAAAAGTTACGTGTTATACGATCACGCTATGTCTGAATCGTAATTGGTTTGACTTCGAAACTTGATTAAAGAAAAAATATTCAATAAAAAACTATCTAACCAAGTGGAAGCACTAGATATCAGAGTTACAAATCTAAATTCGAAAGATTTAGAATTTTATCCTTCATGGAAAAAGAGTTATGTGTTATACGGTGAGCATCACTTTTTAAAAATGCTATTTTCTTAAAACAACTAGTTTTTGAGGGAGATGGAAAAAGAAGTGCAATCTAACTCCAAATTTTTTGAAAAAAATATATTTAGAATCTACAGTCAAAATGTCATGAAACTATAGTTTTCATTATTTTCAAATTCCTCATGGTTTAGACGTTATAGGTGCATGAAGGTGAAGATTTAGTTAAATTTTTTTATTTTAGTGTCCAGTTTGGCCAAAAATTGTAAACCACTATTGTGGGATCACCTTGTTACACCCTGTTGTGTTACTACTTATTTACTTTTACCTAGTTGGGTGAAAATGCTTTAAATGAATGTATTTATTCTTTATGTATCTTGGAAAAAAGATGAATAAATGTTTGATTCCATTTGATGTTTTATAATGATTCTAACTATGAAATATATATGATGCAAATGAATGTATTATTTTCGGCTAACAACTATTGCAACTTACTAAGCTAGATGCAAGAATAGATTCAAGCCTCTTGAAGAGAGAGGAAGTATCACTCAGGAGAACTTGGTTTGGTAACCCTTAATAAGCCTAATTGAGCTTTCACACTCACTTCTAGTTTGTTCAAGTCAAGTCAATAGCTTGGGAATGGTAAGTTACCGTTAGTTTTGTTTATGCTTGATTAGAATAGGTTATGGTTTTATTTGTGAACATTCTTGATTTGGGTTAAAAGTGTTTTGAATCTTCTTGTAAATGTGTGAGTTTTTCGTTGTGTTTATATTTAATCGATGAGATATATACATAGAAGTATATATATGTATATATGTATGTGTCTACGATAAAATCATACACATGAGTAAATACATGCATGAGTATACGTAGATAGACGTATCTAAACATGCTCATTGATAGATTACCCATATTCATGGAAATATTGATTAGACATAGGTGATATATATACACTTCGTGTATATATGTTGATCGATGGGCTTGGGAATATGAGTTTTAAATGTGAGGATATGATTTATATAATATGAATATATATAGTAATGAATGCGTATGTATTTATGTTAGTAGAAACGTACATACAAATATATTAATATATACATATACATACATACACACATATATATAACTATGCATGTATTCATATTATGTGGAATATGTAAATTTGTAAATGTATTCAAATATCGAATAAAGCATTATACAATCTTATAAGATGATATATATATATATATATATATAATCATTTTGTATAGCACCGAAAAAGCTTATTAAGTGCCCAATATATAGCGTAATGCATATGGTAAAATACAAAGCACAACAAACAAAGGTAGGCACATATATTAATGAAATTGTATACAAGTTGAAAGTGTTATGTAAAGCATGCAAAATCAACGCTTAGTTAAAGCACATGAAGTTAAAGTAAATAAAATTTATGAATTGCATAGACTTAGTTAATACTAAGAATGCAGTGAGGAATATAATGTGTAAACCATATTTGACTTGGTATTCAAACTACAAACACCAAAATAGGGGTGCATGATAATATGTGGCACCAAAATATGAACTTAGCTTGCATTTAGAAGTCTGTTCTGAGTTTATTCTCCAGCGTATAAGGCAAAAAGAATAAGTCAAGAGTAATGCTGGCTGAAGTAAGTCAATTTGTGGAGCTTTTTAACCTTGTATTTTTGAGTGAATAACTTGTTGTCCTGTGGAGGAGGTGGTTGGCTGTGCATTTTTTCTGAGTCATTTTTTAAGAATCTGCAATCTTTCTTTTATCAAGCCGAGTTAACTCTTTTGCTTGAGAAGTGACATGTTTGTGAGCTTGTTTTTAGCTAGAAGTTACTCAAGTTTGTGTATAAATAGAGGAGCATTCTCCATCATAGGGGACACATTATCCATTCTTGATGGTAATTTTTTGAGTTATTATTTTGCTACTTATTTGAGTTCTTAGAGATTTGAGCGAGTTTTGGAGAGAGTAAGTGGGAAAGTTGACAAGTTGCAAGCTGATTTGGTGAAGTCTAAGCTAGGAATCCAGTTTGACCTTTTGGAGTGTTGATATACATGCATGTTGATTTCTACTCCATTATGCATTTTATGTTTTGAAAATATTGTATGACTTGTTTGTCTTGTTTGGAAAAGTATGTTCAGCTATTTTATTATGAATTGGTTATTTTCTTTAGACAAGTATGAAAGATTCTCGATGAGTCTAGACTTGGGAATGCTATTGTTTGAATGTATGTATATACTCCATATTATAGAATGGGTGATTGTATTAGTAATATGTACTATATTAAGTTAATGCTTTATTTGTGAAGTTGAGTATATAGTTACTTTCAATTAGTTAAGTAGAAGTGTCATAGTAAATGTAGAGGGTAATATATTATTCATATAGTTAGAATAATCCATGGTGAAAGAGGATATCCTATGCATAGATTATGAATGGTCAATACAAATTGAGCTAGAAAGGTAGATGAGGATGTGTCGTCCACTCTAAATCCTAGGTGTCAAATGCTTTGGCCAAAGTAGTGTAAGTTGCCACTGTTTACACTGTTAGTTCACTATGATAAGAGTTTACATACTAGGTAGGGAATGTCATATGTGCGTAGGTTGTAGCCATTGTGTGACAGATCTAGATATGTAGGACACAACACCAAGCTCAGGGAAAGTCATTATTATTATGGGGTTACCAATCCAATCTCTTTGTCGAAGGGAGGGCCATCTTACTAGTTAAGTTGATGTACGGGGGACTGCAATAAGCCCATTGTTAGTGGAAAAGTGCTTGAGTGATGCTTCTCCTCATTAGTAGGCAACCAGGATTTGATGGAGGACACATGTACCATTCGTATATATTTTTCTAGTGAGCTCATAGGATCCATGCATGTATTTTTTGTATCCATTTCTATGGAAACTTGTAAAAGAGAAATGTTATCATGAAATTATATATTATGAAATCAATGCATTGGAAAGTTGTAATACTTTGTTCTAATGCAATGGGAAAGTTTGGAATGATGATTATTTCAAATGTGCATGTTATTTTTATATTTGAAAATATAAAACTTTATTGCTTAAATGCTAGCAACATAGTTTATTTACTTGAGGTAAAAACATAGTAAATTTTTTGAGTAGAACAATGGACATGTTACATGTGGTATCAAAGCTACCGGGTTCAACTATGGAACCTATGTGCTCACTATGTTTTTCCCCTCCAACATTATATGAGTCTAATGTGTTAGGGTTAGAAGGAAAATATCTAACAAGTTAAATGCAGATTTAATCAATAAAATAGAGAAATGAAACACACAAAAGAAATAATAACACGACATTTAGCGTGGTTCACCCAATCTGGGCTACATCCACAAAACTGCAACCATCCAATGATTTTACTATCTAGTACAAAACTTATTACAACCTCGTGAATAATCGCCTTCACATACATGTAACTCCCCATCCCAACCACAAAAATTAGGGTTTTACAAAGTCTTTTTTTTTTTTTGATGATGACGCAAAAAAAAGATTTTTTTTTCTGGGGCTGCCGCCTGCCAAACCTCTTCTGGGGCCTGGCTCGACTTCGGACCGTGATGAGGATACATGAAGAGTGTACAGTATAGCATGATCAGTCCCACATACCAACATAATGTTTGAAAATTCTTGTGCTAGGATGGTGCATCTCAAGATGACTGCAAGGAAGTCAGTGTGAAAATGAGTGCTACCTGAGGGTCAAGAAGGAAAAGGAATCCCTTGTTCGAACCATTGAGGGAACCAATCATGACAACGCTATTTGGCTAAGTGATATTGAGATGACCAGTCATTCCCTTTCATGAATCATTCAAGAGAAAAGAAGGATGAGAGAGGATGCCAACTTTAACCATCTATCATCTATTTCTCTGGACAAGTCAAACTCTTTATCAATTTCTAGGGATATTCCCTCAGAGTGTAGTGTTAGTCCAACATTGATATTTAGGGACCCTCATGTTATACCTCTTGGCAAGACAAGGATAGACAACTGAGAGGGGGGTGAATCAGTTGTCATAGAATATTTAAACTTTTCAAACTTTACTTAACTTAATCTTAGATCCGATGAATGAAAAATAAACCATAAACAATCAACACATCAGAAACATAGAGAACACCAATATTTTTTTATGTGGAAACCCTGTTAGGAGAAAAACTGTGGTGGATGTTAGTCCACAATATTATACCCTGTTAAAAGTATAATGAAAAATAATAATGGGAATGCACATGCATTAGGCACACTACCTAGAGCTCACTACTCAAATACAAGAGGGCTCATTTCCCAACAATACACAACAATTTGGATTAGATCCAAAGGGTGTGAACTGAGAAAATAGCTTGTACAAAATCTTGATTACAGTTCCAATTAAGCACGGAAAACCTTCTTCACACTTCACTCAACCTTCTTCTCACTTTGCTTTGCATTCAAATGTATATATCAATGTTCACACACTTTATCTTTCTCTGGATTTCCTTCTCTTCATACACACACTAACTTCGCTTAAACAATCACTCATATATATCTACAACATGAAATACATCAACAACTTAGTTGGCCAAAAATATAAAACATATTTACAGTGTCGACCCAAAATTTACAAATAAATTTGCAATGCGAATCAAACATCATTGACCAATATTATGATGTGACCTAAAACAATGTCCTCGAGCATACCAAACATTCAAATTTTAATCTCCAAGGATCTGCAACATGTTACAACTATCATGCTGGCGAGGAACATGAAAACCCAAACATACACGACAAAATAATTCAACCACGAGCACACCGACCAATGCGGATGTGCAATAAGAATAGAGAATGACCTAGAAGCATCCACAAATAGCAAGAACTAACAAAGAAACATCCACAACAACATAAATGATCAAAATCACATAAAATTCAATCAGGAACATTGCCAAAGACCACTAAAACACTGTCAAAACATAATTGATCATAACACGATCAAATCTTCACATGGACCTCTGAATCTTTTGGTAGATGAACTAGATACTCTCAACAATAAATCCTTTAGTCCACAACAACTGATCTTCAACAACCTACAACATTCTCTTTAACATTTTTCTCAATATCCTTGACATATACAACCTTCAATACAATAATGCTAATAGTGTTGACATCAATGACAACCACACATCAACAACACAACCACAACATCCAACAATCTTCCCCTTTGGTGTTGATGGAAACAAATGTTGTGAAACATACCATCAACACAACTGCACTAAATCCCCCTTAGATTCTGACTCTTCTCCTCAATTTCTCTTCTCCCCCTTTGACATCAATGGAAAAGGTAAGCATTACCTTTCCACATACAAGCTCTTAAAAACATATTTGAACATCTGACTACTCCCCCTGAGTAGTAACCATGGAAACATAAATCCACATTAAGAGATATCTATGAAGCACATGGATTGATACAAGAAAATGCATCTTTAGTTCATATCAGGAGGGGTAATCACCCCTAGCATCCCTCTGAGATAATCAAAAGTATCCTTCAACAACAACTTGGTGAAAATTTTGACAACTTGTTCTTTGGTAGGCACATACTCCAGTCCAACTTCTTTCTCATTCACTTTCTCCCTTAAGAAGTGAAACTTGATTGGTATATGCTTAGTCTTAGAGTGTAGCACGAGATTCTTTGATATGTTAATTGCACTTGAGTTGTCACAATATATGGCAATAGGCTCTTCATATACTACTTTGATATCTTTCAAAATCTATTTCATCCACATCACTTGAGTACAGTTGTTTGCAGTAGCAATATACTCTGCTTCAACAATAGATAGAGAAATGGAATTTTTCTTTTTACTCAACCATGACACCAACTTCTTCCCTAGGAAGAAGGCACCACCACTAGTACTCTTCCAAGCTCTGGGGGCTTTCTTAAGTCCATATAGGGATTTATTCAATTGATAAAACCATGTCTTCCTTCAATTGAAAAACCATGTCATCCTTGTCAGTCAGTTGAAATCCATCTGGTTGTTCAATGTATACTTCTTTTTCTAGCTCACCATTCAGAAAAGCTAACTGTACATCCATTTGATAGAATTTATAATTCTTATATGCAACATAAGCAAGAAATAACCTTACTACTTCAATTATAGCAATAGGGGCACAAGTTTCTTCAAAATCAATACCTTCCATTTGTGAATACCCTTTACATACCAGCCTTGCTTTATTCTGGACCACTTCACCTTGTTCATTCAACTTATTCTGAAAGACCCATTTAGTACCAATCACATTTTTATCTTTAGATCTTGGAACAAGTATCCATATCCAACCTTTTCAATCTAAATTAGTTCTTCCTTCATAACTTCCATCTAGTGTTCATCATTACAAGCTTCATTGACATCTTTAGGCTCAATCTTGGAAATTAGGCAATACTCTTCTGTAATCTTTCTTTTAGTTTTCACACCTTTATTCCTATCTCCTATAATTTGATTTTCAAAATGATTTAACTTTACATACCTTGGAACCTTAGGACTTTCTTGAACTTCTCGTTCTTCTATTCTTTCTTTTGCACTTGCACTTGTCTCTCCTTCCTGACTTACTTGATTTACCATAACATTTTGAAGTTGTTTTACCATAACATATGGAATAATTTGAAGTTGATTATGTGTCTGAGCATCTTTCCCTTTGTTTGTGCTATCTTCCTGGTCATCCGAATCATATCCATAGTATCTGGATGATCTAGCAGAGTCCTCATCAACTCTAACATTTGTACTTTGAACCATTTCTCTCAATCTTCTGTTATAGCACTAGTAGGCATTACTCTTAGTAGAGTAACCTAGAAAGATTCCTTCATTGCTTCTTGCATCAAATTTTCCTATGTCCTCATCTATCTTGATATAAAATTTTCTTCCAAAGATGTTGAAATATTTAACAGTAGACTTATAACGAAACAAAAATGCTTACAACTTCACTCCAATAGATGTGAGACACATTTCCTTCTATCATAATTGTTCTAGCAGCATCCATAATTGTTCTATTCTTTCTCTCTACAACTCCATTCTGTTGAGGGGTTTGGGGAGCAGATAACTATTTTTTATTTTGTTCTCTTCACAAAAGGAATTGAACTCCCTAGAGGTGAACTGACCACCTCTGTATGACCTTAAGCATTTGATTTTCAGACCTTTCTCATTCTTTACCATAGCTTTGAAACTTTTGAACTTCTCTAATGCTTCACATTTTTCTCTTAAGAATCAACCCATATCATCCTAGAGTAATTATCAATAAGCAAAATAAAGCACCTTTCTCCATGAAGACTTCTAACTCTGGAGGGACCACATAGATCAATATGTATCAGCTCTAGTAATCCATTAGAATGATGTTGTTTCTCTGAAAAAAAACTCTAGTCTGTTTTCCCATTTGACATTCCTTGCAAATTGTGTTAGCAAGCTTTACTAGCTTAGGTAGATCTCTTACTGCTTGAGTGGAACTTACCTTGAAAATGTTATCAAAATTCACATGACACAACCTTCTATTCCATGACTAGCTTTCATCTACTTGAGCAATTAAACAACTTTCACTAGCAACATTTAGGTGAAAAATATTACCTTTTAATTTTTACCTGAAGTAATTACATTTCTGAATCTTCCAAGTATCATGCATCTTCCAAATTTGAACTGAAGATCATAGCCCTTCCACACCATCTTTCCAACACTCAACAAGTTGTGTTTCAAGCCTTCAACAGAAAGGACATCATTAGTATTATGCTTACAACCAAGACAAATAGATCCTCTGCCACAAATCACACCAACATTGTTATCTCTGAATCTTACAACCCCATTGTCATACTTTTCTAGACTTAAAAATTTGATTTTGTCACCAGTTATATGATGTGAGCATCCACAGTCAATAACCCACTCATCCTTTTCTTTAATTCAAGTTGCAAGAGCTTTCTCAACTTTAGCAGATTCAGTAGAAACCGGGCCATTTTCCTTGATACCAAGGAACACCCATTCATTATCATTTCCATTATCTTTATCAGACTCTTCATCAATCACTCCTTCAACATAGTAACATTTCTTTTGAAATCTAGGTTTTTTAGGCTTAGACCTAGGGACTCTTTCAGGACACTTTGATGCAAAATGCCCTATTTTGCTGCAATAGAAACATTTAATAGGAAACACTCCTTTATACTTACCTTGTCCTCTGCCTTCTTTCTTCACAATCAGTGCTTCCAAATCTTCTACCTCTCTTTCTTCATCTTCAAGTTGTTTCATTTCTTCATCATACTTGGATGAATTTCTCGAACACTCTCCTCGATCATATCTTTGCTTGTTTCTTCTAGATACAGTAGCCTTAAATGCAGATTTAGTCATGGGAACAAATTCACCAAATTCACTTAGCTCAAAAGCAACAAGTTTTCCAATCAGTGTATCTCTTGTCACATTTTTTATTGATTTGAACTCTTCAATAGCACGATCCTTTTCTTTGTAAGAGGGAGGCAATGATCTGATTACTTTAGCTACATTTTCTTCCTCTTCTAGGGTACCACTGACACATCTTATACCCATCACTAGTTAATTTACTCTTTGCATAAAAGAAGAAATATTTTCATCTTCACCCATCTTCAAATTTTCATACTTTCCTTTCAAACTTTGTAGCTTAGCCATCTTCACATGTGTATCTCCTTCATACAAAGTTTCTAGCTTCGTCCAAATCTCATCAGTTGTCTTCAGACCTAACACATTTGTCATTTTTGAATCTGTTAGAGCACTCAACAAAGCTTCAATAGACCTGATGTTATTCTTAACCTCTTTAATCTCATCATTAGTGGAAGGACCATTCTGAGGAATAACATATGGATTCTTAGTAATCTTCTAGAAGGGTTCACTAATAAACCTTAAATGACACTTTGTCCTAGCTTTCCATAGTGAGTAGTTTGTTCCATTGAATCTAGGACTGTCCTTCTTGTATGATGCCATCTCGGATCACCTCAAAATTTTAAACTTTTTCAGAGGAACCTACTTTGATACCAATTGTTGGAAAAACAAGGACAAACAACTGAGAGGGGGGGTGAATAAGTTTTCATAGAATATTTAAAAATTTTAAACTTAACTTAATCTCAAATCTGATGAATGAACAATAAACCATAAACAATCAACACATTAGAAAAACAAGGAACACCAAAAGTTTTTACGTGGAAAATCAGTTAGGGGAAAAACCACGGTGGATGTTAGTCCATAATATTATACCCTGTTAAAAGTATAATGAAAAATAATAATGAGAATGCACATGCATTTAGGCACAGTGTGTAGAGCACACTACTCAAATACAAGAGGGATCACTGCCCAACAATACACAACAATTTGGATTAGATCCATAGGGTGTGAACTAAGAAAATATCTTCTACAAAAGCCTGATTACAGTTCCAGTTAAGCATAGAAAACCTTCTTCACACTTCACTCAACCTTCTTCTCTCTCTTCTTTGCAATCAAATGAATAGATCAATGTTCACACACTTTCTCTTTCTTTGGCTTTCCTTCTCTTCATAAACACACTAACTTCTATCAAACAATCACTCATATTTTTCCACAACATTAAATACATCAACAACTTAGTCGTCCAAAAAAATAAAACATATTTACAATGTCAGCCCAAATTTTACAAATAAATTTGCAATGCGAATCAAACACCATCGACCAATATTATGATGCGACCCAAAATAATGTCCTCAATTTTAATCTCCAAGGATCCACAACACGTTACAACCATCATGTCGGTCAAGAACATGAAAACCTAAACATACACAAGAAAAATCTTCAACCATGAGCACACCGATCAACGTAGACGTGCAACAAGAATAGAGAATGATCTAGAAGCATCCACAAATAGCAATAACTAATAGAGAAGCATCCAACAAAAAATAAATTATTAGAATAACATAAAATTCAATTAGGAACACTGACAAAGACCACAAAAATATTGTTAGAACACAACTGATCATAACACGATCAAATCTTCACGTGGACCTCTGAAACTTCTGGTAGATGAACTAGATACTCTCAACAATAAACCCTTTAGTACACAACAACTGATCTTATACATAAAGTAAACTATGATAGGATCTAATTAAAGATGAACCTCTAGGTATAGCCTTTACTTGAAATAATGGTTAGGACCAGAACTAATCTTGGAGGAATTCAAGAAGTTGGACAAGGTCTAGATAATTCTGAAGCTAAGTTGGACCACACTTTGACAATCATGGATGAAACAGGAGCAAGGATAGGAAACCTTGAACAAGAAGTGAGGGGAAAAGGAAGAGAGGAACAAGAATTCCCAAAAAATGAAGAAGAAGTTCCCAACAACGAAGAAGAAAGGGAGAATTCCTGCGATTGCACTCAAACTAGTGATCAAGAAAGTGAGGACACAATCATATTCAGGCGGAGCCAAAAGGAAGCGTTTGGAAACTGAGTTATCTAAAGAAATGAGAAAAATTACTCCTCTAAATTTTGAAGGAAGCACCAGTAGAGAAGAGGATGAGGCTTGGTTAATTTAAATGGAGAATTACATTAAAATAAGGAACTATTTTGAGGTCACTAATGTTGTTTGGGGAGCCTTCCAGTTAGCAGGAGAAGACTCTAATTGGTGGATGCATAAGAAGATGGAACTTGGTATTCATTCCTTAAAACCAACTTGGAATAAGTTTGTTGAGATTTTCTAAAAGAGGTGGCTACCCCAACTACTCTTCAATCAAAATCTCATTGATTTCCAAAATCTAAAACAAGGAGATTCTTTAGTGAATGAATACTAGGAGAAGTTCACTTATCTCTTGAGGTATGTACTAATGTACCAAAAAGGAGCGATTTCACATCAGGAAGTTCATTATGGGTTTGAATGGCCAAATAGGTGATGAGGTGGATGTACATGGTTTGACCACTATGGGCCTTTTTAAGGTTAGAAGGAAGATATCTAACAACTAAATGTAGATTTAGTTAATAAAAAAGAGAAATAAAAACACAAAAAAAATAACAGAAAGAATTTAACTTGGTTCTCCCAATCCAAGCTAGATCCACAAAACTGAAACCATCCAATGATTTTATTATCTAGTGCAAAAAATATTACAATCTCATGAATCACCTTTTTCTACAATACTGTAACTCCCATCCCAATCCCTTATAACAAGCTTAGAAGCTTTCAGATTAGGGTTCTACAACTTGTCAAATTTTTTTTTTTTTCCGGTGACAACACAAAAAAATAGGAGAATTTTTTTTTCTCGAGGGGCTTAGCCCCCAAACCCTTGCTTTTCGGGGGATGCCTCCCCCGAACCCTTACCTAGGGCCCGGTCTATCCCTAGACCCCAACGAGGATACGTGAAGAGTGTACAGTATAACATGATCAATCGCCAGATACCAACATACCTAGTATATGAGAAGGAAATCAAGCAAGAGAAAAAGCTTAAAGCCATCTCGAACTATCGAGAGAGGAATTGACATAAGTTTGGTGGGCCTGAATTTAATCAAGCTCCAAAGAAGTTTAATGAGGGGCAGAAATTTCAAAGGCAAGGGGACAAGGGACCTCACAATAATTAGAATGAGCCAAGGAAGGATCACCAAGGAAACAAATTCAACAACGACAACACCAATAACTATAAAAAAGCTAGAGGGAATAGTGGTAATTTTGTAAGGCCAATGAAAAAGAGGGGACCATTGAGGGGATGCTTTACATGTGGTGGGGATCATTTTGCTAATCAATGTCCCAACAAACCATTAGGATCACAACTACATTGTAACTCACTTCCTCCTCAACGGGATGCGTTCCAGCAAAGGATCCATGCAACATTGGACAATTGACAAGAAGAATACTAGATCACTCTAGTGGAAATTCTAGGTACTTTGTTTTGTATACCTATTTCCATTCTTATTGATACTGGAGCCACATAAAATTTTGTTTCTGTAGACACGTAAATATACATGCATCTAATCCAGATTCACTAATCTCAATTCATCCTTAATCATCCCTCTACTAAGCATTTTAATCAAATAATCTTTATCTGATTAAATTTCACCATATGTCCTCTTTTAGTTAAATAAATCAATATTTATCCTAATGTCCTCTTTTAATTTAATAAATTAACTTTATTTAGTTAAATCATCATTTTCCCTCTTTAAATAAGTCGTCTCTTTAATTAATCTCCTAACCTCATCCCTCTTTAATTAAATAAATCAAAATCTTTATTTGATTAAATCTAAATCATATTCCTCTCAACTTTGATTTAAATCAATCCAAAAATATAAATCAAATTGTCACATCAAGTAATCTCCTATTAAATTAATCAAATCTTGATTAACTTAATCCTAATCACCTAAATCCTCTAGATTTTGTAACTTGCATCAATAAATCATTTATTTTGGTTTATTAATTCTTCTAATTTCCCTCAACATGACATCAAAAGGGAATATTCCTTCAAATTTGAAAAAAACCCCAAGTA
This sequence comes from Sequoia sempervirens, assembly GCA_007258455.2. NCBI lineage: Eukaryota > Viridiplantae > Streptophyta > Pinopsida > Cupressales > Cupressaceae > Sequoia > Sequoia sempervirens. Next base: position 154,243,097 of record VDFB02271358.1, read on the forward strand.
GATTTGTCCTTCCAACAAGGCATTCATTCCCTCTTACATGTCCTTGTGTGTTGGGCCAAGTGGCATTTAATTCATTCCTTTCTCCCTCCAACATGTCATTTCATAAATTTCAAAATCCACCTAATATCATTTATTGTGCACATTCATCAAAATGTGCTCAACCTTCATCCTCTCACATCTTGACAAGTGGCACTTGGCCATTGGATATGGAATGATCCCACATTCCTCTATTTTTCTCATTCTTCCATCTTTTTCTTCTATAATTAGAAGGATCTTCTTCTCATTTTGGATCCACAACTTAGAGTAAAGTTACTATCTTCATATTTAGAGCAAAATTCATCCATTTCCATAACATTTTTCCATCATCATAGCTAGGTTATTGCAGATTTGATCAAGTACATTGTTCATCATCATCAAGTGGATCAATCTTTATCAAGCTTGCAAAGGAGTTGGGAAAGGGCCATTTTCCACATCAAAATGGCACCAATCCCCCCATGGGATTGAGAGTTTGCATGCTTTAATAGGATTTAATTTCTTTCTTTGTTGTATTCTTCATTCATTTCCTATTTTGAGCATTATAGATGAATTGCATGGGGAATCTTAGTTCTAACTTGCATATGAGACTAACATTGTGTTTGTGCAGGTCTAGGATTGGGGTTCACATTTTGGTGCTAGGAGGGAAAATATCAAGATATTAACATGTTTTTTAACAAAATTCCATGGTTTTGTGATTGTTTGTGCCTATAGGAAACTACATCGCTATCAGTCTAGCGGCACCATACAATGATGGTAGCCTTCCAACAACACCATACAATGACACTGACAAACTCCAAACTCCACCAATGTGTGTTCCCGCCTAGAAATTCAAATTTCTAAACTTCGATGCTTGACCATTTCTCCTATTGACCAAACGCCAAACTCCAAATTGCATCGCTGATCAAAATAGCGCTGCAACTGCACTCTCTGGATTTATACAATCCCCCACTTTTCATTCCAGTGGCACCATACAATGGCACCATACAGCGGCAGCAATTTCTCTAAATAGCGCCACACCCGAGGATTGTGCCACTCGGGTGGAGTAAAAGGCTAAAATTTAGTTTATTTTGACATGTGATTTTTAATTTTTGGTTATTTTGGATTGTTAACCTGTTTACTATCTCTGCATTTATTAGTTTTAATCAGTTTGCAGATTGAGGCAAGGAGAAAAAAAAATTAAAGGCTTCATCATGACATTGTCATCTCATTGTATCAAGTGTTTGTAAGCACTTTGGGAGAATTATAATCCCTTTTCTAAGGATTTTATCACCTTCATGCTTCTTATGACTCAATAGATTTCAATTTGAGTTTAAAAAGAACAAGAAAAAGGGATTAAAAAGAACCATAGACAATCTACTATATTTTGTTTTGGACTTAACAATTGAACAATCAAATCTCACACTTCCTTTGGTGCTTAAAAAGAATAAAATTCTTGCTTTGAAGGATTTAAAATGAACATGTGCATCTATGTTTTGTAATCACTTACCCAAAGTAATATAATGTAAAAGACATATTCACTTCTCTCATGCCTCACAACGATCTTGATAATCAAAAGACTTTTGGTGATATTATGTTGTGTAGGTGATTTCCTCCACACTTCAATTTGGATTCTAAAATTGATCAAATCTTGTGAGTGTGAGTTAGGTATATCGCATGTGTTCTCTCTTTGTTTCTCAATGAAGATTGATTGAACTACAAATGTACTTACTTGCTTTTTTTTAATCTATAGAGGGCCTGCCTTGTGGGAAAAAGTAATCACCCAAGGGAACAACCCAACCGGGAACACACTAACCCTTTGTCTAAAAAGACCAAAATCCTTATCTATTTGTTGGTGCAAGAACAGTCATTTTGAAGCCACCCCATGTTTTTATAACTTTTAGTAGAGATGAGAAGTATTCCATGGGAGTTTCATGGGTACTGATGCTTGGATGACCCATAGAAATGAGTGTTGTGGAGGGGATCTAGTGTGGTCAAGCATCTAATCTTTCACTAAGAGTAAGCGTAGCTAGATTTCTCCAAGTGGGGATTCAACAGATATTGTCTCAATATCCATAGGGTTGTGCATGTTCTTAGAATCAAAACACTTTGCTTGATCCTAAACATTGGAAAACAAACATTCAACATCATCATCAAATTTCAAACCCTTTAGGAGGCAAATACCATTGACAACATTCAAGTGTTATTGCTTTTCCTAGGGATTCTATCCTTAGAGACTTCTAAACATTTAAATTTACATCTCAATTTTCTCTTTCGAAAGTCAACATTAGGGAACTATCACCTTGATTCTCTTGATTTCCACATAATGGACCTTGTGGGATGAAAAGAAATTGGGAAATAGACATTTATTTTGAAAGCTAAAACAAGAAGTGTGGATGTGGTAAAAGCAAGTCAATAATCAAGATTAACTCAAATTGAACCCCACACATGTGCTTGGTATCTTTTGGTCTTATGGTTTTCCATGAAAACATTGGTCTCTTGGTTTGAACTACTCATAGGGTAAAACATGTTCTTCACTATCTTGGTCTTGTAAACAAGGTTCTTCTTAGGTTCATTTAGGATCAAATCAAACACTTCATCCATCTGTTGGTGTAATTAAATGTCTTGTACCTTGTCCTAGGTCATGATTACACCTTAGTTAATTTTACTTAGGGACCACATAGGAAGTTGTTGGAGATTTTCCACTTTTGGTGGACTTGACATGTCATTACCTCATCACTTCCACCTTTTGTGGACACATCATGTGATCATCTCTCCACCTTTTGTGGAGATTATCACATTATCCTTTTCCACTTTAGATGGAGTGATAACTTTTCATAGTTGTCTCATGTCATAAGATTATGACACTTGTCATAATCTTATGCCCTCCTATGTTCTCACCTTAGCTATATAACCAAAGGGGTCTCCTATGTACATTGTACCATTCTATCATCTCATATTATTGACATTGAATACATGTTTATTCTTGTCATATTCTTGTCTCTCTCTTTTGTGCTTTCTATTAGGCCTCTAGATCTTGGGTGGCTACCTTCATAGCCAATTCTTACATGGTATTAGAGCTACTGGAGTGCCTTTGGTTAGTCATTTGGAGAGATCTTGGTGCATTTGAAGAATGGTGTATTTTTAGATCTAGGTTGCAGCAGCATTTTGGAGCATCCTATGCAAAATCTAAGTCCACCATTACATTCGGGAGGCTGTTTTCAGTCAAGATTGCCTTTCGTTTCATCAAAATCGGCAAAAATTTGTCAAAATTTTTAGAAATTTTTTTTAGAAATTTTTTAAAAAACCCCCTCTTAAAATTTGTATTTGGGGTTTCTGCAAATTTTTAGAAAAATCAATTATTATTTGCAGATATTTGTTTGTAAAAATTTTTGATTTCAAAATAAAAAAAATCAAAAAATATATATTGTATTTGCAGTATTTTTTATTTGAAAAAGTTTTGTAAAAAATAAAAAAAAAACAAAACAAAATTTTAAGTCTGCAAAGTCGTAGACTATACAAGTTTGCGACTTGTAGACTGTTGTACTACAAATGGTACCGATGGGTCCTCCACTAGCCACGCGGCAGCTGACCTCTCTACCCCGCGCCCCCATCTCTCACTCCACCCGGCTTCGACGAAAATCGACGGCCAACTAGTAAATATTCTGGCAAGAATTTTAGAGCTCCGATGATGATTTAAAATCTGGCATCCGCTTTACAAATTTAGTGCGGTCAACATACAAATTCTGACACCGGCGCGATCCAGATTCCGTCCAATTTCCAACAAGAGAAAAGCATATTCTGACAAGGACCGACGGCTTGGCGACGTCCAAATGGACGCCAATTTTAATCTGTATTTCACAAAATATTCGGCCCAAGAGCATATTCTCTTTTGACGGGCCAAAGGTCGTCAAGTTTAATCCATTGTTTTGATGATGTCAGCACATGATCAGTGATGATGTCAGCAAACCTTAAAATTTTTTTCCCCCCTCTCTAATGGGTTTTTTGATTTTGTAGTCCAACTTCAAATGCTCATATCTTGCTCATTTGGGATAATTTTTCATTTACTTTGCAGTGGTGTACTCGGTTTCTGATTTTGGTAGACATATTTTCCAGAATTTTCAGTTTCTCAACTCTGTACTTGTTTAGTCACCATTTCTGCAACTTCAGAGGCTTCGTTCAGGCTCATATGAACTCCTTTTCAAGTGCTATTTTTTTTGAAAGTGCATGATTTTTTGTCTAATTCTTGAATCTGCAATTAGTTTGAAGTGATCTTGAGTGGATTTTGTACTTTCAACATATGGTCTTTTTTGGCCTATTTGGCACTTGTATTGCATAGATCTGAATTTAGGTCTTTGCTTATTTGTTCTAGTCTGTTATCAGCCTCTTTATTGGCAAGTTGTAAATCAGAAATCATAATCCCACTTAGCCAAGTTGCAAGTGGCCTATTGTACATGCACTACATTATAAAGTGCCGAAATCATCTATTTGTGGGGGGGTACTTTGATTCAGTGAATTTGGGGGGGTGTATCTTGTGTGATTATTCCTATTTTCTCTCTTGTGCTCTTTCATTCCATCATGGGTTCATCTAAAGTTCCACTCTTAACTGCACATAATTATGGTACTTGGAAAGTACGTGCATGGAGTAAACTCATGGAAAAAGGTTTAATTTACTACATTGATGGAACCATAATTGCACCTTCAGATCCTAAGGCAGATCTAATAGCATATATGGATTGGCTCACTAAAACTTCTATGGCATTGGGTACACTTAGAAAGTTCATTTCAGATGATCTCATATTTCATGTTGATAAATGTACTACAGCTAAGGAAGCTTGGGATAAGCTTGCTGCTTTGTATGGCAAGGTTGATAAGGTTAAGGGATACAAACTTGAACATGATCTCTTAAGCCTTGATCCCAAGGATTTTGATACAATTCAGGATTATGTCACTAAGGCAAATGAACTAAGAGCACAACTAAAAGATTATGGTATTGAAAAAGAGGATGATCAATTGGTCTTCAACTTGTTGGATAAACTTCCAGTTGAGTATGCAGCCTTTGTTTCAACTTTTCAAACTCAAAGATTGACAATAAGTAACTTCACAACACCATATTTTGAGGCTCTCACAGATCTTTTGATTCTTGAGCAAGCTAAGTTGATGAAAATGGGAATTCTCAAGTCTTCAACTTTAAAAGCATTGGTGGCCAATCATGGAAACAATAAGCAAGGAAAAGGAAAGGACCAAAAGAAATCTTCACCAAAGCCACAAGGAGAGAACAAACAATCCACTTCTCCACATCAAATCTCATCAACATCATCTTCTTCAAAGAAGTAAAAACAATTCAAGCAAGAGGGAGCAACCAACATGTGCATATTGCAAAAGGATTGGTCATGATGAGCATCATTGTCATGTTAAGCAAATGATGAGTTGAAACATATCCTTAAGAAGAACAACATCAACTTGCGAGCTGCATATCAAGAGAAGGACTCATCTACTTCCACTTCTTCTAAGGTAAAAAGTACAACTCTCATGGCAATAACCTCAAGCTCATCTCCTTCTTCTTCATCTCAATATGAGAAACATAAGGGGCAAGCATTTCTTGTAGTTGCAGATTCCAATTCAGATAGGTGGATCCTTGATTCAGGAGCTTCGCATCATATGACTTCATCCAAGGATATGTACTCTTCATTTGATTCTTGTTCATCACCACCCATTTTGATGGCCAATAACACTTCTTTGGCAGTTTATGGGAAGGGTTCTATTGACGTTGAAGGTGGAGCATTTAATGATGTTCTATGTGTGCCTACTTTGTCAAGGAACATCCTTTCCATCTATCAGATTACACATAGTGGTACAGGAAAGAGTGTAGAGTTCACACTAGATTCTGTCATTGTTTGAGATTTGCATAGCAGGGCTCTTATTGCAATTGGGGAGGTTGATGATCGTTCTCGGTTCTACACCTTCTCATATTTTGCTCCTATTGATGATTTAGTTCACCCTAGTGTGGACAAACTTGATGAGATCGAGTATGGTTACTTGAATCTTGGAGTGCTCTCTACTCCTGAGGTTCTTGAACCTATTGTTGATACTCCATCTCCTACATTGACTGATGTACCTGATGATACTTGTGTTCTGACAGTTTCAGTACCTTGTGATTTAGTGCAACAGTGCATACCTTGTCTTCCAGCAGCAGCTTCATGGGATGACTACTTGACAGACATTGGTGGTTTGTTTGTGGAATCCTACATTGCAGATTTGGGAGACACATTTGATTACTTACATCTTCTCTTTGATGAAGGTGATTCTTCTTCAATTGTTGCTAGGGAACACTCTGACTCTCCTCTACATGATCAGTCTTTCGAGGTTGATGTGATTGTGGATGCATGTGTACAACAGTTGGAGGAGGCCACTTTCTCTCTTGAGGAGACATCGTCTTTGGAGTTTGGTCTACCTTCATCCTTGCTAGATCTTGAGTTATCTTTTTCAGCAGATGAGGGTGTTGTTGCAAAGGGGTTCTCACATGTTCCAGGAAGTGACTACACCATTGTAGCTTCACATGGTTTGGGGAAGGCATCTTTTAGCATCAACGCAGGGACATTTGAGCAGATTTTAGAGACTTCTTACATTTTGAGGGTTCTTCCTTCTTCACTTGTGGATTGGGGAGACTTCATTCATGCACCTTTGGTATTGTTTCTTCCTAAGGGGAGGAACATTGTTCGATAGTTTTGGAGCAGCTTCTTCATTCCTTCTCGAGCATCTTCCATGGGTGATCATTGTACATTGATATGGGGCTACCTTGTCTCTCTTCTTCTCTTGTATGGGGGGAATTTTTCCTCACATGGGGTTTTATCCTTCTCATGCTATGTTCATAGTTTTTTGTATTTCATCTCTCTTTTGGGGGGTAGTTTTTTCCCATTGGGTTTTTCTATCTTTACTCCACTTGTGAGAGATTTCATTGCATTTGTCCATGGGTACCTAACATGGCCTAGTAGTCAGGACCTATCTTGCATTGTTTGCATTTGTGTACATTCTCTCTAAGTTGCACTTAAGGGGGGGTGTTGGTGTAATTAAATGTCTTGTACCTTGTCCTAGGTCATGATTACACCTTAGTTAAGTTTACTTAGGGGCCACATAGGAGGTTGTTGGAGATTTTCCACTTTTGGTGGACTTGACATGTCATTACCTCATCACTTCCACCTTTTGTGGACACATCATGTGATCATCTCTCCACCTTTTGTGGGTGATCCACCTTTTGTGGAGATTATCACATTATCCTTTTCCACTTTAGATGGAGTGATAACTTTTCATAGTTGTCTCATGTCATAAGATTACGACACTTGTCATAATCTTATGCCCTCCTATGTTCTCACCTTGGCTATATAACCAAAGGGGTCTCCTATGTACATTGTACCATTCTATCATCTCATATTATTGATATTGAATACAGTTTATTCTTGTCATATTCTTGTCTCTCTCTTTTGTGCTTTCTATTAGGCCTCTAGATCTTGGGTGGCTACCTTCATAGCCAATTCTTACACATCCCAAACATTTATCATCTCCACCCCACAAACAACTTTAGAGATTTGGAAACATCATTATCTAGACTTGGGTACATCCTTAAACCAAATCAAAATCACTTGTTTAGTTAGGTGTGTGTGGATGAATACTTCCTCACACACTTAGTTAAATTATCACCCTTTCGAATGAGTTCACCCTAAAATAACATCTAACATCTTAGGGTTTACAAGTTCAGTATCCAAATCAAACCAATCAAAATCAAATCCTAAAGTCTAGCATTGATCCAAAGTTCCTAAAAAGTTCAACATCCATATCATTCACCCCTCTCATCCTTCATCTCATCATTGGTTGTAAACACCTTAGAGGTCACTTTTGTAACAAGGTAAAAACACAAGAAGAACATGGAATATAAACTTTATTCATACATCATGAGTCATCTAAGTCAACCAAACTATCAAAGCCTTACAAAACTAATCAATTATCAAAAATCATATTTATACAATCCATACATGGCATCATTATCTCCTACAAACCTCAATGGTACAACAAATGTGAGTATGCCCAATCTAAAGTTTGGAACACCTTTCCCTATGGTAGATTTAAATCAAAGTCCAAACCTACAAATCTATCAACCAAACAATCAATGCATGGGTCTTCAACAAAATAACGTTATCCTACCGAATCCATACATGCCAATTGTGAATATACCAAGTACAAATTTACCAAACACGAACATTTCAAATCCACACTTGGTAAACTTTGGGATATATATGTTTGTGAATCATACATTTTTTTTCCAAAGTCCAAACAATATGTTAATGACTCCATGTATTGATCCAATTCAAGGTAACACCATGCAAAATCAAAGTTACCTAAACAAGGCAATGTGATTCCGAACAAAAAAATGTTCAATTTCAACCCATAATGCCAAATATGAACTTCATCCCAAATTAGAACATTGTCCAAAATCAATTTGTCCATGATCTCATACAAACACCACAAGTATGCATTCCAAATATTCTTGAACAAAATCCAAATCAACAATATCAAGGGAGTCAAAATCAAAATCAAGATTAAATTTTGGTAGATCAACTTGCTTCACTTGTCAAACTAATTGAATTATTGAGCCAAGAGATCTCTTCACTCCAAAATCAATAGACTCTTCCATTAGTTGAACCATGTCATGAAAGCATTGAGTTATATCCACAATTGCATCAAGAACAATATCTCCAATGTCAACAAAATCAATAATAAACCCAATCACCCCATCTCAAAGATTAGTCATCACATCTCCAAGATCAATCACAAATATCCATCAATGAACACCTTGAAGATATTTCTACCTCAGCCAACAATCAAATCAACATATGTCAAGAGTCACTTTTCAACCATGATTAAAATCCACCAACAATACCCAACAATGATCTAATTCAAGAAATGTTAACATCACTTGATCCTATGGTTGAAGACATCGACAATCTCTCTACCAAAATTGTTGAAAACAATGATCAAGATCTCTCCATTGATGAGCACATTGAAGATGTTTCTACCCCATCTGATGATCAACTCACCATACATCAAGAGCCACTTTTTAGTCATCTATTTCAAGGAGTGTTAGAATTATTCGATCCTATTGACATAATGCATGATCCATTGACCTATGATCATTGTAAAAATGTCTCTACGTCACCTAATGAGTTAGAAGACATATCTCAAGAATTTATTCCAAAGCATGACCAACATATTTCGCTAAAGTCTAGCAAAGGTCCTTTCCAAGACATATTGACATACTTTGACCTCATGGTTATAGATACTAAAGGGATCCTCAACTCAACATTCAATCCAAGTCCACTCAAAGCTCAAGAGGATATTGAGCCACTTCTCATACCTAATGAAAATATCCAAGAACCCTTTATAGGAAATCCATCCTTTGAAACTGACCCATGTCAAGAACTTGATCCAAAGCATGTCGTCAACAATTCCAAAATCATTCAAGATCAAGAATACGTATCTCCAAGATACTACAATGATCTAATGGACACTCTCTTATCTATACAAGATGTTGCAAATGATGATCATATCCATATAGTGTATATTCCTCCATTTACCCATGAGATGCTTACTCCTAATGGACATATAGATGATCTTCATTAAAAAAAAGAGTCTCATACTCTTGATATCATTACCAAGGGACAAGAGTCTCTTACTCTTAACATTTGTACACATGATCAAGATACAGAAAAATCTAGAGACATATTAGAAATGGGTCATGAAGAGGGCTTCTACAAAATTTGTGAATCAAAAACATCCTATGAAGGAATATCAAAAATGAATCATGAGGGAGAATTTTACATGGAGAGTGAATCATCAATACCTCTTGAAGAAGCATTAAATTTAGATATTCCACAAGATCAAGCCAAAAATATCAATCAAGAAGTTATCCCACACATGGAGGATCCTATCACTTATAAAATTGGATCACTTACCTTTTTTAAGGGCAAGTTATCTTATCAATGAAGAAGCTATCACCTTTGAAGATCCACGGAAGAGAAGTGAAGGATTAACACCTTGTTTCCAAGGTAAATCATATCCTATTGCAAATAAAATGTTTCAATAGATGAATTATCAAGGCAAAGGATTAGGACTACATGAATAAGGTATCCTAGAACCAGTGCAGATTATTGGCAATCCTAAGAATCAAGGTCTTGGTTATTCAAAAATTAAGGGATCTAAAAATATTAGTGATACCTCTATAATACTGCGAGCAATTTTTTCTAGTGCAAGCATGAACATAGGGAGCATGAAATTCGAAAATTGTAAAAGAGAAATGTTATCATGAAATTATATAATATGAAATCAATACATTGGAAAGTTTTAATACTTTGTTATAATTTAATGGGAAATTTTGGAATGATGATTATTTCAAATGTGCATGTTATCTTTATATTTGAAAAGAAAAATTTTATTGCTTAAATGTTGGCAACATAGTTTTTTCACTTGAGGTAAAAACATAGTAAAACTTTTTGAGTAGAACAATACTTGAGGTAAAAACATAATAAAAGTTTTGAGTAGAAAAATGGGCATGTTACATGAGAAAAAAAATTAAAATAGTTTGAGTAGATTTTATAATATTTTTTTTTTCAAAATATAAAATTACTTTATGATACAAATAAAAAGGCGATCCTTATATTTTAATGCTTAGAACAATAGGATTCAAGGCCTCTTTCTAGTGTTTCATTTAGACAAAGATCAACAAGGTGTTTAGATTGACTTTAAACCATGAAGGTGAGCCAATCAGACCTGGATCTACTTGTTTTAGAGTCTTGGAATGGATTGGAATTGATTGACTATGATTAACCTAATTAGATTATGTTTCCTAATATCAAAATTGCAAGAATCTAATAATTGATAAACTAAAACAATGAGTTGCAAGAAGATCTAGTAAGTGCAGAGGATTGTGTACCTGTCTAGAAAGTTTGGTCCTGCTCACTATAGGAGGACATAGTAGCCCAAGGGTGTCTGGGTCCTTGTATGCCTCTTCTGCTCTATTTTTGCAATTCTCTAATGATAGATCTGAGACCTCCATTTCTTCTTGCAAAGTTTTCTAATCACTATTGGATAATTCTATAGGTGAGTTTCCATGAGTTGACAAGATGTAGGGCTTCAAATGAAACAATGAATGAATGATCTTCAAACTTCCTTAAATTCTCTCTAAACTTGAAATCTGCACATTCACAAAGAGAAGAAATATTGTGTCATTTAGGGGCTTACCTTGGTCAAAACTTGAGTTAGTATTTCCACTTCCACGTGACAACATCAATGATAAAAAATGGATAAATGATAGGAAGGAATGTTGAATAAACAAAGTTTTGCAACTCACCACCCTTCAATTGGCTTCCTTGAAGGATTGAAGGCATGCAAATCAACTCAAGGCCTTGGTTCTTGCTTTCTTGATTGCTTGAATTGGTTGGAGAGATACAAGGGTTAGCCTTCACAAACAATGATAAGATAAACACATATGAACTAACATAAGATTTGACATGATGTTAGGATCTTGAATTGCTGCAATAAAACGCTAAAATGATGCTCTTGACTTGCTTGATAGTGCTTTTTGTAGGAGTTGATGGTGACTCCCCAACACCCCCAAGATCAGTTGCGACCAAAACCACTTCCACAAGAGAGAGAATGGCAAGAAAGCTTGCTTCACGATGCAAGATTGATTGATTGCTTGATTGAAGCTTGAATACAAATGTACATGAGATGCCTTGCTTATATGGGCAAGGTTGAGAGATAGGTATGAATATGATGTTGACAAATGTCATGATCCTATGACATGAGACAACCAACAACCTAATCACCTAGGAAATGATGCATCCTAGCTAGATAAGATAAGTTCTAGAAAAGCCAACTAAGCCTTCTAGAAAGAATCTTTTATCCTAAGTAAACTTAACCATGTGAATATGTCCCCTAATTTACCTAGTGAATGAATAAGCTAGGTACAAGACAATTATTCACACCAACACCCCCCCTTAAGTGCAACTTAGGGAGAATATTATTATGCAAACTGTGCGAAGACAATGACTATGGGTCTCGGCTACTAGGCCATGTTAGGTACCCATTTACAATGCAAATGATGCAATCTCTCACAAGCAGAGAAAGGGAGAAAACCCTGTGGGACAAAAATCCTCTCCAAAAGAGAGAAACCAAACAAGACAACATGATGTATGGAGGACTCAATGATACCCCCAAGGAAAACATGCATCATGTATATACAATCAATTACCCCCCCATAAGAAGGAAGTAGAGAGATAAGATATCCCCCCATGATGAAGAAGCTCCAATGCTGATGAAGAATGCCTGAAAACAAAAGATGACCCAATGTCTACAAGCAACACATCTTCCCTTAGGAAGAAACAAGTCCATAAGCTGATGTAGAAGCCACTCCATGTCCAACTGAAAGGAGGAAGCATGAATGCTCATGTATGCCTCTGAAAACTGATGAAGATCCTCCAAGCTTGAATGAGCCACAACAGAATCATGGTCAAACTGAACCAAGAAACATGATAAATCAAGTGATGGAGGAGATTCATGAATGTCAATCTCCAAAGACAAAGTAGATGGGATAACAATTGTACTAAAACTGTCATCAAAGAGGAGAGAAATCCCCTCAAGTGTGTCCTCCAAATCTGCAGTATGAGACTCCATGAATAAGCTAGAAATCCCTGTCAAATATTCATCCCACAAAGCAAGATCTAAAAAACTATGATCATCCTGCTGAATAGAAGCATCAATGGCTAAAGAAGCAGGAGGTGGAGGAGTAGGAAGCTCAGCACTGGTCTCAAGAATACCAAGGTGTAGATGACCAAACTTCTCCTCACTAACATGATTCACACTCAATGAAGTGTGTGATGCAGTCAAAGGAACATTGTCATCTTCTGAAGCAAAATGTGAAAAGGAATATACATGAGATGAGTGATCAACCATCCCAATAGCAACAATATCCCTAGTCTCCAAGTCCCTTATGTACACCCTATCTGGAGTGAACTCAACTGTTTTACCTTGACCCCCATGAGTAATTTGATAAATAGAAAGGAGATTAGCAGACAAGGAAGGAACAAAAAGTACATCATTGAAGCTCCCTTCCCCCATATCAATAGAACCCTTCCCACTTACCTTCATATATGTATTATTACCCATCAATATATGAGGTGAATTACAAGGCTCAAAAGAAGAGAACATATCCATAGAAGATGCCATATGATGAGATGCCCCTGAATCAAGAAGCCATCTATGAGATGCAAAACTTGTAGAGGCCAAGAGTGCTTGTCCTTTCATCTTGTGTAGCCCAGAAGTAGATCCTGTGTCCTGTGACTTAGATGAATATGACGGAGTTGCCGATTGAGATGCAGAATAAGAAGTAGCAGAAACTGATGAGGGCAACTTAATGTTATTCTTTTGAAGAAGGCGTGTCAGTTCATCAATCTTCTTATTATAACATCTATGCTCATCATGTCCTAATCTTTTACAATATGCACATTTTGACTTCTTCTTTTTAGATGATTCCTCTTTAGAAGAGGATGTGGACTCAAGAGTGCTATGTGAAGGAGAATCTTTACCTTGCTCATTAGACTTGGGTACCTTGTTCTGCTTCTTACCTATGCCACTTGAATCCTTTGTCTCCTTTGCAACAAGAGCATGAGATCTAGAAGACTTCAATGTGCCCATGTGTACCAACTTTGCTTGTTCCCTTGTGAGTTGAGCTGCAAATTCATCAAGAGAAGGCATTTTGTATGTAGTGCCAAGAGCATCCATTGTAGCATAGAAAGTATAAACAAACATTGAATAATCAGGACCAAGCTTAGCAAGAATAGAAAGTATCAACTGTTCATCATCTTTAGTGACCCCACAACTAGATAACTGCAATCTAAGAGAATTGAGTTTAGAGAAAAAGTCTTGGACATTGTCAAAATCTGAAGGATTAAGACCCATGAGTTCATTCTCCAACTTAAACTTCCTCATCTTATCTGGCTTACCAAAGAGACTCTCTAAAGTATTCCAAGCTTCATTAGGATGAGTGCATGATGCAACATGATATCTAAGATCTGGAGAAATGGACAACTTCAAAGTTCCAAGAGCTTCATCCCTTCTGTCAAGCCATTTTCTTTTCTCTTTTGCTCTTGCAGGTTCTGGATCTTGACCAACTTGGATTTTAACAATAACAACTCCATTTGAGATTTCCACTCATGATAGTTATATGGAGTTATAAGTACAACTTTTGTCAAATCCGTGATACAATGAGATATTACAAGAGAAGAACAACAATTTTCCCTCACAATACAAGATATCAACCCCTTTGTCCCAACAAGATTTGCACTTTTTTTTGCAAATTTACAATAAGGAATCCCAAACTATCAAATCAGCTACAAACTGAAAAAATGAAAATCTGGAACAAATCTACAAAAATTGCATGAGTAGATATGAAGTACTCCTGAATACCTTCCAAACGCCGCAAATTTGGAGAAAATCGGATATCGGAGCACAAAGATATGAGCTCGGAAGCAAAAAAATGATGATCGGGCTTCAACCTAGAAAAAAGAGGCACAAAACTAAAAAATCTCTGCAAAATATCTGCACCACTGAAAAATTCAGGTCTTCACCTTTCCAACGATATTTCGTTTGAAATTTTTTGCCTCCGTATGTGAAAGTTATGATAAAATGAAAAAAAGGTCTATAAATAGGCACTTGGGGGCAAGATCATAACACTTGAAGGCTAAAACGGGTCAAAATTCAGGCACTTGGGTGCTAGCCTTAGGTCGCTCATATGACCTCAAGCATTGCAAATACAAAAAAAACCCGTTGGCTAGAACAATATACATAGTCGGCATTACCAAAGCAGGTTGGTAGATTTAATACAATATTGAAATTGAAAGTTATAATGTATATGAACCATACCCTATTGCAATTGGAGACTAGCGTACCGGCTGATAGAAGAGGCCAGTCATCCAACCAATTCTCATTCCCGACTGGAGAGGAAGTCGACACAATTCTGATTGATGAAAGACTCCCATTCAATAAGGCATACCCTTGTGCAGAGTTGACAACGTCCGATGTGAGGACAGGATAGATGTTGTACCCACGGCTTGTACCTCGGCCAAGCACCCGACCACAGTACCGACAGTGATGGCTTGCATTTGATACTATACCCAGCGATGTAAATGCATGGGAACGACCAATTTAAATGTGGTTATTGCAGCTGGTACCCGTGATGACAGTAGTACAGAGGCCGTCGAATACACAGATGAGACCACTCGCCAGTGGAGAAATGTCCTACGTACCCTTAAGGACACCAACCACGATCTCACCTAGCCGATGCAACCAATGGAAGTGACCATATGATAGTTGACAGAGTTTTTGACCATTCAGATCATCGATGACTGTATTCGATGGATGTGACCCGCTTATTGAAAGATCCCTGACGTAGATCTGACACGGGTAGACAATGGTACCCTTCAGAAGGCTTCAAATAAATGCTAATTCACCAAAATATTGTTCCACCTGCGATGTGAATTGGATGTGAAACTTCTACATGGCTTAGATGCCGATGAGTACAATGAACGATGTCGAGCAATGACTAAAGCCGACGTTGATGCTGGTACCTGCCCGCATAAGGGATGTGACTTCTGCAGACAATGACAGCGAAGGACGCCTGCTGGTGGGGACAATGACACAGAAAGTGTACCCTCAATCGCGCAGTAGGATATCCGTAGAATATGCCACAAAATAATCCCCAAAAAATAATATAAAATGCCCCAAAATTATTTGTATAGCCCAAAAATAAATTTGCCCCATATTTATAGAAATACCGCAGAAAATATTTACACAAAATATTTTTTTGTGAAATTATGAAAAACCATACCGCTTGGGAGGCTGTCTCAGCAATTTTTTTTTTTGCTTCAAAAAATACTTTACCCAATATAGGCGAATTTACAGTCAAAATTCGTCTGCGGAGCCTTCTGAATTCAACCGTGAGGTTAATGAAACCCCAATTTGCACCCAGCAAAAATCTTCAAGCCGAATATCACCCTCAAATCTGGGAAGGAATCTGCAACACCTGAGAGCTCTGATACCATGTAGGAGTTGATGGTGACTCCTCAACACCCCCAAGATCAGTTGCGACCAAAACCACTTCCACAAGAGAGAGAATGGCAAGAAAGCTTGCTTCACAATGCAAGATTGATTGATTGCTTGATTGAAGCTTGAATACAAATGTACAAGAGATACCTTGCTTATATGGGCAAGGTTGAGAGATAGGTATGAATATGATGTTGACAAATGTCATGATCCTATGACATGAGACAACCAACAACCTAATCACCTAGGAAATGATGCATCCTAGCTAGATAAGATAAGTTCTAGAAAAGCCAACTAAGCCTTCTAGAAAGAATCTTTTATCCTAAGTAAACTTAACCATGTGAATATGTCCCCTAATTTACCTAGTGAATGAATAAGCTAGGTACAAGACAATTATTCACACCAACACTTTTGATCATAATTTTTCTAGTAGTTTTCTTGTTAGATTTCAAATGATGCAATATATAGGCACTTCTCTAATTTCCTAAAAATTAAATCCCAAAAGTCAAAATTTGAAATTTTAATTTTTAATGTTAAAATGTTGACACCGACTATTCAAAATTGGTCCCTGACAAAATAGAGAAACCCATATTCCCTAGGGTGTTAGGATAGGTGACATTATAATTTCTATCCTAAGTTGATCTATATGTCTCCACATTCTTTGGAAAGTGTTCTAGGGGACATGAGGGACAATATTTATTATTTATTTTCCCATGAATAAGTGTAATTACATTCAAAGATGTGGACCCACTACGTTGACTATTACAGAGCATCTCAGGAGCATATTCCCTTTGGGCATCCAACTTTTGGGTGGGGACCACTTTGTAATGCATGTCCTTGCATGTTTTGCATACATTGGTGCCCAAGTTTGTATGTTGGTGCATGTTCTTGCATGAAGCTATCAGAGCTGTCAAAGAGTTATGGAGCACTTAGGATGGAGAGTTATGTTGGCTGTGGGTTAGGAACCCATGTAAAGGCCATGTAATTATTCGTTATTTTATGCAATGTTTATGGGTTGTCTACTAAAGGGGGTGTGGGTTTTTCCAAGTGGTTTTGCTTATTGTTTTGGGATACCATTTGTGGTATTCTCTCCCACAAAATTCTATATATTGGAGCATTGTGATGGTGGTTTATAGAGTTTTTTTAGGTTGTTAGAGCAACAAAGTGTTTTCAGAATACAAAGAGGAAGTTTTGTATTATTGCATCTCTTTTGAAAATTAATACAAACATTGGATCTCTTTGGGTGGAGTTTTTTCCTGCAAGGGTTTCTCCATGTATATATTGTGTAACTTGTGTTTGATAACTTGTGGTATTTCTTATTTTTCTTTCATTGTTCTAATTGTTAATCACATAATCTCTTATGGTAATTTTGGATAAATAAATTTCAGATTTGCAACCATTTAATTAAGTTCATATTATTGCAAGTTTCACATTGAATTTTGAACATTTGGTATCAGAGCTAACAATTTTGTTAAGAGAGGGACACCTTTATTTTGAGTGTTGAAGGTTTTTTGGTTGAAGTGGGAGCTTGTGCATTGTGGGTTTTGTAGATTTATGAAGAAGATTGAAAATCATGGGTTATACCTCTCATCTAGATATTGAGAAGTTTTTTCTATGAGATGTGGATGTTGAAGATGAAGGATCTCCTTTAAGAGAGAGAGAGATCAGTGGTTGGTGATTTCAAATGAAAAGAAACCAAAATCAATGTTTGATGAAGATTGGAAGAAAATGGACAAGAAAGAATGAGGAAACATTTTATTGTCTCTTTCAGATTCCATCCTCTTGAATGTTTCAAAAGAATCTGATGCAATATAGGGGTCCAAAAAACTCTCAAACAACCTCAACCTAACTGATCTCAACCAATCTTTGCTTGTCCTTGCAACTAAGACTTGCCTTTCCTTCACAAACACTTGATTCAAAGCATCCAAACTGAGAACAAAACTAAAAACCACTTATTGATTCCACCAAATACCTTAGAAAACATTAAGAAGACTAGGCCAAACCCTTTCTCCAACAATAACATCTCAAATATAAAAAATTTCAAAAGTAGAATGCCCCGAATCCACAACTAGGCCTATTTAGTCCCCGTCAATTAACAACTTCACATTTCCAAGCCCATTCCTCATTCTTAATGCCTCAAAAAAGTGTAAATATGCCTGAAAAAAATGGATAGACCATTCCCCAAGCTTTATTCATAATAATTCATTAGGCACCTATTCTAAACCTTCAATATAGACTCCAAAATGGGACTGTCATAAGTTTGTCCTAACAGGATAGTTTAATAACAATGGCCACAACCTTACAAATTAACCAAACTCTATCTAGAGAAGGTTCACCATACATCTAAGAATCTTTTAACAACAAAATTGATCAAGAAGAACACACTTATCATAGTCAAGTCTCTTAAAACCCCACTGTACACTACCATTTCCAAATTTTGCATACTTTATAGTCCTAGGGCTTTGTAGAAATTGCCCAAAACCAAACCTTTAGACTCTGCAACTTTGTAATCTTTTAGAACACATCTAAAACTCCTTACACACCAATTTATAGGATATTTCATTAGTTAAATTTGGAGAAACATAATTTAGAATGCCCACTATTACCCTACATCAGGGTTTCTACTCGCCTATGATAAATTGCTCATAACTTTTACAAACTTGAATGGATTTAAATGAAATCAATTGAAAAATGAAATAGATTTAGAGGGATTTAATTTTTAAAAGAGGAGAGTTGGATTCTTGCACAATAGATGGCTATACAATGGCCTAAAACCAAGAAATTATAGATAAAATACATAAAAAATAGGGGATTTCATTGATTTCTTCATTCGTACATCATCCTCCAACCTTCCTCGAAATATGTGAGGTTACAAAATGCCTTTATAAAGCCAATCCAATGACTCAAACTAAATTTTTAACTATCTTGACTCTTCACCTTCCACCATCTTAAAATTTGTTGTATTTTACAATTTTGCATTGACAACATTTTGTCAATTTTTGCAACTTTTCCTTTTAATGCCCAATGACTCCAAAATGCTTAACTATGACCTAAAAAAACTTAAAATGATCAAATAGACCTTATTACAACATTAATACATGATGTTTAAATCAAAACTTGAAGTTCCTCATGGAGGCATATCCTTGCTCTAGGTTGCACCTGCACTAGAATCTACCACATACAATTTTTGGAAGATGATAGGTGGTATTTACCAAACTAAAAGTCTAACTAATAAGTTGTATCTAAAAATATATTTGTATTATTTAAAAATGACGATGGTGATTCTACTGCAAAACATTTAAATAATTTTAATATGATTATAATTTAGCTTGTATCTGTAGATGTTAAGATAGAAGTGTTTGGATTAAGGTGTCTCAACCTTAGAGTCCTAACATTGATTTAATTGATATAATTTAATGTATTTATTTGTATAATTTAAATGCCTATGGTTTCATGTCACAAAATTGGGACCCACAGGCTGGGTGGCATTCTCATTGGAGGTGACTGGATAACACATCATAATCCCAAGTGGACATAGGCATCCCACTTTAGAATATATTGTTGGCATATGGCTTCTAGTGTTGTCATTGATGGAAACCTAAGTCATTGATCTGGTCCGCACTTCAATATTTGTTCCTACCGGAAGTCAAAGTGAAGAACAGGGTATCCGACTGGAGTTGAATATGTTTGCATTGCCAGTATATCAGTTTGGATTTTGGATCTTAGGGAAGGTTGTTGGGTATCTAGAATACCTTATTCTTGAGTTTTGTGTTGATGCATCAATTGGTGTACAAGTTAGGAGATCCAGTAGATTGATTTTTTGTTCATTAGTGTTAGAAGGCCAACTAAGAGTATGTAGTGTCTTGCAGATGTTCGAGGTAAAATTGTTTGAATTATTTTCATATTGGAGATTATATTTTGGATCCTCACTATGCTATGACCAAATTTTGTGGGTGCACATTAAATATTGTTCATGATTTGAGCCGACAATTGGTAAATATTTTCTATTTTATTGTAGCTGACATATAGCGATTAAATCATTAGTTGTGGATATATATAAGTGATCAATTATTTAATTTTGGTGTGTGCTCGAAGAAAGTTAGTGCATGCTACAAATAGCATAAGGATTGAATAGCGATTAAGCATAGTTTCACTTGTGCATTGATGATTTTGTGAAGCGAGTTGGAGCAGAACAGAGCATAAGTGTAGAATCAAACAGAAGGTCTAGAATCTGATCCATGAACTTAACCAAAACTGTAATCAGGCATTTGTAGATGCTACTATCTCAGTTCAAATCCTTGGTTGTAATCCAAATATTTTGTAAGGCAGTGTGCTTGAATGCATGTGCATTCCTATTTGTAAAACACTTATATTTTGAGTACTCAAATTGTGGATTGACCTACACCGTGGTTTTTCCCCTAATAGGGTTTCCATGTAAAAATCCTTGTGCTATGGTGTTGTGGTTGATTGTTTTATGTGCTTGCATCTTTCTGTGGTTCATTGCTGCAAATGAATTGAGATCAAATTAAAAATGTTAAAGTTTGTAGAACATTGATTCACCCCCCCTCTCAGTGTTGCTTGTTTCCAACAATTGGTATTAGAGCCTATTTCCTCGGAGGAATTTTAATAGCTTGAGGTGGATCCTAGAATGTAATGGAATTTGGTAGTCTTCAACAACAAATTTTGGTGGCACTTGATGATCTTGATCAATCCAATGCAGAAGTCCATGAATTAAAAGAAAATCTTAAGGATACTAAGAAATTCATTCAGAAGTTGAAGGATTAGATTATTAAGTCTAGGGAGAAGAGAAAGGATCTTTGTGACCAGATTAAGCAAAAATAGAGAAAAAACATGGATGATGATCACCTGAACCAAAACCTAAAGGAAATAACTGAAGAATGTGAAAAGCTTGCTAGAAATAATGCTACCCTAAAGCATGAGATGGAATCCATGGTGATGAAGTTGAGTAAGGAAATAGAAGAAAGAAAGAAGAATGAGGAGAATCTTGCTCAGTCCTTGAAAGAAAAATCTAATGAATACAACAGAATTAATGAAGGACTCATTCAGTTGGAGATTGAACTGCAACAATCTAGGAATAATGAAGAAGAGCTTGAAAGACAATTTTTTATTCTCCAAGATGAGCTTACTACTGCAAATGAATACAAGGAGAAGTTCAAGATTAGCTTAGTTAAGCTTGATGAGCTAACTCAAGGTCAGAAGAATGCAAATGAAAAGTGAGGTCTTGGATATGAAAAAGGACAAAGTTTTGGATCTAAACAAAGGAATTTCAAGCAAGGGAATCAGATGAACAAATAAAAAAGGCATCTGGTAAGACAACCTAATGTTCAAAAGTTTAATGGATATTTTTTTTCTTGCAATAAATTTGGTCATATGGCTACTCAATGTAGAAATAAAATGAAATCAAGTGACCCATCATTCTCCGCTCAATGTTTCAATTGCAAAAAGTTTGGTCATAAGTTTGGTCATAAGTCAATTGAATGCAGATATATGTTAAACAACTCTATCAATAGAAGGAATATTAAATGTTATACCTATGGAAGATTTGGGTATATTGCTAACTAGTGTAGATCAAGGAGAGATCAATGGAATGACTAGGTTGGTCTAGGAAATGTTGTGTCTAATGATTTCAACAATTATGGTCACATTGCAAGATTCTGCAAAAACAAAAATATGGATAGAAGAGGTCCGATATACAAAGGCATAAATGCACAGAAATATGATAAAGGAAAATGGAAAGTGACTATGGATGAAATAAGAAATCAGATGAAGAAGAGTTCCTCTATTGCAAAAAATGTGCAAGCACCAGAACCTGCTTCTGGTAATTCCTCGAGGAATTAGATTAAGGCCTCTGGCCTAGGGGGAGCTGTCAAGAAAATCCTTCAAACCCACTACCAGTAATTGACACTAGAATGTGGATGAGTGCAGTGACTACATTGAATATCTACAGATGCTCTTGAATGGTTGGAGATAGTATTTATGTAGAATTGAAGATCCGCAAAAGGGTTATCTTTCTCAGTGTATGGAAACAATGTATCTGGTGCACCTAGGGTGAAAGCATTTATTTCAAAAAAAGGTTAGGTGTGAGAGTTATAAAAGGAAAGTTGGAACTCTCATTTGAAACTTTGTATTGAAGAAAAGGAGAGTGCTCTGCATTAGAATTTTGAAGGCGTGGAGACAAATTCGGCGGTGGAACCCTAATTCATCAGGTACTTCAGTTGCATTGAGAAATTTCAGTTTAATTTGGTGTGCAACTTCTTTTCTAAATATAAGCTCAGAGGGTAAAATGGAACAAATAAATGTTGTGATAAATCTAGATGAGCATAGCAGTGAGAAGACTAGAGCTATAAGAAACATGTTGTCACATGATGAATTGAAATGGCTGAAAGAAGCGAAACACAAAAGCTTGGATATTTGGAGTAAATTTCCCTATTTTGACAACACATAAATTGTTAAGTTTTTTTTGGACATATTGAATGATAATGTTCTAATTCTTGACAAACCCTACCCTATCTCAAAAGAAATAATTGGAATTGTAATTGAGTTAAGCAAAGTTGGGGATGTGCTGAAGAAGAATTCAATCCAAAATAGAGAAGTCAAAACCCTAATCGACGTAATAGGAGATTAAAGGGAATTAATAATTTCAACAATTAGAGATTCAGTGACAAGGTACATTATGCATGGAGTATCCTACAAGATCTTTTTCAGAAATAGGGAAGGTACAACCTCGACAGGTGTTGTTTACATTGCTCACAAGATGATAATGGAAGACCAGGATTTTGATCTTTCCAGATTATTGAAAGATTAATTGATAGAGAATGTGCAATTGACCAAGGAGACAAGTTACACTTTTAGGTTCGGTACCTTGGTTATTTTTCTTGTGATGTATTTTCTGAATTGCTTTCCACTAAACAACAATGTAATATGGAAAGAGAGTGAACTAGTTTGCAAGAAAATTTACATACACTCTAACAATTTGGAAAACTATGATCAAGTATATGGAAGTTTCTTTAAGGGTTTGCTAAGTAAGTTTGGATCAATTGGTATTGCCATTCTGGTAAGGGCACTTGAAGTTGGTTCCTCCTCCGATGAGATGAAAAGAAAGAAGAAAATGGAAAAATAAATTGCTATTTGTACTCCACCAGCATGCAAGACTCCAAAAGTTGAAGGGAAAGGAAAAGGACAAGTGATTGTGGATATACTAGATGAGGATTCTAATAACGAAACTGAAGTCACCCAAAAAAATGAACTAGAAACAACCAAACTGGAACAGGAAAATGTAATGACAAAAGTAAGTGAAGAAGAAGGTGATTTAACCCAAGAAGAGCTAATGCGGATTATTAATGCAGAAGATGGAATGCAAAAAATTGCAAGCATATGGTCTATTAGACCTTCATATGAGCAAGACATGATTTTAAACATCTTAAGTGCTCATCTTGTGCACAACCATGTCAAATTGGAGAGTTTATAGAATATGTTGCTAGAAGAAATGATTGAGTGCATCAAGGAAATTATTGGTTATGAGTCCCAAAACAAGAGAGAAGAAGAAATAATTCTACACCTGAAGAAGCAATACAAATTATCACTCACTAAGCTAAAAAGACACATGAATCAACTAAGGCAATTCATAAACACAACAAACAGTATCTATAACTATTGTCTTTAGTGGCCTCATGCAATTGGAAAGTACAAGGAAAAGCTAGAACAAATTGAAACAAAATTGAACAATATTGGACAAAATTTGAACATGTTTCAGGATCAAGATGGTGCATTCAAGAAAAGGATTCAAGATTTGCAGACAAAGCATACAAATGTTCAAATCATTAGGAACATGATTGTTGAAACCTTTTGGAAAGTGAAGGACATAACCAAATGCAGACTAAAACAATTAATTGAGATATTAAGGAAAGGAAAGGTATTAAAAGAAGCCATCACCATTCTAAAATCCCTCATCAAAATTATCAACTGGACATCTGAAAACAATAACATGATCATAATCTTCGGGATTGTAGTAGAAGCATGGAATTTTTTTTTGGAGATGAAAGAAAAATACAAAATAATTTTCTAAACATGCAGTGGCTGCATTTCTTCAAATTTTTGAACCAATTTTTTTGAGTAAGTTTTAGATTACTTTTTTTTGTCATTGATGTCAAAGGGGGAGAGAGAGTAGTGAAAAATTCCTTATCAAACTTAGGGGGAGTTTTGTTAGCTTTGAAGTCTTGAAAGGTTGTATTATGTTGGTTTCGACACTTGGTCATTTTTCACTTAGTGTTGCCATCAATGCCAAAGGGGGAGATTGTTGGCATATGGCTTCTAGTGTTGTCATTGATGGCAACCTAAGTCATTGATCTAGTTCGCACTTCAGTATTTGTTCCCACCAAAAGTCAAAGTGAAGAATAGGGTATCTAATTGGAGTTGGATATGTTTGCATTACCAGTTTATCAGTTTGGATGGTGGATCTTAGGGAAGGTCGTTGGGTATTTGGAATATCTTATTCTCAAGTTTTGTGTTGACGCATCAATTGGTGTTCGAGTTAGGAGATCCAGTAGATTGATTTTTTGTTCATCAGTGTTAGAAGGTCGACAAAGTGTATGTAGTGTGGTGCAGATGTTTGAGGTGAAATTGTTTGAAGTATTTTCATATTGGAGATTTTGTTTTGGGTCCTCACTATGCTATGGTCGACTTTTGTGTATGCACATTAAATATTGTTCATGATCTGAGCTGACACTTGGTAAATATTTTCTATTTTATTGTAGCCAACATATAGCGATTAAATATTTAGTTGAAAATATATATAAGTGATTGATTATTTCATTTTGGTTTGTGCTCAAAGAAAGTTAGTGCATGCTGCGAATAGCAAAAGGATTGAATAGTGATTAAGCACAGTTTCACTTGTGCATTGAGGATTTTGTGAAGTGAGTTGGAGTAGAATAGAGTAGAAGTGTAGAATTAGACAGAAGGTCCAAAATCTGATCCATGAGCTTAATCAAAATAGTAATTAGGCATTAGTACATGCTACTATCTCAACTCAAATCCTTGGTTGCAATCCAAATCTTTTGTAAGGCAGTGAGCCCTTCAGCTCTAGGCAGTGTGCCTAAATGCATGTCCATTCCCATTTGTAAAACACTTATATTTTGAGTACTCAAATTGTGGATTGACCTTCACTATGGTTTTTCCCCTAACAGTGTTTCCATGTAAAAATCCTTGTGTTATGGTGTTGTGGTTGATTGTTTTATGTACTTGCATATTTCTTTGGTTTATTGCTACAAATGAATTAAGATCAAATTAAAAATGTTAAAGTTTGTAGAACACTAATTCTCCCACTCTCTCAGTGTTCCTTGTTTCCAATAATTAGTGTCAGAGCCTAGTTTCTCAAAGGAACTTTAATAGCTTGAGGTGGATCTTGGAATGTAATGGAATTTGGTAGTCTTCAACAACAGCTTTTGGTGGCACTTGATGATCTTGATCAATCCAATGCAGAAGTCTGGGAATTAAAAGAAAATATTAAGGATGCTGAGAAATTCATTCAGAAGTTGAAGGATCAGATTATTAAGTCCAGAGAGAAGAGAAAGGATCTTTGTGATCAGATTAATTAAAAAGAGAGAACAAGCATGGATGATGATCAACTGAACCAAACCCTGAAGGAAATAACTGAAGAATGTGAAAAGCTTGCTAGAAATAATGCTACCCTAAAGCATGAGATGGAATCCATGGTGATGAAGTTGACTAAGGAAATTGAAGAAAGAAAGAAAAATGAGGAGAATCTTGCTGAGTCCTTGAAACAAAAATCTAATGAATGCAACCGAATTAATGAAGGACTTATTCAGTTGGAGATTGAACTCCAACAATCCAGGAACAGTGAAGAAGAGCTTGAAAGGCAAATTCTTATTCGCTGGGATAAGCTTACTACTGCAAATGAATACAAGGAGAAGTTCAAGATTAGCTTAGTTAAACTTGATGAGCTAACTCTAGGTCAGAAGAATGCAACTGACAAGTGAGGTCTTGGATATGAAAAAGGAGAATGTTTCAGATCTGAACAAAGGAATTTCAAGCAAGGGAATTAGATGAACAAAGAAAAAAGGCATCTGGTAAGACAACCTAAAGCTCAAAATTTTAATGGATAATATTTTTCTTGCAATAATTTGTTCATATGGCTACTCAATGTAGAAATAAAATGAAATCAAGTGACCCATCATTCTCCGGTCAATGTTTCAATTGCAAAAAGTTTGGTCATAAGTCAATTGAATGCAAAAATATGTTAAACAACTCTTTCAATAGAAGAAATGTTAAACGTTATACTTGTGGAATATTTAGGCATATTGCTAACCAATGTAGATCAAGGAGAGATCAATAGAATGATGGGTCTGGTCTAGGAAATGTTGTGTGTTACAATTGCAACAATTACAATCACATTGTTGGGTGGCATCCTCATTGGAGGTGACTGGATAACACATCATAATCCTAGGTGGACATAGGCATCCCACTTTAGAATCTATGACATATGACAGATTCTATGATGTGTCATAAGGCATATTTGAATGCATGGGTGAAAGTTGGTGCCCAAGTTGGGTTATGATAGGATGTGAGAGAATCAACTATTTTTAGCCAGTTATGATAGATTTTCTTACAACTGTAAGTGTTGTCAGCTATGACAAATTCTATGATAGTTGTAAGATGTGTAAGGCATCTATCATAGCATATTTTGGGTACCCAAGCTTGGAAGAAGAATATTTTCATGTTTGACACTAGTCGGGGGAGTAATGGAATATGTCACATGTGTCCAAATGCATGTCCAAGGCATTGGAAATTGTGCCACGTGGATTTGGATGCCCCTCACCTTCTAGATGCTTCATGAATCTTGTATCACTCTGTTTATTGAGTTCCTTGAGTTGTAGAATGCATAGTTTGTTTGCAAGTAACAGAGTGCTTTCAATATTACTCTAGAATAGGTGTTCGTGTTGAAGCACTTGTTGAAAAATATTTGTACTTGGTGATATGTTGTAACTCCTATTTGAAATAATAAAGATAGTATTGTGCTTTTGGAGGTGGGGTTTTTTACCAGAAAGGGTTATCCCCATGGTATATTTGGTATCATTGTTTTTATGTATTGTTGTTCTATTTCTATTATTCTCTATGTGCTTCTCTAGTTGCAATTGTTAAAGGTGTTAAATTTTTTTTTTTTTGTAACTCTCCCCTACTTAGATTAGTGTAGGAAGTTGTTTTTGCTCACCCGAATTCCTTTCAAAAAGAAGATAAATGTATTTTGATACTTGTTCTTTACTCGATCGTGGGAAAATCTAATTATTTCCATAAGTGGTGGTGGTACAAAATTGAAGGTGGATAGTCTCATTGCAATACTTCTTTTGAAATAGACGAGGAGAAAGTCCATGAATGTGAGATCCCAAGATGCCTTGCATGTGTAAGGAAGGTCCAAAGAAAAAGGAAGGCCTAAAGGGGACAAAAAGAGAGACAAGCCAAAATGAAGTTCTAAAACCCTTAGTCGAAGAAAAGTAAAGTGTTGGAATTGTGGTAATAGAGGGCATGTGAAAGAGTGTAGAAACAAGAAAAAGAGTTTAGATACTTCCATGAAAGAGTCCTCAGAAGATGGCAATTTTAATGCTTTGTTTATTTTTGCTAACACTATTAGTGATGATGCCGGCCTTATTGATTCAGGTTGCTCCTACCATATGACTCCTCACAAGGAGTGGTTTAATTCATATTCAACTTATGATGGGGGAGAATTTTTCCTTGGTGATAACAATATAGAGAATATTTTTGGTAAGAGAAAGGTAACTTGTGTTTTAGTGATGGAAGGGTTAAAACTCTTGATCATGTTTTACATATTCTAGGACTTGCAATAAATTTACTTTCTTTATCCAAGTTGAATGATTTTGGAATGCATGTGACATTTGATAAGTTTGGTGTTTGCTAAAGGATCTCAGATAGGGAATTTGTTTAGGCTTAATGCTTACACTTTTTGTAACTTTTCCAATGTAACTGGCACTAAAAATGTATGTATGTTGTGGCACTATAGATTGGTCACATAAGTGAAAAGGGTCTTAAGACTATTTTGAATAAAAGTTGTTTGATGGTATTTTGATTATTCTGTTGGCAAAAATGTTTGTTGTGAGCATTGTATGTTTGGTAAACATAATAGATCATTTCCTAATGGGACTAATAAAGCTAAGAGATTTATTTTATGCATGCAAAATTTAAAATTTTCACTAATTTTAAGGAATTTAAAGCCTGAATCGAGAAGCAAATAAATTATAAGATAAGGGTGTTGAGATCTAACAATGGGGGTGAATATTGTTCTAAGGAATTTGATGAGTTTTGTAAACATGTAGGTATTTCTTGACAAAATACTACTCCTTATATGCCTCAACAAAATGGGGTAGCAAAAAGAATGAACCAAACCTTGATGGAAAGAACTAGGAACATGTTGAGTGGTGTTAAGCTTGATAGATTCTTTTGGGAAAAATTTGTAAGTATTGCAAGTTATTTGGTTAATAGATCTCCTTGTTCAACTCTTGTTGATAAGACTCCTTATGAAGTGTGGATAGGTAGAAAGCAAATTTAAGGGTTTTTGGTTATGAGGCTTTTGTTCACGTGCCTCAAGAGAAGCGTTCTAAGTTGGATCCAAAAGCATATAAATGCATCTTTGTTGGTTATGGTGAGAATGTAAAAGGTTATAAGCTTTGGAATCCACTAACTTATAAAATGGTTTCCTCTAGAGATATGATTTTTAGGGAGTTTAGAGCTTACTCAAGTGAAGAACAACCAAAGGAGAAAGACAAGACAAAAATAATGCACTTTGAAACAAAGATTGAAGATCAGGAAGATGCTCATGTGGAAGAACAACCAAATGGATTAGAGGATGGAGAAGAAGAAGAAGGTTTAGAGAGTTCAGATGATGTGCAAGATGAGCATATAGTAGAAGAAGAGCAATAAGAACCCCTTACTCCTACCTTGAGAAGATCCACAGGATAACAAAATCCAGTTGATAGGTATATCCTGTTGAAAGAATGAAGAAGTTGTGTGTTGTCATTGATGTCAATGCTACTTGGTGAATATCAGATTGGTATGGAGAATATTTTGCATAGTCAAATTGATTCATAGTTAAGCACTTCTACTATGTATCTCCACTAGCATATTTTTCTCCTTGTTCCACTCATAGATTGGTTCATATTTCATCGCACATACAGATCCTTCTTTATGATTCCAATATCTTGTTTATGGATGATAGTAGCATCTGAATTCAGAATTTTAGTTAGTCTAGGAAAATGGTTCAAAATTTGCATATGATAGAATTTCAGTATATAAAGTTTTGTCAGCTTTTTGTGTAATGGGTATGACCTATCATGTCTGTGCTCCTCTATGAATTTTTGTTAGGTCTTGTGGTTTTGGGAGAATGTTTATAGGTTTATGTGATATGGTATTTCTAGTTGGCATGATATTTTGAGATCCATGTGTCTTTTGATTGGTGATTAGTTGAAGCATTTTATTTTAGGTCCTATGCCTAACCGACCTAAAATATGTAAAGGGTTGTAGAGCTTAAGGTTGTGATGTGAATGTAAGAAGAAGCTATTATAGGTCAATTCCAACCTATATTACATGTGTTTTGGCATGAAGGTAATTTGATTTGAATTGGGTGTCGACAAGGCACGCTTTGCATTACCTTAGGTGACATCTAATTACATTGACCTAATTAATATTTGCAGTGGTGCTGATATATATAGAAGATCATTTTGAGTTTGTAATTATGACAATTAGATAGAGAAGTGATCCGAATACAAGTAGAAATGTGAATTTTATTGAGAAAATGATATGCAAATGTAATTCTGAGCAGAGATTTGTATTCTGTATTAGGAAAAGTGTTTTGGGTCAAAATATTTAGCTTCAAAGGAACTGAATTCAACATATGTTAGATGCATTTTGTATTATTTCAAATCTTTGTTGTGTAGCCACTTTTTCTTACTTTTTTTTTGCGAATAGTAAGTTCACTTGGATAGTGATTCCTCTTGGCAGTGATCCTTTATGAAATATTTTATGACCGGTCATATTATATTGTGAGCTAATCCTCACTGTGGTTTTTCCCATCTTGGGTTTTCCATTTAAAAATTCTGGTGTTCATGTGTTGTATGTGTTATGGGTTGTTTATGCTTTCATTTCTATTAATTGATAAGTATGCTATGTTGATTGGATGGTTAATAATTAAATGGTTTTTAGCATACTAATTCACCCTCCTCTCAGTATTCTGGGTGTTCAACAATTGGTATCAATGTTTGGTTCCCTTAAAGGAGCTTAACCATTTTGGGAAGGTCATGGAAATTGAGCACATGGATGATAGTGGTTGCATACTTGACAAGGATGGAGAACTCAAAGTTTCTCTTGAAGATATTGATAGTGTTGAAGGTGAAAATAGAGATCTGAATTGAGACAAGAATGAAGACATCATTGGATTAAGAATACAAGTGGAAGAAAATAAAAGAATTGAGGAATTCCTAAATACTATGGTAGAAAGAAAAATTGATGAGTACACCAAGATTGAACAAGAAGTGGCAAATATGAGACTAGGTTTGGAGAAAGAAAAAATTCATGAAGATAAGTTCAATACAAGATCTACAATTCTTGATGAGTTAATTGCAGGCTAGAAAGCATCTAAAGATAAAAGTGGTTTGATACTTGAGATAGGTGAAATTTAAAAAGAAAAGAAGAACAATGAACTTGAGAATAATGAAGATAAGAAGAATAATGTCAAGTATCAAAATCAAATAAATAATGCAAGAATACTTCCTATCAAACAACCAAATGCTTAAAGGTTCTCATCCTTCAATGGTATCTATTATTTTTGCAATAATTTTGGACATAAATCAATAAAATGTAGAGGTAAAATAAATCAAAATGGTTTATCCTTTATTGGTTGATGCTTTACATGCAAGAAGTTTTGACATAGAACACATGAATGTAGAAATCAAATGAGAAATACTTACAACTATGGTAGAATTTTTCAATATTTCAATGGCTATTGTTATACGTGTTATGAATTTGGATACAAGGATAACCGATGTAGATCCATAATAAATGAAAAGAATAACTCTTAGAGGAATATTATATGTCACAATTGCAATAAATTTGGACATGTTGACAGAATTTGCAAAAACATAAGAAAGAATAATACTGAAAATATAAATGATCCAATCACAAAAAGATCTTTGTGTTCTCAATTTGCATATTCAGATCTAGAATCCAAAAAAGATGCACACAAATGGCCCTGAATTCCCTTTTATAAGAATAAGGGAGAAAAACAAGCTTAAGGCCGAGATGTACACATGTCACATTTTCATTTGACAAATCAATACCATTCATTCCATGAGGAATGGTTGCAACAAACTAAAGAATATTCTCATGAGAGACAAAAGTTGTATTTTAGTCTATGGAGATCCTCGCACCTTCCAAAAGGAAATTCATTCAAGAGAATGGTCTTAAAACTATTAGAGCATCTTTATCATTCTCTTCATCAAAGGACAAAATAGCATACTGCAATGCCTAGTGTTTTTCCCTATTCTAAGAATGAAAAATAACTAAAATACAAGAAGGAAAACACAAGAATCACTTCAAATGATTAGCCTAAGGAGGAAAACACAAAGAAAATATGACAACAAGATAAAGATTATACCTTTTTGTGCAGCTCCTTGGTTGGCCCTTGATGTTGTTGACTTTTTTGATCCTTGGATGATTATAAAATGAAAGGGTGGATGCAAAATGGACAATATGGATGCAAGATAATGGAATCTTGATGAAGCTACAATGGAAAAAATGCAAATTTACCTAAGATGCTAATGCTAGTGATGATTTTATGGCTTAGCAAATTGAGAGCATGTGGGTGCAAAAATAACTGTCTAAATGCATTAGAAGAGGGGGTATTTATAAAGGAAATTGAATTCTCTAGAGAATCCAATGGTCAATATTGAGCCACCATGGCCAAGATGAAGGACTATGGTGAGTTGAGGACTCATAAGCCCTCACATCTTGACATGTGGAAGGTGAAGTGGCTAAGGATGTGATGAGTTGTAGGTGAGGTGGAAGAAGGAAATGTGATGTGGAAGGACATGTACCTTGAAAGTACATTGGGAGATGAGAAGATTTCCTCAAAAAGTAACTTCTTGTCCCCAAGTTAGAATGAAAGTGACACTTGAGGAATTCTAGAATTCCTCAAAAATCTCTATGGGGAAGAGGAAAGTAGTTGGAAAAATAAATGTGAATTAAAAATTCAAATGATTGGAAGAATCTAGTGGATAAGACAAGGTTTCCAAAAAAGGTAGGATTTTGACACATGTGGGTGATGTGAGAGGTCAAAAGGTTCTAGAAGATTTACATGGGGATAAGGAGTCTTGAAAGGATAAATGTGAATTAAACATGGGGAAGAGAGGAGTCTTGGATGAATAAATGTGAATTAAAAACTCACATGGGAAAGAGGGTCAATGCAAAATATGGAATATGTAAGAGGTTGACCAAAAAGGGGTGCTAAATGTGGCAGGATGATTAGATTATGGTTGTGCAAATACATGATTAAGAAAATTAATAGGGGATTAGAAGCAAGTGGCAAAAGTTGGAGGATGTGACATTAATCCCTGATTAAGGGTGTGCACATCCTAATCATGAATTAATTAAATCAATTCATATTAGAAGAGGATTATGGAGGATGTGACAAGGAGAGAGAAAAAGGAAGAATTAAAAATTGATTTAAAAAGGTGAAATGACTAAATTAAATAAATTGACATGTTTATTTAATTTAGAGAGAAAAGGGGGTAAGGTAAAGTATTTAATTATTCGATTAAATACTTTAGGAACCTTAGGCAGAAGATGAAATATTAATTAAATAAATCATTTAATTAATATTGAAATACATGAATAGAGTAAACAATTTTGACCATGCAGAAGTGGTCAAATTTAGATGTCTACATTTTTCCCCTCTTCAAAATATTGTTAGAATAATAGTGTTTTGAAGAAAATAAAATGTAGATGACTCTATAGAGGAAGCGACTAGACAAAGATGCCCCAACATGGGGAGAGATGCATGAGCTGCCCAAACTAAGAGGAATTGAATGGAGATGCCTCAATTTTGTGAGGGAATGACCATGATGGAGGAAATGGGGAAAATGGTAGGGTATGCCCCCTCAAGAGGGCAATGGGGGAAGAAAAAGGTGACTTTTCAATATGAGAAAGTGGAGGGAATGGTTGGATAGAGCTCAAAAAATCAAGCAGGTTTGAATTTTGAATAGAGTCAAACAAATGTACTATGTGCAAATGGCCGTCTTGGGAAGCCAGGGAATTAGTTGGAGGAAAAGAAAAGTTAAATAAAAGCTAAAAGTACCCTTTAGTGAAAAAGAAGGGAAAAGGGATATAAGGTAACTTTAGGAATTACCTCACCTCATTTGCACTGTAGCAGTTGAGAGAAAGAGAGAAGAGGAGATGAGAGGAGCCACGATGCCAGAGGACTATGACTTAGACATTATCCACTGGGGGGACGAGGTTCGAAGATTCTACCACAAGCGTGTGGTCCCACGCAAGGTTAGAAAAAAAACTCTTTCTGGTATTTTAAGCATTTTTAATGTATATTGTAATTTTTATGCAAATTTGAAAAGGTGGGTTTTGTTATTGGGATAGGGTAGAAAAATGGGTTGGGGGAAAAAAAAGTGATTTCGCCAAATGGGGTAAAAAAAAGGGTGTTAGAGGGGAAGTTGGGGGTGGATTCATCCTAAACTGGGGTAGGTCCACCCTGGAATGGGGCGGGTTCACCCTTGGAGAGGGGCAGGTCCGCCTTGGAATGGGGCGGGTCCGCCCTTAGAGAGGGCGGGTCTACCCCGGCTGAGCGCGGGTCCACCCCTGAAAAGGGCGGATCCGCCCCAGATAAGGGAGAATCTACCCAGAGTGGGGGCGGGTTTTCCCAGTGACCAGAGCGGGTCCGCCCGTTCCTGGGGCGATGACACCCAAAGTGAAAAGGGGGACCCAGAGGGGAGGGAAGAAAATGGAAAAGAAAGATGAGTAAGAAAAAGGAGGAAAAATTAGCAATATGTTGTCTCGGTGTCAAGAGAGAACAAAGGTAAATAGACTGACATATGGAATGGTGTAGATGCAAAGTTTTGACTCTGTGCAGACCCATGAGAGACACTCAGAGGTGTTAGCAGCGACCAGGGCAGCCATGACTGGAGTAGACCATCATTCCTTGGAGTAGGCATGATTATTGCATTTTTTGGACTACCTAACGATGAGGGCCCATCGAGCTATACTGACGACACTCATGGAGCAATGGAGTTTGGCGACATCAAAAATCCATCTTCCAATGGGGGAGATGACAATTACATTAGAGGATGTGTGGTGCATTCTGAGGCTACCCATAGCAAGGTAGCTAGTGAGTGAGGTGGTATTGACATGAGTGGAGATAGATCACACCATTTTTGTGTTATTTGGATGAGATGATCTGCCCATGCAGAAAGGGAAGTTAGACGTGGGCCGATATTTGTCACTGAGGGTGTCACCTCTACCATTTTTTCTTTGTGGATTGATTAGTGGGATATTGCTGCCAAATCAGAGCAGGTGCTTTTACATTTTCCAGTTTATGGAGGTGATTTGACATATTGTTGAGGGATAAGAGGGACAATTTTTGTGGGGTACATGTGTATTATCTCATCTATACAAAGATCTTCATGTCATTTGTTACCGAGAGGCACTGAGTGCGACACATGCGACCTTATTACAGGTATGGGCTTGGCAGCTTATTAGTATTACTAGGCCATTAGTGGTGAGGGGAGGACAAGTGGAGGATGCAGTGCCTATAGCTTGGTGGTATGGGCATAAGCAGGTTTAGGTTTTGTATTATGAGATGCAGGGGGATATGGATGAGTGGAGGAGAGTCTTTGATGACTTGCATGAGGAGGACATAGTATGGCATCCTTACATGTTTCGATGATTTACGGGATGGAGGGAGGATGAGATGAGACATCGAGACTAATTCAAGAGCAGATGCTATTTGATTGGGAGGGAGCCTCGCATAGTGGAGGGACACTAGCCAGATAGAGTGGCAAGACAGTTTGGGCTTACCCAAGATATCTTGGAAAGTCCTGACATGTTTCACTAGATTAGTTGAGAGCGGCCATGGGGAGCCCGTATTTCACCAAGCTGCTAGAGAGGCTTGGGAGTTAATGGAGTGAGAGCCCTACCCAGGGAGGGTTGTTGGGGAGGAGGATGCAGGGGTGACAGTGCGATATGCCAGGTGGTTTCGCAACCATCGGTGGGATAGGATTACACTGGCACAACACATTGTGGGGGCCCTAGTGTTTGGATCAGATGATGAGTGATGATTGGCTAGAGCTGGCATAGAGAGGAGGGGACAAAAATGGAGAGGACAGGAGGTAGCCAGAGTTTGGGGGCAGCAGGAGGATGCAGGGGCTACATGATAGGATGAAGTTGGGGCCAGAGGATATCTAGAGAGAATGAGGATGAGGAGACAGAAAAGGGGGAAAAGAGTGAGGATGGAGGTGAAGGAGGGGTTGGATGCAGTATTTCCAAGCGATGGAAGAGGGACAAAGATGGATGCAACACGACAGAGGGATGGGGGGGTCAAAGGTTGAGATGTTGGATGTGTCGGAGGGGGAGGCGAGAGCTGTAGGTCAGCAAACGAGCATAGGGAGCAGAGTACGATTGAGGAGAGTTCTAGTGAGGTGTAGGGATGAGTAGGAGGATGCGGGGGTTGTAGGACAATAGGATGGAGCACAAGGTGAGACTGAGGTTGGAGGATAGCCAGGGAGGGTGATAGGGAGTAGATGACAGAGGGGGTCCAGACGGAGATTAGAGAGGAGCAGGAGCCCCACATGTTGGAGATAGGGATGAGTAAGGAGGGAGAGGAGCTTGAGGGGGAGGCAAGAGTTGTGAGATGATAGATGAGGGTGGGGAGGAGAGGACAACCAAGGAGGATTTGGGTGATGAGCAAGATCGAGCAAGGTCATGATGAGACATGGATGGATGCGATGGATGTTGATATTCATGTGGTGGATCCATTAGTAGTAGTACCAGCTACACCAGTTGAGGATCCTATTGTTTTTTTGAGGGGGGCCTAGGTGAGGCTACATATGATGGAGAAGAAGCTGAGGATTGTAGAGGCTGAGGTGTAGAGAGTGCAGGCAACAGGACAAAGGGATTATGGTTTCATTATGGATCATCTGATCGCAGAGGTACATGATGCGGAGAGGGAAAGGGATGAGCTGTAAGCAGAGATGGAGGGAGTACGGGGTGAGCTAGGCAGGGTGACCTAGGATTGGGATAGACTATAGGAAGTGATGACCATAGGACAGGCATGGGGACAACCAGAGTCTAGAGGGGTAGCAGAGTAGGCCTCAGTAGAGTGTTAGCAGCAAGTTGAGAGGGAGATGGAGACATTGAGGGTATAGATGGTAGGATTGTTGGGGGAGAGTACAGAGCTCCAAGATAGGGTGTCTACTACAAAGACAACTCTAGGGGAGGTGAGGGTGAGGGTGGAGGTATTAGAGGCCCATTTAGAGCTTGTATAGAGAGAGACACATTGCATGTAGAGGTGTAGGGTTTGCAGGGTGAGAGAGATAGAGGATAGACGTAGATACAAGTGATGTAGGAGGAGATGGGTTCCCTACAAAGATAGATGTAGACCCTATAGGGAGAGAGGGATGCAGTAGTGGCCCAAGCAGAGATCATAAAGAGAGATGTGGCACAAAGTAGGTCACAGGTAGTGCAGGGTGATAGGGATGAGGTAGGGTTAGAGGTGGAGAGATTTTAGGCTCAAATAAGGGCTATGTGGGTAGAGATGCAGGATGAGAGAGATAGGACCATAGAGCAGATGTCATGGCTAGCAACACAAAGAGATTAGTTGAGGTTGGCTTAGGATGCATGGACATAGGAGAGGGGACTTATTGTCAGGGACTGAGATAGGTATAGACATGAGCGAAATGCAGCCAGCTATCAGGCAACGAAGAGTGTCGAGTACATGAGGGAGGAAAACTACTGGATGATCACTTATAAGCATGCAGTTCCAGATTTGGCACAATGCACATTTCATTATGTGCGACAAACTCCTCAAATGCCCATGCCATCCTAGTCACTAGGGACATGGACCCAAGGATACACTAAGTCATAGGGGACCCTCCCTCATAGGGGGATAGCACCCGACTCTCCAAAGAGGTTGGACATGGAGAGCTCTTTTGTTAGATGACAAGATATCATATTTTGACAGGTGTAGGGTGGATGGACAATGTAGAGGAGTAGTGATGTTGATGAAGATCCTTGTATTTGTATTTTTATTTTGTGATTGGATGTATACAATGGACATGTATTTGATGGACATTTTTATGGACTATGTGATGGATATTTGGTTTTGATATTTATATGTTATACTATAGCCCTTATTGACATTATATTATGTTTATGATGGAGGATTCTATTTATGCATATGTGTATGTGTATGATTTTATGATGATGCCATGTTTATGATGGAGGATTCTATTTATGCATATGTGTATGTGTATGATTTTATGATGATGTCATGTTTATGATGGTATATGTTGATATTTATATGGATGCCACTAACGTGTGTAATCCAGGAGGTGATGCATGTTTTATAATTTTACCTATGATGGATATGGTCCTAATGTGATGCATATTTTTTATTTTATGTATAATGAATATGGACTTAATGTATGCATGATTAATGATTTTATGTATAATGAATATGGACTTAATGTGATGCATGATTAATTATTTTATGTATGATGAATGCGGAATTAATGTGATGCATGTTAATGATATAAACTAATGTGGAAATGTATGGGTATAAAAGTGAACCAATCATGATTGATTGAAACAACTTAATATAAGGTAATAGTGTAAATTCCATGGTCTTATAATGCAGCATGTAATGAACCTAAGTGTCAATAAGTACTTGCATAGAAATGGGGGTGGATGTGTGAAATTGTACCTGTCAAGACTATTGATATCCCGAGAAGAACAGGAGAGAAAAGGTAAATATTTGCACAACCAAAATCATAGGTTAATGGATCAAGATGAATACAACATAAATGATTATGAAATGCAATCCTAATTTTAATTTTCCATCTTTGGAGCACTGATTTTTGCTATAGCATGAGACACCAGGTGCTAGGGTATATGAAACCAAGGAAAGTTAACATCTAATGCATAAAATAAACACAACAGACAAGGTTATCCCAACACCCTAAAGTCGCAGAGACCTTGGTCGGACTAGGTGTTGGGATAACCACAAGCACAAAGGGATGTCCCCAACGTAACACAAGATCTTGGAGATCTTGGTGGGTACTACGTGGGAACAACCCAACAAACAACAATGATAAAGAATCAAGATATGCCCCTATGTTGACTAGGAAAAACAAACCATAATATGATAGATTATGTTGACCTTGACTAGTTGTAATAGGGAGCTCAAACAATAAACAAAATCTAAAAGCATTAAAAGATCACAATCAAATTCAAACGTCCTTTTCCATAGGATCACAAGGATGGATGGGGTTGATGAGGTCTGTTAGGAAGGATGCATCTTATTGAGACCGATGATGGCTACTAAACTAAAATGACTCAGATGACGCAAGGATTTTTGTCATTAACTAGATCTTTTGACACTAGAGGATCACATTTGTGAAGAACTAGTTGGATAAGGGTACTCTTGACAACACGACACAAGACACAAGACAACAAACTGACACAAGACCAAAACACCCTAATGACCTAGGGGCTCGAGGGCTAATCAAATATTAGCCTTGCCTACGTGAAAGCGCAGAGCCCTCGTAGTTCAAGAAAAGACCATGGATAAAATAAAAAAGAGGACCAATGGAAACTGATGAGACACTGAAAAAGTAAAGTAAAGAAAAATAAAGCCCTGGGGGTGGATCAAAAGATCGACCTTGTCTACATGAAAGTGTAGGGGCAACGTAGTTTGGAAAAGACAAACGGCGATCGATTATGGATAAAAATGAGAAGGGGATGATGAAGACAAATGATGGACGACCATCATAGGATGGTCAAAATTCCCTAGGGGCGGATCAAATGATCATCCTTTCCTACATGAAATCACAGGGGCAACGTAGTTTGACAAAGACTGAAGAAACTGACATGACTGGATGAGACCTAAGTGGAGACCAATGCAATGAAGGGACCTAGATGAAGACAGAACAAGATGACCAGACATAATCTCAAATTAGGATAAATCTTAGGATAATGGGTAGCATATAATTGTCCAATGCTCAATCAAAAGATACCAGGTGACCAAAGTCAGGATGTGGATGAAGTGATAAGATAAGATAGGATGGAGACATGCAGTAATTAGGATTCAAGGTAGGTAATGATTAAGCTCTCTATGGATGACACATGTTACCAGGTTTTCACCACCTGTAATTATCTAAGGTGCCACTAGGGGTGGTTTTCACCATAGGATGAATTTATTTCTCTTTACTATTTTTTTTGGATTTTTCTGATTTTTGAATTTTTTTGTGTTTTTTGATTATGACAGGATAGGAGAACCCAACTGATTTAAGTATAGAACCTCTTTAGGTGTAGGATATTGATAGGATCATCTAGGGTTTCTCCTTCAGGTGTGGTGAGGTGATAAGCCCCTAATTCATATTTTACTGTAATAATATAAGGACCCAACCAATTAGGTTCAAACTTTCCCTTCTTGTCTTGGTCCTATTGGGTGCGCTGATTCTCTTTAAGGAGAAGCTCTCCAATGTTAAATTGGAGGGGATAGAATTTCTTGTTGTAACTTCTTTTGAGACGATTTTGATAGGCCTGAAGATGATTGTATGCTTTGATCCTCTTTTCATCTAAGAGCTCCAATTGAGTGAGACAAGCAATCCATGAGTCTTCTTCGGTGATGAGATTTTTCAAAGATATTCTCAGAGATGGAATCTCGACTTCAATCAACAAGATGACTTCAACACCATAAACAAGGGAATATGGAGTGGCGCCAGTGGGAGTGTGGATGGATGTGCGGTAAGCCCAAAGGGCAGGGTGAATGTGGAGGTGCCAATCTCAACTAGTACTGTTGAAAACCTTCTTCAATATTTTAACCAAAGTTTTGTTAGCGGCTTCTACCTGTCCATTACCTTGTGTTTAATAGGGCATGGACCACCAGTGTTGGATATGGAAGGTGTTACATAGTTTTTTTACAACCTGGTTTTTGAATGGTTTACCATTGTTGAAAATGATGGTGGAGGGGATGCCATATCTACAGAGAATATGGTAAATGATGAATTTGGATATCTGAGTATCCTTTATGTAGGAAAGTGGCATAACTTCCACCCACATAGTAAATTACTTAGTGGTAGTGATAATG
Source organism: Sequoia sempervirens (assembly GCA_007258455.2). Lineage (NCBI taxonomy): Eukaryota > Viridiplantae > Streptophyta > Pinopsida > Cupressales > Cupressaceae > Sequoia > Sequoia sempervirens. The sequence goes on from VDFB02271358.1 coordinate 154,283,673, forward strand.
AAGGTGTGGCCATTAGAGGATGGAGGGTATATCTTTCTGACTAAATCAAAACCCCATTGAGAAAAAGACCATGGTGCTATGATGGGTTGCAAATCTTGGGCAGGAGCATGTAACAAATTTGCATGTTGTTGGCAAGGTAGATATTTCTTCACAAAGTTACAAGAATCATGCTCCAATATAGGCCAATAATAACCAGTCCTGAGAATCTTCTTAGCTAAGGCCATGTCATTGGAGTGGGCCCTGCAAACACTACTATGTACTTTGGTTAACACTGTCTGAGCTTTGGCTTTGTTCAGACACCGAAGAAGAGTTCCATCATATCTGCGATGATAAAGAGTATCGCCTACAATGTTGTATTGAGACATACATTGGATGAATGATTTACATTGATTACAGGTAATATCAGCAGGTAGGATGTTGTCATGAAGGTAAGCATAGATGTCATGATACCACTAGGATGTAGGACCTAAAATTTCGCACACCATCTCACTCTCAGGGACATCGTATGTAAGGATTAAAATTTGTTCAACCAAGAATTCACACTCTGTCTGGGCTTTGGGCATTTCAAGTAAAGAATCAATTGTGGTCATTGCATCAACAGTTTTGTTTTGTATCCTGGGGATCTAGTCAAAATAAATAGAGGTGAAATACTTCTTAAAGTCATCGACCATGCGTTTATATCGTAACTTCTCATCCTTTGTTAAAAATTCATCATTGACTTGCTTGATGATTAATTGCGAATCTCAAAAGACCCTTAGGTGAGTGACATTCCATTTAATTGTGATTCTAAGGCTGGTGAGAAGAGCTTCATACTCTACTATGTTGTTGGTGCATGGAAAGGCTAGCCTGAATGAATTTGGGATGTAATCACCTTGAGGGGTGACAAACATGATGTTTGCCCTTGATTCGTTATGTGTGTATGATCCATCAAAATAAAGTGTCCTTGTAGTGGCTTGCTCCACTGTAAAGACCTCTTCATCATGGAATTTTGTTACCAAAGGATGTGCGTCAACCAAGGGAGCATCGACTAACTGATTTGCTATTATCTTTCCCTTAATAGCTTTTCGGTCCACATATTCTATGTCAAAATCGCTTAGCAGCATGACCCATTTGGACATTCAACCAATCAAAGTTGTTCTAGATAGAAAATATTTAAGCTGATCAACTTTTGATATTAATTTGACCGGATGGATCAACATATAATGTCTAAGTTTTTGTGAACAAAAAACCACAGCAAGGCATACCTTCTCTATTGGAGAGTAGTTGAGCTCATAGCCGACTAAGGTACGACTGATATAGTCAATAGCTCGTTCTCTGGATGACTCATCATGTTGTGCTAGTAGTGCCCCCAGTGCCACTGAAGTAGATGAGATGTACAATAAAAGTGGTTTTCCTAGAATTGGAGGCATAAGGATGGGAGGGTGAGCCAAGTATTCCTTAATTTTGTCAAAACCTTGCTAACACATAGGATCCCATTTAAAGGAAGTGTTCTTTTTTCAGGAGGTGGGTGAATGGTTGACATTTGTTAGCTAACTGTGCGATGAATCTTCCAATAGACTATAACTTTCCCTGGAGACTTCTCAACTGTTTCAAGTTGTGAGATGAAGGAATATCCATAATTTCTTTGACCTTGGCTAGATCAACTTCTATACCTCTCTTGGAAATAATGAAACCCAACAACTTTCCCGACGTAACTCCGAACACACACTTTTTTGGATTGAGGCGTAACTTATAGTGCTCTAGCCATTCAAAGATATTTCTGAAAATTGTGTGGTGTTCTGCTTTGATTTTGGACTTCCCTAAAAAATCATCAACATAATCTTCCATGATGATGTGAATAAGATCACGAAAGATGATAGTCATTGCACGTTGGTAGGTGGCCCCTGCATTCTCAAGATAAAAAGGCATGACATTATAGAAAAATGTACCCCAAGGTGTAGTGAATGGTGTTTTATGTTGGTCTTTTGGTGAAATATTAATCTAATTATATCCAGAAAAGCCATCCATGAGGGACAACATCTTGTGTCCTACAGTTAAGTCAACCGACATGTCTATGTTTGGCAAAGGGAAGTCATCTTTAGGATAAGCCTTGTTAAGGTCACTGAAGTTTGTACATATTTTGACATCCCCATTGGATTTGGCTAGCGACACAATGTTGGAAATCCACTCAGAGTAATCAATGAGTCTTATGAACTTGGCTTCCAACAATTTTTGTAATTCTTTCTTGACCAACAAGGCAACCTGTAGGTGCATTTTGTGAAGCTTCTGCTTAACTAGTTTTGCATTAGGACAGACATCTAGATGGTGTACTACCAGGGCAGGGTCTAACCTAGGCATGTCTGAATATGCCCATGCAAAATTGATCTTTCCTGAAGAAGCTTGGAGATAGCAGAATACTCTTCTTCTGATAATGCCTTGGCTACATAGGTGATTTTGGGATTTTCTTCAGTTCTCAAATTGATTTCTTGTGTTTCCTCTATGATAATAGATGACCATTAAAACAACTATGTTCCCATAAGGGGAAGATGAATTTCCCCATCAGATGCGTCCTTTGTTTTGACTTTTTCTGAGTCAAGAAGTTCCTCAAGGATTTTTTCACTAGGTGACCCTTTTGGATTTTTATTTTTCTTATTTTTGCGACTAGGGCATTCATTTTCCCCCAATCCCATAAGATTTACATAGGCATCCACTGAGGTAAGTGAGTTAATAGGTTTGTTGTCACGTAGGTCCCAATCTATGAGTTCGGGATGGCGAAGGGAAAGGTTGATGGTGCAAACAGATAGACATTCAAACATGGAGGAAAGGTTTGTATGGTCTACATCACCATATGCATGTATGATACATTATTTCTCTGGTATATCTTCCAAAAGATCATTGCTCATAGTGACGTTGTTAGAGGTACTAGTCGATGTTGCGGGACCCTTTTTCATTTTGTCATAGTCTAATCCTGAATTCTTTAGGTGTACAAAAGTGTCAATTGGTTGCTTTCTTCCTAGCTCTTTGTGACCAAGACCTCCCCCTTGATAATTGTGTTTTTCAACATATTTAGTGGGACATGGGTACATCTCTTGAAAATATTCCTTTAAAGGGGGAGTAGGTTCTGGCTCTTCACAATATACCCATTGACTTATATCATCTTCAGGCGTGTATACTGGTAACGCGAGAGACACATAAGTGTTGGTTCCCACATTCTTGGAGCTTAAGGTGACTGTCTTTTGTTCTTCCTTCAGTGAAGACTTGGAGGGTTGACCATATGTGTGTGGTGAGGGTGGTATAGTTGCCACATTCAAAGCAGTACGCATCTCATACTCACCACATCCCTTTTCAATGATCTCGACCTTGGTGATAGTGGAATCAAATGTAGAAGATGGAGCAGATGAGGTGGTGGATAATGGATTAGATGATGGGTTGGATAAAGATGTTGGTGGTGGTCCCATTTTGACTCCTGGACAGTAATGGGAGTGGGGGAACGAAGCTTCAAGTGATTGGTAGTATTCAAAGGGTTGAGGATTGGCTTGTATCGTAACTTCCATTCTATTAAATGGGAATTTCAAGCATTGATGATAGGTGGATGGGACAACTTGCATGGCATGGATCCATGGTCGGCTAAGAAGAAGATTGTAGGGGAGGTCCAGATCATGTACATGACAAGTGGTGTATTATATTACTGGACCAACTTGAATTGGAAGCTCAATACCCCCTTCAGAGTCTCTTTCTGCATTATCATAAGCCTTTATAGTGATGATCTGATTATTTAAATCAGTGTGGGTATATCCTACCTGCTTTATGAATTTTAATGTACAAAGATTGAGAGCAAAGACATTATCTATCAAAACCCTTTTTACTTTATGTCTGGCAATGAGAACTTCGATGTGGAGGGGTCAATTATGATTGGCATTGATGGTAGGCATTTCATTTTGACTGAAACCTAGTTGGTAGGTTGATGAAAGATGTCCTACCAAAGCTTGGAATTGTGTGGGGTCGATGTCATTGGGGACACAGGTATCTTGTAACGCTTTTTTCAAAATTTCTTTGTACACGGGAGAAGACTTTAGCAGATCTAGGATTGATATTTGTTTTGTGATCTTTCCTAGATGGTTAAGGATGTTATACTAAGAGCTTACAAGAGGTGAAATGGTGTTGACGTGGAGGCTCCAGGGACAGTGATGCACGTGCAATGAGTGGTAACAACAAATTGAGGCTCCTTTCCTTTGACATGTATCATAGACAAACGTGGTTCTGCTTGTTCAACATACGTAATCATGAGTCTCATAATTGAGCAGAACATTTTTATAGCTGACATTATTAGTGCTGTTATCTTGTTTGTTGTTGCTAGGTCTAGGATTGGATGTACTAGGACCTTGGTTATATTTGGGGAAAGCATTTTGATATATTTATAATTAAGCATTCAACGACGAGGCCTGGTTGGCATCCAATGGATATCTCCTTGATCTATGAGGTCCTGGATATATGTTTTTAACCCTTGACACTTATTTAACGTGTGCCCTTTGATTTTGTGGAACTCACAATATTCATTTTCTTTATACCAGTTAGGCTTAGGCTTGGATTCGTCAAGGGGTTTGGTCACAGGATACATGATCGGGTAATTGGCTTGTAAGAGCTTGTTGAACACAACACTAAGGGGTTCTCCTAACTGAGTAAACTAACATTTATTGCCCCCTTGATTGTTAGATTGCTGAGGCAGATGAGGTGCCCCTTGAGACACTGATATGGCATTAGGCATGGATGGTTGTTTTCTTTGGGAGGTATTGGCCACTTGAACATGTTTAGTATCAGTGACACCATCATTGACTGCATTCTTGTTTTTATTCTAGTAATGAGATTTGTCACCAGATGACTTGTCCTTATTCAAGTTGTATAGTTTAATTTTTCCTTTAGCAACGAGCGCTCTCTCAATGATAGGGCCTTTTTCGATAACCTTTGCAAAGGTGGTGACACAATGAAGATTAAGAGCATGTGCTAGTTCGATATGGGCATTAGCCACAAAAGGGTGACCATTTCTTTCTCGCTGAGAGGGGACTTCATACAGCTAGCAACAACTCGCCACCTTTGTAGGTATTTAACGAAGGTTTCCCCGTCCCGTTGTTTCTCCTTCAAGAGGTCTAAAGTATCAATGTCCTTTTCCAAATTAAAGGAGAACTGTTTGAATTTTTTTTTAGAGAGGTCAGCAAAGGAAGAAATCATCCCCTTTTTGAGACCCATGAATCAATCTAATGTTGGCCCTCCTAAGCTTCTAAGGAATAGGCGCAAGAGATAATTGTCATTATGTTGGACATCCTGAAATTGTGCATAGAATTCCTGCAAATGAGCTTTTGGATCTTTAGTTCTCACATACTTGTCAAACTTAGGTATCTCAAAGTGTTTCAGAAAGGGGACAAGTGAAATTGAAGAGTCAAATGGGTATGGGGAAAATTTCTTCAAACTTGAAGGATTTCTTAGATGTGCTCACTTGTAGGTCCTTCAATGCAGCTTTGAGCTCCTCCAGTTCTTTATTGACAGGTGGAGTTCGATTAGATGGATTTGGCAGATATTGCTGATGTGAGGCATATGGATTGTATGTAGGTTGATATTGATAAGGCTAATGGGATGATGATGGATTTTGATAATAAGAAGTGGAGGTACCTATTGTTGAGATGGTTGTTGTTGGTAATATGAAGTGGTTGGGGTACTATGTGGAGCTTGGTAATACGATGATGAAGATACCCCTTGTTGTTGATGATAATAAGAGGTGGGGCGAGCACCTTATTGATGCTATGGTGGTTGTTGTATGTAAGATGTGGATGAGACACCTTGCTAGGGTGTGGGTTGTTGTTGAGCATAATAAGGATTGGCTTGGTAATTATATGCGACATTTGGTTGTGTTGTGACATATGGAGGTTGTTGTGGATTAGACTACTGCTACTATGGATTGACATGCGATTGTAGGGGATTTGTGTAAGGAGGTGGTTGCATCTAGGGTGGATTCTGAGTAGTCACATGGATATTTGGATTAGTATAGATAGTGTATGTGTTGGATGGATGGTAGAGATACTACGCAAGAGGGTTATGTTGTATTTGTATGGGAACATGTGTATGTGATGGTAGATGAGGAGGATGAGATGGGATACGTTGTTGTTGTGGGGCTATTGTGGAGGCACCATGAGGTGGTTGTTGGGGATGTGATGTTGTTTGTGTCCCTTGATTCATAGGAGGTTGTATGTGAGCGATAGTATGTTGTTGTGGGTTCAGAACACTTTGGTGTGGTATGTTCTATTACAGAATTGAAACATTCTATTGGGGAGGTTGTTTTTGTATGGAAATGGTAGCGGTATGTAGTGGTGGTGCTTGTGAAGAGATAGTTGCAGGCTATGGCTGGGTCTGTGAAGCAATGGATTGATGAGGGTTATTACCTTGAGGGGTCGGTAGGAGGTTGTCTGTGGGAATAGATCCTGGTGGTGGCATCAATGCGAGAAAAGGGTTGCCCCTAGTGTTGACGAGTTGTTGACTAGGATACTGTGGTGGGAATGGTGGAGCAGATGGGATACTTGGTGGAATACCATAGGCATAGGGGTCATAAGGATCAGATGATGTGGTAGGAGTAGTAGATGGAATGGGAGGGTAGTTGGCAACTTGATGTATCACAACATTTTCAAACTCAGGATGATACCAGTTATCTATGAGTGTGCCCTCAGGAACATAGGAATTTTTAGGAATATTTTGGGGATCTTGATGTATTGGTGGAGGCTGATTGTTGGTATATTGTGACATGTCAAAACTATATGGCTGTTTCACTCCTTTCATGAGTAGAGTAGTGAGGATATTATCCCCACGTTTGTCAAGGAGGCGATTTTTCATCTAGAAATTAGTTGGATTGCTTAGGTATTCATCGATAGTAACTTTAGGTTGATTAATCATGTTTTCATCAGTAGGTACTAAAGTATTTTTTCCATTGTTGTCAAATTGTGATGAAGTATCGTTATGAGGGTCTTGGGGGATGTTCACACTGTTGTTAGGATCTTGAGAGGTGTTCACACCGTTAGTGGGATTTTGGGAGATGTTTTCCCCGTTATTAGGGTCTTGAGGAATGTTCAACTAGGAACTTTGACCTTGTTGTTGTGCCATTTTCTTCTTGGCTTGTGATCTAGTTTGAACAGGCATGCAAAAAAAAAAGGTGGATTATAATGAGACTAGATTTAATGCAAGGATGTCCTAGGTGGAAAATTGCTTTGGATTGGATAAAGATTGATTGATTGGATAATGGGATTGGATAGGATTGACTAGATGATTGGATTGAGATTGGATGATTGGGTAGGATTGATTTGATAAGGTCGTTTAAATAGATTGGATAGGATCATTTGGATAAATTGGATAAGTTTGATTTGGATTAAAGATGATGAACCGGGATTGGTTGACGTAATGGATTCTAAACCCAATTTGGAAATAACCCTAGGTGACTTAAGGTGTTGGTTGATCAAATTAAAGGACGGATTGCAGCACCGAATCAACCTCAAGATGGAAATGGATTGATTGGGCCGATGATGATGCCTTACAACACCGAATCCACCTCAAGATGGAAGTGAATTTATTGGGTCGAAGACAATGATTGATATAGGGCAACGATCAAATTCAAACACCTTGGTCAATTCGGATAATAACCTTTAAAACAAGGTTTAGGGGAATGATGATAAATAATGCAACCTAGAAATATTCTGAAGATGCCTATATGATGTCGGTGATGATTAGGTGATCTTTTGGAAAGTGTGAATGGACTAAAGGATGAATTGCAAGTGGATGGGAGAGAATGAAAGTGCTTAGATGATAACAAACAACAAGGTTTTAGGTTCGCAACTAGTTTTTTGTTTTAAATCGGGAAAACGAGCCTAACAAATGGTGAAACAAGCTCACTAGAAAATGGAATAGGTTTTTTGAACGGTGAAATGAGATCCCTAGACAATGAAACGGGTTCCCCAAATGGTGAAATGAGATCTCTATGCAATGAAATGGGTTCCCCAAACGGAGAAACGAACAATTGGAACGGGAAATGAAAGTTTGGAATGAATGAACAAAATTTTGGAAGGGATGAAGGGATGTTTGGAATGGGTGAACGGATTCCCAAAATGGGTGAACGGGTGCCTGGGATGGATGAACGGGGGTGAAATTGACTTTTTGGGGGAAGGTTTGCCCCTTTGCAAGGCAAGTTCGCCCCTTTGGGGCAAGTTCGCCCTTTTGTAGGGAAAGGTCACCCCTTTGCACTGAAAGGTCACCCTTCTAGAGGGCAAGGTCGCCCCTCTGCAGGGCAAGGTCACCTCTCTGCAGAAAACTGAGACTTGACTTGGATGAAAACAACTATGGAAAGGACTTAAAATATACACAATATACGCTTGTTGTATTTTGTGAGATAAAATATACCTGAGATATGTAATTCTCATGGGGTCCACAATTTCAAGCCCCGTGAGCATTATAGATTGTGAGTACATTTTACCTCACAAAATACAATGAGGGTCATTAGATCATCGATCCAAAAGAAATTTTGGGCCCATGAGCATTATATATTGTGGGTATAATTTACATCACAAAATACAATGAGGGTCATTAGATTATATTTTAAAACAATGGTGGAAAGTAAATATGATAGTCTACTCCTTAAATCCATCGATAATTTCCACCCTTTGGCCCCTAATTTTCCATAAGAATTATTTGTTTAGATTAGATGGATTCACCATTATAATTAATGCATTTTCCTATTATTTTTCAATAGTTGCTAAAATTTTCTATAAAAATTTAGTGATGTTAAAAAAATTACCAATAAAATTAATATTTTTTTTCGAAAAAAGGAAAGATTTGCCAATAGAAATTAATATTTTTTTCCTAAAAAAAATGAAAGATTCACCAGATTTTATATCTTTTTTTGAGGGAGGTATCTTAAAGTTATCACTGCCAATGAACTAACGATTTGTAGAATGAGATTTGAACAGTAAATCACACTCAAACATAAAAGCAATAAACAACAACAATTCTGATTGTAAATTTTTGGTATAAAATTTAGGTTCAAACATCGAGAATAGCCTGATTCACAATGTGCTGATGTAAATTCCAATATACAGACCTCAACACAGTGGTGCTATAGCAATCCTGTTCTAAAAGACCAGGTTCTAGAAGACCAGTCAACGGTGACTCAATCAACAAGGAGTGGCATCATAGTGTCTGTTAATGGTTGTATGCCCTTGGAATGGTACTCAAACTCTCCCACGCTTAGCCTTAGACTCTCCAGCAGCAGATTTGAAAATCTAAATCTCCTTAAATGAAAGGGGAAGGAGCCACCCCCTTACCCCACTAACAGCAGCAAACCCTTGTGAATATCCCTCCAACCCTAGGTGTAGATCAATAAGGGCATCAGAACATTCCCACTTCCTGATTAAATGATTATGTTTTGTCCAAAAGAAACACTCAGATGAGGATTGTGCAGCTTCCCTTGAATAGTGTCCAAACTCCAGAATCAGACCTGCAGGGTAAAAGTGGACAATTCAAACCTAAAAATGCAGATTGCTAGGTCTTGTTTATGAATTAACACGAAGTAAAGAGACCAGGTTTCACTCCAGACCAGGCTTTTCGTCCTGACCTGAGTTGGCAGGTAGGATTTTCGTCCTAACTGGCTAGCCTAAGCAGAGGCTCAAAAATCATACCCGAATCTCTTTATTGGTTGGAGGATTTTATTGAGAAAGGTGTGTTGTACACCTCACATAATAAAAATTCTAATAATATAAAAATAAATATTTAGTTGTGTATCTTAGAGATGTTGATACCACATGGGTTAGATATTCTTGGGGCCATTTGTATGTTGTATGTAACATTAGGATAAATATGTAATTTGGGTGATAGTTTTGTAATCTCATGGTGTAGAGTCATGTGGTTGATGTAATACTATTTAGTGGTTTTGTGCAAGTTTGTTTCTATAAAAACAAGCAAATGAGTAGTTGTCGATGTTGGCATGTTTAACTTTTGGTTTGTTTTCTAAGGTTGGATTGAGCATCTCTTGTAGGTTGCATATGTGAGTATAGATTGACATGTGTGGCTGCATGGTTCTCATTTGCTTGTTCACATGGAGGAATGTAACTAGGATGTTTGATGCTTCAAAAGCCTTGTATGGAGACTTTGCAAGTGTATTGTAATTTTGTATCTTGAGATAATACACTGAGTTGTGTGGGTTCTTTTAGAGGTTGGGTTTTTCTCTGTACAGGCTTTTTTAGAGTACATCTGATGTCATCTTGTGTTATATTTTATATTCTTTTGTATTGTGATTTTGTATATTTGTTTTGCATATTTTTTTTTCTGATGATATTTAAGTAGAAATGGTTTATATTGCTGTGAATTTCCTTTCAGTTTTGAGTGAAGACTTTTTCTTTAAGAACTAATTCACTTCGTATTGCATTTTTTGCTCTAGAAAAGGAGACAAACTAGTTTTTCTACAACTACTTATAGAAATATCATTTGGGCACATATTCTTTAGAACAAATATATTGATAGTGGTGCTAAATTATGCAGAAAAGAATTGTGTCTTAGGTTATCTGTATATGGAGTTAATACTCTACTCAAAAGGGTTTACAAGCAAATTTTAAGTCATTAAAATAACATATTTTTTTCAAAACAATTATTTTGATGATCATTTGTATCATAATTTGAAAATTCGGACTTAGCAGCCCAAAATTTGGACTAGAAACTCAGCAAAAAAACGGAGGAGCAACAATTAAAAGAAAAAAAAAAATTAACGCATTTAGATAATACAAAAGTCTATTTTGATCATCAATTTGTCATAATTCAAAGATTATGTATGTCATATGTGAAGAGCACACAGAAAATATTGAGAAGGTTAAACTTTTAAACACATGAAACAACAAATAGAATAGAGAGAGCAAAAATCAATAAGGAGAACACCAATTTTCACTTAGAAAAGCCTTTTGGGTAAAAACCACGATAGATCAATAGCTTTCATTAACCAAATGGACACCAACCCAGATTACATAAGTGAACATCAACTCATTGAAAGCACCAACTTCCCAAAGCACCAACTTCTTATGGCTGGAGCACCGACTCCAGTCTGAGCACCAACTCACTCAATCTGATCACTTGCACAATTTGAGCTTAATATCACAAACTTGCAATCTCGAAATTTCTGAGCTATACACAGAGTAATAATCTGCACTTGTAAAGCTTCTGCTCAAAATCAGAATATTTAAAACATCTCATTGACTCATCTTTGCACTGACCTATATTGATTTCACTCTTGTTTGACTCTGAAATCTTCACAACTCTGCTAACACCCCCGTAAAGCTCCTTATAAATGGTTATCAAGCAGCATCATTAAAAGGAGCTTGACTTCCTTCAAAGACTCGATAACTGTCCGTGCAGGAAGAAAATCGTGTCTCCAACACACACCTCTCAATGCAAACAACGTGCACAGGTTATCACAGCTTGATCTCACTATTCTCAGCTCATTTATCCTCACCTGCAAACCATCATATATCCACATAAAGATGGCGACTGATATTTTTTAATCACTATGGCGTAGCAAAAAAAAATCGTATCATAAATCCTCACCATTCACATAATGAGTGACGTTTTTTTAATTTTCTTGATGCAATCGTTACAACCATTTTATTATAGAATATACCACGAATCCCATCGGCTTTTATTACTCAGCCAAGGCAAAACAAATTCATATCGGTTTGACATTTCTATGCGTCCATACAACGTCCGACTCCTGCACATGAAATCGACACGTCCATTTTTTATTTATTTCCAGGAAACTCGAATGCAGCTAGCGCCATACTATAGGAGCGATGCATTATATTACAAATGCAGACATGGCTCGGTAATAAAAAATGTTAAGTGATCTGCTGAAAGTCCAATAAATGCCACGAAGGCATGCAATAGGTGCTACACAATTATGCATAATGAATGAATTAAACGCGCTTGAGCTGGAGCAGTACTGGGATGGGTGACCTCCCGGGACGGACCAGTGCTTCACCTCTGTGAGCATCACCTAGATGCAATGAGTGCTAAGTGGATCATTCGATATCATGAGAGATGGGTTTTTGTTGAACCACTACTCATGAAACATGGGTCAATGAGTTTGACTCGAAACTACACGATTGAATCCTGATAGCAATATCATAATTTGACACGCTGTGGAAAAATACCTCCTACTTATCAATTGATGAGCTAAAGGGGCTCTATTATGAATGGTTCATAAGGCACAACACTTGTTGAAGGTTTTGCAAATGGTAACAACTCAGCGGGCTGGAGGGAGAAAACTTAAGCATTGGTCGAGCAGCTTCGATCTTGGGATGGGTGACCTCGGACCAGTCTTCATCACCTAGCACTAAGTGCGGTGGTTATTTGATATCATGAGAGATGGGTTTCTTGTTGAACCACTACTCATGAAACATGGGTCAATGAGTTTGACTCGAAACTACACGGTTGAATCCTGATAGCAATATCATAATTTGACACGCTGTGGAAAAATACCTCCTACTTATCAATTGATGAGCTAAAGGGCTCTATTATGAATGGTTCATAAGGCACAACACTTGTTGAAGGTTTGCAATGGTAACAACTCAAGCTGGCTTAACCTTGGAGAAAACTCCAGTTAAATTTCGGAAATCTGGGATGGGGGATGGGATGACCTCCCGGATGGACCCGATGCTTCACCTCTGTGAGCATCACCCTAGATGCAATGAGTGCTAAGTGGACATTCGATATCATGAGAGATGGGTTCTTGTTGAACCACTACTCATGAAACATGGGTCAATGAGTTTGACTCGAAACTACACGGTTGAATCAGATAGCAATATCATAATTTGACCGTGGAAAAATACCTCCTACTTATCAATTGATGAGCTAAAGGGGCTCTATTATGAATGGTTCATAAGGCACAACACTTGTTGAAGGTTTTGCAAATGGGGTAACAACTCAAAGCGCTTAACCTTGGAGAAAACTCCCTGGTTAAGCGCGCTTGAGCTGGAGCAGTACTGGGATGGGTGACCTCCCGGGACGGACCAGTGCTTCACCTCTGTGAGCATCACCTAGATGCAATGAGTGCTAAGTGGACCATTCGATATCATGAGAGATGGGTTCTTGTTGAACCACTACTCATGAAACATGGGTCAATGAGTTTGACTCGAAACTACATGGTTGAATCCTGATAGCAATATCATAATCATGAATTAAAATAGTCAAAGATATGAGATGACTAAATTCAGACCATAATCCGTCGTTAATAAAATGAATGGCAGAGGTATTAAATGATTCAACGATAAGCATAAAAGGAGCCACCATCACTAAAATGAATTCATTAGCTGCCTATGTATGACTGGGCATACATAAAAAAATCTGACCCTTCGACCCATACTAACAATGACTTGGAAAATTGTCCATGGTGGCATATAGCTTTGACACTGCAAATCTGACTAGACAAAAGACTTCAAATTTGCTGCCACAAAAATGCTGACATGGCAGGCAAGCAGCTGAAGTAAGCAAGAAACCAGCTCAAGCAAACAAGCAACCAGCTCAAGCAAGCAAGCAAGTATCTCAAACAAGTAGGAAAGTAGCTCAAACACCTTGACATCAATGGCCAAGTACTCAACAATATGACCCTCAAACTCCTAGAATTTGAAATTTTAAAGTCAAGCAATACACTATATTGCAACAAAATTATAAATAATAATTTTATATCAGCACTATAACTATTTACATATGTCAAAATCTAGCCAAATACAATCTACATCTTCCTTTTCTCCCTCCTATTTTATAACTTAATTTTTGGGCCTCAAACTGGAAGCTAAGCTGATTTGAACATGCAGATTAGTTGTCTTCTAAAAAATGTCTCTATTTTCCTCCAATGCATCCACCTTCATTGTTTTTGTTGATGCTCTCCTATTCAGCAGTATCTTCATTAATAAACATGACATCATTATGTTCTTTGATAGTCCAATCAGCAAATGGATTGATGCCATCCAAGTCAATGGCATTATGAGGAGAACACTCCACTTTTTTGATTTGAAGGCAAAGGTTGTACTAGATGAAGACAAGGTCATTGAGGCACTTCTAGGTCAAATTTTTTCTCGTCTTAGTGTGAATGCTCTCAAATATGCACTCTAGTTGCATTTGCACCCATAAGCACTATGGTTTTGGGAAAAAACATAGATAGCTAGCCTTTGGAGATTTCATGTGCCAACATTGTAATTCTCTCACCACAAATCTATTAGTTAAACATTTAAAGAATGTAGGAATTAAATAAAAGATGTAGAATTTGTTCAAACTTTCACGTTTCTAGCTTCAAATTTATAATAATCAGCTAATTTTTTTGAAAAGATTATCCTTTTATTTGGTTGTTGGTTTCCCTTTTTTCAAACGACTTAAGTTAAAGAAAAGAGCCAACCCACCACACCCTTGTAGACCTCCAACTCATGAAGAATTATGTCTCTAACCTTATCATCAGATACCATTGTATTTAGGCATAAAATGATGCCTATTATAACCTCCTCTATAACCCTAAATGTATTAGAGAAGTAGAACTTTGGGTTTAGATGGTAGGTCAATCTGTATATTGGTTGATGGAGTTGGTGTGTCCATCTGTGATCAATGATAGGCCAAATGATCTCATGTTTTATTTGGTTTCCATCATAGTAATTCAAAATGGCCTTACCTGCCCCATCCATGGCTTCATAGAGGTAACCTATTGGCATGCCAACTCCATTCACCAATCACATGACCCTGAATAAAGGTTTTGTTACCTAAAACATTGAAAATAATTTTTTTATCATTACAAAAATTACTATAAAAACATTAAATGGATAGTTTTTTATAAAGTTATGTTTGTAATTGTTACTTGCCTTTAGTAATTTCTTTGAATTTTTTACGAGAACCTCATCAAAAAATGTTTTTGTGGTTTTCTCCCCTTAAGTTTTTGGAATATGGAGATTCCATTTGGGCATTGCTCACAAACATCTACTTGATAAAAGGAATTGTGGCTACAATTGTCTGCTATCTTGTGTTAGCTCTCATCAAATTAGAGATTCAAGTATGAAATTTGGCAACTTTTCTAGCATCTTTAGTGACACTTTTGTCCCATCCAATTTTCTCAATGCACGCTAGCCTCAAATCTGAGAAATGTGCAACACATGGAGTCTATGAAATAGTGGGATGGCTCTTCATAATAAGTTTTCTCATAACTACATACATTCACAATTTGGACATCATTGTCAACCCTAACCTTTTGGATCATAGCATCTAACAAAATGCACAAGGTTTCAACATTCTTGACTTAATGCAAAGTATCTATGAACTTCAAGAACACTAGCACGCCATACAAAGCCACGAAAAAGTTAAGGGAGTCTTATTCCGACCATCTGTCCATCCATTTGATAAAATGCTGTAGTCCTTTCCATGCCATACTTTCTTCTGATCATCAACCACAAGTTGCGTATTTTTGACAGCTTCCTCAAATCCTTAGCTGTCGGAGTCTTAAACCCTTTATAGGCAATTGTCATTACATTTACTAACCCTTTCCAATATGGGTTGTTTGCTACATTGAAGGGTAAATTATTGTAGTACCAAAAGTTTTCCACTGCCTTCCTAGCATCATGGTCATTCTCTTTATTACAAGTAGCACCTTCAAGCAAAGGTTGTGCTTCTAGACCATTGTAAGGAATAAAGAAATATGGTGAAGAAATAAGATAGCTATAACTCTTAGGATTCTCACTAGAAGAGGAAAATGGACAATGAATTCGTGGGGCAACAAAAGTTTTGTAGATGCATTGTCTTTAATATTTATAACTACTACCATTGCTTCCTTTGTCATCTTCCTTTCCATTCTTATCATATCAAAATTGATAATTAGGGTATCCATTTCTCGCATAACCTCTTTAGGTGCATTATCACATGCCCTCACATCATGTGTAGGTATTTGAGAAAAGTATTACTTTAATGTATTGATCCCTCTTGGCATAAAAAGTTAACAAAAAATATAGTGGACCTTGCCCTTGACATCGCTTGATGCCCCATGCTTCCATGTACAAATTGTTATGGAAATTTTTTATAAAATAAAATAGTATGAACATTATGTGTAGGGTTAGGAAATGGGTGGGTGAATGGAGGGTGCGGCAAGGAATTGGTGGCATCATTCCTAGGTTTTTAGCATTTGTCATTCGAATTCGAAAAAGGAAATAAAAATTAGAGACATCTTTGTAAAGAACACCCCAAACTCGTTTGAATCTTCATGTATGTCTTTTGAAAGCATTCCAAACCCTTCTCTCATGCCGTGTTGTCGACTACTTGCAAATTTGCAACTTTGTTGGTTGAAAAGAAAGATCAAAATGATTGAAAAAATGAACTAGGTGTGGGTTATTTATGTTTTCATGTTAGGTGAGTCCATGTAGAAAAAGTATGAGTCTAGTCAGAAATGTGGCTGATTTTTTTGTTGAACTCGAGTGAGTTTAGGTGAGTCCATGGTCTAGACTCAACTCATGAGTTACATTGATTTGGTGCATTTGTAGATGAGTCATGGGGCACACTAAGCAATGTTGATTCCACATGAGTATTCCTTCTATAAATTGTATTTTAATTATATATTCATAATATCAATTTCACATTCATATTTAAGTGTTTCTCTCAATTTTGAATTTCCAATTTGAATGGTGAATGTGGAATTTTCATCGGTCAATTTCATATATGCCATTGTTGTTTGAATTTCAACCCAGTAGAATTTTTATTAATGTTTAATAGTTTAGCAATGCAATTGAAAGGTTCAAAATTATTAAAAAAACACTTGAATTTTTTAATTAAGTATTCACCACACATGTACACACAAAATACTTTTGAATTGACCTAATGGTGAACTCATGTGTACTGCATATATGAAAGGTCAAATGCTTGAGTTTGGATGGGGGTATGGTTGTACACCTTGTCGAACAATATATAAGGTAACTAAAAAGACAATTCCTCTGTCTTATTGAGGAAATACTGTGCACCTCTAATGTCATACTGCCTCATTGTGTAGAGCATGAGGAATAACTGCAGATGACCTGTATAGAAAAGGAACTCCTTTTCCCTATGGAAGGTCTCTTAGTAATAATGGCAATTCCAAGCTATTATAGATAATTTTCTAGTTGCTAATTGGTTGGCTATTTGTTGTTATATGTGTAATGAGTGTAAATTAGCTGGTAAGCCAATGTTCAACGTTCAAAAAATTGTCTGAAATTGTTAAAAAAAAATGCTTCTGAATTAAACCTTTTGCAAAATGTCAAGCTAGGATCCAGCTTTTGGCTAAGCATGAATGACACAACCTTTGTTCAATCCATCTCTGCAATATTGGATGTTTCCTTGTACAAAATTGATGAATGCCAAGAGTATACCATTAATCATTCTAATTTTCTCTTTTCCATTGTAGATTTGTTAAATAAGATTATTTTCTTGGATGTTCCCTCCTCCTTTGCCTTGGCATTTTATGTAGCCCATTTAGAAATGAGGAGATGTGACAGATTTGAATGCCTACAAAAATCTTATGCCTGGGCAAATATCTAGCAAAGAAAATATTACAGTTTTAGGACTGAAGCTTTTTGAATAGTTGGAGCATGGTGGATGCAAAGCAAAGAGACATAAGGGCTTGGAGAGAGTTTTCCAAGCAATTTTGGAACACATTTCCTCTTTGAGCTACCATTGAGGAGTCTGGTCTTGTACGTTCTTTTGTTGCTTTGTAGAATTTGGGAAGGCCTTTAACCCTATACCTTGGAGCTTCCTGTTTCAGAGGTTACACATTCTTGGTACTTAAGGGCTTTTATTATTGACATCATGAGCCTCTATGTTATATTTATTAGTTGGTTTCAGTCTTTTGATGGACTCTTTGGCGATATCTAATGTACAAATGGTGTCAAAGTTGTGTACTCTCTGGCAGACACTGCTTTGGAATCTAGTTGAGCTTGAGGGTATTCTTAGAAAGAACATTCTATATTGAAGATGGTTATATCTTACATTCTACATTGATTTTTATATTGTTTTTTATTTATGATGTAGACATTTTTCATTTTCCTAGCACAATCTAGCTGTTTAAAAAATCCCATTAGCTTCCAATGTTAGGTAGAGCTCTTATTCATAGCTGATGCAGAAATTTGAGTCATCTTCAACTTCTAGAGATGGGAGGCAAAGTTCAACAGCCACATCAATCCTTCTATCAGAACCCAAGCCTCAGCATCATTGTTGGTCACAATTGGCATGCAATTTGTTGGGAGTATACGGTCATCTTGCACGTGAAGTCCCATCAAAGTTGAGCTCGCAGCTTGATGAGCTTCGGGATGCCAATGAACATGATCTATATCTTTCCTTAATTTACATCCCTTTAATAGGGGTTAAAATATTAAACTATTATTCAGTACCATTTATGACCAATAGTTTCTTTCAGCCATGATTCCCCACTTTCATATTTGCCACCACTATGCTTCCTTGAGGAGTCATTTCCTCACAGGGTTTTTCTTCTCAGCTCTGGAGTTTTATTGTTTTATATTTACCCTATAGTATGATTTTTGTTGTTTCTTTATTGCTTGATACTTGGTTCGGTTTTTTCATAATTTATGGTCTCCTTGCCTTGTTCTCTATTATAAGTGAATTTGTTTTTTGAGTCCAAATGATCTACTTTGAATCTTTATTATATTTATTGAACTTACTATAATGTTGGAATTTTATATATTTTGTGCATAGGTCTAATAAGAGGAATTTGATTGAGGGTATTTGGTTCGAAATATTGGACAAGGGAGTACCTAAAGCAAGAAAACAATAATGATAAATGATAAATGGCATTGATGAACTAAGCATATGCAAGTAAACTTTAACAACTTATACTTCAAAATTTTATCTGCATGCACTTATGTTGGAAAATTTATTGTCCTGTGGTTATATTTTGACTGGTAATTTGATTGTCGAGAGGAAAAGGTTGCTAATTTTTGGTGGGTATATTTGCCATATTGGTTGATCTGTCCTTGGAACATGTTCACTTTTTTCTCTGGTTTTTAATTCGGACTATAATGGAAATAATGTCGTGGCCACATTTAATTGCAAATACTCTCCCAAATTGTTTATTTTGTTATTTATGTATATATTTCTATAGTCTATGTTGTCTGTATGCAATATATTTGTTTTGAATACCATGTACCACAGCTTTGGATTTGTATGCTTTTTTTCACAAAAAATCTCTAACAAATGATGTGGTGACTTTTATTTAACGTGATTTTTTTTTTCTCATTTAGTACCTGGATCCCATCTTATTCATTTTTTTATTTCCATGTCTGTAGGAGAATTACAAAAAAGCTTCTGTGATTTTTCCTGAAGCAGAGGTTGAAGCTTTGGGTGGCTGTTACGAAGACACTCTAGAAAAGCTGGTTGGAATTTTACTGGTACTAGATTATGTGACTCTAAACACTTCTTTTATTTTACTCCATACTGGTAGTCCCATTATTTTACTCTAGTTATACTACTTGAAAGCATTATTTCCATCATGAGTTCTTTCTTTTGTAATTTCAAGTTGAAAAATAGAAGATCCAGTTTGCCCCAAAACCCTCAGGTATTGTAAATAATCTAGAAACAAACCTGACTGATGGTAAATGAAAATATTTTTTTTGGTTCTTTTTTATACAGCAGTGGAGGCCTGAAAGCTTCGTGGAATGGAAATTGAAGATGACCTTCTCTATCTATTTGGACTAAGGATAGCATCATAGAAGGTTGATGACTTACTGAATTTTTTTCCCCAAGCCCACGACGCATTCATTGTCCAAATCATCATGCACTGAGCAAAATAAAGCATGTTTATGTTGATGGCATTGAATGTTACTGTGGAATGGTCAAGGAATTACAACTTACAGCTATTGGAAGCTGGACAACTTTATTTTCAAGCTTAAAAAGGAATACATACATCTCATTAGGATATTTGATCTCCTAAGCATGATGTTTTTCTTGAGTTACCTTTCCATGGACCATACTATTACTACTGAAAGTCATAAAAATGCGCTAATAAATTTGATTTTAGTGCTTATGCACATGTGACAAAAGTGAATGAATTCTCATTAAGGGCTAAAATAATTATGAACACACACAAAATTTATTGCCAAGATAATTGATTGATTAAATAAGAAGCAAACACATTCTTATATAGAACTACAATGAGCTAATAACAACGAAGATATCAATAGACTAATAAAAGATAACTGAAGGCTTAACTGAAAGTAACTGAAAGCTTTAACCGATCCTAATTGAAAGCTAACTTAAAGCGTAACTAAAAGAATAAGAGAATATACCTAAAGTCTATTCTAATATCTTATTTGACCATTAAACTAAATATAATAATACTATTTTAATACCCTCCCTTAATGGTCAATCTATTAACTACACCAAGCTTATCTCAAAATTTTACAAACTTTTCAGGATTCAAAGACTTGGTTAGAATGTTTGTAGTCTGGTCATCAATGGGACAATACTGCAACATTATTGATCCATCTTCTACAAGTTGCCATATGAAATGACAATGAAGCTCGACATGCTTGGTACGATTGTGGATTCTTGGATTCTTGGAAATCTTTAACACCCCTTGATTGTCGCAAAACAAGGGTGAAGGCCTTGCTTGAGACATTTGCATTTCTGAAAGCATCCTTCAAAGCCATACTGTTGCTTTGACGGTTCCTTGATATTTTGTTTCGGTTAAGGAAAAACCTATAGCCTGTTGCTTCTTACTGGTCCATGTGACTGCACCTATGCCAAGACTGAAAACATACCCAAAAGTGGACTTCCTGTCATCAATTGAACCTGCCAATTTGAATATGTCAACCCAACCAGCCTAGGATCTTTGATTCTGCTATACAAAATGCCAAAGTCAAGTGTCCCTTTCACATATCTTAGTACCCGCTTCACTGCAACCCAATTTTCTGCCTTTGGGGTTGTCATAAAACGAGAAATGTAACTCACAACATAACTCAAATCAGGTCTAGTGGCTGTAAGATAGATAAGGCCGCCCACTAGTTGCCTAAAAGTTGACTCATTGATCAACTTTGACTTTGTGTTGGCTGAAAACTTCAACCCTTTCTCCATGGGTGTAGACGTGATTTTGCAATTTGTCATTTTGAACTTGTCTAGCAAACTCTTGGCATATTTAGACTGTGAAATAAAAATACCACCACCTATTTGCCAAACCTCTACACCTAGGAAATAATGTAGGAGGCCTAAGTTTGTCACATCAAAAGTGTGACACAAATTACTTTTGATTTTCTCAATCAAATGCTCCTCACTACCTATAATGATGATATCATCCACATATATGACAAGAAGGATGATGCTATTGCCTATTCTCTTGACATATAGATTCGGATTTGAAGGATTGCATTGGAATCCCTTTCGCCACAAATACCTATCAATTTTGATGTACCATGCCCTGGGTGCCTGCTTCAAGCCATAAAGGGCTTTTGTTAGTCTACAAAACTGATGCTTCTTTCTTGTAACCTGGAAACCCTAAGGTTGTGTCATGTAAACTTCTTCCTCTGAGTCACCGTTGAGGAAGGCACTCTTGATGTCCATTTGATGGACTTTCCAACCAAACTGTGCTACCATGGCTTGAACTAACTGAATGGTGCTCATCTTTGTTGTAGTAGCAAAGGTCTCATCATAATTAATACCTACTCTTTGTGAGAACCCTTTAGCTACCAATTGTGCTTTGTACTTGTCAAGTGTACCATCAACTTTGTACTTGACTTTGAACACCCATTTGCAGCCAATGGGTTTCTTCCTTTGAGGAAGATCTGAAAGGACCTAAGTCTTATTTTTCATAAGACTCTAATGTTCTATATCCATGGCCTTTTCCCATTTAGATTTACTTGTCACCTTTGAAAGGTCTTGTAGTTCATAATTACCCTAAATGTTAGCCATAAGAGAAAAATTAACAATGGTATGTATGCTCTTGCCTTTGGATGATCAACCCTCAAGTAGTTCATCATCTCGAACATCACCAATGAGTTTTTCCTACTACTTAGGTCTCATTGTCGAACCCTAACTATCCAAATCAACATGAGCATCATTTCATGGACCATCTAGTACTATATCAGTTGGATGCTCTTGTAGGTTCTCTTGAAGAAGATCATCTCGTACTGCTCATGGAATGTGTATGGGGGATTCCACATGTTTGGAATCATCAGAGTTCCCCTCCCCCCTTGAGGTGTAACTAATGGAAGATGAACACCTAAGTCCTTAGCCTTCAAAGGCTTATGCTTAGTACTCTTGATGTAAGAAGAGACTTGTAAAGGCCCAACTTCTTCATTAATCATTGCATCCTTGTTGAATGTCGAGCAATCAGTGCGCACATCAATCAGCTAATAGGCTTTATGATTATCATTGCACCCTGTGAGCATTAACTTCTGACTCTTGGAGTCCAGTTTGCTTCTCTTATCATCTAGAATCCAAACATATGTTGTAGAATTGAAAATTGACTCACCTTGGGTCTCCTCCCAGACCATGCTTCCTCTAGGGTCTTCTCCTTCACTGCCTGTGTTAGAGACTTGTTGAGAAGGTAAACAATAATATAAATTGCCTCAACTGAAAAAATCTTGGGAACATTCCTGTTCTCCATCATTCAATGAGCCATCTTTGTAATAGTTTGATTCCATCTCTTAACAACTCCATTTTGTTGTGGAGTGTAAGGTGTGGTGTACTGTCTTTTGATACTGTGTTTAGCACAAAAGTTCGTGAATTCGAGTGAGCATAATTCACCCCCATTATCAAACCTAAGAGTGATCAAAGAACAACTATACTCTTTTTCCACTAATAATTTGAACTTCCAAAATTGTGTAAACACCTCTGATTTTCCTTTTACAAAAACACCCACATTTTCCTATTGAAATCATCAACAAATAATAGAAAATACTTGGCACTTGTGACTGATGAGGTATTTGGTCCACATACATCTGTATGAACCAATTGAAGGACCCTGTGAGTACTCCAAGCTTGTCCTTCTGAGAACGAAGATCAATTGTTGCTTCCCTACTTGGCATGCTTTGCAAACACCCTAAATCTACTGTTGGATGTCAGGTAAACCGTCCACCATATGCTTTCGAGCCAGTTGAGAGAGATATGATAGGTTGAGATGCCCATAATGCTGATGCCATAGAGCACTGATTGCAGATGAACTCTTGGCTATCAATGCATGCTCCTGAACCTCTCTAGTGTCAACTAGATGATACAAACCATGGTTTTCAATGCCAACTACTATAGTTTCCTTGGACTCCTTGTCAACTATGTGGCACTTGTGCATGTTGAAGATGAGGTCCAACTTAGGACAAGGGTGCATAATCTGACTCGCTGAGAGAAAATTGAGCTCCATTCCTATGTGATGTCCCCATTTTTTAATAAACCCAAGAAGAAATTGGATTAATTATTTAAATATTAAAAACGATCTTCCTTAGTTGAACCAACTAGTGGGTGGCAGAGATTAAAAGGAGTGTTGGTGGACGTATTGGGGTGATAGGAAGTTTGAATTGATTTTGTCTTTTGAAAAATCTGGGAATGAGAACTCTTAGGATCCTTTGCTATGTTGGAGGAAATCCCAACAAGGCTTTCTCTTGGTGTTTAATGGCAAATTGCTCATGCTCAACATGGTGGCTGGTCATATTCTGAATGACAGATTGATCTTAACAGAGGTAATGGTGTCTTGATAACTATATGCATTTGGCACGTATGGACTTCCAAATGCCGATATAGACGGGTGCAACCCAGGAATAGAAGACGAGCAACATTTGAAATTACAACAAATACAACTTGCAGTGCTAATTTCATGAGCACAAAGCATTCACTAGACCCGATATCAGACACTTGTATTAGCAGATCGGGATTACTGCATTCATAGACGTATACTTTTATGCTATCCGAGTCTTTCATTAATATGGGCTATTGTCTATTGCTACGGGGTCATCTGCGTTATTGCTAGTGCCACTTACAGTTGCTAATGGAGAAACGTGATCAATCGATGCTGAAGACATTTAGTGGAGTCGGGCATATATGTATATGACTCATTTGTTTGTTGCAGATATTTCATATTGTACAATAGAAGGGGACGAAGCTATCATTATCTGTTGGTGCCGTGAAGTTCACATATTTTCGGGGCTAGTGTGGAATAGACTCATTTCATTTAGGAGTTGTGCCGATTAAATCAGCATCGCTCTGTAAAAATTAAATATTCCAATGTACCAAGCCAAGGACTTGGCTGATTTGGTGGTCGTTTGGCCATAAATGCAAATAAGGCAGACTCCTACTAAAAATGTTCTGTGGTATGGGCCTTTGGTTGAGACCCTCCCTGGTTGGATTTCTGATCAACCTACCTCTTTTTGCAGTGTATCTTCGTGTCGAAGTTTGCCACAATAGTGGCATATCATCGTCTTCAGATTCTTTGAAGAATCATCAGAACTTCCTTGACCTTTCTTCTAAGGCCACTTGCCTTTGCTCTTGTCCTTGGCTGCGAAGGTCTGGTCAATAGTGGGTGTATCACTACTACTACCAAACTATTTCTTCCATCTGTCCTATTGCAAGAGTTTGTTGCACAAGTCATCAAACTTTAGGTCAACTGTTGTAGAAGTGACACTAAGAGTCTCAATAAAGTGCTCATATGAGTGTGGTAAACTCTTTAGTGTGATAACCACAATGTTTTCTTCCATCTTGTGACCTATTGCTTCTAGTTGATCCTAGATGTCTTTTATCTTCATCAAGTGATCCTGCAAAGACATCTTCTCGTCCATCATGATCGAGAATAATATATTCTTTAGGAAGAAGGCTGTGCCCTTGTCTGACATCTTAGGTAGATCTTGTAGGTGCTTCCAAATCTTAGTTGAGGTCTTGCTTGAAGGAACCTCTGGAAGCATCTCATTTATGACAAATCACTTGAGAAGCATAATCGCCTCTCAATTACTTCCATCAAACTTGTCCTTGTCCTTTCTCACAACTGTGGGATGCGTGTCTATACCAAGGACAAACTGATCAAGGCACCTGTATTCGAAGATGGTGAGCATCCGTTGCTTCTAGGTGTTGTAATTTTTGTTGTTGAACCTTTGATTGCCTTCCAACATGATGTTGGGTAATGAATCCATCCATCTCGTAATATGAAGTAATGAAAATTGATGAAACCCTAGGTCTGAAAAAGAAAATCAGGACCCTAGTTTGCACAAAGGCGGAAAACTACAATATTTGTCCAAAAAATCAGAAAAAAGATGCAAAAGTAACTTTTGTCTCACTCTTGCAAAACCCTAGGTGATGATTTTGATAAAAAAACTTGCAATTTTTTTTGAAACCCTAGGTGCCAATTTTTTTTGAAACCCAAGGTGTTGAATTTTTGAATGCAAAAAACCCTAGCTCACACATCAACCCTAGCCATGTAGGAAAAGGTCTGAAAAAACCTAGTTGTTGGTTTGAAAATCACCAAAAAATGTGCAGAAACCCTAGCCATTTAAAAAAAACTCTGAAACCCTAGTTTTTGTATAGTAAATCCCCAGGCGCTCAGAAAAAACAATCTAGCCGTTGCAATTTTGTAGAAAAAATGGTGCTAGAAATTTTGCAATTTTTTAGAAAAAAAATGGTTTCTTTTTTTACTGTGTGCTGTCACATGATTTCTAGCAAAAAAAATTGCGATTCCCAGTGAAAAACCTACAAATTTGCATTGAAGAATTCCATGATTTTAACGTGAAACCCTAGTGTGATTTCTAACCGCTTTTTTAGGCAAAATAAAACCCTACAAAGTTTGTAAAAAATTCGTCAAAAAAATCTGCTCAAGTAATACCCATGAATTTTTTGTAAGAAAAAAAATTCGTCAAAATTTTTTTGTATAAAATTCGTACGGTCACCCTTGGCATGATTTCATGTGTCTTGCGTTGAATTTGAAATTTCATTGTTTTTAGAATTCACACGCTGGCCGATCTTGAAACCCGAGCACTGATATCATAAAATAATTGTGAACACACAAAATTATTGCCGAGGTAATTGATTGATTAAGTAGCAAACACATTCTTATATAGAACCACAATGAGCTAATAATAACGAAGATATCAATAGACTAATACAAGCTAACTGAAGGCTTAACTAGAAGTAACTAAAAGTTTTAATCGATCCTAACTGAAAGCTAACTTAAAGTGTAACTAAAAGAATAAAAGAATATACCTAAAGTCTATTCTAATATCTTATTTTACCATTAAAATATAACAATATTATTTTAATAAAGACAACGTGATCACCAAAGGAAAATTTCTTGTGTCATTATCTCCAAGAAGCCATAGGAAGGTTTAGGAACTTTTGTGGCAAGCTTGATAATGATGAGAAGCCTTACATTTTAAAAAGATATTCAATGTCAACAATGAAAATAAGAACACAAAGCTATGTTATCGGGTATTGTTGTTTAGTCCCTTCTCCCTGTATGCATATGGTTTAGGTTCCGTTCTGGTATAGGTATGACTAGGAACCTTGAGTTCCCTATGGGTCCTTCACAAAAGGATCCGTAGGGAACCCGGGGTGCCCAGGCGGTATCTTTGGTGAACCCAGGGGGGCCCACGACTATTGGGACAAAAAAAGAACATTATAAAAGATTTATTTAAAAACAAAAACTAACTTGAAACCATTTTTAAAACATTTTTAATAAACAAAAAAGTGGTTGTGTACCTAATTTCGTCTTTAAGTGATAAAATTGTGAAAATGATGCGTGTTATCAAGTTTTGTGTGGTTTCAAAGGCCTTGATTTGGGCTTGAGGGTGGGGGCTCTGCCCCTCAACCCTACTGGGTGTTGCCCCCAAACCCCCATGAGGGTTGTTGGCCCTCAACCCCATTTGGGTCTCTGCTCCTAGACCCCAAATATTTATTAGGATCTCTTGTCACTTAAGAAAATTGATTACAATAAGGGGGCGATGAGGAATTGGGATCTAACTCATGAGTGTGTTCACTTATATGTTATTGTTGCACAACTTGTTAGAAATCTCTTTAAATGAGATAGCTCTTACAATACATGGTAGTGGAAGTGGCATTATTACTCATTGTCGTTCAAGTGAAATTGAACCAAATGTTGGCTTTGATGCTTTTGATGAAGAGCAATATGAAAATTATTAAATATTGATTGTAATTTTTATTATGTATTGACATTTGACAAATCACTAAATTATGAATTTGTGGGTATTTTCAGTTTTGCAAATTATGAGGTATTTAAATATTTTGTTTATTGTCAATTATGACTCTCACTATTATATATATATTTGGGTACATATATATATATATATATATATATATATATGTATGTATGTATGTATGTATGTATGTATGTATGTAAGTATTTATGTAGGTATGTATATATATGTATGTACACACATATTTACGTATCTATATGCATATATTTATGTATGTATATACGTATATATATGTATGCACGCACACATGTGTGTGTGTGTGTATGTACACACATATGTGTACATATAAACATACATGTATATAGACAAATGTATAGACAGACACACCCACACATGTGTGTGTGTAGGTATATATAGCCAAACTTGTAGCCATACCCAAGGAATAAACTTCTTGTATTGTTGTTCCCAAAAGTCACACTCGCATCAAGAATGATAACTTAGACACAAAGTATGATGCTTTCTATATCACTTGTGTTGATTTGATTGCTCACGTATATGCAAAGAATGAATGTATAGTTGAGTTTGTGGGACCTCTACATTGTTCTTGATGCTTCAAGTTTTATAATGACAAATAAGAATATGTAGTCTACAATTAGCGTGGGAAATAATGATGCTCTAGATGTGAGATATCTGAAAATATAGTTTTTGCTTGACAAGTAGTTGATTAAGAATGAGATTTGGTTATGCAAACCAAGAAACTAGATTATACAAACTTTGTGGGATTGGGGCACAAATCATCTATTATGGGTTCCTAGAGTTCCATTAGAAATATCTTAACTGATAACTATACAAGATTTGTGAACAATGCTTCTAAGAACTTTTGCATGCAATCTAGGACCAAATGTGAGAATATTGGTCAATATGCACCTTTAATATACTTTATTCCAATGATTTAAGGTACAAGTTTTGAGTAATGGAAACTAATTGTGCACTGGGTTTTAAATTGGACTTGTAATAGGGTGTGACATATCATTCATAAAGAAGCTTGGAGTGGAAAAATCCTAACATTCTATATTATTTCATGGGCATATATCTATGACGAGTAGCAAACTAGTTAGAGCAATGGAGTCATTGGTATATTTTGGGATATAGTGAGAGTTTCAAGGCATGTTAATTGCATGATTTGGTCTCAACAAGTCATTTTTAGAAGGACAACAAATATTTCACTCCTTATCCATTAAATCATACTCTATTGTTCTTGCTCTATTTTTGACGATCTTGTTCACTTACACTTTGATGAAGGCATGAGCTACCTCTACTACGCATATTGCATCCTTAATTGCTAGGTTTACTGTTGCATGTGAAATTTATCTTTGTTTTGATATGTATATAATTAGGGCTTCCCTCAACTATTCATCTATTTCCCATTTCACTAACCTACCTCTTGAGTCAAGTGCTCATCTCATTTCTTGCAAATAGCTTGATTAAAGTAATTATCAAAAATCGAGAAGAAAAGGTGAGTTTTCAATGTGATTGCACTTCCTCATCTTCTTCTCTGTGTGATTATGAACCCACAAGAAGATTTTGGTTGTTGGCCAGCTTATAAGTAATGTGGCTTGACTAGGAAGATTTAGGAACAATAGTGTTCTAATTATGCACTTATGGCACATGTTTTTTGTAGGTCATATAGCGGGGTTCTATTGGGGTACCCACCCTTGAATTGTGAGGGTTTATTTATGGGACTCACATTCCATATAATTCATTTGTTCTATTTAACACTCTACTATCAAGGGGTTCTACTAAAGTAACTTATCAAATATTTCCTCTTATAGGGCAGCGATTCCTTGTTTCTACTCTCGTAGGGCAACCATTCCTTATTTCTACTTCCATAGGGAAACCATTTCACCTTATTCTCACCTCCATCACCCTCCTACACTCTTCAAGGTGAAATTTGTATCTCCAAACTTTTAACATGCTCCTTTGGCTTGAATGCCTCTCCTCCTATAGGGAAACCTCCAACATGTACTTCCAACTTGAATGCTTTCATTTCCAATCTCCCCTTGCATGACATTTTGTTAACCTCCTGTCCTTCTTTTTCCCTCCAATGTACTCCATCAATTTCACTTGTCAGACTATTACTCTATCAATCAATTGAAGTAGAACTACTATTCCAACATGCCTACCAAGGCTAGGATGTTACTTAGGGTGAAGTTAGTCCTAGTCTCGAACATGAGAGCCAAGTGGTCCTATCACTTGATCACAATGCCTTTGACACAATTGTGGCACATGTTATGAACACTTGCAATCTCTAAATTCATGTGCTATGTTGGAAATAAGATTGGGGGAATGTTAAGGTGCATGGTTATAACTTCTTAATGGATAATGCCATTTGGAAGTTGGCAACCCTTCCAAGTACGAATCATTAGTGGTAAATGGTTTGACAAGAGAGGTGCTATGCTCAATGAGGAGATTTAATATCATGATTAAGGATTTTCTTTTGTTGCTAAACTTATAGCATTGAATTTTTTTTGTTGCTCTTAGTTTTATATAGTAGTCACACTAGTTGGATAGTAATGCGCCTCGCTAAGGAACCCATAGAACATTAGCTCAAGTAGACATGGGGTATTTTTTTTTTTTTTGAAATACAAGTTATGACACTTACAAAACATTAGAGCAACTAGGCACACTAGGTCAACTCATGACGTTCCGTTGCAAAGTGACATCACACAAGTGGAAGACTGAAACCACACAACAACCCTTAACCTATTAGGAATGTTGATAACACAACAAGGCCAACCATCAAGGATATCAACCTTCCCAAGTCTTCACAAGACTAGGTGCACAACTTTCCTAACCTTAGATTTGACAATCGAACAATTTCAAAATAAGGCACTCAAAACGATCCAAAATATACCATAACTCCTCAAAGATAACACATAAGGACATGCTTAGAATATCACTAGACTTTTGGGACCATGAGGTACAACTTTTTTTTATAGGGTTTTCACATATGAGGCCTTGAAACCTAGAGGAGTGTTCTTGTTCTAAGAGAAAGATGTTTTGACTAGGGTTTGAAGGTTTAGTTGACAAAAATGGTCAGAACAGGAAAGATATGAGGCGGAAAAATTATTCATTTGTGGCTTTGGACTAGGAAAAACACTAGCTAGCTGATGTATGAAGCATTAGGTCTTTTTTTTTATATGGGGAACAAGGCTGCCCAAACACAAGACTGGGCCACCCCAATAGAGTTTTCCAAATTTTGGACTTGCAAAAATACAAACTAGGCCACCCCATTGCTGTCTAGGCCGCCCTATTGGCAACAAGGCTGCCCTATTGGCAACAAGGCCACCCAAACAAACTTAGATAGTTTTTGAGTAAGTTAGTTATATCCTAGGTGATACAGGGTTGTCTAGCTATAGTACCAAGCCACCTCAAGAAGGAATAAAGGCTTCTAAGTTCATTTTAACATTTGTATTGCAGAGGTATAAGATCCATGATATGATTGTGCTCCAATGTTACATTCTATCTATTTTGATCTTCAATTTGTCATAATTCAACGATTATGACCCCCCCTTTTCCCCCATCTTTTTAACCTCTCTTGGTTTGTAATCAACCATTTTTTTTTCATGTAGGTCTTTTTACATCCTAATGATGGATCACAAAGAGTGATCCAAATCATTGATGCAAAAATATATTACATAATCGACTCCAGAAATAGATTCAACAATAAAATGAATGCTTTTTCTTTATTTTACCTTTTTCAAAACCCAATTAAAATAATATAATTTATATTTTTCATTCCTTTACTTTGTAACTCCCTCAAATTCTCCCAAAATCCAAATAACCAATTTAATGCATTTCCAATTATCAATCAACATTAGATTAACAATTAAATCCATATAAGCATAAAACTGAATTAAATTTAATAAATAAAAAATCTAATAAGACATCAAACACAATTTCATTGGATGTCCACAAGAAGTGTAAGATATTTGTAATCATACCAAAGATGGTATTGAATCAACATCGATAAAATAATGTCACACTCTAATCGAGTATGATGGGTAAGGCTAACAATTACGACACTACATGGTTGTTAAGACTCAGTAAATTCCTTCACGGTGGTTATTAAGTGCATAAATGTATATATAGTGATGATTTTCTTTTAACTAAGCTTTTCCATGATTGTCTCGTTTGTGGATAGGGAGAAAGAAAGAAATAAATTATATTAATATTAATGGGTGACCAAAAGTATGTCAATGGAGATCAAGAGTACAACAATTTACACTAGAAAGTTTTAAGAAGAGAAACCTAGAAAGGTCCCACAAAGGGGAAGAACAAAAGAAAATAAATACAAAACAATGACCACCCACATAAGTGGTTAAGAGACTAGTACACGTAGCTAGGAAGGGGGAACAAGAACCCCAAAGAGAAAACACCAAGAAAAACTAGAGATCAAGTATTACTAATCAGAATAGAAATGGTGAGGTCATTGGTGCTATCATTGATCATTGTGAAGGGGTTGATACAAAATTCGATTATGCTCATCAAGGAGTGTCGAGGGTTGGGAGGGTCAAGCAAGGTACTTCCCCTAGGATCACATCTAACATCTAAGGCCAAAGTAACATTTGTCTCACATTTATTTGTGTCTATACAAGAAGTACAATATCCAAAGGTTGTTTTAATTTGATAGTCTCTTGGATGTGTTGGATGGAGGAGGTGATCAATTAGGGGCTTTAGAATCTTTAGAGTCCTCTTATAAGGATTTCAACTCAAGGGTGATGGGCTTCAATAGATAATGAGAGATTGTTGCTTGAGTCCTTGTAGAGGTAGTAATACCTCCCTTGGATCTCATAGTAAATGGGGAATTTGAAGATGAAATGATCCTCAATAGCTACCTCCTAGAGGGACCAATGACAATAGATTCAGTTAGGGTAAGGAATATTATTAAAGTAATGTTTTATATTGTAATGGTCAATTAGCTTTTAGGATAAACTTCAAGATTATTCTTTAATAAAGGCATGTTGACTTTAGGTTTTACTTTTTTGCTTTATGAGTTATCAATATTATCCTCTGGGGTGTTAGTCTTATCCTTTGTGGATAAGGTGTTTGTTATCTTATATAAGGATGCTTTTGCTCCTTATTTCATAATTGATTTTTTTGCAATCTTGGTTAAGTTTTTGTGTGTTGTTTTTCTAGTAAATATGGTAGTCTATCTTGACTTGTAGTTGGTGGGACCATACCCTCACTTTACCAAGAGGAAACCTCAAGCCATGTGACCAATGACATTGTAGATAGTAAGGATAACATAAAACACCATCCTCTTGTAAGAAATCCACAATGTAGAAAACAAGCATTGGGTTGAATGACATAGCAACGAAGGTCTAGGTGTCCTATCTATATTACTTGTGGATGCCCCTTGTAGCAACTATAGTGATAGTTTTCTTTTAAGGAAGAAGTTGAGGAGGAGGATCCAATGAATACATGAAAGGAGGCGGTTTATCCATAGATATGCCAATGGAAAGGAGTATCGAGCTAGTCTCAAAATACCAACAATGATAGTTTTGAATTGAGCCTAATGAAGCAATGCTCTTAGAAAAACAAAGAGCCAAGTATGGATATTTGTCACAACTAGAAGTGGAATCACCCATAGATTTGAGTTTGTGTATGTAGAAAGTAAGCTAAAAGATAGGATTAAGATGTAGTGGTTAAGCAACAAACTCAGCCTAGATAGTGTTTTGAGGAATAGTTCATTGGCACTTGATAATGCGTTGTAACATTAGAGATTGGACCATCTCAACATGGGCCTGATCAATGGATCCCAAGCTAAGTCCCCAAACCTCAGAGTTGTGAAAATCTATAGGCTTGATGATGCTATCAAAAGGCATATCTTGGAAGTGGGTCAAGAAACATTAACGTTCCATGGTAGAGAGAGATGCACATCCCTTGCAAAGATGCAAATGTGAGGTAGGCTTCATGATAAAGGAGGGACTAGAAAATTGGACCCCCAAGTATGTGTTAGTGGATGTGATCTCCAAAGGTGCCCCCTTGTAAAAAAACTACAATGTAAAAAGAAGACGTTTAGTGATGTTGAAAATCATGACCTCAGTTTTATTAAGGTTACCCACAACTTGGAAAAGTTTGCAAAAGAGAGAAATGATATCGAGTTCTTTTTGTAACTCTTTGGAAAAATGAGAGAAGAGAACATCATTAGGAAAAATTAGACGAGGTAGAGAGAAATAGCACAATAGTGGAGAAATCTTGAGTAAGAAGAGGCCCCTTGTGAACCTAGAGCCACAAGTATTTGAAGTGGAGAACAACAATAACATATAAAAATCTAGACTTGAGATTATTGTGGGTGAGGAAAGATGCCTCTATATAACCATGAACATCACTAGATCTATGAGTCACAACAAAAGGCCAAGTTCCAAAAGTAACCAGTGAGAAGGGGGAGATCTTGTTTAGGATCTCATGGGTCTCAATAAGGAAGATGAGATCTTGGGAAATAATAATATCCATAAGAGTCCTTGGAGAAGGCCATATAGCACCATTGTAGTTCCAAAAAGTAATGGAGGTGCCATTGCAACCATCAAGGTGCAAGAACCCCATCATGCTAACGGTTTAAGGTGTGATCATCTAAGAGGGATAGAAACATGAATGAAAATTTTGTAATCCTTGCTAACAACACACTTGTTTTCTTTCTTGGGAAAATAACCTGAATGCAAGTTTGTCGAAGCTTTTCCACTTGGGATTGTGTGAGATCTACATCAACATATATATTTTGTGGAAGGGAAAAGAGTTTCTTGATTTTTTTTTGAAGGGAAAAGAGTTTCCTTTTTTGCACAAAGAGCTTGTAAACTCTCCAATAGACTTGAATTGAATGACTAGGGCTTTTTCCAGTAGTGTCCAAGCATTGTTGAGAGAGATCATTCAAGCCCAAAGATTAATGCAAGAACACATGACTTGCCTATAATGGATTGGTTGCTTTAGGGAGGTTATAGACACAAAGGTTTAGTGCCTTGGTTCAATAAGACTTTTCTTCTTTAAACTTTGCTTAGACAACCACTTCCACAATTGGAGATGCTTTGTTTCCCTTAACAACTTGTACCCATGAATTTTGGTTGTCAACCTAATTTTGAATATTTGTGGTTTTTTGTAGGTGTTTGTGATGTTTGGCTATCTCTAATTGCTTATTTTTTAATTTTTGAAATTGCTTCATTAAGTTATTGGAGCCTTGGAGAATTAGTTAGAGTGGCTAAGGTTTGTTTGAGTTTAGTAACCCTTGTTATCAAATCAGCAATAATAATGTCTTTCTCTTGCAATTGTGCCCAGAACAATGACGATATGTATTGGATTTCAAAACCTAAAGCTTAAATTCTTGATACCTTGTTGGAATTATTGGCATACTTCAATTTGTGAGTCAACAACTAAAGACGATGAACAATTATACATTCTTGCATAAGATAGCTTTGTTTTGCTTGATTGTAGCTCTGAAGCTGAAATGTGGCTTGGTTGTCATGACTAGAATAATAGGTCCATGCAAAACACTACCACAACTACAAAAATGCACTATGAAATGGCCTTTTTCCTTGTGCAATAGTGAAAATGGTTGGTTATCCTCATGGACAAACATTTTCTGATGTTTTCCTCTCACAACGAGGAAACAGTGATTAATGAAAAGTGCAAGTAGTAAACCTAAGTGCAACAAGAAAATTTTTCTTGTTGTAACATGACCTATAAACCACACTACCTTGATGCTCTAATACCTTGTGATGCAAACAAATATAAAGATTGCTTACAGTGTGTGAGCTATGTGTTTCAAGCATGGTGTTTTGTCTTTGGCTATAGTGAAAATGGTTGGTTTTCCTCATGTAGACATCCAAATTTGGACATTTGATTTATTCAAATTTATCACTCTTCATCTAAAACATCCTTTTAGCTGGGTTAATTAAGTAATATTACTATTATTTAATTAATATCTTTAATTCTGCCAAATCCCTAAGGTATTTAATTAAATACCTTACCCTCTTTAATCCTCTTTTCATCAAATAAATTGAATAAATATTGCATTTATTTAATTCCTCACATGTCATTTTCATCTAATCCTAATCCATTTCCTAATCTCTTCATTAAGGATGTGCACATGCCTAATCCTTGATTAGGATGTGTCACATCCTCCAACTTTTGCAGAGTTGGCTTTAATCCTAATTAACCCCTAATTATCCTCTAATTACTAATTAGTTAAACCTAATTAGTACCTTGGTCAACTCTCCCCATCTCCCAAAGAATTTTAATTCTTTTTATTCACCCTAGGCTCCTCTCTTCCCCATGTGAATTTTTAATTCACATTTTATTCCTTCTAGAATCCCCTTTTCCCATGCACCTTCTAGAATATTTGACTTGTCACATCAAGTCACATGTGACAAACTCCCACCTTTTGGGAGCATTGTCTTATCCACCAGATTCTTCCAATCATTGTGAATTTTTAATTCACTTTTATTCACCCAAGATTTTTTCCATCTCCCAATGTACTTGGAAGGTACTTGTCCTTCCTCCACCTCATGTACCTTCTTGACACCTCACTTACACCTCATCTCCTCTTAGCCACTTCACCCTCTACATGTCAAGATGTGAGGGCTTGTGGGTTCTCAATCCACCATATCCCTTCATCTTGACCTTGTTGGATCAATCTTGACCATTGAATTCTCTAGAGAATTCAAGATCCTCTATAAATACCCCCTCCTCAAGGGCATTTGGGGGGACTTTTGATTTGAGCAACTACATGCTGCCCATTTGCTTTCTCATCCAATTTTCAATTACATCCACTTGCATTTGCATCCAAACACATAGTAAAATCCTCCATTTTAGCAACATCAAGAGCCATCAAGGAGCACACATCCTATCTTAAGCAAGGGCCAATCAAAGGAGTATCAACAACAAAGGAAGGTAAAACTATTTGTCTTACATTATCTACTTTCCTTATTGTTTTCTCACTCTTTTTTGGCTAATCTTGAGGTGTTCTTGATATTGTGTTGTTCACATTTCTTAGTCATTTTGCACATTTAGAGTAGCATAAATATCAAGGTTCACATTTTCGGCACGCCCGGTGGGACCCACAAACGGGTTCTCATATTTTACGTTTGCTGTTGTTTAAGTTTTTGCAAGAACACGTCGCAGAAGGGCGGCTACGCCCCATTTTCCGCAGAAGGGCGGCTACGCCCCATTTTCTGCAGAAGGGCGGCCACGCCCCATTTTTCACAGAAGGGCGGCCACGCCCCATTTTTCACAGAAGGGCGGCTACGCCCCATTTTTTCATAGAAGGGCGGCTACGCCCCATTTTTTCATAGAAGGGCGGCTACGCCCCATTTTCCACAGAAGGGCGCCCACGCCCCATTTTCCACAGAAGGGCGCCCACGCCCCATTTTCCACAGAAGGGCGCCCACGCCCCATTTTCCACAGAAGGGTGGCCACGCCCCATTTTTCACAGAAGGGTGGCCACGCCCCTTTTTTTCACAGAAGGGCGGCCACGCCCCTTTTTTCACAGAAGGGCGGCCACGCCCCATTTTTCCACAGAAGGGCGGCCACGCCCCATTTTTCACAGAAGGGCGGCCACGCCCCATTTTCCATAGAAGGGCTGCTACGCCCCTGTTTTGCTGCAGAAGTGCGGCTACGCCCCTGTTTTGCTGCAGAAGGGCGACTGTGCCCCCTGGAAGGTAAAATTGCTGTTTTGATTTCGGATTTAAATTGTTATTTTTCTCATTAACGTTGTTCTTGCAAGGATACATGTATTTTGTGCTAACCTTTTGCAGCATATTCTTGTGAAGTTGATGGAGAAAGCGGGATAAAATATCTAATATTTGCTTGCAGGGCTATCCATTTGCTCAATCTTCTTTAAAATTATCCTTGCTGTTTGCGTTAATCTAAGAATATAGCTTAATTAGGGGGAGTAATATTCGTTGTTTTCTGTTCTTGTCTTTTTGTGTTACCCTAAGGGAGTATTAGCTTGTTTCCGCTTTCCCCTTGCACTTCGTGTGAGCCTGGGGAGTAGTTGGAAGCGGTTAGTGCTTTCTTCATAGTGGGACCTGCTTGGGGATTTCATCACCCCAAGGGACGATTCCAACCATGCGTACCGGCGGGGTATACAAAGGGGGGAGAACGAAAGTTGTACCCCAATCCAGTCACGTCGTAATTGGTGGAGCGTCGAAGCTAGGGTGATACCTAGATAGACGTGAAGAGTTGGTCTGAGCCCTTTAGTATCTCGCTGGGGTTCCCGACTCACGCTTGTGACGGGCTGGTGTTCACGGTTGTGCCTCACGTATCGAGAGTATATCGAGGACTCCCTAGATACCTTGTGCACCCTAGATTAAGACCACTTTTGCCATACCCTTAACACTAATCGTAGGGTTGTATTTTCTTGAGAGTGTTTTCTTATGAGAAACCAGTGAACTCTTAACAATTTGGCCTTATCATTATCATTTTAAAGTCCTTGCCATAACCATTTGCATCAAACCAAGCCTCTGTTTTGCTACAGAAGGGCGGCCACGCCCCTGTTTTACTGCAGAAGGGCGGCCACGCCCCTGTTTTACTACAGAAGGGCGGCTACGCCCCTGTTTTACTACAGAAGGGCGGCTACGCCCCTGTTTTGTTGCAGAAGGGCGGCTACGCCCTTGTTTTGCTGCAGAAGGGCGGCTATGCCCCTGTTTGGCTGTAGAAGTGCAATTACGCCCTCCTGAACACCCGAAATCCCCCCATTTGGATTCATTTAGCCTTTAAACCTTCATTTCACCATCCCCAACCATTACCTCATCATCCCAAACCTTCATTTTATCACTTTAAACTTTCAAAAAACCTCCATTTACCCCTTTTAAACCTCCATCTCATTATTCCAAACTTTCGTTCAACCATCCTAAATCCCCATACCTTCTCCATAATTATCCTTAACCCCCCATTCATTCTAATTTCTTCCTAATCCATCAATCATTTCTTACCATTTGCATCTCCAAACACCACCCATAACCGAACCGTCCTAACCTTGTATTACAAAGTGGTTGCCCAAATTGACTATAGCACTTGAAGTTGATTATTAGTCCTTAACTTCAACCCCAATCAATTCGCTTCCATCTTGAGGTGAATTCGGTGTTGTAAGTTATCATCATCGGCCCAATCAATCCATTCCTAGCTTAAGGTGGATTCGGTGCCGTAATCATCCTATTAATCAATCAAAGTTCTAGGGTTACTAAGGGTAATCTCACATGATCAAGCTTGAGGTATTTCTCTCACACCTTTCATAATCCAATCTAATCCAATCAAATCCAAATCCAATCCAATCAAATCAAATCCAATCCAATCCAATCCAAATCCAATCAAATCCAATTCAAATCCAATCCAATCCAATTCAAATCCAATCAAATCCAAATCCAATCCAATCAAATCCAATCCAATACAATCCCAAATCCAATCTAATCCCATCAAATCCAATCAAATCCAATCAAATCCAATCCAACCTTAATCCAATCAAGTCCAATCAAATCCAATCCAATCAAATCCAATCAAATCCAATCCAACCTTAATCCAATCAAGTCCAATCAAATCCAATCCAATTCAAATCCAATCAAATCTAATCCAATCCAAATCCAATCCAATTCAAAATCCAATCAACCTTATCCAATCCAATCCAATCCCATCACCTTCGACCCAATCAACCTACTTCCATCTCGAAGTAGATTCAGTGTCGCAATCATCTTTTGATAATCAAATCTTATC
Source organism: Sequoia sempervirens (assembly GCA_007258455.2). Lineage (NCBI taxonomy): Eukaryota > Viridiplantae > Streptophyta > Pinopsida > Cupressales > Cupressaceae > Sequoia > Sequoia sempervirens. The sequence goes on from VDFB02271358.1 coordinate 154,322,609, forward strand.
ATCATAATCGATCCCATCACATCATCCAATCATCCTAATCTGAGCTTTAATCCAATCCTCATCTGAGCTTGAATTAAATCCCAATTTGAGCTTTCATCCATCTCCATCCAAAATCTTTGATCCATTCTATTTATCCTTTCACCATCATGAATCCTTATCCTCCATCAATAGTGGTCAAGGGAAACCCTAATTACATTGACAATGATAACGAAAGTCTTGTTGATCAAGAGGAATATGACATAGACCCCCTTGACACTATCATTGCTAGTAAGCTTTCTCCACCCACTTTCCAAAATCCAATCACCCCCTCAAGTTATCCCGTTATGTCTTCGTCCATGCCTAATCATGTTGCTTCTGCTACCTTTGACAAGGGATATCTGTCATATCCATCATACCCTTCATCTACATCATCCTCTTATCCAACACCCATATCCTCTTATCCTAGTCTACCATCTCAATACCCCCATCTTAATCCCCCATCCACATCCTCGTATCTAAATCCTTCATCCACATACGCCCACTACCCTAATCTTCCATGCCAATCTACTCACTCTAATCCTACATTCGTACCTTCCTATCTTAATCCTACATCCACACCCTTTTACCTTAATCCTACATCCACATATCCTCATCCTAATCCATCATCCCAATACCCTTATTATAATCCATCCCCCACACCTCTTGTTCCACTACACCACTTATATCCTCTTATCCTAATCCACAATCCATGTCCCCCTATCTTAATTCACCACTCCAATATCCCTACCTTAACCCTCCATCCAATCCTAGTCCTCCATCTACTCCTAGTCCTCCGTCCAATCCCATTCATCCATCTACTCCTAGTCCTCCATCCAATCCTAATCCCCCATCTATTCCTAGTCCTGTATCCAATCCCATTCCCCTATCTAATCCTAGCCCACCAATCCCTAGTCCTAATCCCCCACTAATCCATAATCCCTCATCCACTTCTACCACCCCAGCCAAGCCAACCATATGCAAGTCTCTCATTTCATAAGTTCTCCAAGGATTCATTACAAAGAAGCCACCCCCAACTCCACATCTTGAAGTCATGGAACCATGCCATCCCAATCCATCATCCATGGTAACTAGTGATGAGAGCCTTCTCCATACCACACCTATCATTGTTGTTACCACCCCTACCACTGATCAAACCATTGAAACCATTGGACCCACTAAATCCATTGAACCCACATCTCCTACTATGAGAACCACCAAATCCATCGAAGACACCCAATTCCAATCCCCTCCATCTACTCCTAGATCTACCCAATCCATCGAAGATACCCAAATCCAATCCACTCCTCCCACTCCTAGTAGCACCAAAACCCATCCCAATGAACCTTATGGATCTTCCATCCCTCCATCTTCCCCGCTTGAAGAGTCCCAACAAGACTCCGTTATCATGCCATCCACACAAGATGAGTCATGCCAAGAGTCTAATCCAAAGCATGCCAACATATCCCCTTCTCCAGATCAAGATCCTACTATCCTATCTAGTCCACCTCAAGATCACAGTCCCCCATCCATTCCACCCCATGATCCCCTTATCTCCACCGCTCCATCTTCATCTCCACCGCATGAGCCTGCTACCACAAATCTAGATCCTATCATATTCCCTAATCCCTCTTCTGATATTACTTTTCCACATGCTGCTATCCCACCATCTCCCTCTCATGATCCCCCATCATCACCTAAAACTACTATACCTACACCGCTTGCATATCCCCTTGGTACTCTCACATTCTTCCATGGTGGCCTCCTCGCAGAAGAAAAGCATAGTGTATTTACCACCCATCATCCTCCACCTAATAATGGACTCGCGTCATGTTTTCAGAATAACACAAATCCTGTCCTAGACCGAATGCTCAAGAGAATGAACTATCAAGGAAAAGGTCTAGGCCTTCATGAGCAAGGTATTTTAGAGCCCATCCAAGTCAAAGAACAAGTCTACATGCAAGGTCTTGGACCTATTTTCCAAGACTCACAATCTAAAGATGTTGGTACAACCTCTAGACATCCTCAACGAGCCTTTCCCAAAAGAAATGTCGGCTCTTCCCATCACCCCACTAGAACATATGTTTCCATCCCTCCTCCTCTATCATGTCACCTCAAAACCACCGTCCATATCCCTCCTTCATCTGCTCCATCCATTTTGGGTCCTTACATCCCTCCATCCACCATATCCCATCCTTCATTCACTCCATCCATCTTGGATCCATATATCCCAAGATCACCTCCTCCATCTCATCCTTTCATCCATTCATCTCCTATCCATTTCATCCGTCATAAACATCCCTCTCACATGTCCCCTAATCAGGATCAACAAAGGCACATACCCGCACATCCTCCGTCTACGCATAATCCCCATGCTCCTATCTTCGTTGCTCCACACCATCCATCTCCTCACACCCATCCCATGGCTACTAAAAGCACTTTGGATGCAAGAGGAAAAATGCATCAATCTAAACACCCACATGAACCTAAAGCTTCCCATGTCCCCTCTCAAAGACATGGTAAAGAAAAGAAAAACAAAATCCCAAATCAAAATCAAATCTATAGCTCGCAAAGAGCCACCAAAGCAAAGATCAAAACCATGTGGATCCCAAAGAAAAAAGATGCAATGCCATCACATGAAAAATCTGTTAGAACATCCAAAGTTGCTAATCTAAAAGCTAGTCATACACCCCTTTCATCTCCTAAGTCTGTTTTGGGTCCTTATGTCCCGAAAGTCACCATTCCATCTCCTCCATTATCCCCACATTCTCCATCCCTTAATCCTATTATCTTTTCACATCCATCACCACATGTGCCAATGTTGGTCCTGAACACATCTCCCCATCACATTTCCACCCCATCATTCTATCCATACCCTTTCTAGCATCCCATCCATTATCCCATGTATCAACCCCTTCAAATCCCTCTAATTTATCCTCATGCATAAGTTTGTACCAACATCCAACAGTCAGTTCGAACATGGGCTCTTACTACCTCATATAGAACTTGATGCTTGAGTCCTCTATCCATATCCTTATCGCATGTCTTCTAAATCCACTCATTTGCCTCCCTATCCTTATCCATCTCCTTCTACATACTATCCAAAAATTCAAAAATTCAAAAATTCAAAAAAAAAAAAAAGTAAAGAGAAATAATTCGTCCAATGGTGAAAACTTGGCAAACAAGCGCCTTGGATAAGTACCATGATGAAAACCTGGAAAACAGGCGTCATGCATAAATCCCCATCTACACTTGGGGGCAACTTCCTGATATGCATTCCCTCCATCCGCTATGCTTCCATCTATGCACCTATCTTCTGTTATCCATCCTCTTCATAAATCCCCCCACCCCATCTATCTTCCGCATCCTACCATCTCGTTTATCTCCCATTCCCTCCATCCTTCTTGTGATCTTGATCAAAACAGGGGCACCTATCTATACATGCTTTGGCCACCTCTTGGTTTACATTCCCTTCCTCCATGCTCTATCACGTTCCTTGGTCACTCATCCTATCCACCTCTAGTCATCTCCTTTATCTTCCCATCCACTCGTCTCCCATCCCTCATGCCTCATTATATATGACATATCTAGAGTGGGGGCATCTGCTTCCTTTGTGACATAGTCCTTGGAGAAATCACCTATCACAACATCCCTTCCATCTCCCCATCCTTATCTTCGTATCCATCTATCCTAGCATCTCTTCCATCTCCCTATCCCTATCCATCTATCACAGCATCCCTTCCATCTCCCCATCCTTATCTTTATATCCATCCCCTTCATCTCCCAATCCTTATATTCCCATCCATCCAAACAATCCCTCCCATCCCCCATCCCTATATCTCTATCCATTCTTTCATCCCATCTCATAATCCCTTGTCATTGGTATCTACCTATAGGATTTTCCCTGTGCAATCCAATGTCATCTATCTTATCGTCATCACTTCTGCTTCTTTTGCACATCTTTTCTATCTCATCGTTCATCACTTCATCATTCATCTATATGGCATGTCATTCACCCACTTCATCTTTGATGATTTGGATAACTATCCCATTCTCGAGCTTTTATGTCAATGCTTTATCCTCCAATTCCAATCCAACTAACAGGTCTATCTGTCTGTCGTGTCAATTCCGCTGTTTTAACCCTTATCTAGGGTTATCCCATCATCTTCATCCATCACTTGTTCCGTGGGCCTTTGTCGAACTACATTGCCTCTGGCTTACTTAGCAAGAGTTTCCATCATTTGATCCACCCCGGGTTCTAATCTATCATCGATCTAAGGCTGCCTACTTTTCTCCTTATTCTCCATCCTATCTTGGTCATCCATCGAATCTCCATCATGGTCGGCTGTCACCTTTTATCGAACTACGAGGGCTCAAGGCCTGTAGGCAAGGCTAATCTTTGATCGGCCCCAGCTCTAGGTACTAGGATGTTAGTTTCTATCTTGTGTCTTATTCCTTGTGTCGTGTCGTCAAGTTATGCCCTTATTTATCTAGTTCTTAACAAATGAGATCCACTTGTATCATGAGATCCAATCGATTTTGAATATCCTATGTCATATTGATCTTTTAGTTTAGTATCCATCATCGCTCTCAACAGTATGCATCCTTCCTAACATACCTCATTAATCCCATCCATCCTTTGATTCTATGGTGGCAGCGACATTTGAAATTGATTGCGATCTTTTGATGCTTTTGGCTTTTGTTTATCATTTGAGCTCCCTATCATCACTTGTCAAGGCCGCCATGATCCATCATATTATGGCGTGTTTTGATTAGTTCACATAGGGGCGTATCTTGCTCTGTTGTTTGATTGTGTCTTCTTGGTTGTCCCACATAGTACCCACCAAGATCCCCGAGGTCTTGTGTTATGCTGGGGCATCCTTTTTTGCTTGTGGTTATCTCAATACCTGGCCCGACCGAGGTCTTTGTAACTTTGGGGTGTTGGGATAGCCTTCTTGACTGTTTTATGCATTAGACACTAATTTGCCTTGGTTCTTCATACCCTGGCATCTTGTGTCTAATGCTATAGCAAAAATCAGTGCTCTGAAGATGGAAAATTGCATTAGGATTGCATTTCATTCTCCATTCCATCATTTTGCATATATCCCCCATCCTCTTATATATCACAATCCCCCCATCCATTCATCCTTCATCCTTATCCCACATCTTTATCTAATCCCCACCCTTTCCATTTAGCCCGAATCATCTAATCATATCCTTGGTCTTGTTCCCAGTCTTGTTACCAGCCTTGACCCATCATAATTATCCTCCATTAGTATCCTTCCCTATCCCTTTGGTGTTGTTTTGGGATGTATCCTTCCCTCATCAACAACACTTTCATCATCATCATCGGGAGGTATTCTTCCCTATCCCTTTGGTGTTGTTTTGGGATGTATCCTTCCCTCATCAACAACACTTTCATCATCATCACCGGGAGGTATTCTTCCCTATCCCTTTGGTGTTGTTTTGGGATGTATCCTTCCCTCATCAACAACACTTTCATCATCATCATCGGGAGGTGTTCTTCCCTATCCTTTAGTGGTGTTTTGGGATGTATCCTTCCCTCATCAATACCAATCAGTGGGATGTATCCTTCCCTATCCTCATGTTGTTTTGGGATCTTTAATTCCCTCATTGACAACCCTCCATCCATCATCAACCCATTTTGGCTTGTACCTTGACTGGGGCAACATCACCTTTTGTCCTCAAATCTCTTTGTGCTTCATCCATTTCCAATCACTTATCATCACTTTGCATCATCTTCTTCATCTCACCTTGCATCATCTCATCCATTTCGAGAGCACACACGTGTTCTCTTCAACCGGCATGTCCTCTCGAGGGGGCATCCTCAATCCCTAATTTTCATCTTCACCCCCATCATATTTTTTCCTAGTCATCTGTTTGATGACTGGGGCATCCTTCCCAATCTAACCATCTTCTTCCTCGTTCTATATGAGCTTGAATGGTGTTATCATAACAATACCGTAAAGAGGGGCAACAGACATCCAAATTTGGACATTGATTTATCCAAATTGTCACTTCTCATCTAAAATACATCTTTAGTCAAGTACACTAAGTAATATTACTAATATTTAATTAATATTTTAACGCCAAATCCCTTAAGTATTTAATGAATACCTTACCTCCCTCCTTAATCCTCTTTTCATCAAATAAAATTGAATAAATAATACACTTATTTAATTCCTCACATGTCACATTCTTCATCACTTTTCTTAATCCTAATCCACCTCCTAATTCCATCATTAGGGATGTGCACATGTCTAATCCCTGATTAGGATGTGTCACATCCTCCAACTTTGCAAGTTGGCTTTTTAACCTAATTAACTCTAATTATCTCTTCAATTACTACTAGTTAAACCTAATTAGTACCTTTGTCAACTCTCCCCATCCCTCAAGGAATTTTTAATTCCTTTTTATTTACCCTAGGCTCCTCTCTTCCCCATGTGAATTTTTAATTCACTTTTATTCCTCCTAGAATCCCCTTTTCCCATGCATCTTCTAGAATCTTTGACTTGTCACATTAAGTCACATGTGACAAACTCCCACCTTTTTGGAGACCCTCTCTTATCCACTATATTCTCCCAAGCATTGTAAATTTTATTCACTTTATTCACCTAAGATTTTTCCCATCTCCCAATGTACTTGCAAGGTACTTGTCCTTCCTCCATCTCATGTACTTCTTGACACCTCACTTACACCTCATCTCCCCTTAGCCACTTCACCCTCCACATGTCAAGATGTGAGGGCTTGTGGGTTCTCAACCACCATAGCCCTTCATCTTGACCTTGTTGGATCAATCTTGACCATTGAATTCTCTAGAGAATTCAAGATCCTCTATAAATACCCCCTCCTCAAGGGCATTTGGGGGGACTTTTGATTTGAGCAACTACATGCTGCCCATTTGCTTTCTCATCCAATTTTCAATTACATCCACTTGCATTTGCATCCAAACACATAGTAAAATCCTCCATTTTAGCAACATCAAGAGCCATCAAGGAGCACACATCCTATCTTAAGCAAGGGCCAATCAAAGGAGTATCAACAACAAAGAAAGGTAAAACTATTTGTCTTACATTATCTACTTTCCTTATTGTTTTCTCACTCTCTTTTGGCTAATCTTGAGATGTTCTTGATATTGTGTTGTTCACATTTCTTAGTCATTTTGCACATTTAGAGTAGCATAAATATCAAGGTTCACACCTCACACAACAAAAATTCCTCAAATGTGACCAGACCTATGCATAACCATCGTATAAAATAATTGGATGGTCTCAAGCAAGCTCCTAGAGTTTGGTACGAAGAAACTGAACAAATTTGTCAAAAGAAAGGCATTTGTAGCCATTCAATTGTAATATTTTGATTGTGGTCTTGTATGTTGATGATTGTAGCAATAATGAGAATCATACTAGGGTTTTAAGTGTTGCAAAATGCAACTAAATGAAGAATTTCTATATGAGAATAGTGTAGAATGCATTACTTGGAGTATAGGGGTGGTGGTTGAGGTATAACGCCTACCTGTTAGCTCAAATATACTTTGGACATAGTGAAAATAATCAACATTGATGAATATAGACAATCCCTTAGTACCCTTTTAGGATCTTGTTGACCAACTGTTGTGATGGTGAAGACGATGGACAAAATCTATGGTTGGGTGGAAGTCTTATCTACATAGTTCATACTTGGTCCACTATTGCTTATATTTACTAGATTATTGTAAGATCCTAGGGTTCCTAATAATGATTGAAAATCTGATGTCAAAAAGACATAGCCTAAACAACTGCAACATAACACTACAAGAAAATTCCAATTAGAACAATACAACACAAAAAGGTTAAAATAGGAGTAGTAGTTAAACATAAAATTAGGAAGATAAACATATGACTATTTTTTGTTTTTTTAAAAGCAAGGCTATGTTTAAAGTGTTTTCTTTTATTGTTATAAGGAGATGTTGAAATCATTGTTAAGATATCAGACAGTAGATAGAGAGAATAATTCCTTAGAGTGTAGAAGAAGAAAATTCAAGTTTTGATTATATGCTTCGTATGAGGCTGAAGTGGAGAAGGAGATTGATTTGATTTAATAATATAAATAGAACATTGTTTGAATAAGTCATAAATGGCTTTGAGATCTTGTAGATGTAATTTTTAATTTCATATTCCATACAAAATCTTCAAATGGTGGCATCAAAGCCATGTTTATCAGCACGATTATTTATTTGTGTAGGCAAGAATTAGACTAGATAAGTTCATATTTTTAAGCTTTTTCACTAGAATTCAAAATCCCAAGACTTTGAGAGAAAATCACAACTTTTTTTGGTTCACTATAATTCTAGCTAACAGTAGTACAGTACTAGTTCCATGGTTCAAATGTGAGAATTTTGGTTATTGAAGAGATTTATTGAAAAGAGTATTAATATTGAAAGGAGTGTGGGATATAGTAGTAAGTGGGTATGTTGAACTTCAAGATTGGAGTACATTGAATGCAAAATATAAGATGAAGGAGAAAGAAAATGAGAAAAAGGGTGCTCAAACATTTTTCTATATTCAAAGTGGTATAGATTCAAGTATTTATTTAGTCAAGAATTGTGGATTACAAGACATCAAAGGAAGCATGGCTAATTTTACAAAGTTTATATCAAGGGATGGATCATGTAAAATTTGCAAAGATTCAAACCCTAATAATGAATTTTGAGAATTTAATAATGAAAGATAATGAAAAGTTGTAGATTACAATGTTAGAGTAACATACATAGTAAATAAAATGAGAACGTATGGTGAGGCAATGATAATTGATGTGGTTGTGAAGAAGATCTCGAGTTCTTTTACACCTAAGTGGATGCATATTTTTATTAATTTAGAAGAGTGCAAAGGTTTAAATACTTAAAAAACCAAAGAGTTTGAACCATTACTTATCCATGATAATAAGGTAAATTATATGGGTGGTCTAGATCAAGTGTTTATGTCAAACGAAAGATCAATAATAATCAAGGAGCAAGTACTATTTTTCTTCAAGGAAATAATGAGGAGAACTCATATCAAGGGTTTGGTTCTAACTTAAGAGGATGTACAAGGTAGAGGCCATGGTTTCTCAAGAGGTAGATGCAAATTTAAAGAAAAATATTTGCTGATGTAGTGTTAGTATTGTAAGAGATTCAGTCATATAGAGAGATTGTAGACTCATGATTTCAAATAAAGGAATAAAATAAAATTTTGCACAAGAAAAAACAACATGCAAATGAAGGTCCAAAGAAGGTAAAGATGAAGATCCACCACACTACTTTCTTTCATTTAGAAAAGTTGGAAACACAAGTAATGAGCTATGGGTTCTAGATTTAGTTTTTTCTAATCATATGGTAGGTTATGGAGAAGTAGTTTCAATGATTGTTCAAAATTTTTAAAGTGAAGTAAAATTGGGCAATAATAAAGTACTTGAAATTTGTGAAAAAGTAAAAATAAATGTAGCCACAAGACAAGGAAAAGAAGAAATTGCTAATGTATAACACTTAACACAACTAATGCATAATTTGATGAATTTTAGCTAGATAGTTGAGAAAGGACTTGTATCCAACTATGTTACACCAAATTTCCAAAATGGGGATGACAGGGGATTTAGAGATGCGTTTTTGGGATGGATTTTTGGGGAAAAATTAAAATATATAGAAAACTTCCAATATTCATATGATAACATTGATAATGCATTCATTATATACATTGTAGGACTTTAATACATAACATTAGATTTGAATTGAAATTTCAAATGAGAGTCAACAAATAAGATAACAAAATTTAATTCCTTTCATCATTAATGAGCATATATATCATATAAAAATTACAACAAAATGCTCAAAGGTTGCAAGTTTCAACTACAAAATGACAAAAATAGAGAAAATTTGTCATCTCCTTTTGTCAACATTTTCTAACACTGCATCAAAATTGTGGTTTGAGTTTGTGTCACCACCGTAAGAAGGGGCTACCTCATCCAATGGAACCTAAATCAATCCCTCTTTGGCCTCCCCATCAACCCGTGTGGCATCTTTGGAATCAACATCCTAATGTCTAGCTGGATTTTGATGTACTTAGGAGTTTGTTGATCTCAAAGTTGTAAGTCATTACACTTAGCCACCAACTTCATTGGTTTTTGAGAGGTAAGCCTATTCCTTTTGATCGATTGGATGAAGAAAAGGAACTAACAACTGGTGAAAGGAGGTGAGTGGTAGGCATCGCCAACTCTGCCATGCCAAATCCACTATCCAAGAGGGTTGGTTTGAGCTAATGTAGCTCTATCCATCTTTGCCTCTAGTTTTTCAAAGGCTAGATTATGGAGATTGACAAGGGCTAGCCACTATGTGTGAAGTAACGTAGATCCTCATCAGTTACATTTTCTCAAAGGGATGTCATGAACATTTCTTTCACCTTCTTCATGAGATGGATGCACTTTTCCAAGCCTTGCTACATACCACTTGGGATTTAAAGCATAGGTTGTCATATGAGGTGGGGTGTTCATAATGTTCCATTGCCACCTCTTAATAGGTTTAATATGTTCCTTATAAAATCCCAAAGTAGGATCCTTGATATGAACGACTTGCTTCATTTTCTCAAGCATGCAGTCAAATCTCTCATAAATCTCTTCAAGGTTAGGAGAGTTTGTATTTGTGTAACTTATAATTTTCACAATGGGTGAGATGAAGGAGAAAATTTATTTGCAAAGGTGAATGCTATTTAGAAAGAATAAAAATAATTTTCAAGTTAGAAACATTAATAAATTTACAATTTAATAATACAATCAACAATTTCTTATCTCATTGTGGACCATCAATCATCATTGAGGATCTTTTGTTTAACACTTTTTCTTTCAATTGTGCTTTGCTTTAGCCATATACCCCATTTTGGATTAAACATAATTAGTTGTAGAGGATTTTGCGCCTCAAGCATCCCTTCTAATAAAATAAAGTAGTTGGCATATCTAGTATCTATGAGTTTGAGGATTTCTTTTCTTAAAAATGTTTTGAACAAAGCAAGTGAGGTGTGATGGTTACAAATAAACATCTGCATGGCTTTGGCTTCTGCCATCACTGCCTTCACCCAATCTCTCTTCTCAATGTCTTTTAATGCATTATTCAACACATGAACACAACTTGGAGTCCAAAAAATGTGTTTGTAAGAACCATCTACCACCAAGCCAACTCACATACATCAGTTGAATCAGTTACCACTTGTACAACACTAGAGGGCCCAAACTCTTCTTTAGTGTTTTTCAAAATCTAAAATTGTAAGTTTGCATCCTTCTTTTTTGAACAATCGATATCTCTAATTAAATCAGAGCTAAACATGTGATAATGAATTGATGATTGTTTGTACACACACATGTTTCATATGCATAGGAGGTTTGAACCTTTTCAATTTTACTCAATACAGTACAAACAAGGTGGTTCACTTTTTTTTTTCATGATTTTTTTTTGTAATTAAAAGGTCTACAATAAATTGAAGAAAGTGAAAAAATACAACATAGTTGAAATGACAGAGAATCACATTTAGAACATCCAAATATTGTTTAATGTAAGCCTTTGTACCTTGGGGATGCATCTCCTGCATTTTCAGACTTCATGCTCTACTGGAAACACTTGGAAACAATAGGGGACTAAGGCCCAAACATTTTTTTTCATAGATTTTATGCACATATTAGAAATATTTATTTACAGGTCATACATACCCATCACATTTCAACTAGATTCTTGCAAATTTGATTGAAAAACACAACTATAAAATGTATTTTTCTTTGCTGCAATTGAGTTCGCATAATGCCCTAAATCCAACTTGTATGTCTATCTACTCATGATTGAGTCCATGTGATGCGCTAAACATGATTGGTATTTATCATAGTTACGAGATTCAGACTCGGCAAGGGTGACTTGACTCGGTGACTCTGACTCAATGCAGACTCGGCAAAATGAAAAAAAGTTGAAAAAACCCTAAAAATTTAGAGATTTTTAAGGATTTAAAACTTGTTTGAAGCACCCCTTATTGAATACAACACAAATAAAATCAAATTTGATCACATACACAAGTATACAATGATTACATAAGTATAAAGTACACAAATTGTAGTTGCCTTGTTGAAGGAAATAACATACTTAGATATATAAAATTAGTCAAATGTATACAAAACTCATGGAATATGAAATCCATGACATAAAATGTTCCATACAAATATGAAATATCAAAACAATAGCTATAATTCTATGAATCTATGGCATAGTAGAGCCAACATCCTTCCTACGAAGTCGTCTAAGGGTCCTGGATGATGTTGCAACTGTAGCCATAGTCTTTTCCTATGTCTGACTCTCCATGCCACTCTCACCAACAACAACTATGTCTCCTCGTGCTCTAGCCTCCTCCTCAGCCATGGCTACAACCTCAGCCTCTCTCTCTACCCGGTCCACCCAATCAAGGTCCTTGTCACTAAAGACTGCATCTGTAGCCTCAGTGATCCACTTAGATTGTGGGTCAACCTCCTCTAGACTAATCGAGGTGTCATCATGGTAAAAAATCTTCCTATATCTGAGTCGAAGGTTGTAATGAACATATACCAAGTAATTCATCCTCTCCACTATCAATCTATTGCACTTCTTGGAGTGTATGTGCTCAAACATACTCCAATTGCACTCACAACCAGATGAACTGCATGGCTAGCTCAATATATGAATGGAAATATTTTGCAGATTCGGTGTATCAAAACCAAACATCTCCCACCATCTATCTAAGATGACAAAAAGAAAAAAAATCAATCTCATTTCAAGTTTCAAGTTCAAGTTCAACATTTAATAATAAATTATAATATAAAAAGATGAAAATTATACCCTTAAATATATTTTTACCTGGCAGTAATGTTGTCCTACTATCTTTGCACATTTGACATGCAAAGAAGTCTCCTCGTGCCTTAGGGAAGGTATCTATCTCATGCGCTATCTGTGTAATAATAGTGGGCAACATTCGTTCTATCGTCGAGTAGAGACCACTAAGAATTTCTCTATCTGCACGGTAATCCTGGCGGAATTGGAAGGCTGGATTTAGGAAACATGCAGCTACATGGATGGGCCTATGAAGTTGGTTTTTCCATCTCCTATCAATGATATCCCAAATGGGACGATACTTCTCCTCAACTCCACCATAGACTGATCTAATGGCCTATTTGGCCCTATCCATACCCGCATATATGTATCCCATTGCGGGCTTCTCCCCATTTGCAACTCATAGGAGAAATAGCAAGGGCTGAATAAACTGCAAAGTGCAAACATGTTTCACAAATAAGTGTGAATGAAAATAAAAAAATAAAAGTAAGATATGATTAAAAATTAAAGCATAATAAAGAATTAAATTTTACCTTCACAATCTCGTCCACTGGTGTCCAAAACCCTTGCTCATCAAAAATGCAATTAGCCATAGCAATCCCTGTAGTGCTTGTAGAAAAGGATGAGGAAGACCACTCCTCACTTGTAAACATGTGCCTTAAAGCTGCCTTTGACCGAATGAAGGATTGCAACATGATAAAAATTGTTGCAAACCTAGTGATGCTAGGATGAGAAAACTCCCTCAACCCTGTGTATTTCCTCATAAGGTTAAGCACCCATGTGTGATTGTATACAAATTTGCAAAAAAAATTTGCTGCATCCACACATGTTTTGATCCATGGGAGCTTTCCAAGATCCTCCATCATGAGGTCAATGCAATGGGTGGCACATGGAGTCCAAAATATAGTAGGGTGCCTCTCCATCAATAATCTACCAGCAACAACATAATTTGTTGCATTATCTGTCACCACTTGCACTACATTCTCTTCTCCCACATCATCTATCACCTCCTCTATAGCCTCACACAGGTATGTGGCATTTTTGAATTGGGAAGAACCATCAATGGACTTCATGAAGATGGTGTCACCTAAGAAATAAACAAAACCAATTTTCAATAAATTAAAAAAACATAAATCAGCCATATTAAATTATTAATCACTAAATCAAATTCAAATTTCAATGCATTGAGGGAAATATAATTACCTCCGGAGGAAACTAGGAAATTAAGCAGCGTCCTATTTCTCCTATCGGTCCAACCATCAGTCATGATGGTGCAAGAAATCCTCCTCCACTGCACGTGTTGCTCCTTTAATTGCGCTTTCACATTTGCCACCTTTTGAGTTAAAAGTGGGCCCTTTAGTTCATCTTCAGTAAGGGCTTTGAACCCCGCCCCACATATGGTTATGGCATCAACCATGTTTTTCCAAAAAGGTGACCTAAAACATGTCATAAATAAATTAATAAGTTACTTACATAAGTATTGTAAAATGAAAAGTTTTAAGTTTTTAACTTTAAATTTGAATTCGATAATGAGATACATCTAGATTCTAGAATAATAAAATTTAAATATAAATTTTAAAACAATTAAACGAAAAAGAATTACCTGGCTACATGGAAGGGAATGGTGCAGTAGTACCAAAAGTATGTAATTGTCTTTTTTGTTGCATCATGTGGATCCTTGCTCCAACCCATGCTCTCAAGTGATGGTTGGGAACCAAGAGTAGTGTGTGGTACAAAATATGAGTCCACCCTAGATTTACGAACTCTAGGGCCAATGCTAATACTGCCACTACCACTAGTAGTAGCAATGCCACCAACACTAGGAGTACGCATAGGCATAGCTGGTACAAAAGAAGAAGCACTAGCACCAGGACGATATGGAGGCATGGAAGAAGCATCTCCAACAACACCAAGTACCTGTCCAACTCGAACACTCACCAACTCCTACTTCTGTCTCTTTTTCATTTCTTTGTGCATTTCAAAAGTTTCTAATTGCACCTGCACTTCACAAATAGCCTTAGGAGGTACTATAGTGCAGCCTACTACATCATGGACGAGTATGTGTGCAATATGGTATTTTAATCTATTTATGCCTCCATGATATATTGTTTTACAGTATTTACATTTTGCTTCTCCTCTTTTCATTTCGGGAAAGATTTCAACATGTTTCCAAGTAGGGTCTTTTCTAATTGGGGTTTGAGACATTGTGAAAATAAGAATATGGTTTTATTTGCAAATGAATGTGACTGCAATAACAAGTAGGGTTTCTAAAATTATTTAAGTTGCAAGTAGGGTTTGTAAAAAAAATGCAAACTCAAAAAAACAATGATTTTACAAATTACAATGAATTATTTGTTAAAAATAAATTAAAAAAAGCAATTAAAATCAAACTTACCTCTTAGATTTGGCTTGTAATGCAATGAAAACTCCTCCCAGTCACTGGAATGAGCTCTCAATGCACCTCCTTTCTGGTATGAAGCTTCGCAAATGATATATGACCTTGGATTTGTCTTCATCAACTTGTTGGTTGCCCTCTCTTCTCCTCATATTTTTCCAAATAAATGAAATGAGGTTGATTTTAGGGTTGTGGAGATAATATAAGACAAAAAAAAAACTTAAACTTTAATTTTATGTTTTTTTATTGGCTTTTTCACTTGCTGCTGTCAGCCAAGTCCAGGGCTCGGGACTCTCTTGGATGTGGCGAGTCCGGCGAGTCTGGCCTGGATACGGCTGGACTCGGCTGTGTCCGAGTCTAGGCTCCCAGGACTCGACCAGGGGTGCTCAGCTCGGGACTCGCTGAGAGTCCAGGCGAGTCTTGTTACAATGGTATTTATTTCTACTCGTGATTGAGAAATAGGTCCATGTTATTCAACATGATTGTACACCACTAGAAATCACAATTTAATCTATTTTTAGTATGTCACAATGTTTCCTTTGCATTTTTTTCTTGGATAAGATTTGAATTTCCTTTCACCTACAGTTGTTTTGGTATATTTGAGTTCAAGAGTCTATAACTAAGTTATAGGTTCATTTTTTGATTCGGGTAGGGGTACACGAATCTAGAATGGGATTCAATCAATTTTTTTTTTGGGGGGTTGGGTACATTTTGGGTATGGTAATACAAAAAACATATAAAAATCAGAAATATATACATATTTGCAGCAGTAATTAAGTTTAGAATACACCACCATCTTAATAGTCTAATAACGTAGCAAAAATACATCACCACTTTCATAATCAAATATTAAAATATTAGTGATACTCGAATGTCGTGATATAAAATTATAAATTAAAGTTCAAACATAAAAGTGTCAAATGTTTACAATCAGCCATTATTGATGATTGATCAATCTGAATCATATGGGTCATAAAAAAAAGTAGGATCATCAACATCATTAAATGCTACATTTTGTGTAGAACCACAAATAGCATCAGTGGCACTCGCACAAGCATTGACACTACCACTCTCATGCTCAGTAGCTGCTTGAGGCTCATGCTCATCATCAATATCAAGTGCAACTAAGTGACTTCTGGAAGCCTCCAAGTCAAGCTACTCTGGCTCAATATCCCACCTCCTTGTGTCTCCTTCTTTGTAGGGACTTTGCTTGTGTGTAAGAAGGCACAAGTTTGAATGCACATACACCAAGTCCTCTGCCTTCTTTGAATGTAGCCTATTATATTTTATTGAGTGGAAGGATTATGTGCTCCAATGCCTCTAAGAATTAGGTTTGGAACGAATATTTTATTATTTAGAAATCAACTTTTAGTCAAAAAATAATTTAAAATTGCAAAAAAAAAGACACTTTTTCTATAGCCTGGGTGTTCATGCGTCTGGATTCGCGTCAGATTTGGTCTGGGCATATCCTGGATGAAACCACAGAGGCAAGTCTTATCCTAGGTGTATCTGTAGGTGGAAATTTGAATCTTGTCCGAATTTTAATTATATTTGTTAGAGTAAATTACATTTACCCGCTTAAGTTTACTTAGGCTTGTATTAGATTAACTTTTTTTCATTTAGTTACTCTCGGATAGTTTTTCCCATGCTGGGAAGTTTCTCACCCATCTATTTTTTTGACGGCTTTATAAGCTAGTAAAATTGTGTAATATAAGAATCTCATATTTTATACTCCTTGTTTGGTGAAATGGCAGTGTTGTTTTTCTCGCTTTCGTGAAGGTTTTCTGCAGTTGATGATCTTGGGTTATTCGCTCTATCATGGTATCAGAGCAACCCACTGTAACTCCTTCCTGAGAGTTTTCACCAAAGTTTTGGGATCGATTATTTCGGCATTTCAAAATTTTAAATTTTCAAAGTTGCCTTTTTTATTCTTCATTTATGTTCGTGATTTTTGGCTGCAAATTTGATTTGTGAAGGTTCGATTTTCCTTTTGGAGGCGTGAATTTCCTTTTGGAGAGTCACAAAATTTTTGAGGTTGGAGACCCAATTTTGTTATTTGAAGGCATTTTTTTGGTGTTTATTGTAGCTTTGAAGGTCCATGATTTTGTGGCTGCCTTTTCCTCTGATAGGCGCGCACTTTTGTTGTTTGGAGTGGAGGTCGTGCCCTATACATTCACGGGTGGTGTTGAATTTGGAGAATTGTGATTTCTCTCTTAACCCCCCTTGATCACGGTAATTGATGTTCTTCACTTTGTTGAGGGAAATCCACAGTGAAATATAGAGAGGGAAAGGGAAAATCTGTGGGTTAATGCATAGGAGAAATGTAGAATCAAGAGGAGGAAACCTACGACATTCTTCAGGCTGCGATAGAGCAATCTTGAGCCCTCAAAAAAAAATCCTTTAAGATAGGTAGCGATTTTACATTTCGAGGCCCGATTCAATTATTGGCAGGTGTTATTGTTTTTTATTTGTTGTTGAGCGATGCCTTGTGGTTGGCATTGGATTCTGCAAATAGAAGTCGATGTATTGAAACCCTCTGACAACATTTTGATGGAGCCACAATCTGCATTTTGAAGGGGTGTTTTGCATTGAAGGTTACAATTAGAGTCCTAAAAACGTGATTCATCTGTCTTGGGAACAGTTTTTTCTTCTCGATGATTGCAATTTGAAGACATCAACTATCCCAGGTAGCGTGATTCTCTTGCTTGAGTAGAGGCGTGATCTCTCTACATTTTGGAAAAGTATCTTCTTTGTGAGGTGTTTCTTTTAGCAGTGCACCATTTGAAAGTTTTAGAGATAGCATCATACATATTCATTCTTCTTTGGGAAGCATACCTGCATTTTTATTTGGTTTTGTTTCTTCCGAAAGGGAGATAAGTTGTTTGTCGACACTGGATCATATTTTGTCTTCAAACACTTACCATTTTTGCAGGTGATTACACATTGTGGGGGGGTTATATAGTCTCTCTCTTTCCCTCTTATTGAGAGAGGGGGGGTGTTGATTGTATATACATGATGTATGTAGTCCTTGCGGGGTGTGACTGAGTCCTCCATCCATGCATCTTTTTTGTTTCTTTTTCTCTCTTTTGGAGAGGATTTTTTCCCACAGGTTTTTTCTCTTTTTCTCCCATTGCGAGAGATTTCATTTTGCATTGTAAATGGGTACCTAACATGGTTGTGTAGACAAGACCCATATTGCATCTTCATTCATTCTCCCTAAGTTTCACTTAAGGGGGGGTGTTAAGAGTAAATTACATTTACCTGCTTAAGTTTACTTAGGCTTGTATTAGATTAATTTGTTGCATTTAGTTACTCTCGGTTAGTTTTTCTCATGTTGGGAAGTTTCTCACTATGCGAACTCCAACCTTGGTACCTGCAAAACAACAAGAATAAATGAGTTAGACAAGAGATTGCAAGCCAAAACAAGGATTCCCCATGAAATCCATTTACAACATTCAAACTAGGAAGAAAATATTAAAGAACACAATGGAAATGATAAAACAAAGATTAAATCCTAATTAGATGTGCAAACTCATGATCCCATGGGGGAATTGGTGCCAATTTGATGTGAAAATTGGCCCTTTCCCAATTCCTAAGATGCAATATTGAGATGTTGATGATGATTGATCCACTTTTGTTGATGAAGGATGAGAGCTCCAAGCCAAAATCTGCAAAAAACCTAGCTATGACTCAATGATAATGGATGAAATAAGAGATATTTGAGCATGGTAACTTTGCCTAGATTGTGGATGATGAAATGAGGATATGAGCTCTTTATTTATAGAATGTCAAGATGGATGAATGTCCAAATTTGAGCAATGTGGGATTAACATTCATCCAATGGTATGATGCCACTTGCAAGCTATGAATGGATGGAGGATGTGCAAGATTTGGGGTTTGTGCCAATAAATGCCTAATTTGAAATTCAAATTTGTTGAAATGACATGCAAGAGGGAAGGGAAAATGCAATAAATGCCACTTGGCTCAAGGAAAAAGACATGTAAGATGAATTTATTGCCTTGTTGGATGTACATTTTGACTTAGAATTTTTGAATTCAAATTGAGAGAATATTCCAAAAGATGCCTTGTGAGGAAAATAGAGATTTAATAAATGAATTAAATCTATTTTCATGTCCAACTTGCATTATCTAGAGGATGGGACATGAGATGAGCTTAAATGAATCAAGGGTTAATTAATTTAATGAGAGAGGCTAGATGATGTGACCTATTTGACTCAAATTTATAGATTTATTTAAATCAAATAAGAGGAATATGATAAGAGGCTAATTAAATAAGGATTTTGATTTATTTAATTAAAAGAGATGGTGTCAAATTAAATCAAATAAGGTTTTAATTTATTTAATTTAATGGATAAACTTTAGAGATTTAATCAAATAAAATTGATTAATTAATTAAATAGGGATAATTAGATTAGATGAATTGATTTAATTAGCAAAAGGGATGACTTAATCAAATAAAATGATTTATTTAATTAAGAGAGGAATATTGATGAATTTAATCAGATAGGGAAATTTGATTAAATGGTCAGACCGAGGGATGATTCAAGAAGAAACGATATTAGTAAGTCAGGATCAGATGCACAATGTCAATCAGTATATTTTACGTGTCTACATTTTGCCCCTCTTTGAAGCAATGCACTCGTTGCATTGGTTCAAAGAATAAACGATCTCGATCAAAGCCAAAAGATTTCAATATTTAAAAAATTTCCCCACTGCTGCATGGCGAGAGAAAACATGCCATTATAATGCCCCCTCAAGAGATCAAATGAAAATTTTAATTTTTTGGGTGATCTCATGAAAAAAGAGGACAAAGTACTTGATAGGTCTGAAAGGGCTCCGAGAAGCTAAAAATGTGTCTAAACGCAATAAAATGATGAAAAACAAGCCTCAACCAGACAGAAAGTGATTTGGGCGTCCAAAACCCTAGCAGGACAGCCAAACAAGGTGAAAAAACCCTAATTTCTAGGCTTAAAAGGGGCTCGAGAGGCCACTTTCAAGTCATTTTCACACACCTCCGCTAGCAACCTTGAGATTTGAGCTTTGACTCTCCGGCGATATGGCACAATGATAGCTTCCCCTGCACATCACTGATCGAGTTCGGACATACTAGCAGCCACCTGGCATCGGGGCACCGGTATGTGACCCTTACCCAAGCTTCGTCTTTTCATTAATGCTTTAATTAATGCTTTAAAGGGGTAGCTCGCCTGCAACGGTGCTATATAGTGCCACTCAGCATTCAAACTGTGTCGTGCGGTGTTATTTTTCACCACAGCAGTGCAGTTTGGAGTTTACAAACTCTGACACTGAGCTCAGGTTTGGCGGTCTGGTTTGATAAAGTGCGACGCGACATCGCCCATTTCACGAAAACTGCAATGCTAGGTGATAAAGTGCATCACAGCGGCTCCATATAGCTCTTTTTGGGCTCCAACGTTGGAGTTTGAGTAAAATCAAACTGTGATGCCATCACAAACTACGCCACTGGGGAAGTTTCTGGAGTGTTTGATCAGAAAATTTTCAAATTTTTTAACACATTGACCTTCTTTGATGTAGGACGCGGGAAGGGAGCTCCACTCTTGGGAGCACAGGTCGTGAGATTTGGCTAGCGTCTTGCGAGATTTGAGCGATAGGGACCAGGATTGACTCAGGGTTGCGGGATTGTGGCACATTGCATATGCGGCGCCCATGCACACTCATTTAGGGATGTTGTTAGCACTGGCCGAGAGGTGGCACAATGAGACGTCGTTTCATCTCTCCATTGGCAAGGCTACTGTCACTCTAGAGGACGTTTGGCGTATTCTTCGATTGTCAATTCACAGCCAACGTGTGATTTTCGATATGGACGAGGAGCGCAAGGCCTGCTGCAGAGTCCTTGCCACACGAAACATCATCTTCTGTGAGGGATAGATACAACTAGAGCGATACAGGGTCATAGCACCTCCCTACCGCTGGGCGATTGTAGCTATTATTTCGGGTCTTGTTGCCCCAAACAGACGAGGGTGATACTTTAGTCCCGGTTGGGGGTATTGCTAGGAGCGGATGGTCTGAGATAGGCCGATTCGTTATGCATGGGGACCTGCTATGCTAGCCTCGCTTTACAGGGACCTACATGAGTACATCTATATGGACGACAGAGCGTTGGGGGCTAGGGTGACTTTACTTCACATTTGGGCGTGGGAGCACATTTCTGTGCTATGTCCACATGTCATTCCAATTCCAATGGGGATAGATGATCCCCTTGTGGCACAATACATAGGCAGTGTGTCCTTTACACACACTGGTGAGCATGGGATTCCCTACTAGAGGCGGGTCTTAGACGAGATGTTGGTTTTCACATGGTGACCATACCTTGGTCGGCTTGCATGGGCTGATGATGCCGATCAACTATTTTATTGCCGCCAAGATCGGTACATGCAGGGGTGGGAGCATACGATTATCAAGAGGTACCTATCCGGGCACGTGCAACATTAGTTTGGAGAGTTGCAGGATCGGCCTAATGACGGCTATGCAGCCATCTTTGCTTGCAGCATGACACAAGTGTCATGGGGACAATATATTCCTGCCTCAGAGGCAGTCGACAGCTTCAGGCATTTGGTAGCCTGACCATAGGCTTATGATCAGGGTTTGGTAGATCCAGGCACCACCCAGACTTACAGAGACTGGTTCCGACCTCCACTTCAGTTGACCATTCTAGGTGAGGACCTAGATGTGTGCAGAGTTAGGGGTAGAGGCGGAGGATGAGGATGAGGACACAAGGTTGAGATTCGGTAGGATCCGCCATTTGTGCCCCCAATTCAGCCAGGGCAAGGGGACATTCATATGCAGGATCAGTAGCAGGTGCCGCCAATTCCACCACCACGGGCTGAGGGTGAGGATTAGCCTCATGTGCAACCACAAGTACAGCCAGCAGGACAGGAAGATGCACGGGGCACCTTGATTGCGTAGCTATAGGCCCAGGTTCAGGCAATGACAGCGGAGAGAGATTAGGCGAGGGCTGAGAGAGAGTAGCTCAGGACTGAGAGGGATCAGGCCATGTAACAGAGATAGGCTACAGAGCTATAGGCAGCCACTGAGCTAGGCTGCAGACAACAGATAGAGAGCATGACAGCCTCCTCCTCCCAGGGTACAGTGTTAGTTCGATCCTACAAGGATGCCATCTAAGAGGTAGAGTATTATCGGCGGGCCTATCACGAGACCGTACCCAGAGCAGAGTGGGTCCCAGAGTATTTAGAGCGGGCCAGCCACAGACCAGCAAAGGGTCACGGTGACAGGGGTGAGGGTAGCATTCATAGGGATCGAGCTTGATCGAGATGTTACCATACTTTTTGTGCCTTATGGGCCTTTTGTACTGATTGACACATATGTATAGTGATCCGATTTATTCTTTGTACTATGACAGTTGCGTGATGATATATATATGAGCCAATGATGATTTTTATGTGATGCACTGTGTTCTCTTTATGCATGGATGGTTTGTTTCTATATGCTTTGCAATGATGTCTTTATGGATGCATTTATTTCTGATGATGTATGCGTTATGATTATGACTAACAGATCTATATTATGTTAACCCATGATATGATGTGCAATGATGGTCTATTTATGCAAATGTGATTATTTGATTATGTGAAATGATATGATCCATTGTGCACATGCGAAATGATATGTAAATTGTGCTTATGAAATGTTTATGAATGGATGCATATATGTTTTGCTTGTAATGAATTTTATACGTCTATGCCTATGTGGAATGATTTATGCAATGGATGTTTTATGATGTTATAATGAGATGATATGGACAATAAAGTATGAAATGTGATGGTCGTAATATGATGCTAATGCATAATGAGATGGTTTTATGGGATGCTTAGAATAACAAATGTTATTATCCTAAACATAATAAATGATGATGTATGTGATGCAATGACATGTTAATGCGTAATGTAATGTGAACATAAAGTGGTGAGGTGATGTCATGATGTTATGAATTAAATTCTTATATACCTATTGTTTATGATTATGCAAAAATGATTATGGAATGCTGCTGTAGATGCTATGTTATGATTTAGATGGTAATATGAAATGGTTATGAAATGCAAATGAATGTTATGCAATAATTAATATAATGCCATGCGATGCAATGTAATGGGTGAAATGCAATGACATGGATGCACTTATCTATGAAGAGTGTTTATGATAACTTATTTATATGATGATTAAAATGCAATGTGTATGTTTCCTATATGATATGTTTATGTAGTATGCTAATGATTTGTAGATGCTAGATTGATGACGATGATGGTGATGATGATCAAATGTCATAGTACCTTGTTAGTGCGGTTAGTAAGAAAAGAAGAAGTCATTTCAACAAGACACAAGATGATGCAAATGATGATGATGATGATTACTTGCCGAGGAATTGGGATTTTCAAAGGGCCAAATTTTCTTATGTTTGA
Source organism: Sequoia sempervirens (assembly GCA_007258455.2). Lineage (NCBI taxonomy): Eukaryota > Viridiplantae > Streptophyta > Pinopsida > Cupressales > Cupressaceae > Sequoia > Sequoia sempervirens. The sequence goes on from VDFB02271358.1 coordinate 154,346,360, forward strand.
TAACACACGTGGTACGATGCATCAAGGTATAGAAAACCAGGATGGCGTTGTACCTAGTAAGATGTTCTTTGATTTGACAAGCAGATAGGAGTATTCTTGTTCATACCTGACATACAAAAACCTTGCTAGGATGCACTTCAGAAGTTTCAGGCACCTCAGACCAAAACACGGAAAGGTAAACTTATCCATGCAATAGTCAACAAGTTTCCCTAGACCTCTTCCATACATACCTAACAAAGCAAGTATTCGCCAAGGTTATATTACAAGAACGTCCAACAAGCATAGTAGACAAAAGATAATGATCGTTTCCCCATTCCTATCTCTCTAAATCCTTCATTCGGATATCATCAAGAGGTCCTTGGACTGAGCGCAATAAGATAAGTCAAAAATATAAAGACCAAGTAAACAAACAAATTGATGCTCTTCAATACCGCTAATGGAAGGAGGATGTGTTTTCTAAGGATGATAACCAAAACTTATTGCCAAAAGATAATGCCCATTGTAGGAAGGATTCATCCTAGGACATGTTAGTGGATGGCGGCACGTCATTTCGTTTATCCAAAGTGTTCTAAGGGATGATTGATATGGGACCAATTCAGATGCTGAGTTACCAATACGAAGAGATGACCAACTTGCTTATGCACTGATTTAGACTTAAGACTTGACGTTTGGAGTTTTACTTTTAATCTGCTAGACTGGTTTCTGACTGTTTCACCAAAGGTTGATGATGATGATCAGTTTATTATGGATGGTGTTATTGCGGGTGTAAGCGAGATGAGACAGATCGATTTTATGTCAAATATTTGGATGTTTTTGGAGTTTTGCAATGTTTTGAGGCTGTTTTTGGTATTTTCAAGATTTTCAAATGTTTTGATTTTTGATTTTCCAATTTTTTGGGATTTTCTGAGATTTTGACCAAGAGATTAACCTAAAGACCTATCCTAGGGGCCTTGGGGGCTGATCAACAAATATTAGCCTTGCCTACGTTATACACGCAGAGATCTGTAGTTCTTCACTACTTGACCGACGCCAGATGACACATGATGAGATGTCAGTTTATTATGACAGACTCCTAAAAGACTGACCTAAATGTCTTGGGGGATGATCAAAGATCAACCTTGCCTACGTTCAAGCTTAGAGATGATGTAGTTCAACAAGATGACTATGTTTTTGACCTTTCGAAAGACTTTTTGACCTGTTTTTGGATTTTGATATGTTTTGATGTTTTGGATTTTCTAATTTTCTAATGTTTTTGGATTTTTTGATATTCTGATGTTTTTGGATTTTTTTGATATTCTAATGTTTTTGGATTTTTTTGATATTCTGATGTTTTTGGATTTTTTGATTTGAGGACTTTAAGATAATACACGAATTCGATCCAATAAGAACATTCCCCAAACGTGATGTAATAGACTACTTCGATAAAGGCAGGACAAACTGACCTTGAGGATGGGCCGAGTAGTACTAGGAGGGATCACAATATGAACACAGGACCAAGCTATGATGTGGATGCGAGTGGATGAGTGATAGATGGAGACCCGAATGTGATGGATGATGGAAGCGAAATGGAGGAATGATGTCAAACAAGTCGTAAAGATCTTGGTGGATGGAAAGTACTTATTTACGCAAGGCGCCTGTTTACCAGGTTTTCACCAAGGTACCTTCCCAAAGTGCCACCGAAGTGGTTTTCACTAGAGGACGATTTTTCTCTTTACTATTTTTTTTTATCCTTTTTTTGATTTTTTGCTTCTTTTTTTTTTTTTGGTCACCAAAACGCCTGTTTGCTAGGTTTTTGTCAAAGTAACCATTTTTTCAGGACATTTTCTAATTTGTTTGGATTTTTTGGTTCTATACCTTGAAATATTTAGGCATAAAACTTTTTGAGATGGGAGCTATTCATTGGCTCCTGCAGAGGTTCCCCTTCGGGTGTTGATAACTGATATGCCCATGATTTGTAACTTGCTGTGATGACGAATGGCCCCAACCAATTGGGTTCGAACTTTCCTTTGTTGCTTGGGTTTGGGACATTCCTCTGATTTTCTTTTAAGACAAGTTCTCTGACTTGGAACGTCCTACTTATTATTTTCTTATTGTAGCTCTGTTTGAGTCTATTCTAATAGACTTGCAAGTGATTCAAAGCATCAATTCGTCTCTCATCCAGTAGGTCTAGCTCATTTAGTCTTGATACCTGATACTCTTCATCCGTGATGAGGTTTTGTAGTGATATCCTGAGGGATGGGAGCTCGATCTCAATGGAGAGTACGACTTCTGATCCGTAGACCAAGGAGAAGGGGGTGGCGCCAGTGGGTGTGCAGATGTTGGTTCGATAGGCCCAGAGGGCGGGATTAAGCTGCAAATTCCAGTCACGACCTGCGCCATTGACTATTTTCTTGAGAATTTTCAGAATGGTTTTGCTTGTAGCTTCTGCTTGGCCATTGCCTTGGGGATAGTACAGGGTGGAGAAGCGATGTTGGATTTTGAATTTCTTGCACAAGTCACGAACCTCCTGATTCTTGAATGGTGTCTCGTTATTTGAGATAATGGCTTGTGGAACACCATAGCGGCATATGAGATAGTTTAGGATGAACTTAGAAATCTGCTTCCTAGTTATATACGTCATGGGTATGGCTTCCACCCACTTTGTAAAGTACTCAGTTGCAGTTATGATGAATTTTTGGCCATTGGATGAGGTGGGTGTGATTTTCCCAATGAGATCGAGTCCCCATTGTGAAAAAGGACATGGTGTGACAATAGGATGAAGCTCTTGAGCTAGAGCATGGATGAGGTCCCCATGTTGCTGACATTGTAGACACTTTCTAGCATGATCATGTGCTTCGCTTTCCATTGTGGGCCAATAATACCCCATCCTCAATAGTTTCTTGGCTATGGTCATTCCACTCGAGTGTGAACCACAGATACCGTTGTGGACTTCAGTTAGAGCGGTTAATGCCTCCTCAGTGTTTAAATAGTGCAGTAAGGTACCTTCTATGCTTCTACGGTATAGGGTATCACCTAGGATGACAAATCTGGATGCCTTTTTAACAAAGGTTCATTTTAGGTTTGATGGTAGGTCAGCGGGTATGACTCCTATTCAAAGGTATGTATAGATGTTGTGGTAGCAAGGATCACCGAGACCAATGATTTCACACACGAATTCTAATTCTGGTACCTTGAATGCGAGAATGAGAAGCTACTCAATCAAGAATTTATATTTTGGATCATTGTTGGGGATGTCTAGTAGGGACCCAATGGTTGCCATGGCATCTGTTGCTTTGTTGTTGGTTCTAGGAATCTACTCAAATGTGATTTCGATGAAGGATTCCTTTAGAGTCTCCACCAATTTCTTGTATGGAGTGAGCTTGTCATCCTTGGTCTGATATTCATTATTGACTTGATTTATGATCAACTAATAGTGTCTGTACACTTTGAGGGCCATGATGTTCCATTGGACTGCTATCCTGAGGCCTATAGTCAAAGCCTCATATTTCACGATGTTGTTGGTGCAAGAAAATGACAGTTTGTATGACCTTGGTATGCAATCCCCTTGTGGGGTAATGAAGAAGATACCAGCTCCTGATCTATGTTGTGTGTATGAGCCATCAAAATATAGTTTCCAGTGGTCAGCTATGTTGAAGTTAAAAATGGATTCATCTGGAAACTCTGAGACAAGAGGATTCTTAGAATAAATAGGTGCTTCTGGTAGTTGATCTGCAATAACTTGGCCCTTAATTGCTTTCCACTCTACATACTCGATGTCATACTCTAATAATATCATTACCCATTTTTCCATTTTTTCGGTCAACATTGCCTTTGATAGTAGATACTTGAGGGGATCAATTTTGGCGATGAGCTTTATCTTGTGTGCCAACATGTAATGTCTAAATTTTTGTGATGCAAACACTACTGTGAGGCATGCTTTCTCGATGAATGAGTGGTTTAGCTCATGACCGACTATTGTTCTACTAATATAGTAGATAGCCCTTTCCATTCCATTTTCATTGTGCTGAGCTAAGAGAGCTCCAAGGGCTGCTGCTGTTGCAGACACACATAAAATCAATGGTTTCTTTAGGATGGGTGGCATTAAGACTAGTGGTGTCAGTAGGTATTCATTGATCTTGTTGAATGCCTCTTCACACTTGGTATCCCATTTATATGCTACTCCCTTATGGAGTAGGTGAGAATATGGGTTATGCTTGTTTGCCAGTTGTGCTATGAATCGTCAGATGGATTGGAGTCTGCCTTGGAGACCTCACAATTTTTTTAATGTTTTCGGTGCCTCCATCTCAAGGATTGCTTTTACTTTTGATGGATCCACCTTAATACCCCTCATGGACACTATGTATCCTAGCAATTTACTCGATTGTATGTTGAAGATGCACTTCTTAGGATTTAGTCTGACTTTGTATTCCTCTAGTCTGTCAAAGATAGCACCTAGGGTTGCTATGTGATCTTTTCTTTTTCTAGATTTAGCTAAGATGTCGTCAACATAGTCTTCGACTGTTTTATGAATGATGTCATGGAATATCAATGTCATGGCTCGTTGATATGTTGCTCCTGCGTTGTTTAGGCCGAATGGCATCATGTTCCAGCAGTAAGTCCCCCATGGACAAGTGAAGATTGTCTTATGTTGATCTTCTTTTGCTATCATGATTTGATTGTATCCTGAAAATCCATCCATTAGTGATAGCATCCCATGTCTTGTTGTCATGTCTACTATCATGTCAGTGTTAGGAAGGGGGAAGTCATCCTTCAAACATGCCTTGTTCAAATCCTTGAAGTTTGTGCAGATTCTGATGGCTCCGTTAGACTTTGACATAGGTACCAAATTTGATACCCATTTTGGATAGTCTATTGGTTGTATGAATTCTACATCTAGTATATTTTTTAGCTCCATTTTGACCAATAAGGCGATCTGAGGGTGCATTTTTCAGAGCTTTTGTCTAACAGGTTTTTCTTCTGGATACACTGCTAGATGGTGAACCACAGTCTTTGGATCAAGTCCTAGCATGTCAGCATAACTCCATGCGAAGTTTATTTTCCTTTCCCTTAGGAATGTTGCTAGGATTTCTTGCTCTTCTGATAATAGTGATTCATCATAGAATGTGATATGCGGGGTCTCCTCTGTTCCTAGGTTGACAAGATTGCATTTTTCGGCCAAGACTGCTAAATTTTCCTGATGGATAGCTCTTAAAGGAGATTGAATCCTTCATCCTTGGGCACCTCAGAGAGGTTTTCACCGTTGGATACGTCCTTTCTTTTTACTTTTTTCTTGTTAGAGAGTGTCACAGTGTGGTTTTCACTCAAGGAGTTGGATATGATTCTTAGTTTCTCACTTTTGCAACTGAAGGATTCAATCGTTTCCCCATAATAGGCATGTGTGTCCAACTCCATTATAAACCCTGCCTTGTGATCTCCTTCTGGAATATTATCCCGCAATCCCATGAATTTTGAGAGTGCCTCATTGTTTTCTAATGTATCAAGAACTGGTGGTCCTCGTTGGTCGTAGTCAATGAGTTGGGTATAGACTAGACGAATCTCATGATTTTGATGGTCTGTTTCGAAGGATAGGGTACTAATCATGCAAAGAGTAGTATCTTCAAATAGCCTAGGTAGATTGTTCATGGTATCCTCATCATCGCTACTAATATAGGCCTCAGTTATAAAGTTATGTATGTCTCTACCTATGGATATTGGTGAGCGTACTTCTGCTGCTATTGGCTGAGGAGAAATATTAACCATTCTAATCGGAGGACTTTGGCCACGTATGGTTATACTCGGAGGGGTACATCCAAGGCCAAGATTTGTTATGGGTTGTGTCTCTGGCATGATAGGTATTATGAGTCCATTGTCATTTTGTCCTAGTCTTTGATTTCTTTTGTAGCCCATTACGAGCATCATTTGTAGACCCTTGCTTCTTTCATCCATTGGTAATTCAGATGTTAGTATTTCATCTTGGTATAACATGTGAGATGGATCTGCTTCAATAATCTCCTTGCGAAGGTCTCCCCATCTTGTGAATTCAGGATAGTCTTCAGGAGACATTTGTGATGTGGAAGCTTGATTTTCTTGTGGACATCCCCGTGATCTAGGAGATTCTGGTAACTCTCCTATCACAAAAGCATTGTTAGGGAGCTTGTAGCTTCCACAACCATCATCCTGGATGATAAGCTTGATGTCGGAAATGGTGGGAATGGCGGGTGTCTTTGTCGCAGAAGTGGACGCGAGAGTGGCAGGGTCGATGTATGGTGTGGATGGGCCCTCATCATTCTTTGGCACTTGGGGAATTTTGTAATACTTTTCTTCAAGATTTTTGCAATATGAAAACGGTTCAGGGTCTCCATGGACAGTAACCTCTTGTCCATTATGTGTAAATTTCACACATTGGTGGAAAGTTGATGCTATGGCTTTCATCGCATGGATCCATGGGCATCCCAGGAGGATATTATACGGCAAGTCAAGGTCTAAGACGTGACAAGTGGTTTCCATAAGAGTTGGCCCTACTTGAATAGGGATTTTAATCGTGCCCTGAGACACTCTTTCTTGGTCATCATATGCTCTTATCATGATGCCCTTTCCTTTTTCAATGGAATCTTCTAATATTTTTAACTATTTGATGAGGCTTAGGGAACATATGTTTAAGCCCGCACCTCCATCCACCAAGACCCTTTTGATTTTTCTTTTTTGTATGATGGCTTCCAAGTGAAGTGCACGATTGTGAGATGGTTGGGCGGGGAAATATTGGTAAGAAAATGTAAGGAGATTAGGCGTAATGATATTTCCAACCATAGCTTGGAATTGCTCTGCATCGAGATCCTCGGGGACGGTGGATGAGGCTAATGCTTCCTCAAGGATATTTTTATGAGCTGATGATATTTTTAACAACTCCATGATGGAGATGTGTGATGGCATTTTCTTGAGTTGATCTAGGACATTGTAGCCATTAGGAACGAATCTGGATGTAGGGACTCTATTTGGTTGGGATGATCCTGCAATGGTCACTTTTTCGCCTCTTGTGGTGACTCCACAATCTTTGATATGGGTGCCCTTGATGGTGATGACCATGCAGTCTTCATTTAGGGAGGCAACGACTGTTTCATACACATGATTTACACTGCCCTTCCCTTTATCATTTTTATTGCCTTTTGTTAGCATGATTTGGCATCAGATTCATATATATCTTAAGATCCTGATTTCCTGTAGGTTGTTCCACATTGATGATTTTTTTATCGATGAGATATTGGATGATGTTTTTCAATCTCATGCAGCTGTTTTTGGTATGGCCTTTTATTTTATGGAATTCACAAAGTTGATTCTCGTTATACCAAGGAGGTTTCACATCCGGTTCTTGGTAATTCTCAAATGTAGGAGCCTAGATGAGTTTTTCGTCTATCAAGTTTTTCATTGTGTCCTCAAGTGGTTCCCCCAAAGTGGTGTATTTTTGCTTGGAATAACTCTTGCATTGGGGTGGTCCTCTTTGCTCATTGAGATTATTGATTATCGGGTTGTTGTTTGGATGGTATGTCATGTGATGATTGTTTTGGTGTTGTGTTTGGATTTGTGGTGCGGGTGTATTTTGGCGAGGAGCACTAATGACCACCTTGGCATCGACGACACCATCATTAGTAATGTTTTTGTTCCTTTCCCATGTGCGAGGTTTATCATTGTAATTGGATGGTGGGTGGTTGTTTTGTTGTTCGGGGTCAGATGTTGATTCCATGGGTTGAGTCATAAGGGCTCTTTCGATGTTGAGCACCTTAGGATCAATTGATCATATGTGGTGATGCCTTGAACCTTGAGATGAAATTCCAAGCGGCCTTCAAGGTTGGCTATGATGGTGCAAACTTGTTGTTCTTCTGGCATGGTCCACTTGCTCCGATTGGCCTTGGATCACCATCGTTGTAGGAATGAGGTGAATGATTCACCTTTTCCTTGTCTTAGAGATGAGATTTCTCTGAGACTAACATCCATTGCAATATTGCATGCATATTTTTTTATGAATGCATCCCTAATTTCTTGGAATGTTCTAATTCTTGAAGGTAAGCAAGAGAACCATTCTATAGCATGGCCTACCAAGCTCCTAGGAAATAGCTACATCAGATAAGTATCGTCATATGCGACCTCTGTGCAATGAACCTGGAATTCCCTGATGTGATCTTCAGGGTTTCCCATCCCTCGATATTTGTCAAATTTGGGGATTTCAAATCCCTTGGGGAATGGTTTTATTATTAAGCTCCTATCAAATGGATAGGGACACAAGTTGCTTGGTGTTTTGGTTGTTTGCCCTGATTGAAGGTTGAGCACTTGTTGCGAGAGCAACCTGAGTTGTGTTGTCACATCATTTTGCGGATTAGGGGGTGGGATGAAAGTGTTTTGGGGTGTTTCAATTGTTCGTTGGATGGGTGGGTTGGTCGGTGTGTTGTTCGATGTTATCTATATGTTTTTTTGAGTGAGGTGGGCTTCTACCTGCTTTTGTATGAACAACACTTGTTGTTGTGCTAAGATTTGTGCTTTTGGTTGCGCTTGATGTTGTTCCAACAACACTTGTTGTTGTGCTTGTTGTTGTTCCCACAATGCTTGTTGTTGGGCTACCAATTCTATTGCTTCTTACTGCTCTTGATATTGTTTTATTTCTTGTTGATATGCTTGCAATTGTGCTGCTTGTGCAAGAAGTTGTGCTTGTGCTTGCGCTTGTTGTGCTTGATATTGGGAATTTTCCTAAACTTGAGCTTGTGCTTGTGCTGCTTGTTGTTGTAATAGAGCTTGTGCTTGAGCAGTCTTGCGTGCTTGTAATGCTTGAGCGGCTTGGGAAGCTTGTTGTTGTTGTTGTTGCAATAAAGCTTGGGCTTGCACAACTTGTAGGGCGGCTTGGGCTGCTTAGGCAACTTGTGCAACTTGAGCGGCTTGTTGAGCAGCTAGGTGTATGACTTTTTGTTTCTATACTTGTTGGAATCCCCTTTGAAAAGTGGCTTGCAATGTCGTATTGTATTGACTTGATGTGGTGGAAGTTGGTGGTGGTGGGAGTGGTGGTGGATTTAGAGTGGCATTTGTGGTGGTGGTGAATGGTGATGTCGTGTTGATTATTTGATTGGTGGATGGTGTTGTGTGTTTGTCATTTGTTGTTGCGATGTCGATGACAAATTTTGAGCGTTTGGCATAATGCTTTGGTTGATATTTGGGATGTTGTTTTGATTGATACTTGGTAAAGGGGGAAGCCCTAAGCTAAGGAGTGGTGTGGATGATGATGGAAAAAGCAGAAGTGATGGAAATGTAAGGGGTGCGAGTCCTTGTGAAAATGTTGTGTCAAAAATGCCCCCTGGTCTGAACATGTCTCCTTCCTCTTGCGCATTTGTAAGGAGAGAAGTTTGAGGTGTTGCGTGGAAGACTGATGATGATGGATCATAATGGAAGGTGAGAGGAACATTCTTATGTAATGGGTTTTCAGGTATGTTTTGTTCCAAGGTGGTGTTTGCATCCAAGTTTTGATTATTAACAAGGGGGTTTGTTTGAATGGCATTGAGAAATTCATTTCCCTTATTAACATTGGGTTTTGTTAGAGCAAACGATGTCGTAATTTGTGGAATTTTTTGAGTGATATTGTGGGATGGGGGTGTGGATGAAATGGGAATGGTGGATCAAATTGGTGGAAGAGATGTCTCTACTATAGTACTCACATCAAAATCCAAAGGTAACTTGGCCCCTTGTTTTGCTGGCTCAACCATGTATAACGAAGGGTTAAGTCTCATCATGATGTTAATTATTTTATGGTTCTCCGGATTTTGGAACATTTCAGTCATTTCTTCACGAGACATTCCAAAGGTAAGATCCTCTCCTTGGTTTTCCTCTTGCAGATTTTGTGATGATGAGAGTCAAAGGATTATTTGATTCAATGGGATTCATTTCTATGTTTGTTTGGCTAAGATCACTTGAAGCGAGTGTTTCCTTGTTGGCTTCCATACTCTTCTTGTATTGATATCTAGTTAGAACCATAAAATGAGGATCAATTCTTGAGAATATGGGAGATGAATCTCTTGATTCTTTGAATTGATCTCTATTTTATGTCCAAAGTAAAAAAATTTAGGATGTCTTGAGGATCAAAGGTGATGATATGATGATGATGTTAGGGATGGATGATATGGATGTTTTTGGCTTTTGAGAAAATCTTGAATGAGACACTAGGCTTTTAGGACTTGCAAATTTTGATTTTGATTTGATTTTGGATTTTGGATTTGTCCTTGATTTTGATTTTGATTTGTTTTGATTTTGAAAAAAAGACCCTAAGATGTTGGATGATGATCTAAGGGATGTATTTTCTCAAAGGATGATGATTTGAATATGTGTGGGGAGAAGGATGCATCTACCCACACCTATTCAAACAACATGATTACTTTGCTAAGCATATAGAGAAGGATTCGTCGACATATACTAAGCTAGGCAAGATGATTTTGATAACTTTGACTAAGCATATGCAAAAGGATGCATCTACACATACCTAGCCAAAGGTGATTTTGATAATGTTTTCAAGGATTTAGTCTCAATGATTTGGATGATTTTGATTTTGCCACAAAGCCTAGTATCAAGGATGATTATCAAAATTTTCCAAAAGGTGACTGTGAGATGATTTTTGTTTTGATGGTTTGAAGGACAGATGAAAAAGGTTTTGATTTTCTTTGATCCTAAGATGAACCTAAAAAAGACACTTTGTTTGCCTAGACCTAGGTATTGAAGAACAATATTTTCTCTAAACAAGATGTTCAAACTCTCTGAAAAGATTTGGGTTTTGGCAGTAATAGAATGAATACAAACTGAGATTGTTCCTTGAAGCCTTTTTGTAAAAGTTGAAAAGCAGTCTTTGTCTGACTTCGTATAACATAGAGAGAAATTTTTTATGGGCTTTTAGACTAAGGGCTTTCACCTTTGGTTTCTTGATCTTGATTTTTTGTGAAATCATTGGAGACGTGTGTGGGGTCCAATTGCCTTTAATCCTTGCTTAATGGATTCTTTTTACCACAAACACACTCTTGATTAGATTTCAAACTGAATGTCCAATGTCTCAACTTTGTCTCATTTCACAAGGTATATTATGTGAAACTTTAATGAAATTAAGGCAAGTGTTACCTATTGTTTAACTTTAGTGGGAAAATTGAGATGTAAATTCAAGTGCTTAGAAACCTCTAAGGATGTAATCCCAAGGGCAAGCAATAACACGAGAATTTTGAAATTTTGAGGATCATGTTGAATGTTTGTTTGCAAATGTTTTCGATCAAAGCACTGTGTTTTGAAACTAAGAACAAGTACAAACCCTATGGATGTGTAAGACAATATTTGTTGGATTCTCACTTGGAAAAGTCCAACTACGCTTATCTTTAGCGAATGGTTAGATGCCTGGCCCCACTAGCTCCCCTCCACAGCTCATTACCGTCAATCGGGGCAGCCAAGCATCAACACCAGCGAAACTCCCATGGTATGCTTTCCATTTCTACTAAAATACCATAAAAGTGTGGGGCAGCTTCAGAACGACCGTTCTTGCACCAAAAAATAGATTAAATGATTTTGGCAAATTCTAGCACATGGGTTTTAGTAAGGACTTTTCGTTCATGGAGATTGAACCATACAGCAAGAGTCCCCTTTCGGATCCATCTTGTCAGAATCAACATTGTGATATTGGTGTTTCTTTCAATATCCACATTTATATCCTAGCTGGAAATACTCTTGGCTTTAGAGTGTTACTAGTTGAGTCATTCCCTCGGGTGAGTACTTTTCCCCAAGGCATGCCCTCTAGGATAAACAAAAGTGAGTAAAGACAAGATACATAACTCGATCAATCTTTGATAGCAACAAAGAGAGAGAATATACGCGATAATGCCCCCACTAACACTCGCACAAGATCTTGTTCAATTTTAAACCCAAATCGAAGTGTGGAGGTGATTGCTTTGTCTCACCCTAAAGTCATGAAAAAGGCCTTTTGATTCTCAAGATTGCCATAAAGCGCGAGAGAAGCACATACGTCCTTTTTCAATGATGTTAGTTCAAGTAAGCCTTCATAAAACAAATTTGCACTTGTTCTTTTTAAATCCTCAAAGCAAAATGTGAGTTCTTTTTAAGCACCAAAAGACGAATGAGAGACACTTAGTTCAATTGTTAATCCAAGAAACAAAATCTAGTAAGTTGTGATCCTAAAGTTCATTTTAGCCTTTGCAAGAATTGGAAAGATTCTTTTTAAACCCAAATGAAAATTAGTGTCCTAAGGAAGAAGAAGATAACAATTTCTTAACAAAGTGTTAAGCAAACACTAAAGTGTTTAAAAACACTTTGATTCAATGAAACATATTCCTCATGCTTTCTCTTTCTTCAATTTCGCTTTCCAACCTACAAGGAAGAAAAATCAGTCAGATTCTAGAAAATACAGAAACTAAAAATCAAAAAACAGAAGAAAAATTAATCATAAATCAAAAGCACGTGCTAAAAATTAAATTTTCCGTTTTTACTGTCTCCCAGCATTGCAACTTGCAACTGTGTCGCAATTTGATTTCCCAGCGGTGCCTTCATAGCGTCGCTTGCCAATCAGCGTCGCTCTGTGTCGGGACAAAGAGCTCAACTGTGTTGCACTTTTCGCCTAGCGTTGCAGTTTCCTTCTAGCATCGCAGTTTTTCAAAATTTGAAAATTCTTGCAAGTCAACGAGTCTAGCTGGGGAGTTAGAAATTCAAATATTTTGGCGGGACGAGTCCAGCGTCATAGTTTTGATTTTAAGTGGTGCCCTAGAGCGACGCTAAGAAGTCAGCGGTGCCAAAATAGCGACACTGACTTCCTAGCGTTGGAATTTCCAATGTGTGAGTGAAAACACAAAAATTTTGAGAAAATATGAGAAATGATGATGTCCATCCCTCCTTTTAGCACCAAATGTGCGAACCCCAACCTTGGTACCTGCAAAACAACAAGAATAAATGAGTTAGACAAGATATTGCAAGCCAAAACAAGGATTCCCCATGAAATCCATTTACAACATTCAAACTAGGAAGAAAATATTAAAGAACACAATGGAAATGATAAAACAAAGATTAAATCCTAATTAGATGTGCAAACTCATGATCCCATGGGGGAATTGGTGCCAATTTGATGTGAAAATTGGCTCTTTCCCAATTCCTAAGATGCAAGATTGAGATGTTGATGATGATTGATCCACTTTTTTTGATGAAGGATGAGAGCTCCAAGCCAAAATTTGCAAAAAACCTAGCTATGACTCAATGATAATGGATGAAATAAGAGATATTTGAGCATAGTAACTTTTCCTAGATTGTGGATGATGAAATGAGGATATGAGCTCTTTATTTATAGAATGTCAAGATGGATGAATGTCCAAATTTGAGCAATGTGGGACTAACATTCATCCAATGGTATGATGCCACTTGTCAAGCTATGAATGGATGGAGGAAGGGGAAGATTTGGGGTTTGTGCCAATAAATGCCTAATTTGAAATTCAAATTTGTTGAAATGACATGCAAGAGGGAAGGGAAAATGCAATAAATGCCACTTGGCTAAGGCAAAGGACATGTAAGATGAATTTATTGCCTTGTTGGATGTACATGTTGACTTGGAATTTTTGAATTCAAATTGAGAGAATATTCCAAAAGATGCCCTGTGAGGAAAATAGAGATTTAATAAATGAATTAAATCTATTTTCATGTGCAACTTGCATTATCTAGAGGATGCAAGGACATGAGATGATATTAAATTAATCAAGGGTTAATTAATTTAATGAGAGAGGTTAGATGATGTGACCTATTTGACTCAAATTTATGGATTTATTTAAATCAAATAAGAGAGGAATATGATAAGAGGCTAATTAAATAAGGATTTTGATTTATTTAATTAAAAAAGATGGTGTCAAATTAAATCAAATAAGGTTTTAATTTATTTAATTTAATGGATAGACTTTAGAGATTGAATCAAATAAAATTGATTATTTAATTAAATAGGGATAATTAGATGAGATGAATTGATTTAATTAGCAAAAGGGATGACTCAATCAGATAAAATAATTTATTTAATTAAGAGAGGAATATTGATGAATTTAATCAGATAGGGAAATTTGATTAAATGGTCAGACTAAGGGATGATTCAGGAAGAAACGATGTTAGTAAGTTAGGATCAGATGCACAATGTCAATCGGTATATCTTACGTGTCTGCACTCACTCGTCTATGTTTTTCACGGCTTTATAAGCTTGTAACATTGTGTAATATAAGCATCTCATAGTTTACACTCCTTGTTTGGTGAAATGGCAGTGTTGTTTTTCTCGCTTTCATGAAGGTTTTCTGTAGTTGATGATCTTGGGTTATTCGTTTTATTAGTATCAAATCCAAATTTTGAATCCAATACGAATCGTATTGTATCTAGAGGCTCCCAAGGACGAATAGGTAACATAGGTCTATAATGAAACAACTTGCAGAATAAAGGAATAAAATGGGAAATATGTTACAAATGCTTGATAGTAATATGCCACTTCAAGGGGGAAACCTCCTAATGCACTTTGAGGGGAATATCTCAAATAGTTTTCAATAAGAACAATGATGATAATAACTAGCCAGTAACTCCTATATGTACCTAATTATTCCTTGGTTGCCACTCAATCCAACTTAGATACTTAACAATAACCCCTAGGATGACCTAAATACCTATATATTATTATAATAATGATTATGTAACTTATTTAAGAGTTAAGGTAGCCACAAGCTGACTACTCATAACCCAATACACACTTCATGGTTGGGGGCCTTACAATTACCTCATTGGAATTTGACAATAATGGTTTTGAATGGTTTGAACTTGATATGAAACCCTAATTGCACTTAAGGGGGGGTGTTAAGAGTAACTTAAACAAATCTTCACAATTGAACTAATATTAAATAAGGTTTAGACTATCCATGCAAAGCAACTTACAATCAACAAGCTTCAAATGGGATGAGCCGAAGATCTATCAAATATCATCACACTTCATCATCATCACAACTAATCCTTATTAACATTGAAGAAAAGGAACCATGAAAACATAAAAACCCACAAGTAGAACACGAAGATTCAATGCTTGCTTGTATTGATTTCAAATATTTGGTTACAATAATTCTAGTTTCAACAACTTTACAATGAGAGAACATTGTCCTTTTATTGGCAAGGTTAACAAAACCTAGGACATGATCAATGGTGGAGATCATCTCAATACTAAGGGTCAAGATTATATTAGCATTTAATAATTAGAGTGTATTAAATAATCATCTTCCATCTCCAATTGAATTAGTTACAATCTTAATTGGGATATAAAAAATTACAACATAATACATCAATACAACTGTCACAACATTAAATTCCAAATTCTACATCCTAGGAAATCTAGGGCACAAGTTCCCAAAAATACACATTGAATCAATCCAAAAATGAGTCAGTTGTCGCCTTTCTCACAAAAGCTTGTCATCAATAACACTTTGGCCCTTTGATTTTTCTTTAACAATAAACTTGACAAATGTTGTCAATACATGAGTGACTTCCTCATTCTGTAGAGCAGCTGCAACATGGACATTATAACATTGGATATCATATTGGTCTATCAACTAGTTATGCAAGGCCATCCAAGTGGATTTTTGACCAACAAAATATTGAATTTTAACCAAAAGGTGAGCAACTTCGTCTAATTACTTTGAAGATAATTCATTAGTATGCTCCTTGTGAATTTGTAACTTCCATTGTTGCTTCAAAAATTGCTCATGTACCTTCATGGTTGGATCATCTTCTAACTTAGGTAACTCTTTCAAAAATTGACTAGAGGAGCTTAGGACTTCCTTTATTTGAGTATTCATTTTACCCACCTCCTTTTCTATTTGACACACAACATCTCTTCTAAAATTCATGGCATGTGTCTATAGTGTGGCTCTTTGAGTTTATCCTTACTCAAAATATTTTCCTTTTCCAAAACTTCATTGGAAAGTTTCTTTATAGCCTCTAGTTTTGGGAACACTAGGTTATGATACTTCCATTGCTAATACAATCTTTAGATAATTTTTCCACCTATTCCTTGAGAACAAGGAAATTATTTTGAACTTCAATGGCAGTATCAATTACCTTATCACCTTTGTCAAAATATGGTTTAGCCAAGCTTGAGTGGATTGAGCCCTTGACTTCATTTGTTCCATTTTATCCACATCATCCTTGGATAAAACCACATGAGTCACCACCTTTCCCTACTCACCCTAAATCAAAGTAACTAGATGCTTAATACATGCAGTTAATTATGCTACCTAGTTTTTCAATTTTGTCTTGGTGGCCTCATCTTTATTCATTCTTTGCACAATGTTTTTTATTGACCCTTGAAGCTCTTCTATCTCCTGGGCTTTGTTGGTCGGATTGAGATTATTAGTTGAAACATTAAATTCTTCTAGCAAAATGTTCTTGCTATCCTTATCCATTATTGTCGAGGGTATATGTAAAATCCTAGAGCGTGAGGCATCCTTGGCCATATGAGACCTTATCTTTTCCTTCTTTTCTTTTGGCCTTTCTATCTTGCTAAGAATGACCTCTAAATTCAACTCAGGAGTTTCTATTATTGGCTTCTTTTGCTTCAACTGTTCTTGCAACCATGATGGTGTAGTAGCCTTGTCAACTCTTGATTTTTCCCAAGAGAGCAGATGATAACTTTTACCTTGGATGTTTTCTAAATTTACATTTGTTTCCTTTTTAGATGTTTGCTCTAGCTTAGGCCCTACACTAGGAATCTCTTTTGGTGGCTCTTCTTGTTGGACTAGAATTTCAATTTCCTCTATAGAAGCCAAGTTAGCCACGTTTTCCTTTTCCTATGTTTGCAAGCTTTCAAACACCTTCTCAACATTTTCCATGGTGAAAGGCTCTAGTGTCTCTTGAGAGGCGGGATTAGGGGAATTCTTAGCAAGATGGCCTAACAAGGTTCTATTAATTTGAGACAATACAACAATTGCAACCTCCTTGGGCATATGAGAAAGTTGAGCAATGAAAGTTTGAGGAAGGTCAAGGGGAGTAGGAGGGAGAGAAACGATTGGGATGGTAGAAGAGATATTGGGGAGAAGAAATGGTAGGAGGGAAAGCTTGAGCGGTAGGAGAAGGATTAGGAGAGGAATCAATGGTAATGGGGGCAATGGAAGGAGATACCAATGAAAGGAGGAGAAGTAGAGATGGTAGATGAAAGGGGAGATGTGGAAATGGGAGGAGAAGGTGGAGAAATAGAAGTGGAAGGTGTAGGAGATGGAGGGAGACCTTCTTGACCTTCAACCGTATGCTCAGTTGTAATTGATTTCACCTTCTTGGTTTTTTTAGCTTGTGGCTTCACCCCTTCAATAAATTGGGATCTTAGGCATGATTGAATCAATTAAGAAACAAATTAAACAATTCATATACAAAAATAAATGAGATAACAAAATGAAATACAGAGGGTCAATTTTTTTGTTTTTTTAACGTGGTTGACCCTTTTTGGGGTACCTTCACAAAACAACTATTCGTTTTATTATTTCTAGAAAAGAATACAATTACATTCACCATTATGAATTCACTGCTACGTGCAATGCACAACATCTCACAATCTTTTTTTGTTCGCAACCTCTAATGCTATGTACTTTATGCACAAAACCATGCTCAACACCCATGCACACTGTTGCATGTTAACTTCAGAAAGCTGAAACTATTCAACTCCAATATGTGCATTGCTTGTTGCGTGTAACTTCCAAAAATGTGTGAGCTTGCAACTTCCATCCGTGCGCAACTATTTTCATCGATCGACATTAAAGAAACTATTCAGTTGTGAGTAGTTACAAACTGAATTACAATGAAATTTAATTACAAATTTCTTATTAAAAATTGCAGAATTTTTGCTTCGTGGGAAATCATTAATTAATATGGGGTGAACCGCAATTGGAAAAGTTTCTAAAATATTAACTTTGAACATGATTAGGCTCCACATACTAAAATTGTAGGCTTGACTTTCCTTTAGTATGCTTTGGGTTTTGATGTAGGTTGTCTCTCTTCTTCTTTATTGTTTTTAGCTTTACCCTTAGCCTTAGAAGATGTTTCTTCCTCACTCTCTATTGGCTCCTTTTCATCCTCAACTTCTTCTTCTACTTGTTCCTCTTCTTCATCAGAGGAAACTTGCTCTTCCTCTATTTGGTTGAATGCTAGCTCCACTCCTTGATCCATAACAGTTGAAGATTGGGCCTTGCCCCATCTCTTAGTAGACCTCGGAACCAGTTTGGTCACTACATTGAGGTCTATAACCTATGCCTTGGCCCAATTTGGAAGTGGGATTGGCCGATGTGCAATATCATTGTATTCCTTCTCTTGGAGCACCTTGCCATCATCTTGAACTTGGTTAGGAATAACAAAAAGATGAAGATCTCTTATGTATTCCATTGTCACCTTGGAATAATTTTTTTTGATTTCTAACTTATGCTTGTATTGGTTGCCCTCATATTTCTTCATCATTCCATAAGGGTCAAAGCATCTTGTAATACTGTGAAAGTTGAGATGGAAGAATTGGAGTTCTACATCTGATCTTTCATCAGATTGATGGGAGGGACAAGCATATAGCCCTCTTAGAACTATCGTAGGATAGGGCACTCCAAACCTATGCTTGTCTTTCAACAATTTATTAGAAGTACAAAGTTTCCTAGTCATTTCTAGGAGCACTATCTTGTCATTAGGATACTTAGGCAATTTGTAAGGTGCCCCAAAGAATCCCTCCATCTCGAGGTAGGTGAATTTTAGAAATTGAATAAATCAATAACCAAACCTCTTGATCATGTCCATGGTAGAGGACGAGAGCCTTTTTTTCAAATCTCTCTATAGTGTTCTCACAATAAGCATGATGAAAGCATCATTTACCCTTTTGTGGTGGTTCATTGCATTGTGCATTTGGAGTTGAGGGTAACAATCATAAACCTTTTGCTGGATAGGGCCATTGCATATTGGAGGCAAGTTGATCCATGATATATGAAGTTCTTGGCTAATGTGTAGACAATATAAGTCATGAAAAACCTTTTTCCTTCATCATAGAGGACTGATGATGAATATTGTCATTGATAATTCAAACCCGATGTAATGTTTTGGATCCCCTAAGAATTTCCTCTACATAATAAAACATCCAATTTTCAAATGTCGAGGTTAAGTCAATCCCCAACACCCTACTTCGCAATGTTACCAAGTCATTGATTTCAGGTGTGAAATCATTTTGTACAAGTATTTAGGCAACTTCATGGCTAAGGACTTAGGATGCTTCATCCATAAGTCATTCACCATTTTCATGCATTGATTTGGCCCTTCGTTGAACACTCCTAAAGCTTTCTCCTTGGTAGTTGGAGACATGGTTGAAAATACTCAAATACCAAATGTCTCTATGATGGTAGCAGTCGACAAATCTGCCAACACTCTCCCATCTATTGATATGATTTTTCTTGAATCCTCATAATAGTGTTCTTTGCACTCCATGATCAAATTAGGACACTGTACCAAAGTGGGAAAACCAATAGCTTCAACAATCCTATTCTATACTATCTTCGTTGCCTAAGGAGTTGGATTACTCCCAAACATTTTTTCCTTGAACTCCTCAATATCAATGTGACTAAGGTCACTCCTCAGTATCAATGTGACCAAGGTCTATATCTCCCACAAACGCCCATTTTAAAGTGATTTTTGTCTCTGGGTACAATCCTTTCAACTCAAAATTCATTTGTGCAGCTTTGGCCATTTAACTTTGCATAAAAATTTAATAAATAATTGGACAATATGTCCATCTTCGTAATAAATTACCTTACATTCAATGCATATTCAAGTAATCAGGAAAGAATCTATAATAATCATGCATGAATATCATTCAAGGCACCTAAAAGAAATAAGTACAGTCACCCTATAAAAATGATCAATCTTTGCACTCACCACTCCATTGCAGCGATTTGAAGGGAGAAAACTTGTGGAGAAACCATATACCCTCGACTTTGTGAGAAAATTGATAGCACAATCCAATTACTTCCCTTTTAAGAATCAATCACCACAATTGTGGAAAAACAAAGGATCCACAACTATTGCTGAAAAACGAACATCCCACAACCTTGCAGAGATTTGACATTCACAAGATCTCGAGGGAAAACCAAAGGTGCTAGTCTAAATCCGAACATACACCAAATCTCTGCAAAAGAAATTGAGATAATCCTCCTTTTGCTGGAAATCAAACTTAGGTTAGATTACTACTAAAATTCTGCAAGATGAATATATTAACAATATTCCAAAAGGCTCATTGATCAAGGCCGATGCAGAAAAATGAAGGGAATACGAATAAGGTCAAACCACCCCAAAATCTACACAACATCAAAACTCCGAAAAGATAAAATTGTTTGCTAAGAGAATACTTTGCGGAAAATCGACGAGGACACAATCTTGGGTGAAAGATAGTTTGTTTTACACACACAAATCTCTACAATCCCTAAGGTCAAATATAAGAGGGCAAATGGAAACCAAACCTACTCAGGGAAAAAGGGGGAATCATAAGTGAATCATGCAAGAATAATATCCCAAGGATTTTCGCAAAGAAAGATCTTTGAGAGACGCCCTAGCAAGATTTCGATATAAATATTTTGAGACACACATCATGACAACACATCAACTCAATCCGACCACAATTACCTTAGACACACCATCTAAACCCAATCTCCCTAGTTTAGAAGGACAAATGCAAAATGAAGGCGAGAAACTAGGGAAAAAGGGCGACCAAACAAAGCAAATCACAAATTTAAATCCGACGTTGGAGAGGGTGGCAATCCGCAATTTAAACTATGCTCACGAAAAATCAAAGGTCAACATACATGCATGGATTTCAAATGGAAAAACTATTAAATGAGCCCTAAAATCCATAATCAATCTACGCAATTGAATCCTTAAAAATTATGTTGAATTTTTTTTTGTGAAACCTTACGGAAATACTTGAAACGGAAATCAAATTTGAAAATGAGAGATTGCAAAGACTTGAATTCACAAAAGCAACGAGAATCCAGTCGCCAAGAATGCCACATCTCACCAAAAGTCTCAAACAATCACTAAATGACATAACAATTAAGACCGAAAAGCCTATAAATGCTTGCCACCAAATGCCATAAATGTGTTGTAGAAGACAAGGTGGCGAGCACTTGTTTGGGAAAAAATGATGTCCTCTCGATCCTGCAGGAAAATCACCACTACACAACCTTGTAGAGAAATTGATACCTCAAAAGAACATTGCAGAAAAACAAGGGTGATCCAAACAACCTCCAAATCTTCGCACTCTCACCAAAAGCCAAACTGAGAGTGCAACCAAGACCTGAAACCAAAAAAGCACCAAACAAAAGGAAAATCTAATCTAAAGTACAACAACCTAAGGCACCAAAAGTGAGGAAACCGAATAAAAATAAAAGAGAGGGTCCTCGTTTAATGTGGTGTGTGTGCAAGGCACGACGCTTTGGTATTGTCCTTGTTCTTAGCTTCGTCATGTATGTGTGTAAGAATTAGCTTCATCTATAAGATGGGTCTTCTCTTTGCATCTAGCTTATGTAGTATTGTTTGTGTTAGAATTTTGCATTGGTCCACTTGCTTCTTCATTGTGTTTTGCACCTTTGCCTTGTTCTCCTTGAGACTAGTGTAGTCGGCCGAAAGTAATTATATTGTTTAGTTGGCGAAATAAAGTAAATAAATAAATCCTAATGTATGCAATAAATGTTTTATATTATATGTTGTTATTGGGAGTTAAGTCCCCAACCATTTTGATTAGTTGTAACGAGTAGTTCTAAACGGTTGGTGTTCTCAACCACCATCAAAAACTATATATGTCTTGTTTCACTTGTATTAGGGACAACACATATGATTGTATATTGTACTTATTGCCATTGATGAATGAGAATACTATTTTTTTGTGCATATGCAATTGTGAGTATTGGATATGCATATTTTTTGTAAGTTATATTCTTGTTTACTTTGCTATTTAATCAAGTTACTTCTGTGAGTAAACAACTAGAGGGTAACTCTTGTTTGTGTTGAGATTTTTCTTCCATTTCTTTAACCTTTTTGTGTACCTTTGATGAAGAATTGAAGGGTGGTAGATGGCACTTGTTGATGTGTTTTTCATGACTGCACCAACACAAAATAAAGTTACCAACGGTGAATCTATCCTCTCTTGAAAAAAAATCTCCTACATGCTAAGATTTCTAGAAAATCATGCATTCAACTCCAAGGTTCCTTCATGTAGTGGATAGTCTTAGTTGGCTCGATGTGATTTGCTAGTATTTCAAGGGGACTTACAAAATTGTTCAATAGCGGAGAAAGGAATTTGAATGCTCGAAAGGTTTGTCTATAAAGCTCTTGTTTCCTAAACTAACCAGAAAGTATTGAATTTAAATGGTTGCAGGGATAGAAGATGCTATGGACTAATCTACGCGTGGGACGTGGAGATCAATTTTCACAAGCCTCAACCAGATTCCACTTTGCCTCACCTCGAACAGCTTCCACAGAACCGGTGCAATCTTCAAGGGGAGCAACCAAAGATATTCAAATTACAATTCAGCAATGAAGACACCATCACGATGACACATACTAACATGAAGATCATAATCAATGTTAAGTCCACAAATTTCCAGTTGACCATGCAAGGCAAACTCACCATCAGCTAGCCCACTAGTGGTATGGATAGACAAAGTTTTCTCAAATTGAAGACCACATTCCACAGTTACTATCTACTACTTGCATGAAACAAAATCTATTTACTTTACTTTAAAATGAAGTAGAAGGACGAAGAAACCTTGCTAGCTACTCACAACAAAAGACGAGATCATCATCAATGAAAACTCTTTTTACTGAGAGAGTGTTCACAACAATTTCTTACAAAGTTTTCAAAGGAAAAACTTTCCTTCTTCCAACTACACTATTAATCTATACGAAGCTATCTCTAAGTTGTCTCTCTATCTTCCTATCTCTGAGCTAATCTAATGAGGTACAAATGAGGGGGGATGCCCCTTTTATAGCTGGCCAAGTCCAATGGATAGCTCAAATTACAATCAGATGGATGGCCCAAATTGTGCCACCTCAGCCCTAACCCTAAAAAGAGGAGTGGAGTAATAAATGAAAAAGTAATGTCCACCATCCTCTAGAGGATTCCTGTCCATAGATGTGTTCGCATTGTTCTTATTCCTCTTTTTTGACTGTAAACTAGATGAGTCTAATCATCATGGCTTCAACTTCTTGAAAGGGTATGGTAGGCACATTCTCGATCTGAATATGAGGTGGCAACTTCTTTCTCCTACTCGATGGTGATTTTCTTCCTTCCTGCCACTGCATCTTAAGTTATACGAAGCATGCTGGAGAACATATTTTAGGTCATTGCTGGAGGACTTCAGACTTAAGAAGAATTTCTCTACTTTTTCCTTCAATCTGTCATGATGCCAGTTTCTAACACCTAGGCCTTCATCTTGTCCTCCATCCTGAACTTGGAAGATTTTCTTGTCTTGGATTCAATCATTCCTCCTTGTCACTCACTTGACTGTGTTGAGTGCAACACTTAGCCATTTATGATAACATCTCCCTTCATGGTTTGGGTGCAACTGAGATCTCGTGGAGGAGCTCGAAACACATAACTTGATCTCCCTTCAAGGTTGTAATATCATATTGGATTACTTGTTTCGTTGCTTCAAGTCATCGTGCTCTGGCTCTGGTGTTCATCCTGCAAAATAGATAAAGAGAAGAGCATCAAAACACTTATAGTATAAATTCACTTTACTTATGTGATTTCCATGTTTTGATTTCCAAAGTCTGAGTGATCCCCGAATCCAATAGGGTTCATCGTTTTTCTCTAGCCAACTTTATTTTCTTCATGATTTCTCAACATCTATAGGTTGGGCGCATAACACCTGTACTTCATATTTCAAGACCAATTTCATCTTCCTCAAGGGCGTATTTAAGAGATTCATTTTCATCTTATCATATCTTCATCTTTTCCCAGGGTGCATCTAGGGACCTAAGCCTCCATTTTCATTCCTTAGAGAATTTTACCCATCCTATACCCCTTAGGCGTACTCTGCTTCCTGTGTACCTTCAAGTTGTGCCTTAGAAAATTTCATCCGTCATGACAGCGCATTTAGAGGGGTGTTGTTTGGTTTCTCTCTACCTTAGAAAATTTTCCAACCAACATGATATCCCCCTTTTGCCTTAGCCAAATTTCCAATCCATCTTCCTTAGAAATAATTTATATCCTCTAGAAAATTTCCTCAACCAGGTACCCGAGTAAAATTTTCAACCTAAAATCTCTGGCAAGGCGTGAAAAGTTTTAAAATCATCTCCTTGTCGAAAATATCCAGTACCCAAAAGAAAATTCCCCTCAGAAAATGCAAAATTCATGTGTATCACTACGAAAGGGGACATTTAATTTTTGAATTTTATACCTTATAAAAGTATTTCCTTAGTAATGTTCATCTTGACCTTTTCAACCTTGGGCGCATCTGGGGTGTCTGCTTCACATTTCAATTTGTTGGCAAAATTCCTTAAACCTCTTCCATCACAGGTTGGGCGCATTTTTATGGGTGGCCTACCAGTTGCCAACACTTAGAAATTTATTTCACTTCCTCTTCATAAGGTGGGCGCATTTCCATGAGGTGGCTTCCAGTTCACTTGCCTTAGAAAATTTCCTCAACTCCATCTTCCTAGGCTGGGTGAATATGGAGGGGCCTATAGGAATTTTCAAACACTTAACAACTTTTATCCATGCCTCTCCAAGTTGGGCACATTCAAGGGAGTCAACAGGAATTTCAAACACTTAGAAAAATCTCATATGCCTTGTGGGAATTTTCTTTCTCCTCTTTCCTTGGGCACATATGTGGTGGGGTCAAGGAAACTTAAACTTCTTGTCCTCTTCCCTGCTTTTTTAGGCACATTTGAGGGTGGCTATAGGAAGTTTTAATGCCTTAGGTGTTTTCTCCATCATCTTCATCAAGTTGAGGGTGTATTTGAGGGGTTGAGCAGGAACATCTTCATGAATTAACTTATTTTCCTCACCTCCCTTGAGATGAGGGCACATTTCATGGGTCAAGCAGGAATTTACAATACTTAGACAAATTTTCTTCATAGCTTCTACTCCTTGAGGGCACATTTGAGGGGGTGAGCAGGAATTTTAACATTTGAAACCATTTCCATCCTACTGCCAGTCTCATCTTGGGCGCATTTCACAGGGGGTGAAGGAATTTTCTCAGACTTAGACATTTTTCTGGCTCGCTTGCCCTCGTTTACTATATTTAGTAAGTTTCTAATTTTCACTCTTCTGAAGCTTGGATTGATTTGGAATTCGCCCCATAGAATCCTCATGACCTAGTTAGTCGATTCACATCGCCATCTTGTGCTGACTTGCTATTTATAGCATGTGTCTGGAGGTGATTTACTATTTATAGTAACTGCTTGATTTAAGGACTTCCACAACTCCATTTAACTTGAAATCTGAATGATGTGATCCTCACGAGTTAACTTGCCTATTCACACTGCCATCTACTATTGACTTGCTATTTATAACATGTTTCTGGAGCACCTTACTATAAATAGTAAGTGCTCAGATCGCCTTCAAATTTTACCAGTGGATAGCTTGAAAGATACTAATTGCAAGGGGATAATTCAGTTTTCAGAGATTCTAGCGTTTGACCCCTCATTTTGGGTCCTGAAGCTGGAAACCCTAATCTGTCATGCATGTTGCTCAAACGATCTCTGTTTGACCCCATTTCTGCTGCATGTCACCCTGTTTGTGATAAAGAAGTGCTGGGCAGTTGTCAGAATGATCCTGCTAAAAATAGTAAGTGTCTGAAAAAGGGATCATCCTACTTTGCATGTTACCTTACTGCGTAGGTCTCGAAAAACCCATAAAGAATAACCTGACATGCGCTGAAAAGTCCTGCATGCAAACCCTAAAAATAGCCTCTGAAGACAGCTCTTGAAAAAGGTCCTTATCCTGATTTGCATGTTACATCACTGCGAAGCTTTTCGAAAAACCCACAAATAATATCTAGACATGCGTTGAAATTTTCAACATGCAAACCCTAAAATTGGCCTCCAAAGTGAAGACTGTTGAAAGTTATCATCTCATTTTGCATGTTATACCATTGCGTATGTCTCAGAAAACCCAAAAATATTCTCCAGACATGCACTGAAAAACTTCGCACATAAACCCTAAAATCTGCTTCTGAAGGTAATATTTGCTAAAAATAGAAAGTTGTTAGATCTGGCTCAAATTTTGCGAACAAGCAGTTTGAAGTGTCTCGGATGCAGTGTGATGGATAAAACTTCAAAAGTGTTGAGAAAATACCCTAAATTGAACACTTACTAAAAATAGTAAGTTGTCAAAATTTAATAAAATTTTGTTGGGAACCTGTTGGGAGCTAACCGACTGTAATGCCAAGCTCATATTTCAATTTTCTCACTCCACTTGACCTCAAACTGACCAGAAGTTTCAAAACCCTAATTCTCAGACTTAGCCAAAATCTCAATTCAGACGGGCACATCCCTGAAAGACAAACAAAACAAAAGAGAGACAACGACAAAATGACCCAAAAGCAAAGCCAAAAGACCCAAATGAAGCAAAATTAGGGGGTCCCCATTTTGAATGGGGTGATGTGTGAAAAGGTCACAACAATACCCTAGCATTGATTGAATGGCCTAACTAGAATCCCTTTTAGGAGGCAATTCTTTTTGAATTCTCCAAGTAGTGACAATGCATGGAAATATGTTATTGGTTTGATTTCTCCTTATTTTTCCTCTACTTCTCTTTCTTCTCCTTCTATTGCTTCTTTTTCTTCTTTGTCTTCTTCACAAATATTATGATGCAAATCCATTTTCTAGAATTCATAAAACTCTTCGTAAAACCTTGCATTTGCTCTACCATTACTAACTTAATTTCATCCTTCATCTTTTTGCAGTCTTCCCTTATTATATCAATGATTATGGTATCCATCTCTTCCACTAATGGATCATATTTGTAAGGAGTCTTTCCCAGAGTGATGAAATTCCTTCCCTTGCCTATTGTTGAAGCCCTCATCATGGTGTGCTAAATAATTTTTCAATAAATCGCACAAAACAAATCCAATTAATTTAATTTAGTTTTTTATAACTTACCACTGCCAAGACTTCACTTCCGAGAAAAAATCTCTAGTTAATTCACTTGTTTGTAGCCTTGTCAACAAATTCTGCTCCAAATGACCTTAAAATCTCAGCTGAAGTAGGAGAAATATTTTCTTGATAAACCCTTTAGAAATCATTTTTTATTTTGTTAATTTGCAGCTTTGGGAGTGAACTAGGTGGAAACCCTAAAAAGACCTTAATTTTGCAAACTCCTCAAATTCTACTCCAGTTGCCTTAAAATTTATACTATATGAGCTTCCATATGATCTTGAAAACCTCTTTAAAAATGAAGAGAAAATTCACCAAAATTAGAGAGACACACACTTCCCAAAATGACTTCCAAAATTGAAAAAACTTGCCTTGCCTTCATGGTGCCAAGATCATGCTTTGATACCACTTGTAATGTAACATCTTGCGTAATTAAGGAATATAATAGGAAATATATTGCAAATTTTTGATAGTAGTATGCCACTTTGAGGGGGCAACCTTCTAATCCACTTCAAGTGGAATACCACCAGCATCTTCAATAAGAAGAATACTCAATATGATGATAATCACTAGCCACTAACTCCTGTACATACCTAACTATGCCTTGGTTGAGTCCGACTTAAATAATTAACTATAACCTCTAGAATGACCTCCTATACATGGTTATAATAATTATTATGTAACCTTTTCAAGAGTTAAGGTAGCCACAAGCTGACTTATCATAATCCAATACACAATATAGGGTAAGGGGCATAAGAGAGTCAACTTATTTTACATAATTATTTTTTACATTGCAATCAAGCTTTTTCCCTATTAACTGTGCTATATAAAAATTGATAATGAATGGTTACCTTTGGGAATAAACAAGTTATAGAAAAAATGCTTTAAATATTGGCAGTTTGGTATATCATCAAACTGCATCAAATGGCAATAGTGGAATTATTATGCAAATCTTGATGGATAGGACTTGCACAATTTCCTAATAAAGGATATCATAAACAAATTAGTTACATACCAATCGTTATTGCACCCATAGTATAACACAAAAGCAATGCTAAAAATAGGTGACATGTTTAATTGCAGTTGTCATTTATTTTTTGCTTATTTTGTCAGATTTTTGTTTCTTGTTTCCTGCCTTTCGACTCCTTGTACTTTTAATATAATATACATGCACATTGACAATGAAAACAATGGAATTTTGTTAATTTGTGTTCTCTTATGTGAACTCTCAATTCAGCTCTAATGTTATATAGTAAGGCTCTATAATGTAGATGATGGGCACCTTACCAATATCATATAAATGTTTGAAATTTTCCTTTTTTTATTAGCCATTTTTTGCAGTCTC
Organism: Sequoia sempervirens; assembly: GCA_007258455.2. Taxonomy (NCBI): domain Eukaryota; kingdom Viridiplantae; phylum Streptophyta; class Pinopsida; order Cupressales; family Cupressaceae; genus Sequoia; species Sequoia sempervirens. The sequence goes on from VDFB02271358.1 coordinate 154,374,867, forward strand.
AAAAAAAATTGCCACCCAAAAAATGCATCCCAAAAATGTGCGCCTCTTCCCTGCTGTCCCTGCCCTAAAAACTTGGTGTAACCTAGGCATAAGAAAAACATGGACATTCACTAAATTAAGTGAATTCATATATTTTAAATAAAAGATAAAGTTTGTAGGTCACAACCTAGGAATTTCATTCCATTTACCTTATATAGCACAAAGGAATGTCCTTCTCTTTACCATGTATATATTTTAAACTTCGCACCTTATGGCAACTTTGAATTGCTTTATTGTTCGGTTTTATTCAGATCCTAGAGTTCTTTTTCTTGGATTATTTTCATTCATGTCAAAGGAAATGATTGGTTCATTATTGGATGATGATTGCTAAAGCAAATCGAGGAACATTTAAGGAAGATCCTCCATTAAAGAATTTGCTTTGAGAAATTGCTGGGAAAAATAATATTATATGGAGGCCAACTGTACCTTGGAAGTTGGAATTAAATTAATTTTTTTTACCCACTTTTGGCCATCCCATTTTGGCACCCAAATTGAGAGTATAAATAAAATAAAATAATAAACAAATCTTTATTTGTTTATGAGGTGGACCTGCCTTGGCTAATCGCCCAGCATTGGGTAAATGGAAATTAAAAATGAAAATAAAATTTGAAATTATATTGGGCTGACCCATGTCTAGCACCCAAGGTTGTGATAAAAATTTTCCAGTGTTGTGAATGATCATGTCTTTTCATGAAATCACCTCCTTTGGAGAAGATAAAAAGATGATTTTGAGAGGTGTTGTCAAGGAAAACAATTCATGATTGTCTATCCATACATGAGCAGATCTAAAGCAACCAAAATCAAGAATATTAGAGCAAATCTGGGAAGCATATTAGGTCAGACTTTTAAGCTTATCGGAGCATATCTAAATAAAAGTTATAAGTAGATCTGAATGAGATTTGTGAGCAAATTGTTGAAGAAAGTTTGAACAGATTTTAGAAGAGATTTTGAGAAAATTTGTAGAGGTTGGTGCCTTATCATAGAAGAGATTGGTGTCTTTTACTAAGTTGGTTCTTAGTTGTGGGGATTGGTGTCTCCTATAGGTTGGTGCCTACAAAGTTTGTAAAAAGAATTTTATAAGCAATATTTTTCCATTGTTTTCTTTCGAGAGCATTTCCACGTAAATCTTGTGTTATTTATTGTTGATATGGTGTAACTGATATTATTTTGTTTGTTAATTGAAAAGTAAAAGATTGGATTATACTGATTCACCCCTCCCCTCTCAGTATAAGTGTGTGTTTCATCACTTTTTACTCTCTTGTATTTTTGTCATGTATTGATTGTACTTTCCAGTTCCATTCCTTGGCTCTAGTCATTTGGAGAGATAAGTATGATTTTTATATTTCATTATATTGGTTTTTTAATCACCATCTAGGAATTTTCTACTTTTTACTTTATAGGTTTTTTAATAAGTACATATCACACATGCTTGTACTTGTGAATGCTTAAGAGCAAGATTCCAATTGCTTTGGGCAATGTTTTCCTTCTATTTGTGCACATTGTCTGTAAGTTCTTACTTGTATCTATCCATGCATGCTAGAATTTTGTATATTATTGTATCTGCATGGATTTTAGTGTCCTGATTGTGTGAATACCACTCTTTTTTTTAATCATTTTCACTCTTTACCATTTGCACTAAATGGTTGTAGTTGCACAATCTTAAACATGTGAATGGTAAAAATAATTCTCTCTATTAACAAGAAACAAATTACAATATAAAGAAAATACATAACACTGAAGTCATTTAATTAAATGACCAACTCTACCTACCTAATATTGTAGAAACAGTATATAAAAGTAAACTAAACTAATACAATATAATATTGACCATTAATACATAAGAATATAATATTGTAACACCCTCCCTTAATGTTCAATCCGTCAACAACACCAAGTTTCCCCTTGAATTTGAAAAAATTATCCGGGCTTAGAGACTTGGTGTGAATATCTGCAGTTTGATCCGCTGTCAGAACATATTGTAGTTGAACTGGTCTGTCTTCTACTAGCTTGCGGATGTAGTGACAATGAAGCTCGACATGCTTGGTACGTTCGTGGAAGACTGAATTTTTGGCTAGTTTGAGCACCCCTTGATTATCAGTGTACAAGGGAGAAGGTCCTACTTGTGACATGTGCATGTCAGAAAGCATCCTGCAGAGCCAAACTGTCTCACATGTTGCCTTAACTGTTCCTCAATATTCAACTTTAGTCAAGGAAAGAGCCACTGCCTATTGCTTCTTGCTGGTCCATGTTACATCACCTGTACCCAAACTGAATACATACCTAGAAGTGGATTTTTTTTCATCCACTGAACCTTCACAATTGGAGTCTATATAACCAATTAGCTTTGGATCCTTGCATCTACCAAACAGAATGCCACAGTTTGAAGTGCCATTAACATAGCTCAACACTCGCTTCACTGCAATTCAATGATCAACTTTTGGAGTTGTCATGAAGCAAGAAATGTAGATCACTACAAAACTGATGTCAAGTATAGTGGCAGTGAGGTAGATGAGACTTCCCACTAGTTTCCTGAATGATGTTTCATCGACCGAAGGTGAATCAGAGTTGGCTAACAACTTCAACCCCTTCTCCATAGGTGTGAAGCAGGTTTGCAATCTTGCATCCGAAATTTTTCAAGCAGACTTCAGACATATTTATACTGAGAGATAAAAATACTATCAGTTGTTTTCCAAACCTAAATACCCAAGCAATAATGGAGAAGCCCCAAATCTGTCATGTCAAAGGCTTGACACAAATCCTGTTTGATTGCTACAATCAAATGTGTTCAACTACCAATAATGATCAAGTCATCAACATAGACAACAAGAAAGAGAATACCATCACCAGAGTGTTTGCCATACAGATTACTGTCAGAATTTTTGCGCTGAAAACCATGATCAACCAAGTACTGATCAATCTTGATGTACCATGCACGGGGATCCTGTTCAGTCCATAGAGTGCTTTCATGAGCCTATATACTTTATTTTCTTTGTTGACAACCTTGAAACTAGGAGGTTGTGTCATGTAGACTTCTTCTTGCAACTCGCCATTGAGAAAGGCACTCTTGACATCCATTTGATGAACTGTCCATCCAATCTAGGCTACAATAGTGAGAAGAAGACGAATTTTGCTCATCTTGGCAGTAGGAGAAAAAGTATCCTCGTAGTCAATGCCCTCCCGCTGTGTGAATCCCTGAACAACTAATCTAGCCTTGTATTTATCCAAAGTACCATCTACATGATACTTGACCTTATAAACCCATTTGCAAATGATAGGTTTCTTCGCAAGAGGAAGATCAGAAAGAACCCAAGTGTGATTCTTCAGAAGACTATAGTATTATGTTTCCATAGCCTTTTCCCACTTTGGAATTCCTTTAGCCTCTGAATATGTCTGAGGCTCGTAAATTTTGTGGATGTTGGCCATAAGAGAAAAATTGATTGTGTTTTGTTGCTTGCTCTTTTTGTGAGTTGATCTACCCTCAATGAGTTCATCATCATTGAAGGTCTCTGATAGTCTTGATCCACCACTTCAGACGATGAGTAGAAGTACCAACATCTAGAATAGGAGAAAGATCTCCTGGGATTTCTGGAACAAAGTCATCTGGATGTGAGACCTGAGGAATATCAAGTGGTGCTATATCATGATTGGTAGACTCCTCATCTTCAAAGTTAGAATGCTCGAAAGCCCTCCCATCAAGGGAACCAAGAGGATGACAAACACCCTCATCAGAATCCTTCATAGGTTGATCCTCAAGACTGGTAGTAGGAAGAAATGGACCAGTAGTCTCATCATCATAACATCATGACTGAATATGAGATGATCTGTCTCCACATCAATCAACCTATATGCCTTGTGATTGTTGTTGTATCCAGTAAACATAAGTTTATGGCTCTTGGAATCCAACTTGGCACGCTTGGCTTCTCGAATCCATAGATGAGCTGTAGAACCAAATACTTTTAGATGGCCCACCTTAGGCTTACGTCTTGACCAGGCTTCTTCAGGAGTCATCTTCTTAACAACCTGTGTAGGTGATCGATTCAGGAGGTAGACTATAGTATAAATTGCTTCAGCCCAATATTTCTTAGGGACATTTCTATACTTCATCATAGAACGAGCTATTTCAGTAATGGTGTGATTCCTATGTTCAACAACACCATTCTACTGAGAGGTGTATGGTGTGGTGAGTTGGCACTTAATGCCATGTGTAGCACAAAAGGTAAATAAGTCAACTGAACAAAACTCCCCCTCATTATGTGACCTTAGAGTGACAATCTGAGAACTTGATTCTTTCTCACATTTTTCTACTGAAATCATCAACAAATAATAAAAAGTACCTGGACCCAATAACAGATGGAGTGTTCATTTGTCCAAATACATCAATGTGAACCAATCGAAGTACCTTGGAGGCTCTCCAAGAATCACCATCAAAGAATGTTGTCCGATGTTGCTTCCCAGCTTGACAGGCTCCATAAACTCCATGATTTTGAGTTTGGATCTCAGGAAGACTAGCAACCAAACCCTCCCAAGATAGTTGAGAGAGATAGTGCACATTCAAGTTCCCATAATGCTGATGCCAAATTTTGTTGATGGAAGTACTCTTGGTTGCCAGAGTGTGCTCTTGAGAATCACTAGAATCAACAAGTTTATACAGACCATGATCCTGAAGTCCCATAGTGATTGTAGTACGAGTCTCCCTATCAACTATGTTACAAGTGGACAAACTGAAAACAACATCTAATTGGGGAGAATGTCATATGATCTGACTGACTGAGAGAAGTTGTAAACAACGAGGGCACAATTTATTTCCTTCTACTGCTGTAACTCAAAAAGACTCATAATTCAATTCACTAATCAATCAGAATAGAAAATTCTAAGGTTTATCTCCTAGATTAATGAATCAGATTCAGATAAGTAACTATGCATTTTCAGACAATTTTGCAGCTCAAATCACACATTTCAAATTGGTATAAATATCATCGGCTAGATACATAAGTGCTAATTCCACAAATTGGAATATGTGTATACTGACTGTCTCAAAGCAATATATGGTACTCCACAAGGGTGCGCCAACAACAATAGACGATAGCAGATTACAACAAAGAGATATCCCTCAAAGAGACTTACAACACGATATAGATGTAACACCAGAAACTTACGCATGCAGGATGCTAGCCACAAAGCCGTGAATATAGATTGTGGTTTTTTCACAAATGAAGTGGAGTGATGCGCTAAAGTTCTAGTATATGTTGAATTCGCCTCTTGGAGATAGTCACGGTGGTCTGGAAATCTCGTGTAGAGCTAAACAACCTATGAGATTGCTCAGCTAGAGCCACTAGGCTCGGCCAAAGCGATGATCTGGCAATCGTCTCCTCAGCTCGTGTCGAAGTATTCACGACAACTATATGGGTGCCCTGAGACAATGGTTAGCTTGTGTGTGGTACTCTTGTGTTGTCCGCTAGAAACTCTGCATGACATGATGAATGAGAGGATTGAACAAGAAGCAAAATATAATCATGAATCTTCCAAGTCGAACTACGTCCTACATGAGTTCTTGAGATTGAGTAACTATGTCCTCAATGCTCACAACAGGAAAACTTCCAAACTCATGATACTCCAATGAGAAGATTCAAGCCAAATAAATAATAATTCAATCATGTTGATAAGGAATGTCGGCCAGACGATTGAGTCAAAAGAAAAATATAAATTATAATCTAATAATGGCATGACTCAAGTGAGTCAGCCCAACACAAATCTAATTTATTTCTTGTAGTATTGAGAAACATTATTTTAAATATTTCCCCCTAGATTAAGCCAATTTTTCGGGAACATTACAATCCCCACCCTGAGATGGTTTCTCATCCTTGAGCAACCTCCGATTGGGATGCTGGAAAATCTCCACCCATTGCCAAGTAGCATCTTTAGTTGGTAGGTTCCTCCACTTAACTAGATACTCTGAAATAACCTTGTTTCTCAATCGTTTCTCCCTTACGTCCAACATCATCTCAGGCTCAAGAATCAACTTTCCCTCATCATCTAGTAGGGGCAGCTCCTATGATGGTGTAATTTTTTGTCCTAATGCCTTCTTCAAACATGAGACATGGAAAACATTATGAATTCTTCTCCCTAGAGGAAGCTCAAGCTCACAGGCAACCTCCCAAATTCTCCTTGTGATTCTGAATGGATCATATAACCTTGGTCTCAACTTTTTTTCCATGTTTCCCTTAAGGGATGATTAATGATATGGTTGCAACCTCAAGTACACCATGTCATTGACTTCAAAAACTCTTTCAATCCTTTGTTGATTGGCATACAGTTTCTACTAGTTTTGAGCCTGCTCAAGATTTTCCTTCAAAGATTTCATGATGTCTATGTTTTGTTGAATCATATCCTTGGCACTTGGGACTCTACTATCTGTAAGTATCAAATCCATGAAGGAAGTGGCCTCATACCCATAAAGTGCCTTGAATGGTGATATCCTAATGGACATGTGGTATGTCGTGTTGTAGCATAATTCCCCAAGATGTAGCCACTTCACCCAAGCTGTTTGTTGCCTTGTCATGTAGTTCCTTAAATATCCTTCAATCCACTTGTTCACTATGTCTATTTTCCCGCCTGTTTGAGGGTGGTAGCTCATGCTAGGGGTCAACTTGGTGTATGCCAATTGAAAGATTTCTCACCAAAAAAGGTTGATGAACCTATTATCCCTGTCACTCACAATATTTCTTGGCAACTCATGAAGTTTGAATACTTCTTTGAAAAATAGACCTACAACTTGAGGTGCCTTAAATTCTGAACTAATGGAAAAAAAATGGGTGTATTTAGTGAGTCTATCTACCACGACATAAATGCAATCTTTACCTTGCACTCTTGGCAGTCCTGTGATGAAATCCATCAAAATGCTTTCCCATTTTTGATTCGGAATAGGAAAAGGCTGCAACAAACCAGTTGGTAATACATGTTCTGTTTTATTTTGTTGACACATTGAGCATTCCCTAACATGTTGCAATATATTGTTCTTCAATCCTTTCCATGCAAAATGCTCCCTTACTTGTTTGTATGTCTTGTTGAATCCAAGATGGCCAACAAGAGGGGTTTCATGGCAAGCTTTGATGATTTTTCTCTTGACTCTAGAATAAGGTACAAGGTAGATTTGTCATGTGTAAAGAATGAGCTCCTCAATCACCTTATATCTATTGTTAGTTACTTTTCCTTCCAAAACATCGTTAGCAAATGAATCCTTAGCATATTCAGCTGTAACGTGAATTCTCCAATCATCTGATATATCAGTCATAGCATGCAGATAAGGTTTTCTAGAAAGAGCATCAACTACCACATTGTTCTTGCCCTTCACATATTCAATATCAAAATCATAAGCTTGGAGCTTGCTTACCCATTTTTGTTTCCTATCGTTCAATTCTCCCTGGCTCAGGAAGTACTTCAAGTTATTATGATTCGTTTTCACCACAAACTTTCCACAAATGAAATACTGTATGAATTTAGCAAGTGCATGCATGATAGCTAACATCTCCTCGTCATAGATTGAGAAATCCATTTTTGATTTGGTGAGCTTCCTACTCTTGAGAGCAATAGGATGTTTGTTTTGCATTAATACTACCCCAATACCTTTTCCTGAAGCATCGCACTCAAGCACAAAAGGAGATAAAAAATATGGAATAGCCAAAACAAGGCATGAACTCATTACCTCCTTGAGTTTGTCAAATGCCTGTTGGGCTATGGAACTCCACGAGAAGGCTCCTTTCTTTGTAAGATTGGTTAATGGTGTTGTGAGCTGAGAGAAACCCTTAACAAATCCCCTATAGTAATAAGCCCACAAATCCCCTAAGTTAAGTCAAATTCTTGGGAGTAGCCCATTCTTGTATTGCTTTGATTTTCTCTTCATCCACACTAACCCCTTGGGCACTAATTCTATTCCCCAAATATAGAATCTTTGTCATACCAAATTCACATTTTGTTATCTTGGCATAGAATGAATTATTCTCAAGAATTTCAAGTACTTCCTCTACATGCTTTAAATGTTCTTCCCATGTCTTACTGCAAATCAAGATATCATCAAAGAAAACCAATACAAATTTCCTTAACTAGAGAAGGAATACCTAATTCATGCAAGATTGGAACATAGCGGGGGCATTGGTTAATCCAAACGACATCACTAAGAACTCGTAATGCCCGTAGTGACACCTAGAAGCTGTCTTGTGAACATCCTCATCTCTGACTCTAATCTGATGGTCTCCCGAATGCAAATCAATCTTGGAAAAATACACGGCTCCATGAAGTTCATCTATTAATTCATCGATCTTGGGAATGGGATAGCGGTTCTTGATTGTCTTCTAGTTGAGGGCTCTATAATCGATGCACATCATGAGTGTCCCATGCTTCTTCTTGACTAGCACCACTGACGAAGCGAAAGGGCTTGAGCTTGGCCATATAGACCCCATATCCAATAACTCCTTGATGGCCTTCTCAATCTCTTCTTTATATATTTGAGGGTGACGATAGGGAATAGTGATTACTGGTTTGGCTCCCTCTTCTAGTTCTATCACATGTTGGAATCCTCTATCAAGTGGTAATCCCATAGGAATATCTCGAAAGACCTTGAACTTCTTTTACAAGATAGCCTGAATATCACTGGGGAATGCTCTTTGCTCTTTGGGTTGACTGGTGTCTATAATCAAACATTCAATTTTCCATGCCACTTGATCTCTACGGAAAGATTGCTCCATTCTCTTTGTTGAGACCATCATTGGCCCATTCTTGGAAAGGCCCTTGAGCACTACCTCCTTGCCCTCATGTTTGAATTTCAGCTCCATAGTCTGGTAGTTAGTGGTGTATTCTCCTAGGGAATGTAGCCATTGCACTCCTAGGACAATATCTATGTCTCCTACATCGACGACATATAAATCCTCCTTCATTTTGTGGCCACTTAGCATTAGCTCCATTTGTTGAATCCACTTTGTACAAGGGAGGATGTTGCCTCTGGTTGCCAGAACATCAAACCCTTCAAAATCCTTTGTGGCCAAACATAGCTTAGCTATTGTCCTTCTATCGATGAAATTGTGTGTAGCCCCACTATCGATCAGCACAGTCACTTTCTGCCCTCGCAGGACTCCCCTCACATGTAACGAATGGTATTGGGGTGTTCCTGAGAGTGTTGCCAAAGTGCTTCTTGTTGGTTTATCTTCTATTAAAAGCTCTAGTTGCTCCTTAGGTGTCTCTTCAATGCTCAACAAGAACTCCTAGACTCAAACCACTCAAATGATGAACTCCCACAATATGATATGACATAAATATGACTGAAAATGCACAAACTAGCAACCTATATGACTCACTAAATGCTCCTAAAATGCTTGAAACACACCCAAATGACATGTAATTGAATGTAGAAGACTCTAGTAATAATGGCGCCCAAATCCCAATGATGTAAACCCCACATGTAACTCTTATTTTTTTAACATGAAAATCAATGCAGCCCAAGATGGTACAACCCTCAAGCAAGGGAAAATCTCTAGGAAAAAATCATTTCTCAACATAAAAATCTGTAACTTGGTGAGAAGGGTCGCCCCTAGCAAGGAAACACAACAGTTGAATACACAAAACAAAAATCCTACAATGAGATATGAATGAAAATCCATTTCAACAAAACCTTAACCAACAAATGTAAAACTGACAAATCTCTGAAATCTTCAACCTTGATACTCTGTCTACAAATTTGGATGAGAAGCAATCTATGGAAACTTAGCTAGGTGCTATCTTTCAAGCACAAAACTAAGAGAAAGGGCTAGGAGGTATGCATTCCTCGAACCAAACTTTGAAAGCATTTCAGCAGCATAACAATAAGATAAGCAACAATAGATGCCAAATGAAGAATAGAAGCCTCCTTATATAGACACTGAGAAGAGCCTCTAGAATCTTCTAGAAGATGCACCCACTCCAAGAGAATCTAGGTTTTGACTTGACTTTCCATACAACCTTCAATATGGTGTCCATCTTCAAGAGATATAAAATTTGATAATAAAATGAACTCTCTTCCCAAAGTTGGCGTCCCCTTCATAAAATGCATTTTCAACTTTTGAAATATTTAAAATAGCCTCCTGATGAGACATCCAACCTTCAAGACCCCCCTTTTAAAAACAAATTTAAAGTCACACTACTAGGCCAAGGGGTTAATGTGAAAATATAACATTATTTTAATTAAAATAACTTATCTCTCCAAAAATCAACAATACCAATTGAATTGCCTGAAGAGGAAAGTCAGCTAAATTGATACCAACTGGACTGCTACCAAAAATAGAATTTACTAAAAATAGTAAATTTAGAAAGTTGCTCAGATCAAAGTGCATGCGATACCATTGTGAAGCTTTCTGAAATCCCAGAAAGAATCTGCAATCCAAAATCCCAAACTCCAAGATGTAGCTGTCATAACTTACTAAAAATAGTAAGTTCGGAAAGGTTGCCCGACGCAATTGCATGTCATACCACTGCAAAGCTCTCTGAAAACCCAGAAGGAATCCAAAATCCAAACAACAAAACTCCAACATGCAAACCCTTGAATCTTCAAAAGAGACCATCAAGCAACCAAAAATCCTAATTCTGCCTTTGACTAGCCAACAACACACTGGGGATAGGCTATCAATCACTAGAAAGTGTAGGGCTAAAAATGGGGACATTACAGTCTACCCTTCCCAAAATTGCTTGTCCTCAAGCAATGCCACCACAACTCCAGAGAATATAGAATTGATCAATACCCCAACAAGTATGATCCCATGGTCCCAAATCTGTCTCAAGAAGGACCCACCATGTCGATGCTACACCACTCTAATCTCATTAGTGAAAGAATCATGCCAATGCTACACTAACCTCCCTTGTATCTCCAAAATGTTACCATCCATGATACTCAAACTGAAAAATCTTAAAGGGTTGAGATCAATATCATGCAACGTTTCATGTCCAAGATGTTCAAAGTCAACAATATAAACCATACCACTATCTATCACAACCCTAGGAAAGAAGAAAGATAGGCTAGTCAACTCAAAAACAAACTCCTCGGCATACCTCCATGTGGTTTCAAACATATCCCTGACTACAAATGTGACATCTTCAAACCTTCTTGCAAAGAGGAGGGCAATCCTTTACAAGAGCTTAACAAACTTATAGTCATATCTCCTCATGGAGCTACTATGCCTCATTTGAATTATATTGATACGACCATGAGGACTACATAAAACTGTCATAATTCCAACCCTATGAGTCTCATAATGATGAATCAAAACATGGGGTAGCTTGTTGTCCTGAACCAACAATGAAAGTAAACTATCAGAGTTCACATCACAAACCTCCAAAGTGGATGGAAAACACACTAGAGCCATCTCCATCTGAAAACTACCACTTCTTTGACCTGTAGTGATGAACCGACTCTCCTGAATGAGAGAAACTCTCCATGTAAGGTGGTTGGCCTACCTCCAATTAGCAAGCTTGAGTCTCCAAATCTGCTTTTTCCTTAGCCAAGGGTCACTCTCAAGAGCCACCAACCATTCATCTCTCCAATCTAAACTCAAAATTTCTCTCCAATCCATTTGTTGATGAAAAAATGGGACCATCAAAAGGCTAGTAAAGAAGAGGACAACACCCAAAGGTCTAAAAATTTGATCACTATCTCGCCAAAATTTATTCTTTCCACAAGCCATAAAATCCATCAACCCATGTTGAGAATCCCAAGCATGGATACTCAACTGAAAATGATTTTCAACATAATGCAAATAAATCTCAATTAATCCCCAAGTGCTAGTGAGAACCAAGTGCATTCTCATGAAACTGGTGTCCCCTCTAGTGAATCCTTGAAACTTAACTATGAAATCTTTAACATTGGAGTATGAAACATAGAATGACTTCAAATTCAACTCCCAAAACTAACTAGTATGAGCCCAAACATCATTCCACCCAAGGGATGGATTGTCAATAATGCAAACAACAAGTTTGGGTCCACCTTTCTCCCATTCCTCATGAGTAGTAGGTTTGAAAACTTCACTCTTTGCTGCTGTAATGAAGTTACCGGCAGCTATCAAGACTTGTTTCATCAACACCTTGATGTCATTGATGTTAAAATTACCTTGCTTTGACACATCCCATGTGGAATCTTAATTCGCAAACCCACTTATGCCTTCATTACTAATCAACCAACGTGGCATATCCTCATGGAGTGATAACAAAACATCATTAGACAAAATTTTATACTCGACCTCTTGCTTGGTTTCTTCCCTACATGACTCTTTTTGAAAATCAAGGAGAGGATTGCCATAAACTTGGAAGCCCTCTTTTTCATCTTGCTAATCCAAATCTGCACTTGCAACTTCAGTCTTTCTTGCAAAATCTTCAAGGTGAAACTCCTCTCAAAGACTATCAAGCTCACCAATTACATGCTTAATTTCTTTGACTCTATGTGTATTTTCTTGCTCCTTGGAAAGTTTGAAATTAGCAAACTGATCTTCTACCTCCATCAATGCCACTTGAGGTCCTTCTAACATATCCTTTGTTGATTCAAGCTCATGAGAAAGCTCAACAACCTTCCTCTCCTTATCTTGGAAAGCACAACTGGTCTTCTCTGCAACTTCAATGGCATGATCTCGATCCTCAATCAAGTGCATGTAATCAAAATTCAGGGTCTCCAAAGAATCTATGATGAGTTTCAAATTGGGAAGAGCAACTTCATCCTTTACTCCTCTTCGTCTCTCTTCTAACTGAGTCTCCCAAAATAAATCCTTCAAGCAAACTATGTGTGCAATCAAATCTTGGTAGAGTTTGCACTTCATCTTCAAAGGACACATTGAATTGACTTTTCCCTTCATGAAAATGTGAAAATGGTGAATTACTGAAAGGTTGTAACTAAAAATCAGAACTTTATTTCTTGTCTTTTCTTCCCTCATTGCTGCTCCAACATTCTTGTTCTTCACCACCAACTAGCAGAGAATGCTCAATGTCTTGGAAAGCATTATACTCCACTAAGTCTTCAACCCATTGCTTGCAATCAGCTTCATGCCTTGATAAATCAGATTTGTGTTTGGTAGCCTCTTTAACCTTTTCATCGTCAAGAGCCATAAGGACTTCTAGCTCTTCAACCTCCCTAGTTGCTGCTACCAACTCAAAGAAATCATCATGGAGCCTTTCCAAGAAATCTTCTTCATCAAAGACACCTCCTCCAAAAGCCACCTCACAACTTCCAATGCAATCTAATTTTTGATCTTCATCTAGATCAAAGGGAGATTCATCCCACAAAGGTTCTTTATCATACCCTGGTGCCAACACACCTGGATCGCAAATGATAAGAGGTTGATTGTGTTGATGAAAAGAAAAGTGCTCTTCATGCTTCTCTTGGAGTGTCAAGTCTTTGAATAGGTCACCATGCAACCAACTTGAACTAATTTCTTCATAAGTACCTCTCTCCAAGGGCTTAGTTTGATGATCCAACCCAAGTTCACCCATTTCACCAACATAATAATGAAGCAAAGAATCTTCAATGTTGTTTGTTCTGAAAACTTCATCCCTTTTGCCTTCAATGTGACCACCATCTTTAGGTATATTTATGATCTCGTCTTTAGTAATCATATGCATACCAAAAAGGTTTCCTTGATCACTTGTCATAACTTCATCTTGTGAAAACTCTTGAGGAGTTTGGAAAACAACAAGAGGGAAACTATCCATCACCAAATCTTCAACAAGAGGTGGTACAAACTTGTTGGAATCATTACCAACATTATCACTTTGGTAATGGTCATAGGCTGATTCAAAGGCACCATTAGTATTTCCCTCTACTTGCTCTTCTTTAGCAAACTCATCCCACACAACAGTACTACTGACATCTTCTGTGAAGTCATTTCTTTCAAGACCTTCATTGGGTGAATCCCTATTGGGACTCAAGACTGTTGTTATGTTCTTTTCTTCCAACCAATCTTCATTATCTTCAGCCACATGCATATCTAGGGGAGTATTGTGGGGTTCTTCCACACACTCTTCAACTTGCTTATTTGTGGGCTGCAAACCAAAAATAGGCACTTTTGCTTCTTCCTTCCTTTATCCTTCAATCAAGGCTTATTCTGCTTCTCTTTTAATCATTTTCTTGATGTGGTTGACCATATCCAACTTTCCAGGCTTCAGTAACACCACACAATTCAAATAAGAATAAAATGAAACATTGTTCTTAAACTCATCTGGCATGTTCATATATTCTTCATAGAGTATGGTAGCCTCCTATTCACATTGTCTTTTGTACTATTCAGCATACCCAATGAAATCAATTGCAGCAACACTAACCTTTCCTTCCTCAAATGCCATAGTCAAATTTGGCTTCTCCCGATTCCTGGACCTCAAAAAACACAACATCTTTAGAACTTCTGAAAGCTAAACTAAACTCAGGTGAAGAATCTGATTTCTCTATCACTCATCTATCAACTGAACTTTGTTGGGCACAGGATCACAAGATGCATGGCTCTGATACCACTTTAAAGAACCATACCAATTTTTTCCAATTTTTCAATGAACAATTCAGCGCAAGCACAACAGTCACTCGTTAAGGTTAGCTCCAAACCAAAATGATGTTGAAAGTAACTCTAACCAAGAATGCACTGAGAAGAGACGAGCATATGGTTAGAGGATCTTATTGCATGCACCAAACCCAGCACCAAGCATGTGCACTGCAAACCCAAGGTGGGTAAGGCACTACCATTTGGTGGAGATTCTATTTAAATGATGCAATGCTGAAAGTAACTCAAACACCGAGAATGTGTACTCAAACCTGGAATGGATGAGGTGCTAACATATGGTGCTGAGGATCTAATGCAATACAATGAAGACTGAACAGTGGCCAGTCTCTTCCACCAAGAGTGGGAAATTACAAAAAGCTTAGCAAGTAAATAAGATACCTGACAGTACTATTGTTCAACTTTACAATGATATAGAAATGCCTGCCAAGATCACTGAGTTAGAAGTATGTCAATGCTACAACAATGTATATTGTCTCTTCAATGCTTAACAAGAACTCCTAGACTCAAACCCCACTCAAATGATGAACTCCCACAATTTGATATGACAAAAATATGACTAAAAATGCACAAACCAGCAACCTATATGACTCACTAAATGCTCGTAAAATGCTCGAAACACACCCAAATGACATGTGATTGAATGCAAAAGACTAGTAATAATGGCACCCAAATCCCAATGATGTAAACGCCACATGCAACTCTTAATTTTTTTTGACACGAAAACCAATGCATCAAAAGATGGTACGACCCTCAAGGAAGGGAAAATCTCTAGGAAAAATCCATTTCTCAACATAAAAATCTACAACTTGGTGAGAAGGGTCGGCCCTAGCAAGGAAACACAACAGTCCAATACCTAGAACAAAACAAAAATCCTACAATGAGATATGAATGAAAATCTATTTCAGCAAAACCTTAACCAGCAAATGTAAAATTGACAAATCTCTGAAATCTTCAACCTTGATGCTTTGTCTGCAAATTAGAATGAGAAGCAGTCTCTGAAAACTTAGCTAGGTGCTATCTTTCAAGCACGAAACCAAGAGAAAGGGCTAGGAGGTATGCATTCCTTGAAGCAAACTTTGAAAGCATTTCAACAACATAACAATAAGATAAGCAACAATAGATGCCAAATGAAGAATAAAAGCCTCCTTATATAGACATTGAGAAGATCCTCTAGAATCTTCTAGAAGATGCACCCACTCCAAGAGAATCTAGGTTTTGACTTGACTTTCCATACAACCTTCAATATGGCATCCATCTTCAAGAGATATAAAATTTGATAATAAAATAAACTCTCTTCCCAAAGTTGGTGTCCCCTTCATAAAATGCATTTTCAATTTTTGAAATAATTAAAAAAGCCTCCTAATGAGACGTCCACCCTTCAAGACCCCCCTTTTTAAAACAACTTAAAGTCACACTACTAGGCCAAGGGGTTAATGTGAAAAATAAACATTATTTTAATTAAAATAACTTATCTCTCCAAAAATGCACCAAAAGTTGAAAAATCAACAATACCAACTGAACTGCCTAAAGAAGAAGGTCAGCTGAACTGATGCCAACTGGATTGCTGACAAAAATAGAATTTACTAAAAATAGTAAATTCAGAAAGTTGCTCGGATCAAAATGCATGCGATACCATTTTGAAGCTTTTTGAAAACCCATAAAGAATCCATAATCCAAAATCCAAAACTCCAAGATGTAGTCAGAAACCCTAATTTTACCTTTTACTAGCCAACAACACACCAGGGATAGGTTATCAGTCACTGGAAAGTGTAGGGCTAAAAATGGGGACATTACAAATTCATTCCTCTACATGCCTTTTGGATTTGTAGGAGGAATCTTTATGGTGGATCCGCCTTAATGAAAGGATTCTTTGGCTGTGTTGTACAATCTTGGCCATAGCCTTCCCTTTCTTGGTGGAGTCCTACAGACTTAAGGCCTTCTGAATAGCATCTTCTAAAGTTGTTGGCTCTAGAGCCCTCACCAAACCACGAAAATAGTCGGATAAGCCTTGAATGAAAAAGAAAGTGGGCCACCTATTTGACACATCGGACACCATTATTGCAAGTCTTTGAAACTCTGAAACATAATCTTCCATAGTGCTTGTTTGCTTTAATCTGATCAACTCCTAGAAGTATGCTTTTGAGTCCTTCTTGTCAAATCTCTTCACCAGTTTTTGTGTGAAATCTGTATATGTGTTTACTCGTCCAAACCCCTGGGTCACAATACCATGGTTCCACCATTCATGTGCCAAATCCTCTAAGTGTAAGATGGAAAATTTGATCGCTTCTTCTTCAGTCATGGGGCTAAGAGAAAAGTATGTATCCAACTTTTGTATCCATGATTGTGTAGTCATTTTTCCTGAACCATCAAAAGTCAAAAGTGAGAGCTTGTTGACCTTATGCTGGAGGTCCCTATTCCCTCGATGTTTCCTCTCATCACTCCACCTAGCACAGTAAAATTGATCGAAAGAGATTGCAGCTTGAGCGTTCTCATCCAAATCCAGGTATTCGCGCACAATACTTGCATAGTTTTGTTGTTCTTCTCCTTCTTGTTGGCCCTTCGCTTGAGGCAAAAATCTTGGCTGAGAGTGCTTGTGGGTGTGTCCATTTGACGCTTTACTTTGTTCTCCCCCTGTACATTTTGAACTACCTCCTTTGTCACTGTTGGATCTAGATTTGATGTTATTGATTGCAATAGTGAGGGATTGTATTGCTTGCAGCAATGCCTCATTGGTCTGATCCTATTGCTTCATGAAGTTGTCTAGCTTACTATTTTGATCTTGATCACCCTTTGTCTCCTTACCTCTACCTCCTATTCCTTGAGCAGCTTCAGACTTCTTCCTTTCTCTCTCCTAGGCCCGAATATCTCTTTGGCTCATAAGCTCACAACCACAGGTTGGCAGGCCTTATGGCTCTGATACCACCGTAAGCAACTAGGGCACATTTTATTTCCTTCTACTGTTGTAACTCAAAAAGACTTAGAATTGAATTCACTAATCAATCAGAACAAAAAATTCTCAGGTTTATCTCCCAGATTAATGAATCAGACTCAGATTAGTAACTATGCATTTTTAGACAATTTTCCAACTCAAACCACACATTTCAAATTGGTATAAATATCATGTAAGGTTATGATGCCCAAATTTTTAGGAAATATGTGAAAAGTGTGTTGTTGGGAGTATTTAGAGAAAAAAAAAGTATCTTTAAATTTTTGAATTTGAAAAATAAAATAGTATCTTCATGGGGTTTTGGGAAAATTTCTTAGTTTTAGGTATTGGAAAAATGAGAAAATTTGAATGTTCTAAATGAAATATGATGAAATTTAATGTTTTGATGAAAGTTTCCTTTGTGAATTATTGTAATAATGTTTGTTGGAAATTGTTAGAAAATTTTGATGAAGTTGAATTTTGTGCCACACTCATTGGCGAATGTGAAGAGCCTAGGAATAAGACTAGAGAGGGTTATGGGAGTGGCTCCCAACACGTCCTTGACCCGAAGTGGCATTTAGACTGACCATAGGTGGGGAGTCATCTAATCAAGTGATAATTAATGAAACATGGGTA
The DNA here is from genome assembly GCA_007258455.2 of Sequoia sempervirens. NCBI lineage: Eukaryota > Viridiplantae > Streptophyta > Pinopsida > Cupressales > Cupressaceae > Sequoia > Sequoia sempervirens. Next base: position 154,393,020 of record VDFB02271358.1, read on the forward strand.
ATAATTAACTAAGGTAATGGATGCCCCTCTCATGCCTTGAATGCTAGTATAGACTAAGGATGTTTGGGAAGACATGCCAACTCAAGGAGCTTGTGTATTATAAGATCAAGTATCCTCATATGTATAAGAGGAGTACTCATTTTTCGTGGGTGCCATACCTTCAAGCACTGTGATGACACTCCCTAACTAGCTCTCTGGCACCTTACCCTAGTGTTTTGTGTGTGTGATCTATCATTGGCGAGTTGGCCCAATGATGATCCTTATTGTATCCTAGTAGTGAGTTATCCCATGTGTTATTCCCTTGGCAAGTTTTCCCAAGGATTATTTTTTATATGGCATTGGTGAGTTGGCCCAATGCAGATTGTGATGTGATATTGGTGAGTTTCCCAATGAGATCTTTTATTTGATCCTATTTGTATTTGATCCATCTTGTATTTGGATAAGTATTTTATATGATGTGTATGTGGAGTGTTTTCATCATGTATTGCATGTGTGTAAGCCCTCTCTCCATGTATTTGGCATGAGTATTATGATTGCGACATATGTGACTATCTCCTAACATGTTGGGAGTAGATCTTTTGATTCTATGAGGTTGGGTGGCATGGTAACCATCATTGGGATTGAATATTTTTATCTTGAGGTACATCATTATACAATGTTCTACCAAGTTTATTTCAATTATTTAAATGTTTTCCTTTCATACAAATTTTAATATTGATGACAAAGGACCTCTCCTTGAGATGGATGTAAAATTGATAAAATGGAATATTATTGGCTCATTTGTGTGTCTTGATGTTGGTATTGAGCATGATTTCTTTATGCTTTTAAATATCATGATGTGAAAGTTATAAAACAAACTTAGGAACATCTCCTTTTGTTCTTAAAATGAATTTAGTGGTCATGTTTTATAGTTGGGAAGCTTAGTACTATATCTAGGAAGCCCTATCTTTACTATATTAACTCAAACTGTTCAAAAAATTGGCTAAGTCTAGTTGGGTGGCTTGGTAAGTTTGGGAAACCCTTTGGTATGTTTGTGTGGCCTGGTCATTAGTGGGGTAGCCTAGTTTGTCAAGGTTAAAACTCAAGTTTTTATCTATTTGTGCTTGGGTGGCCTCGTTCCTATACAAGAAAAAATAATTCATTTTAACCATGGTTATCTAGTGGTTTTATTAAACCTAATGCCTCTGATGAATAATTTTTATGCGTACATTTCTCATTCATGTCATTTTAGATGTCGAAACCCTCAAAAACCTAGTCAAGTATCCATGTTTTAGGACTTGATCTTTCTTCTTTATTTTGAATCCTCTTATGGGAAACCCATATAAGAAAAAGTTGTTCCTCATGGTCCTAGGGGTTTAGTGGTGTTGTGTGCATGATCTTATGTGTTTTTTTTTAGAACTTATGGCTTCTCTTGCCCAATTTTTCATGCCTTCTTCTAAAGTTGTCTGATTGTCAAACCTAGGGTTAGGGAGATTGTGCACCTAGTCTTGAGAAGTTTTGGGAAGGTTGTAATCTTTCGTGGTTGGAATTTTTGGTGTCCTCCACATTCCTCATACGTCTTAGGGTGTTGGGGAGTAGTATCCATCTATTTTCTAAAATTGTGTTACGACGAGATGTCCTAGAAAGTGTGGGGTTGCTTGGAAGTGATTCATTGTCTTTCCAGTTTGTGTTGAGTTGTGTCTCTTGGTTAGGAAACCTTGTGTGAAGGTTTTCATCTATGTTTATATTTGTGAAGTGTGTTTAGATGTATATTGGAGGTTGATGTTTCCCTCATCCTATCTTGGCGTGGTGTTGAGAGAGAACATGGTCGTGGTTAGTAATTGATTATTGTGTAGGTGTTGTCCTCTCTCTTGTATATTCATTATAGTGGATTTATCCCACGAGTGGTTAGTCTTTTGTTGTTGCCTCCTTACTTATGTAATGGTTTCCTTGTAGTTCTTTTCATTGTGTCGTTGTGACACTTGTGTACACATTGTTGTGCAAGTGTGACATGTTGTTGCATTATCAGTGTGGTTGTCATTGTTCCAATTTTTGTTTCTATTAGGTTTTGTTCTAAGCGTGTTGGCTTGGGGCATTACAAACCACTCATTATGAGGAGTCATGAGGTATGAACATCAACCAACCAATATTCATTATACATAATATTAAAATAAATAAATAAGGCTTCATCAATTGATTTTGAGGAATTTTTCATGGAGGAATCCCATTATTTTTTCTTATTTTTGCATTCTTTCTTCACATGTCCCCTTTTACCATAATTCTAACACTTCACTTTATTCTTTCTAAGAGTTTTAAATTGGAATTAAGACATAGAGCTCTCTTTAGAACCCTTTTGGTATCCCTTGGATCCTCCCCTTTCTTTGGACCTTCCCCTAATATGAAGAGCATCCTTTCCATTATAAATTTCTTCTACATTTCTTTTGTCAAAAATTTCACAACAAGGCATCCAACTTGGGATTTGATAATTTAACACCAATATCAAGGATTGTGTTGTTCCATGATTCAAGAAAAGAGCATAGAAGCATAATACACTTATTTTCATCTTCTATCTTTATATCCACAAAGCCTAATTGAATCAAAATCAAACTATATGAATTTAAATGTTTGGATGCCAATTCACCTTTCTTCCATTTTAGAGAAAACAATTCCCTTTTCAAATATAATTGATTCACAAGATGTTGGATTGATAAAACTCATACAACCTTTTCAATAAGGAATAACAAGTGGGCTCGTCTACTACATTTAACAAGATAGAATCAACAAGACAAAATTGGATTGTCCCCCATATTTTGTTATCCATCTTACTTACAAGTATTGGGTGATACTTTCAAGCTTATATTCCTTTGTTATCATTGTCTATTGATCTCTCTTCTACGAAATCCTCCATCTTCAACTCCCATAACTCATACTTAGTTTCATTAAATTTATCACTATCTGACCAAGATGTACATGCAGCCATGGCTTCCACACACAAATCTACAAAAAAAAATTTACTATAAATTCCACTATAGCCCAAAAAGCCTTCCATCCCATGGAACAAAGGCGGCTAATTTCTTATACTAGATGTTGAGAATAAAAGGTAAACAACTTCTAGATAGAAATCTGAAAATCAATTTTACAAATCTAAAATTAAGTCCTTTTCATTGTGAAAATCTATTCAACCTTAATTTTGATAATACTATATGGATTTTAATCAAATAAATTGACAACATAAGAAATCAACATACACATGAGAATATCGCAACACAAATTCAACATAGAGAAACCTTTGCAAGGAAAAAATCAACCAAGGAAAGAGGCCAAGTGTGTATTATCTTCAAAAGAAAGATAATACAACACACTTCCTTTCTCCTTCCTTTGTCTTCAACTTGATAGCGCTTGTGAACCTACAAGAATTCAATATAAATGTTCATCCCCAAGGCTTTATAGAGTTATTGGAGGAGGGAAACTAATAGATAGTTTCCCATAATAAGAGGAGCACTAAAACCCTCTTACAAAAACTAAATGCCCTATCCTTTGGATTCTCCCTTGAAAATAAGAGAGTCATCAAATTTGGCACCCAAAATTACTTTCCCTTCAAAACTAACACTCACCATCATGAACACCAATAGGGACTCCTTTCTATGCACCCCCACTTGAGTAGTTACTTAATATTAGTTATAAATAAATATTTTTTGTTAGTGAATCCCTCCATTGCTTATGAATATATTTATAAATTATAAGTAGAAAATTATTACACCAATAACACCTTAGACACTTAGAGACACCTTGACAAGGATGTTCAAACAATAAATGACATATAGGATTTATAGGATTGATGGCACCTTAATCCTAACAATTGTAATTATAAGAATATATTAAATGGTAAATTGTATCAACTCTATTCTACACAAAATAGAAAAATCTATTAATATTCACTATGTATAAATATATTGACAACAATTTATATCTATAAAAAAAATGAATCTTTCAAAATGAGCTTATCTTTCCATCAAAATCATTAACTTATTAAAAAAAATTAGTTTTTTTTGCAACCTCTTTAAATGTGATTTTGTTGAGCGTTAAATTTTTCCAACTACCTTTTGATAGTTTCATTCTTATAATACATTAATTCAATTAAAAAAAATCATGACAATTATACTTCTATAATTATTATTTTAATTATTAATTCAAATGATTTTTATTTGTCACTCATTCTACCTACAAATACACTCAAAACACACAACAAATACTAACCATTAAAGATATGAAATTTCCACAATCCATATTAAATGTATTAATTCTACTTTTGGCTTCGATTGTGTGCAAGATTTTTCATCAACGTTTTGGATCGCATTCCGTGATCCATCATCAGGATAGAGAGCTGAAGAATTACAGAGTGTGATCCGAAACATTGATGAAAAAACTTACACACAATCCAATCCAGTAGCAAAATTAATACAAGTACTAAGGGAGAGGGGTCTATAGTGGGCCACCCTAACTTTGTGCTTCTTAAACTCCTATGTGAAAATTTCTAATCACTCCCAAATTTGTACAGCAGCTTATTTGGCAAGTCCCCTCATAAAAATTGGTTTCAAGGCCACATCATCAAATATGATGCCACACCAGCATGCTTTTTGTCAAGGTATCCAAAAAAGCCTAGAAAAAAGGTGAGACCGATTTTGGGTCACTAAGTCATGTTTTATTGGTACGATGATGTGGCATCACATGATTTGTCAATTTGTGTACTATATGGATAGAAGTGTTTTAAAATTGAATATTAAGTATAAGTTTATTGGATATTAAGCCTGCCTGCTATGGAGTCCCTTTCCCTTAAACATTCTTGCAAGCCATCCAAAAATATCTACTGCTTGTTGAATAAAATATTTAAAAAACTATGTACCTACTCCTATGCCTACCGAGTGGAAAACAGCTTCCCACAAATCACTATCAAATGTGAATGGGTACTACCAAATAGAATACTAATCACCTGCTTTATCTTCTAGTCAACTTCTCGTTCCTTCCAAGAAAACCCTTGGTGAGTTCCTACCTATTACTAGGTAATCTTGGTGTGACCTTCCTATGCATACTTTTTAGGGTACATAAATGTCAAGAATCTGCCCTTAAACAAAATTGCTTACTTTTCCAACTTCCATTTCAAAGTATGTTCCTCCATATAACTCCTAGTTGACGAACTGGGAGTTGATGTGATTGATGCAACATATTTATTCATAACAAAACTCATTATTCTTTTTTTGTGATGTGTTCCCTCCTTTTTCTAGGGATAAAGACAATTGAGAATTTCCAAAGGAATTCCTCACATTTTCGTAGGAAGATGTGAATTCCAACCCCATTGAGTGCTTGTCCTTCGCTTACGATATTTATACTAAATTTTGTGTTTCTAGGAACATGGACAGAAGCTCTCTTTTCTTCTAGATGCTCTTAAAAATGTGTTACTTCAATTTGATTGCATTTGCTTTAAACTTTGATGACGATGGATTTTTTTTTTTGTCTCATCACTTTCACTGGTGGTTTCTTCGCATCATCCATGAAAGCTCGTGGTAATTTCAAATGTTGATAGATTTTATTTTAACGTTCCATGCTTTTCCATCAAGAGCTAAGATTTTAATTGATTGATGAGATGTTTTCTTAGCTGTGAAGAAGTATATTGAATTTTCTTGCAATGTTTTCTTAGTAGTATGTAACAATCCTTTTACATTAAAAAATTGTCTTTCATAATTATATTTGAACATATTTAACAATTGACACTTGATAGTGCTGATTGTGATGTCATTTTATCAATTTTTTTAATTTTATTTTCTAATGTCTTTTATATTACCTATATATGTTCTTTTTTATGCAGCTTCTTCTATAATCCTCAATGCGATTGTTTTTTCTTAAAAGGCAAAAAAAAAAACAATGGAAACACAAAAGATCACATGTGAACTAAAAATATCAATATTATATAAGCAACATTACCGCATGTTATTGATATCATTTGGAAAAGACAATTTAAATATAAATGGATTAGCTAGGTACTTGGGCCGTGGGTTTGCTCTCCATTGGTCTCAGATATGGCTCCGCTCCTGGTTTACCAGATTGGGACTAACTTGCCAGCTGTTGAGCCCCCCTTGGGAATTAACTATATATATAGATTCAAAAATATATATATATATATTAAACTTAAATCTATTATTCAATAGAAAATTGTAATGGATAAAAAATAATTTAATAAAATAAAATTTATTTATGATTTTTTCATCATTAAATCAAATAATAATCTATATTATATTATAATTATACTTTTAATTTTAAAATGATCATTTTTAGATTACCAATTTTATATATTTTTTAGTTTATCAAAAAATTTAATAGAAAAAATAGTTTACCCATTTCAAATTATTGTTTTTAAATTGTAATTATTTTTATGTTACAATTATTATTTCAATAGATAACCTATTAATATATAAACATAGAACTATCAACATTTTATAAAAATTAAAAAATAAACTTCAACATATTATGCACATTTCAACCTTTTATATATATTTAGAAATATAAAATTACTAACCTAAAAATAAATATTTGTTAAACATAATTAATAATAAACAAGATTTTTTTATTAATAATGTTAACTATTATTAAGCCATATGAATCAATAGAAGAGATAATTCTTGATATGGTTTTTAAGTGATTTTCTTTTAAATAAATTATATTAAATCTATTAAAAATTATGTAGCAATTTATTAATTTTTAATTATATAATTAGATTTTTTTAAAACTAATATAAAAAAGTGATTTCTATTAGAAATATTTTTTTAAATATCTTATATAAAATTATTGTTTCAACTTTTGGGTGGGTGTATGATCATAATGAGCCAAACAATAATAATGGTGGTGAAAAATGCATTTTTACTAAGCCGACGAAAATGGATATTTGAATTTTTGTTTGGGTTGGGTGAAAAATGAATTTTACTTTGGTAAAAACAAGAGCAAAACATATATCTCTTATGTAAGTCACAACATTTATAGAACAAATATCCATTTTGAAGAAATGAATATTTGTTTTGTAAAGTGTTTACACTTTGCCAAATGGATATCCATTCCGCAAAAGCTTAGAACCAAAAAAAATAGTCTTCTCCTCTGCTAAAGTGACGTGTGGCAAAGGAGAAGAGCACAACCAAAAAAAATCCACGGTAGGGAAACTAATACCCATTTTGGAGATTTGATTTTTTCGGTTTTAAATCGGCCATAGTATAGAGGGAAGTTAGTTTTCTTCCATTTTTACGAGTTTTTTCTTCTTTTTTTAGTTTATATTTATTCAAAAAATTTAGTATGATTTAGGTTTTCACTTTAAATTTTTTAGAATTAGGTAAAAATTGTTAAGTTTTAAGTTTTGAATTGAAAATAAGTATAGATAGTAGAGGAAGGTCAAAACCCAAACCCTCCCACACCAACCCTTCCCCACTAACCCTGCTTCAAATGAAGAACAAATTGACATAAATATTATTGAGTTGATTAAAATTATAGAAATATATCATTGGCACCCTTGATTGTCCCTAATGACATCCACGTTAGAGGGAATTGTTGGTCACGTTAGAACCCTCACAAGCCTGCACAAGTCATTCTAGGAATGGTGAGAATCGAAGAGGCAAGAACACTCTATTGGGTTGTTATACAATCAAGTGAAAGAATTAGACATAACCAAAGTCATGTTAGCAAAATATTTTGTCAATCCTAAAATTGGATAACATGTTGATGTACATAAGCTCCAATTTTCAAGCAAATGGTGCACACATGAGGGTATGGAAAGAAATCTTTGGGACCATTAGTGGATTGTTGTTGATAAACCACCTAAAAAAAATCTTCATGTTCCTTTATATGTCATCTATAAACTATATAAAGAGTTTATTTTAAGCTGTCATGTCAACTATTTTGACTTTAGAGATTTCTAAGGAGTAGGTAGAGGAATGCCTCAAGATAGGCTTAGGGGAATGCAACAAATGTAAGGTCCATTTATTTTCCCTCCTCCTATCCTTCTCTACCTCCAATAGCATACCCAATCATTGTTGTAGATGCAACAAATTAAAGCCTCCATGTCATACTCTTTGACTAGCCATTTGATTACACAAAGTTCTCAAATTGCACATTCTCATGATATTGATGCTTCTAGCGGATCGATTAATATTAATGGACCTGCCTTGTCTACACATATTTATGTGCAATCAATTGTGTTTAGGTCATGTCGAAGAGACTAGCAAGCCACCCCTAAATACATTTGAATATGATATCTCTCATATGAAACCTTCACGAGATGAGCTAGTAGGGTCTAGAACACAAGTAGATGAAGCAAAGGGAAAAAACAAGTACAACCATTAGAGGTTAACGAAGAGAAGCAAGGTCAATCTTTCTTACATGTAAAACTTAAAGTTATTTCATAGTGTATTTTATTTGAAATTAATATATAGCAAAGGTTATTACTAATGTATATAAGTGGGATAATAGTTGATGATAGAGGACTCAGAGAGCTTACATAAATACATCATGGTACTCTTTTGACCATTGAATTTGGCCTAGAATTGGTGGTATAATTTTCTACATGTCTAACTTTTCATTATATATTTTTGTGAGTAATTATATATTAATTTATATCTTAATCTTATTTTACTTTTTTAGTTTACTCTAAATGTGAATGAGGTGACACCTTTTCTATTATGTTATAGTAGAACATGAGATCATCCTATGAGACCATCATTCAAAAAATGACTCTCAGAGAAACCACAAAGAATCAAAGTAATTGAACTGTTAGTTTAGAGAGCTTATAATTGATTGTATTGATTTAGATGTTAATTTCAAATTTATTATGATTGTATGCATACAAACAATCTTGCATTCTTGTCATGTTTTATATAAGAAATTTTAGTTGGTTCATCCATGATGAGTCCTTCTCAAACAACAGAAGAAGCGTCATCAATGATATATGTTTTTTTTAGTAGATAAGTTTATGTTTTGTAATCTGATTTTTTAATTTACACATCTAACCTCTTTCTGTTGTATTCGTTTTCCTCTTTGTCAACAATTATATATTAATTTATATCATTTTTATTTTATCTGTTATAGTCTATTCCAAAATTCAACAATGTGGCTCCTCTACTATTATGCTTTGTTAGGACTCCTAATCATCCTAAGATACACTCATTTGCATAACATCTATAAAAAAGTAAAGAGTTGGGGTAATCAAGAATTTAATTTTACTTTAATTGATAGCTTAGAGAAATTATAGTTCAATATAGTGCTTTAGATGTTAATTTGGAAATTCTAAATTATAGTAGATAAGTTTCTATTTAGTGGTCTAATTTAGCTAATTAATCAAATTTATGATTTGACTTGTTATTGTGTAGTCAACTTTGCATCCATCAAGTGGCATTAAGACACTAGATTTTGATGATCCATCATAAGTTTAGGATTTTCTTGAGATATATGGTCAATTGGAAGATTAGAATTTGATAGTTATTCAGCATGAATATTGTATATAGATCTTGAGATGACATATGCCACATAATGTAAAAAATATATTGAGTTGGCATATATGCCAAATTTGTATGTGTACACAATTATTTTACACTTTTTATATACAAATCAATATACAATATAATGTGTTCCTTGTGTGCATGTTTTCCAACTTTGAAACTTTAAAGTTGAATGTATAATTGCATTAGAATATTTGAGTTATGAACAATAACATGTTATAGATTGAATTCTTACAATCTTGCCTACCATGATGGTAGTAATAGTTAGATATATGAATGTCTTATAATAACATGTGACCATTTCTCTATTAAAATACCCTAATTAATGATAATTAATAAAAAAGAAGCATGATGACAATCATATGAAGTATATATTTATCAATTTCATTTTAATCCATGCTAAATTATGACATATTTATTTATGCTAAATTATACCAACATGTCATGACAATGATAGGGCATTGAGGGATCAATTTGGAATCATGAATGTTATAACAAATGTTACCAAGAGTGATAGTTTGGTGTAGTGTTTGGGTATCAAGTGACCAACTCCACAAATTATGTGTCATGGTATAAAATTTATTACACCAACTTGAAGTGCTTTTGAAGTGATGGAAAGCTATCAAATGTTGCAAAAAGCATCAAGTTGGTGGTTTTAGGGCATTTATTGAGAAATTTAGAAAACCACAATTTGTGCTATGAAACTAATTATGCCAACCCATCATCCAAACCTACTAGAAGAGATATCATTCATTCACCTGTGGCTTTGATACCTTCTAGGTACATTAAATAGTGAATTATATTAAAAGACATGGAATAAAATAATGTGTCATTTGGAGTTAGTTTGTGAAGGAAGATGATGTGAAGGAAGTAGCTATTTGGAAGTACCTACTTAAAGGAAAATACAAGACCTAATCTTGTGAAAGGTCAACTTAGGACGATGGACTAAATCCGATAATCAAGTGGTGGATAATAGCATGATCTAATGGATTAGAGATGAAAATTGCTTTTCTTCTTTAGCATATATGAGGCCAAGGTTGTTGTTGCCTAAAGTTAATCACATGATAGTTAAACATAAATAAATAAATATTGTCGACCCTATGCCTAGCTTGGATGCCTTGTTACACTAAGAGACTAAATAAGTCTGTCATTAAGCCCAACTGCTTAATATATAGTGAGGTAAAAAATCCTATTTGATATGACATATAAGACTAGTTTCCTTGGTATAGACCATGTGAAAGTTGACATCTATAGTAGGGTCAACTCAAAGGTAATTTATGCATTTTTTTTGCAATTATTTGAATGTGTTGAAGGATATGAATGAGCTATTACATCTTTAGCTATGAGTTTTGTGAGTCTATATTTTAGTGATGATCTAGATGTTTTGTTCGATGTTATAGAACCCTAACTATCTATCTCATTTTTTCTTATAGTCGGAAGAGAAGCCACAATACTAACATGCAAATCCACTCGAATAGAGGAAAATGTAGAAAAGAGCATTAATCAACACAATACAAAGACATAGTAATGTCTAAAATGAGAGTTTTCATGAGTTTAGGGCTATCACAATCCACATAACAGTCCATGGTCACATTGGGACAACCATAACAACCTATGAGATCATCAAATACTATTAATACATGCCAAAAAATGAAATATTTTGGTTATGTAGGGTAGTACACACCAAGATCTAGCTATGGGGTGCCATTATGTCCACAAAAATGAGAAAAATAAGGTAAATATGACTATTGTAGAGCCATAAAGAGGGTTGTTATAATAAATATGACAACACTAGGGTGGCCATGAGAAAATAAGAATCTAGGTGTTTTAATAGATTAAATTGTAACATAATCTACATATCCCAATTTTGTTCAAGCATAATAAGATGGTAATAATGGAGATCCAAAGAGAAAAAATGAGAAAATGATATTGAAACAAAAGTTGCCAAATTGAAAAATTGTAAAATTGTAAAATCGTATTGATTGCACCAATGTATCTAGGTGGGTGGTGAATGGTAATGGAGGTGTTTGTTCATTCCCCAAGTCACTCGATTGTTTCAAGCTAAACTATTTTGACAAAGTCTTTTATGAGATGTAAGTGCAAAAAATTACCAAACTATGACAGATTGGTTCTCAAAATTTGTGGCACCTATGAATGTTTTATCTAAACCTAAAAGTGGATATGGGGTCCCTCCACATTAACCTATCTCAATTCTAGTAAACTCCACAATGTTTGAGCATTGCCAACAATGAATGCATTCTTGCAAAAAGTGCCAATTGAGAGTAGTGCAAACATGGAAAGAATCTTATTTTTTATTTTGTGCATCTTGGGGAAAAGTTGATTGTGCAAACATGTCCTAATGAGTGGGTGAATGTTAATGGAGGTATTTGTTCATTCCCTAGATCACCCAATCGTTCTAGGTTACACTATTTTGACAAAGTCTCTTATGAGACCTAAGTGCAAAAAATAGTCAAACTATGACGGACTGGTTCTCAAAATTCATGGTACAACTATGAATGTTTAGGTTATAGTCCACAATACCAAACCATTTTCTTTTGAATCTATATATGACTTACAATATATGAGACTACCCCATACTCCCACTATATAGGAGACACCTAACTGTAACTTGTGACCTCTCTTTGAAGAGTACAAGTTCTCCACCATTGAGACTCACTTTCAAACGAAAATATCTTGACCAAGAATCACACTTAATTCCCTTGGGACTTCCTCATATTTTAAAATTCCAAAGTTTAAGTGAATGGGCAATAGGAAAAGAGGGGCCATGGTTGGAAATAAATATTTTAGAAGGGTTGAAATATAAATGAAAACAATTTCTTTGAAAATAAATATTTGAGAAGAGTTGAAATATAAATAAAAGCAATTTCTTTGAGACTTCTTCATATTTTTAGATTCCAAAATTTAAGTGGATGAATAGTGAGAAAAGAGAGGTCATAGTTGGATTGATGGTGAGAAAAGAGAGGTCATAATTGGATGGACGGTGAGAAAAGATGGAAAGTTTGAAATATCAATATAAATGATGTGGTTAATGTTTTATAAAAGATTCGGCTTTCCCTATTTTATTAGAAAACACCTTCTATGTCAAAATCTTTATATCAAGGTAAACATATTTTACACATTCGAATCTAACTGAAAGAAAATGCTTGTGGACGAATTCCGTACTCTCTTTGATAATGAAGGGTGGACGTGCCTTTCCATGTTCCCTTGACAAAAAAGTTTCTGCGCAAGCAAAATTTCGACACTTCTTCCTTTGTCAATTTCACTAGGGGACCGATGTCCTGTTCTGCAGCTATATATAGAGCTTGTTTTCATTCAAACCATCATGTGAAGAAAGAAAGGAAAGCCTTTGCATTGTGAATTACAGCACTAGTTTGCATTGGTGATCTAATTTCTCATACTCATGGCTAACAGTTTGATTGTTGCAAGGTCAGTAATTTTATGACTCTTTCATTCTATTTGTTGATGTTCTGCAGCCCTGCAAAAATTTCTTCAGATGATAGATACTTCGATTGTGCTTTAGATCGTAAATACAGTTTCAATTTTGCTTTTAGTAAAATTAGTTTTGTTAACAACTTTCTGTGAATTTTTTTACCTTTCATAATCATAGACAACATTCTAAATAACTAAATATACTTCGATAAATCCTGCATACCATTTCGTTCTGAAGGATTTATAAGTCTTGTTATATGAATACTGTTACTCATTTGTTCTTGTTTGAATTGAATTTGTTCTTGTTTGTGTTGACTGTTGTGTGTAGGCTTGGAGGACCAGAAGATATCAAAGCGAGATTGATTGAGGCAAGGAAGGCAAGTTATGCTGCTTACAACAGTACTAATGGATATGTTTGGCGAGGTAATGGAAACACAAATTGCCTAGCCTTTTCTGGCTCCCTGGATTCCAGTGCCTTTAGTCAAACAGACACCAAATTTGGTGTGTGCAAAATCAATGAGCGTAATGATTATTTTGAGTCCATGGAGGATGGTACTACAAGAGAGGAACCCCGGGAGCGAGCCAGTGTCTACAGAGAGGCTCTCACCAAGTTTTTAGATATTTGGGACGCCAACCTCCAACAACAGGTTTGTAGCTCACTGCTCAGTAAATTATTTCTAGACTTAATTGGTTAGACTTGACTCTGAATGGGGCTAAAATGTAATAAACATGTTTTGAATCTGTACATTTACTGCCTAATTAATGTCTTGAAACAATGTGCAGTTGTTAGCAATTTAGCCTGCTTTAGAAACTGCTTGACATCGATGCCTAGTATAAGTGGAAAGTTCTTAGAAAATAGAAAGTGGGTAGTTTGCTCTATTTACTTGGGCTTTATGGCGGAGACTAGGCATTATCTAGGAGAAAAATTACACTCAATCAAAAATGGGTATTTGTGCAGTTAGAATTTGGGTAGTTGTCTAGTTAGAATTCCCAAAGGGGCATTTATAAGAGGACTATACCAGGTGTTATGTAGAGGGGGCAACCTGGGCATAGTCAAAAGAAGTAGCTATCTCTCCACATAAAAGCCTCACAGGTTTCGGTTCTATTAGTTGGGTGCAATTATTTCCCTCATCTTAGGCCAGGTCTATCTAAGATTGAGTAGAACTTAACCTAGATGTCCTTATTATTGAACAGTCGGATTCAGTCCTACATATCTGGAGTAAATAAACTCAGTTTCTTATAGGTTCTTCGTTGCCCAAGTAGTCTGAATCATTTAGGAGAAAATAGATCAACTGGATGGGTTGAAATGGGTTTCGGTGGTTTTCTCTTGACAGTTAAAGATGGCAGACTCTACCTAAAGGCAGCCAAATCCAAACCCATTTAGATTATTGATAGTTTAGTCCAGTTTGTCTATTCAACGATTCATCCAACCAAAGCCAGCAAAGGAGAATGAAGGAACTACTAGGAAGAAGGTCCTCCCAGTCTTAGATCTATAAATCTGATATTCTATCGTTAGTTGAGAGTCCTTTCTCCCAGAGGACATTGTTTAACTCCCTACTATCTAATACTCTACATTCGGTCATTGGTCGAGTCCTTCATCTAGAGAGGGCTTAATAGTACTCAGTAGTCTAGCAATCTGCTATATACCTAGTATGTATCTATCTAGCGAAATACAGCAAACAATATTGGAGAAACTTTATGACTAGGCAATGCGGAAGTACAGTTATTAGAAGGAAAACATTTTAGTCCAGTTCCAACTCCCAAATAGGGTTGCCATATCTGACTTTACTGATTTTACATGTTTTACGTTATATTTAGACAACATCGCATTTCGATTTCCCGTGTATATTCATTGCTAGGTAGATTGCATGGTTTTATACTCGGAATTAATCAAACTGCTTTTTGGTACTCGTAGGTTGCAGAGGTACTTGGTACAGGAAAAAATGTTTTGTTTACAGGCCATTCCATTGGAGGTGCAATTGCCACTTTGGCCACACTCTCAATTTTGGAGAAATATGGGAAGGACACCCCTGTTTTTGCCACCACATTTGGTTTTCCTCTGATTGGAGATGAAGTTCTTGCCAGAGCAGTTCGTAGGCAGGGGTGGGCCAATCATTTCTTCAATGTTGTTTCAAGGTGTGACATTTTTGCCAGAACTCTGTTGGCTCCTTGCATATCTGTGTCTAAACCTTTGGAAGCTCTGCTGCCTTACTGGTAGAGGTCTGCTAAGCAGATGAATGATGATGATACTGACATTCAAATGGAGGAAGCCCCTCCTGCAGACTTGGACTTACCCATGTATTTACGCACTGTCCTGCATCATGCTTGTGCAGTGGTTAACTTCGCCACTGTTGCGAATATGGAACCCACAAACAAACTGATAGCAAGCCTGAAGCCTGCTGTAAAGTTAAGCCCTTACAGACCATTTGGGTACTATTTATTTTGCTCAGACAAGGGAGCTCTGTGTGTTGAAAACTATGAGGCTGTGTTGCCCATCCTATTTTATTCCTTGTTTACTGCGCAAGATCAGGCTAATATCTCAGACCACACTGGGTATGGTAGAGTCTTCAATGCTGACACAAGCATTGTTAACTTGGAAGGGCTTTCAAAGCTTCCCTTATCACAAGGTGCATTGTCTTCTGCCATGGAAATCCAACTAGATGCTCTTGGACTTGGAATTCAAGTAAGTTTCTAGACATTATTCATCTTATTAATTATCTGCAAACAAAAAAAACAGAATCTAAGTCTTATTTCACTCAGCTGAACAGAACTACAGATCACTTAGCAGTCAGGTTTTGGAAGCCTATCATTAGATCTATAATGTAACCTGCAAGAGTTAGTGGCGGATCTATTCATCCTGTGTTTACAAAGATAATACACAAATTACTTGTTAGATTAATCCTGTGTTCTTTGTATTTCTTACCAGGCCAGACTTTCCCTAAGAGCTGCAGGAGAGGTGGAAGAAAAGCTGATAGAGACCCGCAACAAACTAAAGGCAGAACTGGCAAAGTTGGAGGAAGCAGGACATATGGCTAGACTAAGAGATTATAGGAACAGATGTGCGAGGATGAAGATTGTATACTATGACGCTTTCAAGGAAGTGATTTTCAAGGAAGAAAAAGACAAGCCAGATTTTTATGCTAACCTTAGCAGGCTTAACCTTGCTGCCTTTTATGACAGGTTAGAAGAAATGGTGGAGACTCATCAAGTGCCTGACGACTTTCAGTTCATTGAAGAATTGATTCAAAAGGCAACAGAGTACAGGCTTCTGGTTGAGCCGCTTGACATTGCTAATTATTACAGGCTGGGCAAGCACGAGGACTCGGGACATTATATTAAATCTGCAAGGCCTCGTCGCTTTAAAGCTATTGAAAAGTGGTTGGCAGACATAAAATCCGAAGACAAGAAGCAGGCTCTACTTCATAATCAACAGCAAATAATGAGGGACTCCTGCTTTTGGGCTCGTGTAGAAGAAGTTTCATGGTTCATGAGTAATCCAAGGGAAAACCCAGATGATGTAAGGGCCAAGGTTAACAAATTCCAGAATGATGTGAAGCAAATGATGGACATGAATGAGTTATGTGTGGAGGAGGTTGTGATGGGAGAATCCAGTTTTGTGAAATGGTGGAAGAAGCTGAGCCCACAAGACCAAGCAGCCTCCCCTATCTCCTCTATCTTTGAAGGCATAAACTAGTGCCATTATCATCCGATCTTGCATGAACTAGTGCCTAGCTGATACTATGATACTCTGGTTGAAGCCGAGCAACGGGTGTTTCACTTTAATGTTCTTACACTCTGTGCTTCTATGGTGTGTTTTTTGTGATTTAGGTAGTTTATGTTGGAATATAACATTCCAATATAATTTATATGAAGTCATAACAGAATTGTGCATATGTTGTATATGTATCATCAAATAATGTTTAGGTGTCCATTATGTTTAGTTAAGTCTAGTTTGTTGTCACTAGATCCAGTCTGGTGTAGAATTAATTAGCTGACTTATAAGAAGATTGTTAGGTTTTATGTATGTATGATATATGTAACAGTGATTGGTGAATAAAGATGTATGAGTTTATTTGCAGTTCCATTCTGTATTTTTATTGTTGTTATATTTTTCTATTTTGGCAGTGAATGTTTTGTTTGTTGTTTCAATTTTTAATAGTTTAGGTATTGATAGTTGAAAATAATTGGTTTTATAAGTTAACATTTAATATTGTAAATCAATTCAAATATACTATATTTTTATGTTTATTTGTGTCACTTACAAGTATGATTTCTATTATTATTTTATATATATTTAATTGAAGTTTCTACACTTAAAGCATGCTATCTACATTTGTATTTGTTGATATAGGTCTTTGAATTCAATTGTTTTTTTTAGGTAGATTGTTGTTGTTTTATTGCTTTTGTAATATACATTATTATTAGTTTCTCTAGTTATTTAAGGATAATAATGTAAATTCTCTACATACAAGTTTAATGGTCGTTGATAATCTAATGGAGGGACCTTTGCATTCTAAACTTTATTTTATTATAATAGATGTTGAACTTGAGTACTAACATATATATATTGTTAATAAAAAGAATCCATTTGAGAGCCATGGCTTCTTTCACTTTTTAATAAAGTTCAAGCTTGGGAATAAGATACTTGTGTTTTTTCAATTTTTTTCTTTCCAACCTTATGCTTTCTTTCAATCTCCTTATGTTAATAAAGATTATTAATTGCTTGACATAGATTGAAAATCTATTTGGCTCCATTAACCCATTCAAAGATGTCTTATGATGTCTCATAACCTACATCGTAAATTTGGTAAAAAGTCATGTCTACTATGCAAATCATACATGATCATGCTCTTATAGCATCATAGAATCTTTCATAAGTAACCATATATCTTATAGTCATAATGACGTTAGATGCTCTTATAATTTCGTACACAAATTACAAAGTATTTGACACATGACCAAAAGTGTCACCTCAAAGTGGAATGCTCTCTTTCACATATGATGAAAAATAATAAATAAATACAACAAATAATTAAATATAGAACATTGAGAGGCAAGGTTGAGACACTTTTACCAACTTCAATTAGATCAACTTTATGGTTACGGAAATGATTAAAAACGAGAATCTTAGACAATACAAATAATCTAGATGACTTTGGTGTCAATTAGATTTATTTTAGTGTTCCAAATAAAAAATTACTGGAAAGGTGTGCAAATGATAATATGATAATGCTTGAATTTCCTTGAATTTAAATGGTGTGCATTGAATTGCTCTAGATTCTAGTACATAGCAATAAATCATATGAAACGTGTACCAAGTTGACTCATGGTGGAAATGAAGTGGGCAAGAATTGATAAAATTTGACTTTGATTTTTTTAATTTAAGGGATCAATTCCATGTGGTGTAGCATTGATCTCATGTCACAAGATTGACCAAAGGTAGAGGTATGCTAATATCAATATGGGGAATGAATGTTTGGACATGACATTTGTAATAAATGCTAAAGTATGTGGGAGTATGTGTGGGTACAAGTAAGATATAGTTGAATATATAGAAATGAGTGTAAATGGAAAGTAGGAAATGAAACTAACTTTGCATAAGAATGTGTCATTTATTAATATGTAATTATATCAATTTAAACTCGTAATATTTAAACTAAAAAAAATGATGTTTTATTTATATTGAACTGCAGGAGTTTATGGTGAACTCCTCAAACACCCTAGAATCACCTGCAAGATAAAATAACTTCCACAAGAGAGAAATGGTAGAAATATCATGTTATCATTAAGATGTAAGAATTCCAAACTGAATATGGCAAAGTACATATGAAACTTTGGTTATATAGGCAAGGCTGAGATGTAGTATGTAATATGATGTTGACATGTGTCATAATCTTATGACATGTGACAACTAACTAACTACTTACTTAGTGATGCTAGATAAGATAAGACTTCTAGAAAAGACAACTCATCCTTCTAGAAGGAATCTTATATCCTAAACAAACATGTGAACCTATCACCTAGTAACAGATACCTAGGAATATAATTAAATGCCTAAATAAACTTATGTAAGTGTAATTAAATAATTATTTACACCAACACCCCCCATAAGTGCAACCTAGGGAGGAAATTACTATACAAATGATGCAAAAATGCAATGATGGGTCCCGGTTATGAGGCCATGTTAGGTACCCATGTACAAATGCAATGTAAAGAAGTCTTTCACAAATGGAGAAAAAAAGAAAACCCAGTGGGACTTGAAACTCCTCTCCAAAAGAGATGAAATACAATAATGATATCAATCACAAATCCAATCAATCTCCATCCATACAAAGGATGAAAAGAGAGACCATTCAACCCCTCATAAGGAGATAACCCACTACAAGAGAAGCACTGGAAGTACACTATGGAGTAACATTGGAATCCTTAATTCGGCAAGCAAGGAAAGATACTTTTGTTTTCTAGAAACCATATTAGTCACTCAAGGACTCAAGTTGGAATCATGAAAAGCAACAATAGACCTGATGCCAAGGAACATTGGAAAACTCGCAAACTGACACAACTCTGGAATCTATGAAGCAACAATTGATTGAAAGATGATCTGGAATAGAAATGAAGTGCAGAGAAAATGTAAACCTAATGCACACTAAAAAATAAATAGTGCATGAATTTATGAATGGTCACATCTACCTCCATGATGAAAAATAGCCTCAAATTTGTGTAGATGAAAAAATATGAAAAAATGGCCAACACCATTCTGAAGTTCTCGAAACTAGCTTTTCGTTGACATCTCATTTGCCAAAGACAAACATCATGGCCAAAAGTTATGAATTTTTCAAAAAAACTCAACTTAGCCTAAGGAAATGGGTTTTCTAGCAAAACAAAGTTTACTTTTGATTTGATTTCTAAAAAATCTATTCACAATGAGTAGACAAAAATCGAAACCTAGAAATCATTTTTTGATCTAGCAAGCAAAAGATGAAAAAATATATTTTTTAACCTTCAACTAGGAGAAAAATGATGCGCGTTGCTTTTTGAACAACAAATTTCTTTATATTTGTGCAAGATATGCAAAATCTAAAAGATACCCATTTGAGATTTTGACCTTGGCTACAAAACCTAGAAATTGTTTTTCCTACAAATGAGTGGAAGCTGGATTTTTGGAGCAAAAATGAAAAAAACTCTAATAAAATAGTTTTTGATGCGTTGGATTCAATGGTGAGGCTCTCAAGACCCCAACTTGCACCTAGCAAAACTGTCATGCCAAGATTGACCCCTCAAATATGGGAAAAGGTCTATAGCACCGAAGCTCTGATACCATGTAGGAGTTTATGGTGAAATCCTCAAACACCCCAGAATCACCTGCAAGACAAAATAACTTCCACAAGAGAGAAATGCAAAAATATCATGCTATCATTAAGATGCAAAAATGCCAAACTGAATATGACAAAGTACATATAAAGTCTTGCCTATATAGGCAAGGTTGAGATGTAGTATGTAATATGATGTTGACATGTGTCATAATCTTACATGTGACAATTAACTAACTACTTAGGAAATGATGCTAGATAAGATAAGACTTCTAGAAAAGACAACTCATCCTTCTAGAAGGAATCTTATATTCTAAGCAAACATGCGAACCTATCACCTAGTAAATGATACCTAGGAATATAATTAAATGCCTAATTAAACTTATGTAAGTGTAATTAAATAATTAATTACACCAACATGAACAAAGAAAACTATAAAAAATAAAAGCTACCAACATATAGTTGAATAAGATGTAAAATAATACTCTCAAGGATTACATTGTCACCATATAGAGGGTTGAAAGTTAGGAGTAACAAAGAGTCAGTACTTGAGCTAAAATAATTTA
Source organism: Sequoia sempervirens (assembly GCA_007258455.2). Classification (NCBI taxonomy): domain Eukaryota; kingdom Viridiplantae; phylum Streptophyta; class Pinopsida; order Cupressales; family Cupressaceae; genus Sequoia; species Sequoia sempervirens. The sequence continues at coordinate 154,413,855 of VDFB02271358.1, forward strand.
TGACATAGGTCAAGGTGGTTGTTGTCCTAAAACTATTTATATTGGTCTTGAATTTGTTGAAATTGATCTAGGGCCATTACATTTTTCTTTGATAATTCTTGAAGTTACAAAAATAAAGAACCAACCTGAAAAAATATGTCAGAGTAAAGCCTTACAGTACTAATTACTCGAAAATAATTGCAAGAAAACACAACAATACATATAACCTTCCAAATATGTTTTAAAACAACTTGTTTATTTAAATCAACAATCACATTACCATGCATACCAAAACCAAAAGTAGTTTCTATCATATTCAACTCATATTGAAAAATAGCAAGCAAATTTTAAGAAAAATCAATCTATTGGAGAAAACAAATGAAATTTGACATATGACCTTTCGTGAAAAAAGAGATGTAAAACTAAATGTGAATTGGCATGGGTATGCAAATATAATCATTGTAATATTTAATATCAATATTTATTAAAGTGTATTGCATTTGTGAGTTGTGGGGTCGATTGATGCCATCAATGCCTGATAGCTATCTAGTAATAATTCTTATATGCAAAATTAAACCGTTGAGGAATTTTCAACTGAGTGTGGGAGTAGGAAAACTAATTTGGTGGGAATGAACATTTTCAATCTAATAAATTAGCAAGGCCTTGTCTTAGATAGCTTCTTGGATAAAGCAAAGATAATTATGAATATTTTAGGAACAAGTAGTGGTAGGGGAAGTTTAAAATGTTGTGGATAAAGATCTTTTTTCATTTTTCATTCATTTGTTGTGCTATTTTAATTTTTGTTTAGATCACCCTATTTTGAGTCTTTTTTTGTGTGTCGTGTTTTGATTTTTTGGTCGGGCTCTTCCTTTATTTCTTTTGAACTTGTTTGGTATTTTTATGTTTGTGTCAAGTTGGATGGGACTGTTTCTATTAATTTATTTTTTCACCAATTTGTTTAGATTTTCACTTCTTGATCTTTTCATAAGACAAATGAAGAATAGGGTATAGAAAGGAGTGAGAAGAGAACCTCGTAAAGTGTTTTACACTATGTTGCTATTTTTTCTCTATGCATTTTCACATCTTTAAATTTTTGTCTAAACTTTTATCCTCATTTGGATTTTGATGTGCATATTTTTATTGAACAAAGTTGGAATACAAAGAAAAGAATAAGCAATCCAAAAGGGGATTACATTGGAAGGAGAATAACAAAATAAATCTAGTGAACAAGTTGTAGCACAACTGAGACAATCAAAGACTGGACTATGAAATTAGCCTACAACCATTCTAATAAGAGTAACAATAGTTGTCCCAACCTTAAAAAACCCAAATGATCAAGCTAGTTGAACCAACCGCATACATTATAAAATAGCAGCTAAATAATAAATAATCAAAGTTTAAACAAGTTGTCTAGAACAACACAAATATATTTAAAGGGTACGCCCAAGTATCGAGTCATCTTCCCATGCCTCATTTGTGTCCATTCTTTGGGAATCCAGTGTGGGGCCTGATCAAAATGAATCATGAGAAATGGATGTAGGAGCATCCAAGGTGTAAGTGCAATCTTGCATCACCCAAAAAAGTTGTTGTTTCTTTTCAATAAGGACTAAATTTGGCAAGGTTTCTATTTTAGTAGGTTTGCATTTATGCACAGTTGGACACGAAATATTACACAGACCTCCAGAATGGTAATTTGAAGCCAATGGCGAAGAAATCACTTCAATACCATTTCTCATTTGAGAGATATTAAAATTTTTGTTTTCAAAAATCCTAGTAAAATATTTGGAGTCAATTTGAGGCACTTAGAGACTCCAGACGGGCTTGAAAATTGGTGGAAAATTAAAGTAGCTAGCCTTTAGGCCCTACTTTTTGGCGGAAGATTTCTCGAGACCTTTCCGAAAAGGTATTATAATAGAAAATCTGAATGTCAGATCAAAAGTTATGATCTCGCCAAGTTGTACTACCAAAAATAATGAAATTTCAAAATATCTTCTTGAAGAAGTTACACTTTCCAAAAGATTCTAGGGCGGTTACACCTTCCAAATAAAGGATGTAAAGAGGGACTACATAAAGGAGGCCAGAGTAGCGTAGATGGTGGCTTTGATTTGCATACTTGCATATTTATGTAATTAGAAAGCCCATGTGATGGAAAATATAATGATGTAATTTAATTTTCATTTAAGTGATAATAGAAAATATTTGCTTTCCTTCTTTCATTTTGTTTGTGCCATTATCTGTTGTTTTTGTGAGTTTTAGATTGTAAGGGGAATGTCCATCAAAAATTTGGCTTTGTGATGGGAAAGCTTTGAACCCAAGATAGAACAGTACAAATTTAGGACTACTAAGACATTTATTTTTGTTTCAGAGATTTGAACAAAAAGCATGTTGTCGTCAACAAATTGGGAAATAATCACCATTACATTGTTTAGAATAGAAATACCTTTTATCAACTTTATATAATTAAAATTTTGTAGCAAATAACCAAGTGCATCAATAACAAGAACATAGAGAAATGGTGATAGAAGGAAGCCTTATCTGATGGAACATTGTAAGGGGAATGTGTCAGTCAATGAATTATTGATCACCAATTGGGAATTTGTATTTTGAAATAATATTTGAACATGTTTGCATATTTTAGGACCAAAAACTAGCCATTGCAACATTTTGATGATAAATATCCACCACATTTTATCATAGGCTTTATCGAAATCAAGTTTTAGCAAAAAAGCATCCTAACTTGATTGTTGTGAATTTTTTTGTTATGGATGGAGATAATGAGTAGTAGAATAGAGTACAATAGAGAGATCACTTGGCAAGTATTTTAACCCTTAGTTTTTCACCGATTATTGAATTTTTCTAAAGATCTATTTATTTACAATAACCACTTACTATTATGACTTTGATTTGTTTTAATGTATTATAGGTAATGAATGAATTGATTTGTTGTTGTGATAAATTTTACAGATAAAAGATGTTATGGTTTTGTTTCAATTTTTTAAAATTATTTGTTTATGGTTTAGATAGAGTAGGTAGTTGTTGGATAAAAGTGCTTTTATTTTTTGAACATATGGTTGCTAATAGATTCTGAACTGGGAATTTTATTTTGCGCTCTACTAGGGTTTTGAATTTTCTATATTTTTTGGAAGTTTTTGGTGCATGGACAATGGTGTGGGGGAGGGGAGGAGGATGAGGGACCTTGGGGCTCCCCTAGTCATGAGTGATAAACCCGATGCATGTGTTGCTTCTATGTTTTCTAACAAGTTTTCCTTTGGTATTGTTTATGGGAACCTAAATTTGGTTGTTGTCCTTGCTTGACCAATTGACTAAGTGTTTTTGATAAGGCGGGTTCGTCTTCTTGGGCCAATAAAGTTATTGGATCTGGGTCCTTTTAGGTTGAAGGAAGTATTGTTCAAGTAGTGCTAGATTTAGAGGAAGGTATTATGATCAATTAACTTGATGTTTTGATGGATGAGGTAATTTTTACTATGAATAATACTTTGGTGGGTATTTTCCTTTAAACCAAATATTGACTTAGTGCTCAAATGGTTTGTTGTGGTGTGGAAACTAAAGGGAAATGTTTCTATCATTGCAATAGTGGATGGTATTTTCTTGTTTCATTTTCTTAATAAGGAGCATCTCATTAAAGTTCTTACAAAAGGCCCTTAGTTCTTTGATAAGGGTCATACAAATAATTTATCCCTTTGTAAGAGAAAATTGAGTTTTGACCCTTTTGTTGATTTTTGTGTGGTTGCCCCTACTTTGGTTTGTTTTCCAAGGGTGCCTCTAGAATTTGGAGCCCTAAGATACTTTAAAGTATTGCTAACTCTTTCAAGAAAAAAATTATCTTTTGATAAAGTTACCTTGTAGAGATAGGCCGCTTGTGTTTTCTAGACTGTGTGTAAGTGTTGAAATGCAAAAAGTATTACTCACACAAATAACCCTTCATTCAAGGTTTGGTAAGTGGGTTTAGCCAATAATTTATGATAATGATGGATTTTTCTACTAGAAATATAAAAAATATGGTCATTTAGTGGACAAATATCATAAGCCAATCTCTAAGAAGGAAGAATTCAAAAAATAAAGTTATGAGGGAAGAGTCCCATTCTAAGGCCTTAAGGAGGAAAGAAGAAATTTTGGCAATATCCTATGATGTTGTTGATCTAAATGTGGCCTAAAAGGTGGATGGGATCAAAGAGGGAGTCAAATCTCCCCCTATTAAGAATATTTTAGTAATATTTTTTCTTCATTGATTGAAGATAAGAAGAAGGAATGTTAATTGCAATTGAATGATGGTGTAGTAAAGCATAAAGAAGAATAGATGTATCTGAATGAAGTTGTAGTAAAGCATAAAGAACTTAAGAAGGAATGTCAAACCTTGTAGAAGGATAGTCTAAAATAATACATGGTAATTGGTGTCAAGGTGTAAATGAAGATTTTGGTTTGACCCCTCACAATGCTTTGCTCCTCCTATGGTTTTTCACCTAAAAGGAGAAAGGGGATTGGATGGGGGACCAAAATACAAGGGTTTACACTCAAAGTCTATGTTAATGAGATGTATTATGCATAATTAATGTCCTAATGCCTGATTAAGATGTCTTAATGCTTTGATATGAAATTGAAGTGATCTAATGATGCAAAACTATGAAAATGTGGTGCTGGAAAATATGATGTGATGCAAAAATGCCTAAGAATGTAACTAAATATTGAAATGATAGAACAAAATGAAAGACTGGAATCAGAAGCTTGATGTTGGAAGATTTTGGAATCCTAAAAAAATGATTGGAAAGTTGATCGCAACACTTAGGACAGGGTGTGTGCAAGAACTTGAGTCTACTTTTTGGCCAAAAAGTGGAAGTGTTTTCCCTGATTTTCAGAATTTGACACATTTGACCTTAAAATTTGAAGCACTTAGAGATGGAATCTTCAAAAAAATCACTGATCATAAAATGTAGTACTCGGAGTCTAGTTTCCAAATATGTAATTTATTTCAATACCCAGATTGTAAAAATTGAGTTTCAATAGGCGTTCCTAAAAACCACTGTTTAAAAGTCACTTTTTTTATACCATACCATGTACGTGTACGACATCCATATTTTGACCTAAATTATCATATTTTTCTAAATCCTTTTGGGAAAATATTTGTGACTCACTGAAGCTTGTTTTTTGATATTTTTTTGTAATCTTTTATTGATTTTTTTTTTAATTAAATTTTTATTAGGCATATTTGTCGTTTTGAAAAATCGTCATGTACGACATGCATAAGATGACCTAAACTTATCATTTTTTGATTTATTTTTTTTTAAATTGAAAAGAATTGTCTAAAGTTTGTTCTCGTGCAATTTGTTCGTTAAAATGTTATGTTGATCAAAAGTTATTAAAGTACTAAAAAAACCTGATAATTCAAGTTTATGGACTAGTTTCATTAGAAATTAATTAAAAAATAGAAAAAATGATCAAATTATTAAAAAAATTACATAGTTGGAATCTGCACTGTCTCATCTATAATGGGTTTTAATTTCATAAAAAATTCTGCAAAATAGGTCTTCAAACATATGTCCAAAGTCATTATTTTCCTATCACATTAACAAGACCTTCAAGTTGCAGGTCAAACCAGGTCCAAAGCTTAGGTTCGGGTCCCCAAGCCATTTCCCAAACCAAAAAAAACCCAAAAACCCGCCCAAAAATTCATAATTTAAAAAATGGGATCCCGTTATCCCGTTTCATAAAAAAAGGGGATTTTGTTTCAAAACGGGATCCCGTTTCATAAAAACACCATTTTTTATGGTTCTATGAAACAGGATCTCGTTTTGAAAAATGTTTCAAAAATGAAAATTTCCAAAAATGGAAAGTTTTCAAAACGGGATCCTGTTTTGAAAACTTTCTAAAAATGGATATTTTTCAAAAATTGGAAGTTTCAAAAATGAAAGTTTTCAACGGGATCGTTTTGAAAATTTTCAAAATGGAAATTTTAAGCGTGATCCCGTTTTGAAGAACGGGATCCTGTTTTCAAAAATTTCCGATTTTGGAAAATTTTCAAAACGGGATCGGGATCCCAAAGCTAAACGAGATCCCACTTTTTAAAAATGGGATCCCGTTTATTAAAATGTGGGATCCCGCTTTTTAAAAATGGGATCCCGTTTATTAAAATGCAGGATCCCGCTTTTTAAAAATGGGATCCCGTTTATTAAAATGCGGGATCCCGTTTTTTGCAAGCCGAATTCATTTTTTTGCCTAAGGAAAAAACTTCCACGCTTCATGGACTCATCTTCTTGCACTTACCCGACAGTCTGGGTGACATAGTCCCAATTTCGGGAAACTTTTCCAGAACGAGAATCTGTCAAATGGGTATCCAAAAATGTCAAAATTAGTTTCCAGGCTTAGAAGCAGGACTAATTTTCCCCTGGTGGAAACTTAGTCCTACTATAGATTTCAAGAAATACATGATAGAATCTTGTAGTCTCAGGTCTGCACTTCCTTTTTTGATAGGTGTATGTACTTGATTATATAGAAAATGGGGCAGAAAGTCTCTCCAAGTTTGAAATAAGGTGATGTTGACTTGATTAACTTTGTGTACTTTTTGATCACTTTTCAACACCTATTGCTTGACAAATCTGCATACAAAAGTCACATGCAAAATGGGAAAAATGTTTGAGGGTTAGAGAATAGGGTTTTTCATTGGTCAAACCCCACTTTGGTAATCAAACCCTAAACAATGAAGTGAGATGAAAAGAGAGTGATAAATAGATAAAATGCAAATGCAAATTTCATAAACTTACCACACCATTGAAGCTCAAATATGAAGATGTGCAATGAAGAACTCCAATAGTTTGACTTGATAATGCTTGATTTGCTTGAATTCTTAATGAGTGCAAGAGATTGTATGTGATTTGGAGATAGATGATTGTAGATGTAAAATGAGGTGAAAAACCCTTATTTATACTTGATTTTACTAAAATTTCCTGAAAGTAAAACATCACAGGCCGACCACAAGGGTTGTAGGACAAAATCCCACTAGAAATTTAAAATTCTTTTGAGTTTTGTGTCGAAAAGGACTAAGTTGCCCCTATTGGTGACTTAGTCCCACTTAAGTAAATTAAGTGGGTGTCAGAAATTTTGCGACATTAAATGTTGTCCAATGGGAATATCCTTAACAACACACTTGAAAACAACCAAAAAGTGTATTAAGGGGTCATTTAGAAATGAGAAAGGGTTGAATTAGTGAAATTAAGCCTAGAAAAGCGTGAAGTCTTGTTACAAGACTTTACAACACTTCAAAATAGGACTTAATAAGTGATAAAAAGGTGATTTTTAGGTGAATTGTAATGAATAAAGTCTAGAAAAGTCTAGAAATTCTTTACAACACTTCACAACACCTTCACAAGACATCATAATTTGAATTTTTAAGCCCTAATGTGAATGTTTTGACCACATTACAACATTATATCTAGGAAAAATCAATCTAAAGCCCATTAGAAACACTCATGTGAGCATAAAAATGTCAACTATACATTTTTTGGTGATACATTAAGCCCCCACTTTAGTGAGAGGGTGAAATTGCTTCAAACTCTTGCTAAAGTATCCCAACATGCACATCGAGAGGGAACCTAATGTACTTACGTTGGTAAGATGAAACAATAATAACCAAGAGGGATGATCAAGATCTAATGGAAAAATCTATATAAGAAAAAAATAACACGCATGGTGATGGAAAAAAATGAAAGCTTTGATCATTTGTCCAACTCATTGTGGATTAGATCTAGGCTGAAAAAAAGAATGCATACTCACTCTGGGGCGACAAAACTCATGGTGGTCTGTTAGGTGAGAAGACCCAAAAAGGTAAGATACATACGCTAGTTGGTATGAATCACAAACATTTATGTGGCTATAGGGAAAGTCATGCCTCGAAATGGGCTTCACGCTCAACCATATAAAAGTTATGCCTTCTGATAGATTTAACAAGGCGCCACAAAAGAAAATGTCTGCTTGTGCTTCATGAGACAAGCAAAGCTTTGTATTCTTAGAACTCATGAACAAATAAAAATGTACCGCAGGCATGCAAGTTGCGTTATGCAAGGTGGTAAAAATGTAAAATGTAAAATGTAAAAAGTGCAAAAATGTCAAATGTAAAAGTTTAAAATGGAAAAGATGCTCAAAGAAGTCGTGTTAGGTTAATGTGAGGTCTATAACTTAGGGAACATTGTGTCTAATGTCTCCAAGAGAGGACCAATCAAAGAATATAATATTCAGAACTTAGGGGATGCAGTGTATCACATCAGGCCACCAAGAGGAATGTAATATGCTAAGATAGATCACACTCATGAAAGACATCACACCCAATGTCATCCGAAAAGTGATGAACACATTGTATAAAGTAACAAGGTTACACTCAGAATCCAAGAATGCAAATGAAATGATGCCAATGTATGCCCCCTACTTTAAAGGAATTTTTGCACACTGGTCTAAGAGAAATTACTTTAAAGTAGCAAAGGAAAAATACAAAAAGAAAATAAGACATGAGAGCCAACTTGTAAAGCCCCTATGCCAAGTCATATGTTTCTAAGTTAGGCTACTTCATGTAAACATAAAAGAAAAAAAATAAAAGAAAAGGAGGGTTTCCCCCTAGAAAGTAATACACCAAACACATAAGGGATCTATGGATTTGGGGTCAGTATGCTCATTGCAATGTTGTTATTAAGAGCTTGAAATTGTCATCATTCGCTAAAGCACATAGAACTGGAAGAATGAAACAAAGAGAGTGAAAACAAAAGGAAACACAAAGTCTATTTTGGGTAAATATGGAAGAGACATGGTGGTCTCAACGCTTTGCATCGTCCCCAAAAGGAAAACATAAGTGAAAATAAAATGAAAAGGTGAAATAAAAAGGAAAAGCTTTTGGGTCAACATGAGGAGACATTTTAGTCTTAATGCCTTGCATCATCCCCAAAAGGAAAAACACAAGAAAAAGACAAAGTAAAAAGGAAAAGGATCCGATTGGGTCAATATGGAAGAGACATAGGGCATCTCAATACTTTGTGTCATCCCCAAAAGGAAAATAAAAAACAAAAAGGAAAAAAGGAAAGGGATCTTTGGGTCAACATGGAAGAGACATAGGGCGTCTCTACGCTTTGTGTCATCACCAAAAGGAAAAGAAAAACAAAATGGCAAAATGGAAAGGGACCTTTTGGGTCAACATGGAAGAGACATAGGGCGTCTCTATGCTTTGCATCATCCCCAAAAGGAAAACACAAAATAAAAAAGAAAAAAAGGACATATTACAACATATAGAAGAATAGAGGTACAAATAGAAGAAGTATAGAGAGAGAGAGAGAGAAAACATCAAACACGTGATATGGGGGAACATGATACACACATAAAACAAAAATGGGAAAAGGCAAAATGAATATAAAAGGATAGCAAGGCGAATGCAATTCAACCATCTAACAAGTCATCTGCCTCCCAATCATGTTTAGTATATTGTGAGGGCAGTTGACGATCTAAAGGAAGAATTGCAAGTGTCAAACTAGGAGATGTACTAGGTTCTTCATTTGGTGGAGAAGGTTTATAATTTAATCTCATGGTAGATGAGAATAAATAATTTAGATCATTATGCACTTCTTCATCTATCTTTATGATCTCCTCGTCATCATCATCATCAAGATTGATTATGACATGAGGACAAAGGGTTATTTCTGAGGAAGGATGTATCAAAAGTTGCAGCTATTGGATTTGTTCATTTTGTTGTGAGGGTTGGACTATACTATCTTGTGGTGGGTCAAGAGGAAGAGGGTGATCATCTATTGCATCTTTCAAAGGCATAGGTTTATTTTCTTTGTTATTTTCATTTTGCATTTGATGAGCAAGGAGACGACGACAACGCCTACACTCTTGAGCACCACAATTTCATTTAATTTTATTTTGAAGTTGTTGAGGTGTAAGAGTGGTTTGATCCATCATAGGGTTCATTTCTTCTTGAGGGGAAAAAATGGGAGGAGCCGAAGAAGATGATTCAATCACTTTCTCTTTAGCTTTATAAACTTGTTTAATGTAGGGAGGCATGACGGGATTTGTTTCAATTTATCTTGGTCATTTGAATGATGAAGGTGAAGTGTCTATGGTGAGTTGCTTATGAGGTTATATTTTTTGTTCAATGTCGGACTCAGGCTGAAGCATAGTTTCATCTAGCATAGGAGGAGTGGCAACAAATGAGGATATGTTATGAAGAGACAACTCGGCTATTCGTTTGGCTTTGAATTTTTGGTAGACTACGAAAAATAAAAAAAATTGAGGGGTGACGGGTTCCATACTTTTAGGCCAAAAGGATTCTAAGGAAAAATTACCGTTAGAGGACAATGGATGAAAGCTACTATGGTGTACGGTAAATATTTCATTTCCATGTGGAAACTTCAAACACTTGTGAACAATTGAGGGGACTGCTTTCATCAAATAGAGCCAGGGATGACCTAGCCGTAGATGAAATTGGTTTGATTGTGGAATAATAGAAAATGTTACATCCAAAGTTTTGGGTCCTATTTGTAAGGGGAGTATGATTGATTAGATCATAGGGAACGCAAAAATAGTATGCATTTTATCCATGCAATTGGTTTGCTATAATCATTTTGATATAGCTCATGTAATACTAAAAATTCTTCTATGATCGCATTCTTGCCATAGGTAGGATCTATTAATATTCCATTGGTGGGCTTATCATAGATTTGACTAACTATGTAAAGAGAAACATCAGGAAGCATTTTAAGCATATCTTTGGAAGAAAAAGTGATATCAAGATTTTTGGTGTTTGGGCCCTTACGAGGGATGATGTATATCGTACCCACAAGTTCATCCATAGGAGTAACTTGGGTAACATTTGGAATTATATCATGTTGCTCATTATTTGTATCAATGTTCATGACTTGAGGTTTTGAAGGTTCACTAGCCTTGACAAATGAAGTATTGTGTTTAGGCATGGGGTTGGTAAAGATTTGTAAAAAAAAAATTAGGGGTTGCTACAAATTTATTGCCTTGATCATTGACACCCACAATGGATAAACGACCCGAATCAATGAGGTCTTGAACTAAGTGTTTAAGATGCTTACATTGTTTAGTTTCATGTCCATTTTGGTGATGAAAATGGAAATAATCATTTTGTTTGAAGGTAGGAGGTAAAGGCTTGGTGGTATCAAGTGGTTAATGGTAGGAAAAGTGATCATTTGTTGTTGGAGCAATTGGTTCATTGTATTATGAAGGGTATCGAGTAAGGGGGTGAATTGTCTCTTTGGGTCCCCATATGTATAAGGAATTGCTGCTTTAGCAACTGCCACTTGATTTTGAACAGGTTGGGTTTGTGGTTGAGGAGGCGAATTGAACTGTAAAAAGCCTCTTATTGGTTTTCTAAAGTTTTGTGCATTTTTTTGATTGTTTTGCTTAGACTTCTCAGCTTGGTTAGAAGTGGACTTTGAATCACAACTTGAGCCTCAAGATGGGTGTGCAAATTTTTGATAAACATCTTCTGTAGATGTGAATTAGGAATTTTGACATCGACTTGAGCATATAACGACTGATAACGTGAAATAAAGTCAATTACTTTTTCATCAGTATTTTGTCTATAGTGCATTAAATTAGCCATTGCCTTTTTAGGAGTCATATGGACTTGGAAATGACTTACAAAGGCATCCAAAAGTTCATTAGATGATCAAATTGAATGATTAGGTAAGTTGGAAAACCACTCCAATGCAATGTCCTTTAAGGTTCAAGCAAAAAATTTAGCTAATAATTTGTCATCAAGAACAAAATCACTGCATAAAGTGATATAAGCATTGGCATGCTTAGTAGGGCCTCCTTTACCTCCATATTTCTCAAACCTAGCATTTCAATTCCTTGTGGCATCTGAGTGAATAAGATTTCAAGGGATAATGGACTACTATGGACATGATATTTAGGTGGAGCATTTTGACTTTGGCTAATGGTGGAGATTTGTTATTGCATGGATGAAACAGTATTAAAGAGTTTTGTAATGATGGGATCGGTGTAAGTGGTATGAGGTATGAGGTGGAAGGGAAAATGGTGATTGGGTGTATATAATGTTAGAGGAAGTGAAAGGGACACTAAGAGGGGTGAATGTGGAAGAAGGAATATTCGATGCCACAAAAGAACTACGAATGCTAGTTGGAATTGTGAAAGAAGGAGCCATATGACTAACCTATTGCATAGTTGTTGTAACTTGAGGAGGGGTATAAGTTGGTATGGATGCTATGGTTGAAGGAGGAATGTGAGATCCTCCTTGACTTACAACAATGTTTGCTAGTTGGGATGTGGAAGGAATATGTTTGTTGTATATCTCAACAATTCTCTTCATAAATTGTAATCCATCATACCTTTCAATCAATTGATGAAGGTTTTCTATGGATGGTATGGTAGTGGTGGAAATTTTTTCAAGGGAAAGTATGCAAAATCATCATGAATACTAATGAATTTTTCTTGCAGTATGAAATTTTTTTGTGTGTCAACATTCATTGGATGGAAAGGTGAAGGCATAGAGGTGGTATTGTCCATGCCTAATGCACCATTTTCCATACTAGGAGTAGGAGCTCTTGAGATCCCAAGGTCTTCTATGAAAGTGTTATCACGGGAAGCCATGAGTCTAGAACTTTGTCTCACTAAATTATTATCAATGGGGCACCAAACAATCATACAAATACCACAAGAGAGGGTGGATGTGAATGCAATGCAATCTAGGAAAAATAAAATGAAAAAAGCAATAATTTTATAAACTAAAATAGAGATGCAACACCAAAAAATAGAAGTACAGAAAATACCCAAAAATTACTAGAAAATGTAGTGCAAAATGTGCAAAAGGACTGTCACCTAGGGTGGCGATTTAGTCCTATTGATGATTTTTTTGTGTTTTCTCAAAAAATTTAAATGAAATTCTATGTCTTTTAGATTCAAAAATGCAACTGCAGTATGTAAATGCAAAGTTTTTGTGTTTTTTTTTTAATGCAAAAAGGATGCAAGAGTGTAAGCTAATATGAACTTTTTCACTAATGCAATTGACAAATCTAGGATGCACTTTAAAATCATAAACGAATAATGTTCAACAATATATGGGTTCACCAAAATGTAAATGATGATTTTGGTTCACCAAAATGTAAATAATGGTTTCGGTTTGACCCCTCATAATGCTTTGCTCCTCCTAGGTTTTTTCACCTAAAATGGAAAGGGGATTGGATGAGGGACCAAAATGCAAGGGTTTACACTCAAATTCTATGTTAATGGGATGCATTATGTGTGATTAAGTTTTCCTAATGCTCTGATCTAAAATTGAAGTGATCTAATGATGCAAAACTATGAAAATGTGAAGTGTTGGAAAACACAATGTGATATGTAGAAATGCCTAAGACTGTAACTAAATACTGGAATGATAGAACATAATGAAAGAGATGAACCTGGAATTAGAAGTTTGACATTGGAAGATTTTGGAATCCTGAAAAATTGACTGGAGAGTTGACCGGGACACTTAGGCCATTTGGAAAACATTGTCAAAAAAAGTTAGGGCGAGGTTGGTCAACTGCATCTTTCACAACATCAATTACAATAGCAGTTACAAGTATTGAGAACAAAAGCTATATCATAGACTCAAATCACGAATTTCAATTTATTAGTAGCTGTCCTAAATCAACTGAAATAGAAAACCATTTATACAAAGACAAAATGCAAAGAAAATAAGAATGTTACCTAGAATAGCATGGTGTAACTCATTAATATTTCTATAAAGAAAATAGTAGATACAAATTACAATAGATGGTACAACTACTGCAAGTATCTGATAACAGTTAACACCCTTCTTGAGCACTCGATCTGTTTGTAACCTAAGATGATTCACTATGCTTTGGCTATCTTCTTGTTATATTCATGCAACTGGAGAATATCTATAAAATGTGCAACCTTGGTGTTAACATAGACCCAAAATCAACTTCTAATACCATTTACAATCTGCACTTTCAAGGTGTAAAATTGGAAGTACGTTCAAGTTGATCACTCTCTTTGAGACTAATACTAGTCATTTTTGTAGCTATTGGAACTCATCAAAATTAAATAAATCAACTGAAAAAAGAACAGAACAACCTAACACAGGTGTGGATCAACAACACCCTAATAACTAGTGTAATTAGGGTACCTACAACCATTGATAGGTCCAAGATACTTAAAATCATTGATGTAAGTGTACTGAAATCTTTTGGTAACTCCCTCACAGGTAATGGTACATTCAAATCATTGATGTGGAAGATCTTAGTTGTTGTGTTTTGATATCATGTTAAACTATGGTCTATGGATTGCGATATTGTGGGATACGCATAAAATGGATTTATTGAAAAGGCTTTAGAAACTTTCAAGAAAATGCAATTGGCAAGTGTAAAGCCAGATTCCACAACCTTTCCCAACATACTCCTTGCTTGTAATAAAACTCATCAAATGGTTTTATTGTGCCCCTGGCACACATGCCCCGTTTAGAACAGGGACCCTCTCTTTTTTTCACCTTGCCGGGTCATTTTCTCATCGCCTCATTTTGCATGCTCCCCCATTTTGGTGTCCCAGATGGTTAATATGCCCTCAAAGTTTCATCCTAAGTTGACCATGCCTCATCCCCTCAGATTTCCTAAGTCTTAGGCCTGCACGGAGTTCCTTTGGCAATTTTCCCCTGCCAATGGCCTTAAGACTTCCCAGACCTGGCTCCTCGAGTTTCCCTCACCAGGTTTCTGTTATGTGCTTGTTGTTTTCAAATAGCTAAAGGCCTCCACCTTCCTATGCCCAAGATCTTAGCTCCTTGGCCGTTTCCCTCCCGAAATACGCTAAAAATTAACTATCTTATGTTTGAGTTTTGCTTGCTCCACCAGACTTGTCTTCCTAGCATTCTGTGATGAGTTCTCTGTGCGAGACGACCAACCAATGCCGACATTCTAGCCATCGGACCCCAGACTATCCTTCGCTGATGATTTCAAAAGTGACTTTCGAGCAGTCGCCAATTGGCATCTTTCCGGCCCCTGGGTCCTGGACCTCCCACCGCTGCCTAGGGATTTAAACTCACCTAGCCTTTTGTCTACCATACTTGCATTAATGAGGGTGAATTAAATGCGTCCGAGAATATAAATATCTAGCCCGACTTGTCATTTTCACAATGTTAGGATAGCCAAAGGAGTTCAGAGAAGCTAGAGAAGATCCATTTCCTTTGTCACCTGCCACCCTCACCCTACTGCTTTCATTTGCTGATTTCTCTAGGATTTAGTTGCCACTTTCGTCGGGATCTCATGGTGAGTTCGTCATCCACCCTTCTTCTATGTTTTTGGTAAATTTGTATCAAAATGTTTAATAAATGGAGATGAAAGAGCATGCATATGGTAGAGGAGGGATAAACCTAAAAACCCATGTTGAAAAATTGCTAGGAACCCTTCAAAACTACCCTAAATCCAAGTCGGGAACTCTACCCTCTCAGCGTTGTTCTTCGCACAAGGCAAGCATGCCCTCTGAGCTCGAGCCTTCCCATTGCTGCAAACAAATTTTGAAGACATCAAACATTCAAATGGCGAGATGCCTTCCTAGCCCCGAGACCTCAGACCTCCTTCAGTGGATCTCTGCTTGAACTTAAACGATTGAAACCTCGACCTCCACCCTTGATCCCTAGGCCCGCTTGCACAAGATTTTGTCCCTGGGACGTCACGTCGTGGTTGCCATTCCAAATGACAGATAGACCTCACACATCCAGACCTCTTAGTCCGCCTTGCCCTTTTGCCATCTGAGCTAAGAAAATAAAATGAAGCGTCCCATTGTGTCTCCGGGCCTCAATTCATGGAGTTTTGTCTACAGACTCCCATGGAAACTTTTTCATTTCCAAATGGCCATTAGACAACATCCTTCCCTCTCCCGGGCCCCAGGTCTCCATTCGCCACGAAGATAATTAGCGATAAACATAGGCATCCTTGCTTTCTCTGGGTCCCATATGTTGGGTTTCCGCCACTGGGATTGCATCCCATCTCAGCCAACATGAAAGGGAAAGTCAATCCGTCCTTCTAACTTTTAGAGCCCACCCCTCTAATCGATGGGAAAAATATTTGATGAAGAAATCTGGGGGCCAAACATTATGCCGAGTGTGATCCACCGGACCGCCCCACCAGACTTTTGCTCAATGCTCACTGTTTCAAAAGGTTATTCTCTTATGGCTTCCTGGCCCTTTAAAACCAAACACTCAAAAGTTTAAGAGGTTGCACCGACCGCCTTCTGCCTTTCAGGTCCCGAAGGCCGATCTACCAACGCCATTCCAAACAACAAACCTTGGACGACTTTCCCACCTTGCACCTTCAAATTCTCCAAAAAGGATCCAAATGACCTTCAATTCAAAAACCAACCTTGAACCACATGCCTAAATTCAGCCCTCTACTACATGAGCCTTTCAAACCATTAAAATCTAAGGCTAGGAGAAACCACCCGGATTGCCCTACCTAGTTTGCCCTTCCAAACAACAATCCTGCCAGGGAAGTCTGACCCTTTGGACCCAGGTTGACCCAAATCCCTCCAGTAAACTGTTGATGACATCTCAAAGTGAATTTTTGAATTTTTGAGTTATGTATTATAGAATTTGACCTCATTGATAGGGACTTTGGCTAACACTAATGTATTTAAGCTTAACTGTACCAATCATGCCTTTGTTTGTAGGATATATGGAATCGGGTGTAGGACCCTCAGGGGCAGCTACAGAGAAAGACAAAGGGAAGAAATTAGGAAAAGTTCCTCATGGAAATGAGGACAAAGAATAGATGAAATACCAATTCTAGGGAGATCCTTTGCATTCAAAGGTCATTACAGATTGGAAGGACATCACAGACACCAATATCGGGAAAGTCGATATTGATGAATTCAAGCAAAGGGTCAAAGTCAGTCTGACCACAGAAAATGAAAGATCGATTAGAAGCAATAGAATTGCTAAGGCTGTAGGCATTCCTCCATCCCTCATCGCTCAAAAATTGGTAATGGCATGTAGGCAAGCATATCAACCGGAGACTTGAACAATTGTTGATCGAGACGGGAATATCTTAGCAGATATGTCAGTGGAGGCGATAGCAAAGACTTTTCACATCCCTACCTTTAGGTAGATGGAACAACCAACAATCGAGGAATGTAGGGAAATGTGGGATGCCAATCCCCTTGGATACAATAGGCTAATAAATCAGTTTTGGCTCAAGGAGAAGCGGGGCAGTATTGCTAAGCTTCCTCAAGAACTCTATCATAGTGATTTCCATGAAGATTACCACGACTTGGTAACTCTATTAAGTAGAGTGATGGGCCTTCCCACTGCTTGATTTTTTGAAGAATGGATGGTGTACTTTGTAGAGAAGATCTTCCATGGAAGTGAGGATATCACCACAAATGCCTAATTCTACTGGGGAGGAATCATAAGTGACTACTTCTACGATCAATTCATGAATGTCAAAAAGAACTCTAAATTCTAGATGACCTCCTATCTTGTTTACTCACTAGTCGAGCAAAGACAATACATCAGACTATTTAGAGCCCCTGATGAGGAGTTTGGATGAAATTTGAAGGTTTATGATAGGTATCCCCAACTCCAATTCAAAATTTTTAAGGAGTATTGTAGAGTGAATGATGCCTTCATAGGTCACATCATACGATTTCTTGGAGGGGATTTTGAACGGAGAGTCTCTCACAGTGCTCGGGAATTCCTGAAATAGTTTGCTTTCTTGTTCATACAATACCCTAAGTTCACCTACATTCATGCCCAGGGTTATACAGAGAGGTTGAATAAGCTGTCCTGTGTACCCCAATGACCGAATCATAATGATGGAACTTTCTCAACAACTACACCATGCACACACCCTCCTCAGCAACAAACATTTGGCAGGGATCCCTTGTCCCTTGACTTTAGGCCAAGGGATGTACAGATTGAAAACTTCCTAGTGCACTGGAAACTTTAAGAAGGAGCTAGTAGACTATCATTTTTTCCTACACACTACTCACCCACGAATGGACCCATATGTGCACATAGAGAGAGCACTGGGACTGGTATACACCTATTTGCATCATGTAGAATATTTTTGGGTGAATTTCCAAGATGATAAGGAGGTGTGCGTGAGGCATTACATGCGAATGATTACGTACTTTGTGAAAAGGGTGAATATATTTCTCGTGCCTGATCAAGTTGAAGAAGATGAGAGTACCTTCATGGATCCCAGGTACAACACAATCACTAACCTACCACTACTCGCAATAGATTGGAATGAGCAAGAGGTCAATGACCTTAATATATCCCATCAAGGCTCACACCTAGGAATGGGTCAATGGACAAGTGGCACGATTGAAGCAACAAGGGTTTGTCCTAGCATATGAAGGGCTCAAAAGTGAGCCAAGTGCCACAAATGATGTTGTTGCTACAACCTCGACAGGAGAAACATCTAAATCTCCCCCGCTCACAAGATCAAGGAAATGAAAAGAGACTGAAGAACAACAGTTGAATCCTAAAGTATATGTAAGGAAGGCTCCAGAGGGTGGGCCCTCAAAGAAGCATAAGGGGTCAGGTAGCGTCACAGGGCTGCCCACAATTCAAGAAGATACCCTTCGTGAAGGAGAGGAAATAGAGATAGATCGGCCAAAGTCCCCAATGGCTACTTCAAATGTTGTTGTTCCTCCATCCATTTCTCAAGCTATGGTTGCCACATCCCCACCTATAGTGGATATTTCAGTCCATCTAGCCTCCTCTTCACCAGCTGGGCCCATAGTATTGGTTGATTCCTCCTCCGTTACAACTTCTCTGCTATCCTCTACATCCATGTCTCCCACCACATCACTTCCACTGACCACAACAACAACACTAATTCCCACACTCACATTGCTAGAGGAATTCTTGTGGCACATGCAGAATTTTCCCTCTGATATTTCTCAAGTATTGTTGAACCCCACCATTCAGGCTGCCTTAGCTCAAATCCTTGCTAGTGTTCCACCCATAAAACCTCCAATAGAACCACCATCCATGGAAGCTACAATGTAGATATCTGAGGAGATGGAATGACAAGAAAGAGAGGCTTCAAAGGCATTGGAGGAGGAGGCGGATGAGTACCATGAACATCCAAAATGTGAACATCAACAAATTGATCAGGTGGTTTATGAAGAGGAAGAAATAGGGTCCTCTAAAAGTGGAGCTGAAGAAGAAAACACCGATGGAAAGCTTATTGTATGGCTTTTCAGTGATGACCTTGAGGAGGAGTTGGCCAAGCAATTGAGAGATGTCAGATAAGAAGTAGAAAGATCACCTCCCAAGGAAGAAGAGCAAGAAGATGGTAAGGTAGAGGAAAATGTGGAGCTTCCTGTAGGTGGACAACAAGGAGAAATCCTAAAACATGGTGAGGATATGCCTCTCCTCGAAGGACAAGAAGAACAAGAAGAACAAGAAAATAAATGGTAGGAAGATGTGCCACCTCCCGACAAAGAAGAAGAGAATATAGAGGAGAGAAAACCTAGAGGTGAGGCTCAAACTGATAAAAGCTTCAAAATTGGATAGCCCGAGGAGCATGTGCACGAGGATGAACAAGATAAAGAAATTGAAGAAAAGGGAGAAGAGGAGACTGAGAAAGAAGGTCCCAAGGAGTAGCTGCCTACGAAGTCTCCCATCAAGTGCCGAATCTAATGAAGAAGAAGGAGAAGGCACTAAAGTGGAGAAAGAGGCTCTCGGGGATAAAGAAATAGAGATCTAAACAAATGAGAAGGAAGGTGAACATGAGTCACCCAAGGAGGAATCTGCTATGCCTGAATGGTTAGAAAGGAAGCTTGAGAAGAAAGTCCCCGCCCAGGCTGAACCAAGAGCAAGGTTGGAAGTAATCCTAGGTAGGGCATAGATCGCTACCAGAAAAGAAAAGAAGCCCAAGATTAGATCCAAGCTAACAATGAATGTTTTTGGATCTAGGACTATCCAAGTAGCAATGCTGGTGGTAGGAGAAAAAGGAATAAGCTACAATATCTCTACCATTGATTTTGGAATGACTATTAGATAGAAAAAGGTAGAGCACCTCTAAGAATTTTTTGCCACAGTGGTCCACTTGATACAATAGGACAAAGTGTAAAAAGAAGAGCTAAAGGCCTAGGTGGCCAATGTAACGACATATATGCAACAATGGTCCTCAGCATAAGAAGTGCCTACCACATCCATGGCTCCACCACAACTGCTATCCAAGGAGAAAATGGATAAGCTGGAGAAGAGAAAGAGCTTAGAAAAAACTACAAAAAGTTGGTTCTGATAAGTTCTATATGTTAGAAATATGGGCATCAGTCGATTTGTCTAAACAACAAATAGATTTTTAGATCTCTAGCAATCCCTTGAAGGTATGAAGAAGTTTTGCACTAATTTCCTAGCAAGGTATGAGTCTACCTACCCAAATATTGAGGCTATTCTTAAGCTGCCAAGTGCTACTTTGGAAAAGGAGCTCGCCTTCAAGAAGGACGACCACTGGCTTATAGACGTGTGGAAGCGTGACTTTGTCAATCACAAAGAATGGCTAGAGTTGGTTCTTGATAAGGTGAATGTGGATATCAAGTGGGCTAATGAGATTAGAGCAGATTGCACTCACTATCTAAAGTTGCTAATAGGGTATGGCATGCCTACAGTACAAATGGATCTGGAGAATATAAAGCCCTATTTTTAGAAGAAGATGGAGGAATGGATGTCAAATGAAATCACCACAGACTTCATGAGCTTCACTTCTTGAGCCTTCACCTAGTCAAAAATTTTCCAGGATCACACCACAAAGTATGATGAGGACGAGGAGAAGCTTGCCAAACAATCCAAAGAGTGGAGTTATCAAGTGTTGCAGCCTGAGATCATAGATGTGAGTAAACTCCAGCTACTGATTTTGAAATTTATAGAGTATGCAGCTTTGAAGAAGTAGAAAGGAAACCCTATTGTTGATGAAGATCTCTTGAAGGAATATCTACAGCAAAAGGTCAATCAGAAAAAAGATAGAATGCTACAGTGTTGTGACTAGAGGAAAAAATAGGGATAAAAACAAAGTTGTATTTTAAATTGTGAGATATTGTGGGGTAGGTAGAACCCTAATTTGTAATTAATCATGGCCACACAATGTGAATTAATCTTTCCCATTCATTCTACCTTTTGGGAACTATAAATAGGGGGGTCTCCTCTCATTTTCAAGAGAGTTGAGTTGTTGTAATGATATGCTATAAAATTTTCTAATGAAAATACATTGACCTGGTGCATTTTTTGAGTTTCTTCACATGTTTCATGATTCAATATCCCATAGTTAGTTGCTTTAGTTAAATTCATATTGATGTTCTAGATGGTTTTAGATTGCTTAGATAGATTAGGTAATGTTGTTTTGTAATTGTAGGAATTTTTGTTGTGTTGACGCTTTCCAGTCCATACTTTTTGCTCTTTGCTGCTGGTTAATGGTTTTGTAAAGTTAGTCTGGGTTGAAACTTAAAGCTGCTCTAAAATTTATCTTTATTCACGCATGTATGTGGTGGATGAATGGTAAAATATTTGTAGACCTTAGAAGATAGCACAAATTTCATGATACTATAGGATTCTTGGTTAAGTGGAATCATGTTTGAATGGAGTTGTCCATAGCAGAAACTCCATAATCATTGTTCACTGTTAGTTGTAGATCCAAGAAACTCTCCTCCTCCTTGCTCTTTTTCCTTTTTTTTAGAAACAACCTATGCTAAGGTTCATTGCACATTGTAAAGCTAAAACTTAAGGAAAACACTAGAGTTTCAGATTGTTGTTTGAACCTACAGCCAAGTACACCTCAACTTCCATCTCAGAAACTTCAAACTTTAAGATCCATTTCATCTTACCCAGCTACATAAGTTTGCCCTGTGATTACTAGCAAAATCACATCAAATACCAACTGAGGAATTCCTTACATGTCATGACCTGACACCCAAGAGACCTTGGGGCAATTTTCAACAACTTGTTGTTGGAGATTTCCTTTCAAGAGAGGTGGTGCAACTACGTACTTCCTTTATTGAGAAAGTGTGTAAAAACACCCACCAACATGTTTATTCATAGCATGATAAAATTGAAGATAAATGATTGACCTGAAGCAAAGAAAACAATTAAATAGCACAAAGTGAATGAGATGCAAAGAATTGTTACGAATAACATTTCACTTGGAAATTGGAATTGTTGCACCACTTTCACAATAGAGTAACATGCGCTAAGGGGTTCTCCTCATAAAAGCTTTGAACTCAACCATTCATGAAAAAATCTCAAATCATTTCTTGCAAATCACTACAAAAGATACATGGTGAATCCTTACTATAAATCATGGATTTTGTATTTTAGTAATGGACCATTTTTTTCTCACGGCCACACCATTTTGTTGGAGACTGTAAGGAGTTGTGGATTCCTCTTGGCCAATTGAGAGTATGCTCCCATTTTAATTGAGACTATCCACCATATTTTACAATATCAAATGGACCAACACCTTTGTTCTCTCTATGAGAGGAGACCAAGGAGCATTTTTTTAGTGTCATGTCTACCATGAAATCCATGGGAGGCACCAATTATTATATCATAGTTACCAAATTGGACTTAACATAGACATTGGGCTCAACCTCAAACTCAACATGGAAACTCAACACTAACTCAAAAATTTGAAAAAATCATGATATATAGAGATTTTTTAAGGTACATATTTTCCTATGTGTTCCTCCCTAAATCAATTTTAAAAATTATAAAAACCTAACCAATTGAAAGCTCTTTTGAGTATAGAATGCTTGAAAGAGATGCCATCTCATGGAATATGATGATTGCAGAATATGCACGAAGCCATCTCATGGAATACAATGATTGTGGGATATGCACAAAATAGATTTGTTGAAAAGGCTTTAGAAACTTACAAGCAAATGCAATTAGCAAGTGTGAAGACAAATTCCATGACCTATGCTAGCATCCTCCCTGCTTGTACCAAATTGGGAGCTTTGGAGCAGGGTTTGAACATCCATCAAAGCATAATAGATGGGGAATTTTTGTCAAATATTATGGTTGGAAATGCTTTGTTAGACATGTATGCAAAATTTGGAAACGTACACAAGGAATGCAAAATCTTTGATGGAATGCCTCAAAGAGATGTCATCTCGTAGAATGCAATAATTGTAGGATATGCACAAAATGGATTTATTGAAAAGGATTTAGAAACTTTTTTAGCAAATACAATTGGTAGGTGTAAAGCCGTATTCCACAACCTTTTACAAAATAGGAGATCATCAAAGAGAGTGATAAACATCAGTAGGACTCAATGCATTGTCCCCCTGATGTTGTGATAGTACTTAGGTGCAAAATTCGTTGGGAAGAGAATTTAATATCAGTGGGAGTTGGCTCAATGTCTCCCCGATACAATGATATGCATCAATCTCCATCGAGGACACTATGATTTGTCGATGGGATTCATTGGTAAGTTCCTCTGATGGGGTGAAAGGATAAGTCACAATGGAAAGGTAAAAATCCATCAGCTAAAGAAACACCTATTGGTGGAACAAAGGAGACAGTCCCACTGATAGCCTGAAAAGAATGAAAAGAGTAAAGCAGTGGCAAGAGAAGCATCAAAGAGACTCTCCAATGTCAATGGGAGTAATGTTGAAGTATCACCAATTACCTGACAACACTTGAATCAGAGAAAACTTCACATCTGCCTGCTCCAACACAAATTCTTCAATTTGAATCAAAAAAATTAGACAACTCACCAATTGTGTACATATTAGAATTAAAGAACATATCGCTAAATTTAGAGGCTTACCTGTTCTTGAACTCTCCCATTTCGATGTTTCAAACGTAAATGAAACCTCCCTCTTTTCAATTTTTCTTCTAATATAGCTAGATTGTGAGGATAAAATGAATTTTGGTTCGCACCATGAATTTTGAGTAGTCACTTCAAACTACTTGTTGGGTTGCAGGGGGTAGGTTATAGATATTTTCTCTATTTTTTTCTCTAATGGGTTGTGACTGCAATCAATTTTAGACCTTATTGTTGTTGGAAATATGTGCCTCAAATAATATAGGCTGAAACCTCCATTAGAGCCAAGTCGGTGTGACATCTTCATTATCTGGCCGACTAGCAGTTTGATTCATCATGTTTTGCATAGGTCGCTGTGACCTTGTAGGAGTCTTGTTGAACGGTTACTGTGGAGTCTATCGCTGTGACAAGGAGTACTCATTATGACCTAATAGCGCTTAGGAGACCTCTGGCCGACAGACCATTCAATCATGAATCAAAGAGACTCATGGCGACTGGGGTTATGGAGTGACTTCAACACTCAGGGAAAAGTCTCAGCGAATAGTGAATGTCTTACCGACAGGAATTCATATGTTCTCTTCACCGTAACAAAGAGTCTCGGAGAAAGGTCTTAGCGATAGATGAAAGTCATGCTAATAGGGACATACTTGGGAGTTATCGATGTAACACTAAGGCTTCATTATGAAGTCTAGGTGAAAGCTAATGTCTTGCCGACAGGGGACACATCCAAACGTTCTTCAGTGTAACTCAAAGCGATCGGAGAAACCTCTTAGCGATGGTGAATGTCTTGCTGATAGCCGATGGCTATCGAGGTAACTCTTGGTCCCAGGAAGACATCTTAGCAAATGTTGAAGGTCTCACCGATAGGAAAATCTTGTGGGATCTTCGGTATAACTCTTGACGACAAATGAAGCTTTCGGGATAAGTCATAGAGCTCGGTGAGAAGTCTTAGTGAGAGCTACATGTCTCGCCGACATTATTTTATTTTGGAGTCTTCAAGGTAACATATGGAGATCGGTATGTTCTCTCAGTGAAGGGCAATGTCTTGGCGATGGGTGAACACTTCGGGGTAACCTTTATGTCTTAGAGAAAACTCTCAACAAAATATGTGAGTCTTGCCGACTTCTACTTGGCACTCGGTATGTTTGGGGACTTCGGTATAGCCTTGAGTGACTCGCTATGATCTCCTGGCGAATGTGATAGGTCTGGGCGACTGCTTGGTGACTCGGTGTAACTCATGGAGCTCGATAAAACATCTTAGCGATAACAGAGTCTCTTGGTGGCATCGATATGAATTCTATGTGGCATCGGTGAGACACTGTTAGTGTCTCACCGAGATGCCAGTACATTGTAAATTATGTTGACGGAGTAAGACTGTCCTATGTGGAGTCTCGTGGAAAAATCAGAGGAGTCGAATTGGAACCGTTGAGAGTTTGTTCATTGCGATGGTTCTATGAGGAAGCTCAATGGACATGGAACAATAGAGATATACTCTGTGATTGCAGATTGTAATTGGTTGGTTGGTTCAATCAATAGTGGAGTGTGAAGATTTCGAACTGTATCAGTGTGAATTTGATTTTGTAAAGACTAAAAACAAAAAAGGTTCCTATGCAATATTGTTAATGGTGAATGTTGTTGTAAATCAGACACCAGAAAGATAAGTCTGACAATTGTATGTAATGCTTATTACTATAATACAAAGTTATTTCTCTTGGTGTGGTGGGTTTTTCTCCCGTAAGGGTTTTCCCACGTATATCTGGTGTTCTTGTGTGATTGTCAAACTCTATTTTTGTAATCTATTTCATAGTGCATCTTAACTTGACTGTAATTGTAAATTTTAAAGTGTATTTGCATTCTTTCTTGAGGTATTGACGTTAGGAGAATTGTTTTCCGCATCTAATTTTCCTTACAAGTGGTATTAGAGCCTGGCTAGTTGTGTTATCCTTGGGGGTACATTGGGTTTTTTTTGTCAATTCTATTCAGTGGGAGTCTTGTAGAGATTGTTATTTCTAATTATAGATTAAGATGTCTAGTTCATCTGGGAATATTGAAATAGAGAAATTCAATGGCAGTAACTTTGAGTTATGGAAACTCAAGATGGAGGATCTCTTAGTAGATCGAGATCTTTGGACTGTTGTGTCTGGAACTAAACCTATAGGAATGAAGCAAGAATAATGGGACCTTGCAAATAGAAAATCTAAGCGGCTGATAAGGCTCTATCTGGCACACTCAGTTCTTCTCAATGTGCATGAAGAGAAGACTGCCTCTTCTTTGTGGAAGATATTGGCATCTATTTATCAGGGGAAATCTTTGGTGAATAAGTTGTTCCTAAGGAAGAAGCTTTACTCTTTGAGGATGCAGAAAGGAGGGTATGTAGCTGATCATTTGAATGCATTTAACATGTTTCTCACACAATTAACATCTATTGGTGTAAAGATTGAAGAAGAAGATCATTGTATGCTTCTATTGTGTCCTTTTCCAGACTCTTGGGCTCATCTGGTGATGGCTATTGGGAGTACAATATCCAGTTTCAAGATGGAAGATGTTGTTGGTTCTTTGCTGTCAAAAGAAATGAGAAGGAATTCTTCTGAGATGGAGAAGGAGGCTCTTGCTGTCAGAGGAAGGTCAAAGGAGAAAGGCAAGAAGAAGGACAAGAAGTCCAAATCAAAATCAGAGGGGAGATCAAAGTCTCTTGGCAAAAATTCCAAGGTGAAGTGTTGGAATTGTGGGCAACCTGGTCATGTCCGAAAGGATTGTAAAGAGGAGAAAAAGAAGAAGGGCTCTTCCGATAATGGTTCTTTTCATAGTGATGGTGACGCCTTCATTGCAGCCTTGACTACACATGCATCAGATGATGTCTGGCTGATTGATTCTAGAGCATCATTCCACATGACATCTCACAGAGAATGGTTCACAAAGTATGAAGAATACGATGGTGGAAAGGTGTACTTGGCAAGTGATTCAACTTTGGAAATTGTTGGTCATGGAAGAGTCAGAAATCAATTCCCTGATGGCAGAATAAAGGGGATCAATGATGTTATGCACATACCAGGTCTGGCTCGGAATCTACTTTCTGTCAGTAAGCTTAATGATATCAGAGTACAAGTCTTGTTCTCAGGAAGTGGCTGCAAGATGACTAGAGGTTCAATGGTGCTGGCTAGAGGTGCTCGAATTGGTACCCTGTACAAGCTTGATGCACAAGTTCTTCAATGTAACAGTGTCTCTTCGAAGTCACTAAAAGCTGCTCATGGAGGTAAAGAGGGAAATATCCCTAATTATGTAAAATCTATGGAAGTAAAACTTCCTACAGAGAAGACTATGCTTTGGCATCATAGGTTAGGTCACATAGGAGAAAAAGGTTTAAAAACCTTGAAAAACAAAAACCTGGTTGAGGGGCTTGAAGATTATAATCTAGAATTTGAATTCTGTGAACACTGTATAAATGGAAAGCAACATCGTCTTTCATTTTATGACAGTCCTCATAAATCTTCTGGTTTGTTAGATTATATTCATTCAGATGTGTTTGGTCTAGTGAATGTTCCTTCATTGTCTAAATCAAGATACTATGTGTCGTTCATTGATGATTATTCAAGGAGAGCATTTGTATATATTTTGAAAATTAAATTAGAAGTGTTCAGTCAATTTGAGGAGTTTAAAAATCTTGTTGAAAATCAGACTAGTAAAACAATAAAATGCTTAAGGATTGATAATGGTGGTGAATTCTATTCTGATGAATTTGAAAGATACTATAAAGACCATGGGATCAAAAGACACAAGACTACACCTTATACTCCACAGTAGAATGGAGTTACAGAAAGGTTCAATAGGACAGTGATGGAGAGAGCACGAAGTATGCTTAGTAGTGCTGGTTTGGAAGAGAAATTCTAGGCTGAAGCTACTACTACTGCATGTTAATTAATCGGTCTCCAAACTCTGCTCTTGTTGAGAAAACACCTTTAGAAGCGTGGTCTAGTAAGAAGCCCTCTCTTAGACATATTCGAGTCTTTGGCTGTGAGGCATATGCACATGTGTCGGATGTAAAAAGATCTAAGTTGGAGAACAAGGTTGTCAAGTGTATTTTTATTGGCTATAGTACTAACATTAAAGGATACAAGCTTTGGAATCCTATTACAGAGAAGGTTGTATACAACAGAAGTGTAATCTTTTGTGAGCTGAAACCTTCCACCTTGGATCTGTAGTTAGAGACAAAGTCAGAAAATAATAAGGATGTAGCATTAATTCCTCCTACACCACAAAAAGAGGAATTGAAAATTCAAAATGTACCTGAAACTGAGGAGAGCTCAAGCAGTTATGAAAGTCCTGAAGAAGAAGAACCTTAGCCTCAGCCAGTGAGGAGGTCAACCCAAGAAAGGAAACAACCAGATAGGTATGGGTTCTCATTGATTGATTCTACTTGTGCATATGCTTTGATTTCTAGTACTGATGAGCCTAGGACTGTAAAGGAGGCATTTAAAATGTCTGATTCAGATTCTTGGTTGGAAGCCATGAATGAAGAAATGGCATCATTAGATAAAAATGAAACTTGGAGTTTGGTGCCCTTGCCTAAAGGAAGAAAACCTATGGGCTGCAAATGGGTATTTAAGAAAAAGATTGGTTTGGATGGCAGTGTAGAAAAGTACAAGGCAAGACTGGTTGCAAAGGGTTATTCTTAGGTAGAGGGAATTGATTATGGGGAAATCTTTTCTCCTGTAGCAAAGCTGACGTCCATTAGATTTCTATAGTCACTTACAGCAATGTATGACTTAGAGGTTGAACAGATGGATGTGAATGCTACAGTGTTGTGACTAGAGGAAAAAATAGGGATAAAAACAAAGTTGTATTTTAAATTGTGAGATATTGTGGGGTAGGTAGAACCCTAATTTGTAATTAATCATGGCCACACAATGTGAATTAATCTTTCCCATTCATTCTACCTTTTGGGAACTATAAATAGGGGGGTCTCCTCTCATTTTCAAGAGAGTTGAGTTGTTGTAATGATATGCTATAAAATTTTCTAATGAAAATACATTGACCTGGTGCATTTTTTGAGTTTCTTCACATGTTTCATGATTCAATATCCCATAGTTAGTTGCTTTAGTTAAATTCATATTGATGTTCTAGATGGTTTTAGATTGCTTAGATAGATTAGGTAATGTTGTTTTGTAATTGTAGGAATTTTTGTTGTGTTGACGCTTTCCAGTCCATACTTTTTGCTCTTTGCTGCTGGTTAATGGTTTTGTAAAGTTAGTCTGGGTTGAAACTTAAAGCTGCTCTAAAATTTATCTTTATTCACGCATGTATGTGGTGGATGAATGGTAAAATATTTGTAGACCTTAGAAGATAGCACAAATTTCATGATACTATAGGATTCTTGGTTAAGTGGAATCATGTTTGAATGGAGTTGTCCATAGCAGAAACTCCATAATCATTGTTCACTGTTAGTTGTAGATCCAAGAAACTCTCCTCCTCCTTGCTCTTTTTCCTTTTTTTTAGAAACAACCTATGCTAAGGTTCATTGCACATTGTAAAGCTAAAACTTAAGGAAAACACTAGAGTTTCAGATTGTTGTTTGAACCTACAGCCAAGTACACCTCAACTTCCATCTCAGAAACTTCAAACTTTAAGATCCATTTCATCTTACCCAGCTACATAAGTTTGCCCTGTGATTACTAGCAAAATCACATCAAATACCAACTGAGGAATTCCTTACATGTCATGACCTGACACCCAAGAGACCTTGGGGCAATTTTCAACAACTTGTTGTTGGAGATTTCCTTTCAAGAGAGGTGGTGCAACTACGTACTTCCTTTATTGAGAAAGTGTGTAAAAACACCCACCAACATGTTTATTCATAGCATGATAAAATTGAAGATAAATGATTGACCTGAAGCAAAGAAAACAATTAAATAGCACAAAGTGAATGAGATGCAAAGAATTGTTACGAATAACATTTCACTTGGAAATTGGAATTGTTGCACCACTTTCACAATAGAGTAACATGCGCTAAGGGGTTCTCCTCATAAAAGCTTTGAACTCAACCATTCATGAAAAAATCTCAAATCATTTCTTGCAAATCACTACAAAAGATACATGGTGAATCCTTACTATAAATCATGGATTTTGTATTTTAGTAATGGACCATTTTTTTCTCACGGCCACACCATTTTGTTGGAGACTGTAAGGAGTTGTGGATTCCTCTTGGCCAATTGAGAGTATGCTCCCATTTTAATTGAGACTATCCACCATATTTTACAATATCAAATGGACCAACACCTTTGTTCTCTCTATGAGAGGAGACCAAGGAGCATTTTTTTAGTGTCATGTCTACCATGAAATCCATGGGAGGCACCAATTATTATATCATAGTTACCAAATTGGACTTAACATAGACATTGGGCTCAACCTCAAACTCAACATGGAAACTCAACACTAACTCAAAAATTTGAAAAAATCATGATATATAGAGATTTTTTAAGGTACATATTTTCCTATGTGTTCCTCCCTAAATCAATTTTAAAAATTATAAAAACCTAACCAATTGAAAGCTCTTTTGAGTATAGAATGCTTGAAAGAGATGCCATCTCATGGAATATGATGATTGCAGAATATGCACGAAGCCATCTCATGGAATACAATGATTGTGGGATATGCACAAAATAGATTTGTTGAAAAGGCTTTAGAAACTTACAAGCAAATGCAATTAGCAAGTGTGAAGACAAATTCCATGACCTATGCTAGCATCCTCCCTGCTTGTACCAAATTGGGAGCTTTGGAGCAGGGTTTGAACATCCATCAAAGCATAATAGATGGGGAATTTTTGTCAAATATTATGGTTGGAAATGCTTTGTTAGACATGTATGCAAAATTTGGAAACGTACACAAGGAATGCAAAATCTTTGATGGAATGCCTCAAAGAGATGTCATCTCGTAGAATGCAATAATTGTAGGATATGCACAAAATGGATTTATTGAAAAGGATTTAGAAACTTTTTTAGCAAATACAATTGGTAGGTGTAAAGCCGTATTCCACAACCTTTTACAAAATAGGAGATCATCAAAGAGAGTGATAAACATCAGTAGGACTCAATGCATTGTCCCCCTGATGTTGTGATAGTACTTAGGTGCAAAATTCGTTGGGAAGAGAATTTAATATCAGTGGGAGTTGGCTCAATGTCTCCCCGATACAATGATATGCATCAATCTCCATCGAGGACACTATGATTTGTCGATGGGATTCATTGGTAAGTTCCTCTGATGGGGTGAAAGGATAAGTCACAATGGAAAGGTAAAAATCCATCAGCTAAAGAAACACCTATTGGTGGAACAAAGGAGACAGTCCCACTGATAGCCTGAAAAGAATGAAAAGAGTAAAGCAGTGGCAAGAGAAGCATCAAAGAGACTCTCCAATGTCAATGGGAGTAATGTTGAAGTATCACCAATTACCTGACAACACTTGAATCAGAGAAAACTTCACATCTGCCTGCTCCAACACAAATTCTTCAATTTGAATCAAAAAAATTAGACAACTCACCAATTGTGTACATATTAGAATTAAAGAACATATCGCTAAATTTAGAGGCTTACCTGTTCTTGAACTCTCCCATTTCGATGTTTCAAACGTAAATGAAACCTCCCTCTTTTCAATTTTTCTTCTAATATAGCTAGATTGTGAGGATAAAATGAATTTTGGTTCGCACCATGAATTTTGAGTAGTCACTTCAAACTACTTGTTGGGTTGCAGGGGGTAGGTTATAGATATTTTCTCTATTTTTTTCTCTAATGGGTTGTGACTGCTTACAATTGTCTATATGCAACACAATATTTTTATATAAAATCCTAAAAGTATTTGTTGCATCCCTATTGAGAATGTCTAGTTATGTTTTAAAGAATGACACTGCAAACATAATGAGGCATAACATTGGTTGTAGCTGAACAAATGCATACATTAAGGATTACTAGTAATTTTTCATGAGATAAGGAGAAAAACATATACTACTCCTAGTTTCTTGAAGTGGCTAAATCTATACACAAATTAGATTTGTTGAAAAAGCTTTAGAAACTTTCAAGCAAATGCAATTTGCAGGTTTAAAGCTAGACTCCACAACCTTTGCTAGCATCCTCTATGCCTGTTCCAAAATGGAAACTTTAGAACTGGGTATGGACATCCATCAAAGCATAATAGAAGGGGGATTTTCGTCTGATATTATAGTTGGAAATGCTTTGGTTGACATGTATGCAAACTGTGGAAGCATAGAGAAAGCATGTGAAGTTTTTGACAAAATGCCTTGAAGAGATGTCATCTCTTGGACTGCAATTATTGTTGCATACACACAAAATGGATTTGTTGAAAATTCTTTAGAAACTTTCAAGCAAATGCAATTGGCAGGTATAAAGCCAAATTCCACAACTTTTTCCAGCGTCTTTCCTGCTTGTGCCAAAATGGGGGCTTTGTAAAAGTGTATGAACATCCATCAAAGCATAAATAATAGAGGAATTTTGTCAAATGTTGTATTTGCAACCACCCTAGTAGACATGTATGCAAAATGTGGAAGCATAGACAAGGCATGTGAACTATTTGACAAAATGCCTGAAAGAGATGCCATCTCATGGAATACAATGATTGTGGGATATGCACAAAATGGATTTGCTAAAAAGGATTTAGAAACTTTCAAGCAAATGTAATTAGCAGGTGTGAATCCAAATTCCACAACCTATGCCAGCATCCTCCCTGCCTGTGCCAAAATGGAAGCTTTTGAGTAGAGTATGAACATCCATTACAACATAATAGATGGGGTATTTTCATAAGATATTATGGTTGGAAATGCTTTATTAGACATGTATACAAAATATGGAAATGTACACAAGGCACGTGAACTCTTTCATGGAATGCCTCAAAGAGATGTCATCTCATGGAATTTCAAAGAGATGAATTTGTATATGCTTGAGTGGGAGATAAAGCTAAATTGAATAGGAGGGGATAAAAGAGGTCTCCTCTTTTATCATTTATGCATTTCAACATATGAAAACACATTTCATGGTGTTCTTAATTAGACTCCTTTGGGTGATAAAATATCATCTAGAGGGAATTTTTCTATATAATAATAGTCTTCTAGAAATACTTAAGTTTGCAATATAGTTCTAGTTTCATAATCAACATAGACACAACATATTTATATAAGCATGTTGTACAATAGTGTATAATAAGAAAAAAGGACTACTGATGTGAGATGAAGATGCCATAAACTTGATGCATCATCAAATAACCTAAGAAATGGTACACCTTAGACAAGTGCGGCGTACCCAATTCACCAAATTATAGCACACCGAGTTTGCAAGGATATTTTTTTAATCAATCTACTTCGAAAGAAAGAACTTGCAAGGTATTGTTGAGCAGTTGAACTTACTACTTGAAAAAATAAGAAAACTAAAACATATTAAATAACAAACTGCTTGCAAGACATGCCTATATGTAAGAAAAACTCATAATCAAATTGTAATGAAAGTAAATAAGTCTACTCTGACTATGAAATTGAGGAAATTGTATGTCCAACTACCAATGACTTGAGAAATTTCAAGAAATTCGTCTTGAGAGGTGAGAAACTTTCAAAAGCATTTGTAGCAATTTCCTACTGTTTTCTAAGGGTTTGTGGAAGTTCCTTGCATTGTAATTCATCTTTCCAAAATATTCGTCAAATTTCTAATAAAGTTTCTTGGATTTTTTTAATTATTTTTCTATATCACTTCCAAAAATTTCTTCAAGTTTCCATCATTTTTTAAACTGGGTCGTACTGAAATTCCATTCCTCAAGCTTCCTTATCTATTTGGCTTGGTTACATGTTCACTATTCTTGGTGTGACATGGATAGAAAGAGATTTTAGTGTTAGGTTTTTAATATTAGATAATACAAGAAATGTTACTTCCAAGGTGGTTCAAGTGTTTTAACCAAAATATACTTGAGATTTTAATGAAATATTTCCAGCCAATATATACTAGAGACATTAATGAAATATTTCCCAATTTTTTGTGCAATAAGATGCATCACAAAGGAATATAATAGTCATTAGACAAAGAAAATCAAGTGCAAATAGTAGTTAGTGTCGAAGGATTCAACATAATAAGAATCCATCAATTCTTCACTTTGCAAAAGTGTTCGGCTTGTGACTGATCATTTACTTTTTAGATTACCGAAAGTCCAATTGATTGTAGCTTGAATTACCTTTACATGGCCTTTATATATTAATGGTTTCCAATATCCTTTTTGAAGCCCGTGATTGTTGCATCTAGCTATATAGGAAAAGATAGCAGAGGCAAATTCATATTTTCTTAAAATTGATAGCTGTTGAAAACTTAGGTAGGGCCTGTACATTGGTCTATACGCCAAGTTGGTGTGTTGGTTAGGTGGGGAGTCAAAAAACTTATTTACCATCACAAACACACAAACAAAAGCACATATGTTTAAATGTAGGAATATTGGATAAAGTGTAGCAATGTAATGGTAATAGTAGATTAAAGGAGTTTTTTGTGAACATTGGTGAGCCTCATGATTCCCTTTTCCACCACATCTTTTGCAAGACACATTTAGTCTATCATCTTTGACTTTGCATCATCTTCTTTTTCTTCCTTGATCTTTGATTTTTTGCAATTCTTCTCCTCTAATAGGCATCATCTGGGAAATAGGCTACCTTTCTTTTTGATGGACATGGCAAACGTTTTCTCTCTCATTATTAGTTATTCTTCCAAAAGAATTTTCTTTTTCAACCAACATATCAATGAAATGATAAAAGTGGGTGACTTCAATTGATTACTTGTTTGAAATGACTCCAAATAGGTTGAAAATGTGGGAAGGAGATATTTTATAAAGGTTGTCATATATACAGTAATTTTTCCACCAGCAACATCAATATCATGTTTGATTGCCCAAATCTTAGAACTAGACTTGTTAAATCACCATTTTTCAACTCATAACTAAATAATTTCAACTACAATTGGATGGATTCTAATTTTGAATGGAAAGCATACAATTTTAATGTCTCTTTTCATTACTTTTAAAAACTCTATAATTTTCTAAGATTCCTATCTACACAATACTTGAATATATAAATAGTAGAATTGTGTCTTGAGGCACGTTTGTAGAAATTGTATAACAACCTAGTCCTAGTTTCTTGAAGTGCCTAAATCTATACACAAATTAGATCTGTTGAAAAGGCTTTAGAAACTTTCAAGCAAATGTAATTTGTAGGTTTAAAGCCAGACTATGCAACCTTTTCCATCATCCTCTCTGCTTGTTCCAAAATGGAAGCTTTCGAACAAGGTATGGACATCCATCAAAGCATAATAGAAGGGGGATTTTAGTTTGATATTATAGTTGGAAATGCTTTGGTTGACATGTATGAAAAATGTGGAAGCATAGAGAAAGCATGTGAAGTTTTTGATAGAATTCCTCGAAGGGATGTCATCTCTTGGACTACAATTATTGTTGGATATGCACAAAATGGATTTGTTCACAACACTTTAGAAACTTTCAAGAAAATGAAATTGGTAGGTATAAAGCCAAATTCCATAACCTTTGCCAACATATTCCTTGCCTATTCCAAAATGGGGGCTTTGGAAAAGGGTATGAACATCCATCAAAGCATAAATAATAGAGGAATTTTGTCAAATGTTGTAGTTGCAATTGTCCTAGTAGACATGTATGCAAAATGTGGAAGCATAGACAAGGCATGTGAACTATTTGACAGAATGCCTGAAAGAGATGCTATCTCATGGAATATGGTGATTACAGGATATGCACAAAATGGATTTGCTTAAAATGCTTTAGAAACTTTCAAGAAAATGCAATTAGCAGGTGTGAAGCCAAATTCCACAACCTATGTCAGCATCCTCCCTGCCTGTGCCAAAATGGGAGCTTTGGAGCAGGGTATGAACATCCATCAAAGCATAATAGATGGGGGATTTTTGTTAAATATTGTGATAGAGCGAAAATTCTTGTTAGAATATGATCAAAAAGAAAAAGAGTGCAAATAACAACTATAAACACCCTACACCTCAAGATTAGCCTAGTTGGATTCAAAACAAAATAAAAACAACAAATAGAGTGGATTCACCTTGTCTTGAATCGATCATTTGGTTAGCCCTTCGATTTTTGATGTTGTATGCTCCTTTGGTCACAAGAGATGCAATCTATGAGATGAGATTAGGATGGACAATGAGTGAAAATTGATGCAAGTATGAGAATTTGACTAAGTATGGCTCAAGAGAAAATTTGGCAAGAGTTTGGCTAGCATAAAATGATCTCCCCTAAAATAAGAGAAAATAAGGGGTATTTATAGATACTTTGGAATTCTCTAGGGAAATGGATGGTTGAGATTGAGCCACCAAGATCAAGATGTAGGGCTAAGATAATTTGAGAATTCACAAACCCTCACATCTTAACATGTGGCATGTGAAGTGGCTTGAAAATGATGATGTGTACATGAGTTGGAAGGAGAGTACATGACATGGAGGTACTACATAGTAACTTGGGATTGGAAAAAATCTTCCCATAAAGGAGGTCCTTGTCCCCATGTGGGTGAGAGGACATGTGAGGAATTAAAAATTCCTTAAATATCCACATGGGGATAAAAAAAAGAATTTTAAATTCTAAGGAATGCATTGGAGGATTAAATGTGAATTAAAAATTCACATGGGGAATATAGTGTCTTCTACAAAAGGAGAAAGCCTTTAATGAAGTTGACTTATGACACATTCCATAAATGATATGGGAATTAGGTTGACCTAATTAGGTGATTAAGGTTGTGCAAGTACTTGATTAGATAAATTAATAACAGATTAAAAGCAAGTGGGAAATTATGGAGGATGGGACCTTAATGATGATTAGGGGTGTGCACATCTTAATCATAAATTAATTATGATTAAGAAAGAGGGTTAGATTGTTAAGAGGGATTAGAGGCCAATTTGCAAAAGTTGGAGGATGTGACAATGAGAGAGAAAGTGAGGAATTAAAAATAAATTTAAAATTCCAAGAGGTAATATGACTAAATTAAATAAAGTGGTATATTTATTTAATTTAGAGAGGAAAAGGAGGGGAATATTTATTAAATTAAATACTTTGGAAACCTTATGTAGGACACGAAATATTAATTAAATGAGTGATTTAATTAATACCGGCGAAGAGGATGAAGTAGATGAGCAAAAGGATGGTTAAGGAGACGTCTTTAACTGTATGAAAGACGTCAAATTTAGATGTCTACATTTTTCTCCTCTTTGAAACACTATTAGGGTAATAGGGTTTCAAAGAAAATAAAATATAAACGACTCTATGGAAGAAGTGATCGAAAACGAGATGCCCTAGCATGGGAGAGTTTGTATGAGCTACCCGAACGGAGGAGAATTAAAGGGGATGCCCCAGTCTCACAAGAGAAGGTTTATGACGGAAGATTGGAAGAGAATGGTAGGGTATGTCCCCTCGAGAAGGCAGATGAGGAAGGAAAAGGGGCCTTGGGCAATTTATCAAAAGTATGAAGTGGTATATGTCATTGGAAACAACGTGAAAAACTAAGAGTGGCACTTAATGGAGGAAAATGGGTATATAGTGTGCAAATGGTGGCCCTAGGAAGATAGGGGGTGAGGGAATTAGTTGAGAGGGAAAAAAGGTTAAATAAAGGGAAAAAATGCCTTGTATTTTAAAAGGTAAAAAGAGAGGGAAAAGGCTATAAAAGGTAATTCTAAGAATCACCTTTCCTAATTTGGACAACTGTCAAGTGAGGAGGAGAGGGAGAAAAGGAGAGGGCGAGAGGGAAGGTACATGATGTCAGAGTACAATAACGACATCATCCACTAGGTAGATAAGAGAGAATGATTCTTCAGCGAGTGTGTCGTGCCACGCAAGGTTAGCTCGAAACCCAACTTTCTGATTTTGGTCAATTTGCTTAATTTTTTTTTGAAATTGAAAACATGGGTTTTGTTGGGTTGGGCAGGATGAAAAATGGGTAGGAGGGGAAAAAAATTAGGGGGGGTATGCTTCGGTTCCGTGGATTAGCGAGGCCATTCGTGCCCAAGTAGATCCACCCACAGGCATGGGTGGGTCCACTCGTGCGTGGCTAATTCCACCCACGAGCGCGGATGGGTCCACTCACAGACCCGGGCGGAAGCCTGCCAGCAAGCCTAGGTGGGTCCACTCGGGCTTGGGCGGATCTGTCCGCAGTGGGGCGAAACCCCACCTGCTAGCCCGGGTGGGTTTGCCCGAGCTCAAGAGGATCCACCTAGGCACTAAGGCGGGTCCGCCCGGGCACCAAGGCGAGTCCGTCCATGGAGCCAAGCGAGTCTGCCCGAGCTGGGGAGGGTCCACCCAGGGACCAGGGCAAGTCCACCCAGGGACCAAGGCGGGTCCACCCCAAGCCAGGGTGAGGATCTAGGAGGACCGAAAAGAAGAAAGAAAGGTAAGAAAAAAGGGAGGAGAGGTAGAATTCAGAAGGGAAATCCCAGGGTGGGAAGAAGATAAAAAAGGGGGGAAAAACGACGCCAGGGGAAACTAACATAGTGTTTATGTTATGGATGTAGAATGTTGAGAGCTTGCGGACATGGGAGAGATGGTACGAGTCACTAAGGAGATGTATGGCGACAATGACAAGCACAGATCACCAGAGATTAGCAAAGGTAGGACTATTCCACATGCTATCGTTCCTAATGATTAAGGCCCTCAAGGCCATGCTAACAACCCTAATAGAGTGTTGGGACTTGGCGACATCAAAATTTCATCTACTGACTAGGGAGATGTCGATTACTCTAGAGGATGTATGGCAGATTTTGAGGCTCCCAGTAGTAGGGCTCGCAGTTAGCGAGTGTTGAGTAGTGGATGAGGCACTAGATGAGTCAGTCTATGTTGTATTTGGTGATGGCGAGCTACTGATTTAGCAGCAGTAACTGGACATGGACAGATACTTGTCTTGCAGGGTACCGACATATCATCGAGGGTCAAGAGGGTCAATTTGTATGGGGGACCTGTATGCTAGTGCAACAGTACCAGGATATGCACGGGGTATGTTATCGACAATTGCTGAGTGTGACACACGTCACACTGCTACAAGTGTGGGCTTAGGAGCACATTAGGGTGACTAGGCCGATCGTGCAAAGAGCAGGAGAGCAGGATGACAGAGAGGTCATAGCCTTGGGATGGGGGCAGAGGTGGGAGTGATATTGCAGTATCAAGATGTCAGAGATGTGGATGTTTAGAGGAGACAACTGGATGATGTGCAAACAGAGATGATAGTATGGCATCCATATATGTTGCGAAACTTCAGGAGCTAGAGAGATGATTAGGAGGCACATAGGGGTTACTTCTTTACCCAATGTTATATTATTGGGAGAGCTTTGCATGTAGTGGAGCTGCATAGACTTGATCGAGTGACGCAACAGTTTGGAGTGAGGCAAGATATTCCTACAGGGCAGGTGATGTTCTGACAATTGACACGAGAGCGGCCATGGAGGTCTGAGCTGGAGGCACTGTATTTTGTGTGATAGCTAGGAAACAGGGAGGGGTTGAGAGATGCATGGATGACAGATTGATATCGTCAATGGTTTAGGCAACATCCACCTCCACAGATTACCCCAGTAGTGCCGATTGAGGGAGCACTAGGGTTCAGATCAGAGGATGAGAGACAACTGAGGGAAGAGGGACCGATATCCTGAGGATGACAGAGAGGAGGTTAGGAGAGAGGAGGACAATAGGGGGAGGGACAGGAGGCGGTTGGAGTAGCTGAGGAGCCAATGAGGGTAGGAAAGAGGAGGAGATGACAGTGCAGAGTCCGAGGAGGAGATGGAGTAGAGGAGGGAGAGGATGAGGCCAATGTTGTGGCACAATAGGATAGGGGTTCGGAGGTCTAGAGAAAGAGGAGCCAGGAGGCACGTGCATCCATAGGAGGTCAACAGTAGGAGAGAGAAGAGGAGGTCGATGCCAGTGGAGCACAGGAGAGACAGGAGGCAGACGTGGCCATATGAGGGTAGCATTGATAGAGACAGGAGGAGGGGGAGGCCAATGGAGAGCATGAGAGGATGACAGGGAGAGGGAGAGCCCCCTTGGTGATTGATTTGGATGAGATGGAGGCATAAATAGAGAGTGAGGGGTATGAGCCGCAGGAGATAGATATTGAATCTGATGTGTATGACATCTGACCACTGTTGAAAACACCACCTAGAGGAGAGGATCCCGTAGTGGTGTTGAGAGAGACTCTAGAGAGACTACACCTCAATGAGCAATGATTATGATAGACAGAGGCAGAGTGGGTCAGATTAGAGGTAGAGCTGAGTGAGCTAAATACACAATTCATCTAGGGTGAGAGAGATTATTTAGTCTTAGCCATGCTGGTGTCAGATGTGGAGAGGAGATTGTTGAGAGAGAGGAATGAGGCACGAGATGAGGTGGTTGGCATGCAGGCAGAGGTAGAGAGGTTGCAAATAGATGTGGCTAGGGAGCATGAGGAGGGGGATGCAGTGAGATGGGAGAAAGATCGTTTGGTGGTGGAGGTGGTGATACGACAGGTTGTTGGAGGATGGACAGGGCAAGAGTCATTAGAGATTGGGGTAGGGACTGTCGAAGATATAGAGGGTCTACAGGGACAGCTAGAGCAGTTATGGAGAGAGAGAGCAGATCTGCATCAAGAGTGGGTTGAGCTCAAAGATAGAGTGTACTATTTAGAGTAGACAATTGGGGGTACTATTTAGAGCAGACAGTTGGGGATATGTGATTGATGTAGTAGAGAGAGGAGGAGATGAGGGTGTAGATACACATGCCACAGATAGACAGAGAGAGATGTGGCGCAGGAATAGGTACAAGTCATAAAGGTAGAGAGGGATGTGGTACAGGCACATGCTTAGGTGTTACAGAGTGAGAGGAAGATGGAAGAGACAGATGTTCAGTCTCTTCAGAGAGAGAGGGATGCAGCAGTGTCATAGGTGTTAGGTCTTCGATGAGAGTGAGATTTTGTCGAGTTGAGACTTCAGGCACTTCATAGGGACAGGAATGTAGTGGAGGATCGGGCATAGGCCGCGGATAGGGAGAGAGATGTCGTGGAGGTACAGATGTAGACATTGCAGAGTGAGCGAGACACAGTACAGGCCCAACTGTGGGCGGCGTAGGGTGAGGGGGGCGAGCCAGAGGCAAAGTTATAGGTGTTATGTGCACAATTACAGGCTGTAGAGGCTGAGAGAGACAGGGCTACAGAGCAGGTACAACAATTGATATTGGCACAGAAGGCCTGGGTACAAGAGCAGAGGGCTATTAGTGGGGATTGAGACAAGTATAGGAATGAGCGGAATGCCATGAGGCATTAGGCAGTGCAACAGAATGATTATATGCAGGAGTCAAGTTACTGAAAGTGTGCGTATGAGCATGTCATTCCAGATCCAACGCAGTGCACAAGGCACTATATTAGGCAGGAACCTCAAATTCTAGCACCATCCCAATCATTAGGGACACGTACTAGAGGGTACAGTGACTATCGGCAGACTCCTCTCAGTGGTTACCAGGTGACTCCCACCCATGAGTATTAGGGGACTCACATGCATAGAGGGCCATTGCCTGACTCTTCTCAGAGATCAGACGTGGCTAGCTCACAGTAGAGTAGTCAGAGAGCAAATGACAGGATATCAATTTTTTGACAGATACAAGACAGATGTTTAATACTTATCGACATAGATTAGAGGTGCTTTACATCTCTAGATTTTGTACCTTATTTGATGATATATGATGGATATATGGTAGATTATGCTTGAGACTTTGTGACGAGATGTACATTGTATTATTTTGATTATGATATGCGACAACCCTTATTGACACTATGCATTATGTTTTTTGTGATGGATGATTTGGTTTATGTATGCACATGTATATGATATTTCATGCTTATGTGGATGTATGATTTGGTTTATGTATGCATACATATATGATGTTTCATGCTTATATGGATGGATGATTTGGTTTATGTTGTTTTCATGCTTATCTGGATGGATGCTTTGGTTTATGTATGCACATGTTTACATGGATGCATAATTTGGTTTATGTATGCACATGTTTATGATACTTCATGCTTATGTAGATGGATGATTATGCATGTATTAATGTTGATAATGTTGGATGATATGAATATTTGGTATGAAATGTAATTGGGATGTATCCAACAATATGCTTTTGTAGGTGGTAATGCATGTATTAAAATTTGACCAATATTAATATGGACATGTATGGGTTAAATTAAACTATGATGCTTAATCTAATCAGTCTATGAGCTATGAAATGTATTGAATCTATAATGTAACATGAAATATGAATGAAATATGAGTTCCTATAATGTAAACCTAAGTGTCAGCAAGGAATTGCATGGGAATGTGGATAGGCAATAGGTGTACTGTGGGTACAGTACTGTACCTGTCAAAAAACCATTAGTACCCTGAGAGGAAAAGCGAGAGGGGAAATAGTCAAATATTTTCACAACCTAAATCACAAGTCATGGGTGATGAACAAGGTTGAATGAAGGGTGTATGTATTGAAATGAAATGCAGTCAAGAACAAAATTTTCCATCTTTTGGAGCATTGATTTTTGCTATAGCATAAGATAGCGAATACCTTGATATGTAAGACCAAGGTGAGTTGGCATCCAATGCATGAAACAAACACAACAAACAAAAAGGATATCCCAACACCTCAAGGTCATGATGACCTTGGTTAGGCTAGGCATTTGGATAAACACAAATACACAAAGATGCCCTACATAACACAAGACCTCAGGGATCTTGGTGGGTATTACGTGGGACAACCGAGAAGACAACAACAAAGAAAAGATCAAGATACACTCCTATATTGACAAGTCAAAGCACACCATGATATGATGGATCAACATGACCATAACAAGTGTTGATAGGGAGCTCAAATGATAAACAAAGTCCAAAAGCATCAAAAGATCACAATTAATTTCAAACATGCTTTGCCATAGGATCAAGGGGATGGATGGGATCGATGTGGTCTACTAGGAAGGATGCATCCTGTTGAGACTAGTGATAGATACTAAACTAGAATGACTCAATTGACACAAGATGTTTTCCATTAACCAGATGTCTTGACCTTAGGGGATTGTTTTTGTAAAGAATGAGCCAGACAAAATGACACACCCTACAGACCTAGGGGCTTGGGGGTTGATCAAAGATTAGCCTTGCCTACATGAAAGTGCAGAGCCCTCGTAGTTCAGGAAAAT
This sequence comes from Sequoia sempervirens, assembly GCA_007258455.2. Lineage (NCBI taxonomy): Eukaryota > Viridiplantae > Streptophyta > Pinopsida > Cupressales > Cupressaceae > Sequoia > Sequoia sempervirens. The sequence goes on from VDFB02271358.1 coordinate 154,456,888, forward strand.
ACCATGGATAAAGAAAAAAGAGGATGATGAAGGAAGATGATGGATGACCAACACAGGATGGTTAGAATACCCCGAGGGCAGATCAAATGATCCACCTTTCCTACGTGACAGTGCAGGGGCAACATAGTTCGACTAAGGATGCGATAGGATGAGGTCTAGATGGAGACTGACATGATGGGGGGGCTATATGAAGACACAAACTGACTGATGATTAGACAAACGACATAAGCTCAGAGTGGGATACTAAAAATATCAAGATGAGGGATAGCCTAGATGGATCATCCAATGCTCAATCAAAATATACCAAGCGGCCAAGGATGGGATGGGCGAGGATGATAGTGCAGATGAAAGCATAAAATAACTAGGATGCCAGGTAGATAATGATTAAGCCCTCTACAGATGATGCCTGTTACCAGGTTTTCACCACCTATACTTATCTGAGGCGCCGCCAAAAGGTGTTTTTCACAATAGGATGAATTTATTTCTCTTTCCTATTTTTGGATCTTTTTGATTTTTTTGATTTTTTGATTTTTGATTTTTGATTAGGTGAGGTTACCAAGTGGACTTAGGTGTAGAACATCTTTAGATGCATGATATTGATAGGTTCTTAGAGGGGCTCTCCTTCAAGGGTAGCAAGTTTGTATGCCCCAGATCCATATTTTGCGGTTATGATGTAAGGACCCAACCAGTTTGCCTCAAATTTACCTTTTTATTGTGGTCTTGTTGAGTGTGTTGGTTCTCTTTAAGGACAAGATCACCAACCTGGAACTATCAAGGACAAACCTTCTTATTGTAGTTACGCTTGAGGAAATTTTGGTATGCTTGTAGATTGTCATAGGCTTTGATTCTTCTTTCATCAAGTAACTCTAGTTGTGCAAGCCGTGCAACACAAGCATACTCCTCACTGATAAGGTTCTTCAGAGAAATCCTTAGCGATGGGAGCTCAACTTCAATTGGCAAGATGGCTTCGACACCATATACTAAAGAATAGGGGGTGGCACCTGTATAGGTGCTGATGGAGGTACGATATGCCCAGAGGGTGGGATGAATATGGAGGTGCCAATCTTAACAAGTGTTATTGACAACCTTCTTAAGGATGCGGATGAGGGTCTTGTTGGTTGCTTTGGCCTGACCATTACCCTAGGGGTAATAAGGCATTGATAAACGATGTTGGATATGAAAGGTGTTGCAGAGGTGTTTCATGGCTTGGTTTTTGAAAGGTTTCCCATTATCGGAGAGGATGGTGGATGGGATACCATATCTGCAAAGAATATAGTAAAGGATGAATTTTGAGATTTGAGTTTCAGTGATCTGTGAGAGTGGCATTGCTTCCACCCACTTGGTGAAGTACTTAGTGGCAGTAATTATGAATGTATGGCCATCGGAAGTTGGTGGGTAAATTTTACCAATCAAGTCGAAACCCCATTGAGAGAAGGGCAATAGTGCTAGGAGGGGGTGAAGTTCCTATGCTGGAGCATGAATCAGATCTGTATGTTGTTGGAAAGGAAGGCATTTCTTCACAAATTCACAAGCATCATGCTCCAATGTAGGCCAATAATATCTAGCTCGGAGAATCCTTTTGGCCAAAGCCATACCATTTGAATGAGCCCCACAAACACCACTATGTACCTCCATTAGTACAGTATGGGCTTCAATCTCATTCAGACATCTAAGGAGGATTCCATCATACCTGTGACGATAAACAATGATGTATCGGGAAGAGCGGTGAACAAAATATTTATGTTGATTGCGTGTAAGATATGGGGATAGAATATTATCATGCAGATAGGCATATATGTCTTGGTACCATGGGGAAGTGGGACCCACAATGTCGCACACCATGTCAATCTCAGGGATATCATATGCTGGGATTAAAATTTGTCCCACAAGGAACTTGCACTCTGTTTGATCTTTAGGCATGTCAATCAAGAAGCCAATAGTAGCCATTGCATCACCTGCTTTGTTCTTTACTCTAGGAATTTGGTCAAATTGTATGAAGGTGAAATATTTCTTGAAATCATCCACCATGCGCTTATAGGGTAATAGCTTATCTTTTGTTAGGAATTCATCATTAACCTACTTAATGACCAACAATGATTCCCTGTAGACCTTCAAGTGAGTTATGTACCATTGCCTTGCAATTTGGAGACCCATGAGGAGGGCTTCATACTTAGCTATTTTGTTGGTACATGGGAATGCTATCCTGAATGATTTTGGAATGTAATTGCCTTGAGGGGTAGCTAATATAATTCTCGTGCCTGACCCATTATGAGTATATGAGCTGTCAAAATACAATATCCAGACAAGTTCTTCAGTAACTGTGAAAGCTTCTTCATTTGGAAATTCAGTGACTAGAGGGTAAGCATCCACCAATGGTGCCTTGGCTAACTGATATGCTATGACTTGTCCCTTTATGGATTTTTCGCTCCACATACTCTATGTCAAATTCACTTAGGAGCATGACCCACTTGGCCATGCAACTAGTTAAAGTGGTCTCGGATAACATGTACTTTAGTGGATCAATTTTTGCAATTAATTTGACCAGATGGTTGAGTATGTAATGTCGAAGCTTTTGTGTGTTGAAGACTACTGGGAGGTAGGATTTTTCCATGGGAGAGTAGTTTAATTCATAGCCGACCAATGTTTGACTGATGTAGTAGATTGCTCTCTCTTTCGATGATTCATCATGTTGTGCCAGCAATGCCCCCAACGTGACTGAAGTGGCAGAGATATAAAGCAGGAGGGGTTTCCCTGGAATAGGTGGCATCAAGATCAGTGGATGAGCTAAGTATTCCTTGATCTTATTGAAACCTATCTAACATTGTTGGTTCCATCGGAAGATGGAGTATTTCTTCAGAAGATGGATGAATGGCTGACAGCTATCTGAAAGTTGGGTTATGAACCGACGGATGGATTGCATCTTCCCTTGAAGACTTCTTAATTGCTTTAGATTGTGCAGGGGTGGCATGTCCAAAATAGCTTTCACCTTGGCGGGATCAACCTTAATACCCCTTCGAGAGACTATGAAACCCAATAATTTTCTTGATGTGACACCAAAGACACATTTTTTTGGATTTAGTCGTAACTTGTAATGTTCCAACCATTCAAAGATCTTTTTTAGGATTGAAGGATGTTCCGCTCAGGTTCTAGATTTTCCTAGCAAGTCATTGACATAATCCTCCATGATGATATGGATGAGATCATAGAATATGACCGTCATTTCCCTCTAATATGTCGCCCCTGCATTTTTGAGACCAAAGGGCATAACATTGTAACAAAAAGTACCCCAAGGTGTTCTAAAAGCGGTCTTGTGTTGGTCCTCAGGTGCAATTCGGATCTGATTATAACCAGAGAAACCATCCATAATGGATAACATCTCATGTCCTATAGTGAGGTCGACCAACATGTCAATATTGGGTAGAGGGAAGTCATCCTTTGGGTAGGCCTTGTTAAGATCCTTGAAGTCAAATCCGAATGTCTCCATTTGGTTTGGCCATCGGTACTATATTGGAGATCCAATCAAAGTAGTCAATTGGTCTGATAAAACCTGCATCTAGTAATTTCTCTAGTTCCTTTGTGAATAATAATGCTACCTATGGATGCATCTTATAGAGCTTCTGTTTGATAGGCTTGGCATCAAGGAAAATGTCTAGATGATGAGCCACTAAAGCGGGGTCTAAGCTTGGCATGTTCGAATATGACCAAAAAAAGTTAATGATACCCTCTTTGAGTAGCTGTATAATGACTGAATACTCTTGTTCTGAGAGTGACTTGGCTACATAGGTGATCTTAGGATTTTCAACAGTACCCAGATTAACTTCTTGAGTCTCTTCGATTAGGATGTATGATCGAGTAGATAACTAAGTTCCCACAAGGGGAAGATGAACATCTCCATCCTCTAGTGCCTCTTCAAGGTTTTCACTATTGGATGTGTCGTTTATTTTTACTTTTTCAAGGTCAAGAAGTGCCTCGGGGAGGTTTTCACTAGATGACCACTTTTTATTTTCTTATTCTTATTTTTGTGACTGGAGTGTTCATCCTCCCCCAATCCCATAAGGTTGACATGTGTATCCACATAGATATTGACAGGTGTGTTTTCTTGTAGGTCCCAATCAATAAGCTCAGGATGATGAAGGGATAGGCTAATGGTACAGACAGATAGGCATTTGAACATGGATGACAAGTCTGTGTGATCGACATCATCATATGCACGTATGATGGATTCCTCCTCGGGTATGTCTTCCAATGAGCCCTTGTCCACAACAACACTATTGAAAGTATTAGACGATGTTGCAAGGCCTTTTTTCTTTCTATCGTATCTAATTCCTATGTTGTGCGGTAGCTTTGACGTATCAATAGGTTGCAACCGCTCTTATTCTTCTTTACCTAGGCCCCTGCCTTGATAGTTATGCTTCTCTGTGAACTTAGCTGACCAAGGATATACTTCCTAAAAGTATTCCCTTAGATGAGGATCTGGTTGGGGTTCTTCTTGGTATACCCATTCACTGATATCCTCTTCTGGTGCATCTATATTGATACTAGGGGACCTGAAAGTGGTAGTAGGAATGTTTTTTGCACTGAAGGTGATAGTCTTGTCTTCCTTTGGAGTAGCATGTGAAGGTTGACCGTACTCATGTGGTGACGATGGAATGGTTGCTACATTAAGAGTAGTATGCATTTCGTATTCACCACACCCTTTGTCAATGATCTGGAATTTTGTGACTGCAGGATTGGTGATGGAAGATGGAGTGGTTGTTGTGGTGGAGGGTGGATTATAAAATTATGACTGATATGCCCCCATTCCAACCCTAGGACAATAATGTAAATGGGGAAATGATGTTTCTAAAGTGTGGTAGTATTCAAATGGTTGGGGCTCAGAATAAATGGTGATCTCTTGTCCATTAACTAGGAATTTTAGGCACTGATGGTACATGGAGGGGACAGCTTGCATAGCATGGAGCCATGGGCAGCCAAGGAGGATATTATATGGTAAGTCCAGATCAAGGACATGATAGGTAGTGTATTGAACTATAGGTCCAACCTGGGTAGGAAGATTGGTAATTCCTTTTGAATTTCTTTCTGCATTATCATAAGCCTTGATTGTGATGATTTGGTTACTCAAATCCGCTTGAGTATACCCCACCTATTTTATGAATTTTAGAATGCATAAATTGAGGGCAGGGCCATTATCTACTAAGACCCTTTTTATTTTATGACGGGCTACGAGGAATTCAATGTGCAATGGGCGGTTGTGGTTAGCATCAATATTTGGCATATCATTATCACTGAATTGTAGCTAGTAAGACAAAGCCAAGGTGTCCTACTAGGGCTTGGAACCATGTGGGATCAATGTAATTAGGTACATGGGTTTCCCGTAAGGCTCTATTGATAATTTCTTGATGTACGGGAAAAGACTTAAGCAAATCCAAGATGGAGATATGAGCGAGGGTCTTTCCTAAGTGATCAAGAATGTTGTATTGAGAGTTTATAAGAGTTGTTTGAGTGAATGTGGGGGATGTTGGGACAGTAATGCAAGAACGTCGTGTAGTAACAACACATTGAGGATCTTTAGCTTTAACATGTATCATAGACACAAGGGCTTCTACCTGCTCAATGTAATGGACAATGCCATCATAATTAAGGGGTAAATTTTTATAGCTAATATTATTTGTGTTGTTGTCTTGGGGATTACTACTGGAGGTGCTTGTGCATTAATTATGGTTAGAGAAGGTGTTTTGGTATATTTACAATTGAGCATTGGACGAAAAAGATTGATTGGTGTCGACTTTGATATCTCCTCAATCGATAAGATCTTGGACATAGTTTTTAAGACCTTAACACTTATTCAGAGTGTGTCCCTTAATTTTATGGAATTCACAATATTCATTTTCCCTAAACCATGTAGGTTTAGGTTTGGATTCGTCAAGTGGTTTGGTGAAAGGATACATGATCGAATAGTTGATCTGTAGCAATTTATTCAAGACGACACTCAAGGGTTCTCCTAATTGAGCATACTAGCGTTTAGCGCTCCCTTGACTGTTCTGGGTTGGCTGTTGAGGAGGACGAGATGCCCCCTGTGGTACAGATATGGCATTAGGTACAGATGGTTGTTGTCTATGGGATGTATTAGCCACTTGAACATGTTTAGTATTAGCGACCCCATCATTCACTGCATTCTTGTTCTTGTTCCAAAAATGTGGCTTATCATCGAATGGCCTTTCTTTGTCAAGGTTGTGTATCTTGATGTTCCCTTTGGCAACAAGGGAACGTTCAAGGATGGGTCCCTTTTCCACTATCTCCATGACAGTGGTGACACACTGTAACCTAAAATTATGATCCATGTCAAAATGAGAGTTCTCCACTAAGAGGGTGACCATGTCCTCTTTTAGAGGGGTTTTTATTTGGCTTGCTAGCGCACGCCACCTTTGAAGGTAGCTAGCAAAGGTTTCCCCCTCACGTTGCTTCTCTTTGAGGAGATCTAAGGTGTCAGTGAACTCCAAATTGAAGGAGAAGTAGGAAATAAATTTTTCTAACAGGTTTGCAAAGGATTTTATGGACCCTCGTTCCAGACCCATGAACCACTGTAGGGCATTTCCCATCAAGCTTCGTGGGAATAGGCACAAGAGATAGTTGTCATTGTGCATAACTTCTTGACACTGGGAGTAAAACTCCTGCAAGTGGGCCTTACGATCTTTGTTCCCCCTGTATCTGTCGAATTTTGGTATTTCAAAATGTTTAGGGAAGGGGATCAATGAGATGGAGGGATCGAATGGATATGGACATATGTATTTGAATTTAAACGATTGTTTTCCAGTCCCAGCTTGAAGATCTTTCAGATTGGCTTTGATTTCTAACAGATCCGAGTTGACTGGTGGAGTAAGAGCCAAAGGCGGGTTGGATGGATATGGATGGTAGGAGGATGAAGGATCCTGCAAAGAGAGTGTCAGAATGTTGGGGTGGATTTTGGTAGTGAGATGATGACATCCCTTGTTGGTATGTTGAGGGATTTTATTGATATGGGGGTTTTTGTTGTGAGGTATAGTACAGATTTGTTTGAAAAAAATGTGAGGTAGGCTGGTGAGGAGCTTGGATGTGATGTTGTGGATTGACCTGCTGATACTAAGGCTATTACTGTAGCTATTGGGAGGCCGCATAAGGTGGTTGCTATTGGGACTGCTATTGGTTATGGTAATAATGATGTTGTGGTGGTTGTTGATCTGATGTGAGATGTTGTGTGGGTCGAGATGGGATGTTGTATTTTGTTTGAGTTCATAGACGTAGAATGGATGAGAGGAAAAAAGATATGGTTTGAGTGGGAGGTCAGGATGGATTGCTTTGTGATTGGTGTGGTGGTTGTTGTGAAGAGAACGAAGGGTTATATGGCGGTTGTTGTTCGAGTGGCTAAGATAATGTAGGGGTGTTTTGTAGAGGAAGTTGTTGGGTACCAAAGGGAACATTTGGTTGGGATGTACTTTGTGGCAGTAATGGAGGTGGTAGGTTAGATTGGGGAGATTGTGGAGATGCGTACAAAGCCAATGGTAGGTTTATGGACCCAGGAGGTGGAGGAAATGCAGTAAAAGGGGTGCCCCCAGTGCTGACAGGAGCTGGATTTCAAAGGGGTGGTGTTGTTAGCATTAATGGTAGAAGTTGCAAAACATTTTGTGGCATGCCAAAGGCAAAAAGGATCATTGGAGTCAATCATTTGAGGAGCCCACATGACTAAGATTGCGGGATGTGGGGGATTGCTATCGAGATACAGAATGACGTTGCCAAATTCAAGTTGATGCCAACCTTCTACTGGAGGAATATTGGGGATGTATGAACTTCCTGGTGTGTTTTGTGAACCTTGAGGTACGTTAGATGTGGAACCGCTATATTTGGATAAGTCAACACCTGGCAGAAGTTTGACACCTTTTTCAATGAGATGTGCTAATATTTATTCCCCATGTCTTTCGAACAAGCGGTCAGTCATTTGCACATTGGTAGGGTTACTAAAGTGTTCCTCAAATGTAAGTTCAGGTTGGTTGACCATGTTCTAATCCCCGGGTGGTGATGTGTTTTGACCATCAATATTGGATTGTGAAGATGTACCATTAGCGGATCTTGAGGGATGTTCACACTGTTATGGGGGTCTTGTGAGGCATTAGCTACATTGTTTGGATCTTTAGGGATGTTTGGTTGGGAATTTTGGGCTTGTTGTTCAACCATTTTCTTTATTTGTGACTGAGTCTAAATGGGCATGCAAGATGATAGGATGGATTAAGATGCTAAGATGATAAAGATGATGATGAAATGATTGACCCAAAGGATTAGCTGACAAGGATTTGGCTCAATGGAATTGACTTGGATGACTGATTTGACAAAAATGGATTTGTTTAATGAGATCGGATTGGGTTGATTGGTAAACAATTGGCCAACCTAGATTCGATGATATGATGATTTGATTTGGATTGATGATCGATTAGGATGAATGATAATGACTAGAATTTGAAACTGAGTTCAAGAGTGATCCTTGATAATGCTAGGTATTGATTAATTGATTAAATGGGGCATGTATGATAATGGCACAAAATCCAACTTGAGATTGAAGTGGATTTATTGGGCCAACAAGGATGACTGACTTAGGACGGATGACAATCCTAAGTCAGTTGTGATAGATGACGACTAGAGACAAACACCTAGGTCAATTTGGACAACTGCTTTAACGAATTTTAACAAAAATACTGGTGATTTGAAGTGGGGAAATGATGACCAGAACGTGGGTTCAAAATGGGTAAATGAGGACTCTAAATGGGTGAATGGATGCACGAACTGAGGGGATAAATGTTCAGGATGGTGAATGGACTCTTGAAACGGGTGTATGAATGTTCAGAATGGAGAGACGAATGATCGGAACAATGAAACGGGTGCGCGAAACGGTGAAACAAGTGTCTCAAATGATGAACAAATGATAAAGTTGACCAGTCAAGGGTCAGGTCCACCCTTGGAGGTCAAGTCCACCTATCCAGAGGTCAGGTTTGCTTGTCAAGAGGGCAGGTCCACCTATGGAGCAAAAGTTGGTCAAACTTGGCTAAAATAGGCTAAAAAGGTCTGTTCAAAGGTCATGTCCGCCCCTGAAGGAGTCAGGTCCACCCTTGGAGGTCAGATCTACCTATCCAGAGGTTAGGTCCACCTGTCTAGAGGTCAGGTCCGCTTGTTCAAAGGTCAGATATGCTTGTTCAGAGGTCAGATTTTCTTGTCGAGAGGGCAGGTCTACCTATGGAGCAAAAATTGGTCAAAAATGGTTAAAACAGGCTGAAAAAGGTTGTTTCAAAGGTCAAGTTTTCCCCTGGAGGAGTCAAGTCCACCCCTAGATAGGTTTAATCTTGACTTTTGAAAAGATGACTAAGGAAAAAGACCCAAAACGCAACAAACATCAATCAAAAGGAAATGGCTAAGTCAAATAATCAGACAATCACTGGTTTCACACAAAGAAGACAATTAAGATAGCACAATCCTAAGTCTAGTAAAAAGGGTATGGCCGACAAAGTCTTCTATTCTAGGATGAACATGGTTTCTAAGGAGTCCTCGATATACACCTGATATGTGAGGCCCAAACCATGAACACCAACCTGTTACAAGTGTGAGTCAGGAACCTTAGCGAGATACTAAAGGCTTAGACCAACTCTTCACATCATCCCGACACTTCACCAATTACAATGTGGTTGGATTGAGGTACAACTTTCACTCTCCCTCTTTTATATACCCCGCTAATATGCGTGGTTGGAATCATCCCTTGGGGTGATGAAATCCCCAAGCAGGTCCCGCTAAGAAAGGAAAAATAGGATGACTCAAAGGACTTGGTAAGCTATAATTTCTCGTCACCCAGGATCACCAAATGGCACAAGGGGATTGGATATGTCAAATAGCTTACCAACAAGCACCACAAACAAGGTTAATTGACACCCCTAGTTAAATTATGTGCCTATGTTAGGGGGTTAAAAACACTTAAAACAACCAAAAGGAGTGCTAAAAACTAAAATTTTACCTTTTGGAAAAAGTTGTCTAGGTCAGGTCCGCCTATCTAGAGGGAAAGTCCACCTGGCTGGAGGTCAAGTCCACTTGTCTGTAGGTCAGGTCAACCTGTCTGCAGGTCAAGTCCACCCCTCTATGAAAAACTTGCAAAAAAAACATTTAGGAGTCTATGGAGGGCAGGTTCGCCCCTGGGCAAGGTCGAGTCCACTTGTGCAGAGGTCAGTTCCACCCCTAGATGGTTGAGTCCACCTGTCTGTAGGTCGGGTCCGCCCCTCTGCAACCTACACTTGCAAAAAGTGAAAAAACAACAAACGTGAAAGAAAGAGACCTGTTTGTGGGTCCCACCGGGCGTGCCAGAAATGTGATGGGGCAAAAATACTTTTTAGAAAATGAGCAGCAAGCAAAAGAGTGCAAATAACAAATATAAACATCCTACACCTCAAGATTAGCCTAGTTGGATTCAAAACAAAATAAAAACAACAAATAGAGTGGATTCACCTTGTCTTGAATTGATCTTTTGGTTGGCCCTTCGATCTTTGAGGTTGTATGCTCCTTTGGTGGCAAGAGATACAATCTATGAGATGAGATTAGGATGGACAATGAGTGAAAATGGATGCAAGTATGAGAATTTGACTAAGTATGGCTCAAGAGAAAAATTGGCAAGAGTTTGGCTAGCATAAAATGATCTCCCCTAAAATGAGAGAAAAAATGGGGTATTTATAGAGAATTTGGAATTCTCTAGGGAAATGGATGGTTGAGATTGAGCCACCAAGATCAAGTTGTAGGGCTAAGGTGATTTGAGAACTCACAAGCCCTCACATCTTGACATGTGGCAAGTGAATTGGCTTGAAAAGGATGATGTGTACATGAGTTGGAAGGAAAGTACATGACATGGAGGTACTACATAGTACCTTGGGATTGGACAAGATCTCCTCATAAAGGAGGTCCTTGTCCCCATGTGGGTGAGAGGACATGTGAGGAATTAAAAATTCCTCAAATATCCACATGGGGATGAGAAAAGGAAATTTAAATTCCAAGGAATGCATTGGGGGATTAAATGTGAATTAAAAATTCACATGGGGAATGGAGTGCCTTCTCCAAAAGGAAAAATACTTTAATGAAGTTGACTTATGACACATTCCATAAATGATATGGTGATTTGGTTGACCTAATTAGGTGATTAAGGTTGTGCAAGTACTTGATTAGATAAATTAATAACAGATTAAAGGCAAGTGAGAAATTATGGAGGATGGGACCCTAATGATGATTACGAGTGTGCATATCTTAATCATAAATTAATTATGATAAAAAAAGAGGGTTAGATTGTTAAGAGGGATTAGAGACCAACATGCAAAAATTGGAGGATGTGACAATGAGATAGAAAGTGAGGAATTAAAAATAAATTTAAAATTCTAGGAGGTAATATGACTAAATTAAATAAAGTGGTATATTTATTTAATTTAGAGAGGAAACAGGGGGGGGATATTTATTAAATTAAATACTTTGGAAACCTTATGTAGGACACAAAATATTAATTAAATGAGTGATTTAATTAATACCGGCGAAGAGGATGAAGTAGATGAGCAAAAGGATGGTTAAGGAGACGTCTTTAACTGTATGAAAGAGGTCAAATTTAGATGTCTACAGATATTATGGTTGGAAATTCTCTATTAGACATGTATGCAAAATGTGGAAACGTACATAAGGCACGTGAACTCTTTAAACTTGATTCCTCTTTACATAACCCTCTGATGTAAGCAAGGTGGAGATGATTCTTCCAATCTCACAAATGTTCAAAAATGATCAAACAAAAACAAGAAATCAATTATTCAACTTTATTCTCCCAACTTGTCCCAAACATGCACCTATTAGGCTTGTGGTGCAGGAGCACGTACACCCTTAATACAAAATTTGATGCGGTGAAATGTAACTAGGTGGATTTAAGTGAGTTTAGGTTAGTAGAAGGGGTGATAAAGTTTTTTTAATGTTTAATAAGGTCTAAAAAATAGCATCTGCTATGTATTTAGGTGTGTAGGATTTATTGGAGTTCATATGTCAAAAAATTGCAAAAAATGTAATGTTGTAAAGCAAAATTGATAAAAAATCAACATTGTGGGAATATGAAGGGACATGGGAGTTCAAAAGGTGGTTATGGATTTTTGGAGGGTAGTTTTGATTGGAAAATGTATTTAAGACCTCTTCATGGGTCGTACAAAGGTTGTTGAAGAGAGTATTGAAGATTCCCAACAAGAATACAACATTATTTGTGTTTTTTCTATTTTTTGAACTTATCAAGTTTTGTACAACCCATACAGATTCAATTAAGATTTTAAACTCATGGTAATATGTTGAGTTATGTTTTAAATTTATTTTGAAATCATTTGAGAGGTTTCTATTAATTTTAGAGTAAGATCTCATTTATTCTCTTAATCTGATTGGCAAAAACTAGTGAAGTTCAGTTTTGTGATTTAAACATGTAAATGGTCATTCCTCCTACTGTCAAACCCTATTGATCAGAGGAATGGCATGTTAAGGGATAGAGTTAGATTTTTTCTTGTTTGGGTAGGTTGTGGAGGTCAGTTGTGTGATTGGGAGTGTTGCCCTGTGGTAAATTTGAATGAATTCTATATGAAAATGGGTTACCAAAATATGGATTTGAAGAAATGTTGAGGGTACGGTTCTTGTGTGTAATTATTGAGTGTGTGTAGACTATAAGTGATGTGTTAGAGGCATTGGTTAAGTTGGGAGAGCCCAAGAGTTGTGTTTTTCATTAAACCCTAGTGTTTATGCATGGTAATGGAGGGTTTCATAGATCAAGCTTGAGGAAGCCTTGAGTCTAGAAAAAAAAGTTGGAATTTAATGTTTTGGAACATGACTAATGATTGTTTGATGAGTTTTTGTGAAGTGCAGGTGAATATAAGGGACCTCCTTTGTAAAAGAGGGCTAATTGAGAAACCTAGAGTAGGGGTAAGGTATTGAAACTCCATGTTGGTGTAAAGAATTCACTGTTTATCTTTGGGTATGTTGTGTGAGCCCTTAAAAGGAAACTAAATAAATTTTTTAGTTGGAAATTCCTTTAGGAAGTTAGGGTGACAAATCCCTTAAACCAAGTCATGAGTGCTACTAGGGCAGAGCTAGTTGAATGTTGATAAATGAAGAGATAAAGTATTTTTTTGTTTGGGAGAGTGCTTGATATTAAATCAATTGACATCTTGAGTGTGTTGAAACCCCCTATATTGCATTAGCTTATAGCCTCAAAACTCAAATTTTCCCAATAACTACAAGTGTAGGTCATATAAAGACCTAACAAACATCATTTGAGGAACTCTTCAACCATATAAAAAACATACCCAAAGAACTCACAAGGTTTCTTAAGCTCAAATTGGATTTTCAATAACCTGCCCCTGTTTGGGCTACTAAATTAGCACTATTTTCCAAAGGAAGTCCCACCTAAAATTTTAGTTTCCACTCAATCTCTTAAATAGCACTAAATATGATTCAAAACTCCAAATTTCATTATCAGTTCAAGGATTTAAGTCCTTTAGGGTGTTGCCCCAACAAACTCTCACTTTTCATACAAAATACTAGGGTTTATTCGAACTACTAAATCTTGGGCTTGTACAACTCAAAAAATGGCTCCAACACATCTTAATAACTTTGCTCAAACTCAATCTATCATAAATTTGAAGGTTCCAACATCATTTTACAAAATCCCAACCTTAACACCTCTTTTTCATAAGGAAAATGCCCTATACAGCATTAGGGAAACACACATCTCCTTTAAACTTGATTGCCTTGACTTTATAATCCTTCAAGACATCTACTCTATCATTGGTTAAGGCAATCCACTGAGTCACAACCTCCTATAGAAGGTGGATTTCCTCATACATTATAAAAACTTCAAAATTGGCCCTCTCACTGGCCTGTTACAGGAAGATTTTATAAAACTACCAAGTTCTCACTCAAATCTTAAAGAAAGACTCTCAAAATTGATATGATGGAGAGCTATAACATTCCTACACAAAATAATAAAGATTTAAAAGCCTCACAATGACTGTACGGGTCATACAGTGTTGGTGAAGTTCTAAAAACATAGAAATACTATGATTTTTCTGATAAAATGTTGTTTAGAAACTTGTATTTTCAATACAATCTTCAATATCCATTGTTCAAGCCCTTTTCAAGCTTTTTAAAATAATTTCTCCATTAGTTACAAAGTTTAATTTGAAAGGAGGAGCATGGATTCTCCCATTGCAAGCAGAAAATGTCTTGTTGGAGCTATTTTTAGCAATATTGCAAAATCTGACAAAATGAATATGCCAATAACCTTAAATGATATGTAAATGACCTAATTAAACCTACATGTACTCAACCAAAACTAAATTACCAGATGAGGAATATGATTCCTTGATTAGAAATCACTCTTAGGATTTAACTTCACTTCCTAAGGGAAGGAAGAAAGTTTAATGTAGGTGGATATATTAAACTAAATTTGCAGCAGATGAGTCAGTTGATAAGTACAAAGCATGACTGGTAGCCAAAGGTTTTTCAAAAGTTGTAGGAATTGACTATATAGAAACCTTTGCATGAGTTTCTAAGATGACTTCCATCAAACTCACACTTGCTATAGCCGCATCACATGGATGGAATGTACATGAGATGGATGTGAAGAGTGCTTTTCTTCACAGAGGCCTTAAGGAGGAAATCTACATGGAACAACCACCAAGTTTTGTTCAGGATTCATCCTTAGTTTCTAGACTTAAAAAATCTCTCTATGGCCTTAAACAAGCTCCTAGAGCTTGGTATGCTAAGATGGATTCCTACCTCCTATCTTCAGGTTTTACTAGATTTCATTTTCATCCTAATGTGTATATATTGCAGTAGGATGATTCACTTTTGATATTGGTTCTACTTTCATACTCTAAGTTTTCAATTATCACATTAGGAGTAGGAATAGTTAACAAGCCATCATCTATCTCACACTTTATGCCATTGTGGATAGATCCTTAAGTACAAAAAAGTCATACAATCTACTTCAGCTATAAAGGTCCACCTGCCTCGGTTTAGCTGAGCCTAAAGTGTAGGGAGTCATCAACTGTATAGGTTAACTCCATTCATTGGTTCAAGAACGTTGCAAGTATGATCATAGAACCTGGCATACTCTTAGGATTTGTAACCTGCATTTTTGAGATCCAACAAATTTAAGGCATATTCATAATTTAAGGTGCTAAAGGAAGGAGTGGAGAATCTTGTCATAATGGATGACACCCACATGAAAATTAGTGGAATCCAAAATGGAGCACTACACTTGAGAATTTTAGACATCAAAGAGTTGCGAGTCAAAAGTTACTTTGTGATTATGTTTTCAATTTGAGGATTCATTGACTAAGCCCATCTGATGTCAATGATTGCATTTTTCATTCTTAGAAGATGCACTCCAAGGTTGGCATGGGGTATTTTCATGATAACATGGTTCTGATATCTATTATTTTGGTGAAACCACATATGGTTTTAGTGTAATGAAATAACTTGCACAATAGAATAATATGATACGAAATATGTTGCAAATAACTAAGAAAAACAATCCACTTTGAGGGGGAAAACCTCCAAATATATCTAATGAGAACACAATTCACAATATGATAATGGAAAAAGACTCACTACCTCATATATACACCTTATTTATGCCTAGGATATCACCCAGGACAACTTAGATAGTCCTATATAAGCCTTAGGCTAACCTAAATAACTAAATAGCAATATAATAGTGATAATATGACTTAATTAAGAGTTAAGAAAGCCACAAGGTAACTATTCATAACCCTATGTACATTAATATTAAGGACATAGCATACCTACCTCTTCAAAGAATCATTATCCTCAATGTTAATCAAGTGTAGATTCTTCTTAATGAAATCCTTGTCATCCCATGTGGCATCTTCAATTGATAAATTCTTCCACTAGATGAGATACTTAGTGAGTGTTCTATTCCTTAGATTCTTTTTGCATGTTTAATGAATACACTCTAGTTATAATGTGACTCTTCCTTCTTCATCGAGCTTTGGTAATATTTTCTGAGTAGGGATATTACATCCAGTTACCTTCTTCAAACAAGAAACATGAAAAAATGGATGTATCTTTGTTTTTGGTGGCAACGCCAGCTTGTAGGCAACACTACCTATCTTTTGGATGATTTGGTATGGACAATAATATTTTGGAGACAAATTACTAGTCTTTTTTTGTTGCTTTCTAGTGAAATTTTCTTATAAGGTTGCAATCTCAAGAAGACCCAATCCCCAACTTCAAAACTTATTTTACTATGGTGTTGGTCTATCTATTGCTTCATTCACTTTTGTGCCATGGCTAAGTTCTCCTTGAATCTTGAGAGTACCTATTGTTGATGAAGAAAGTGGTCCTCCAATTCTTGAAATTTTGGTGACACTTTTAATGATGATTTGATGGACGGAGGATGATCCATATAGTGCCATAAATGGTGAAATTTTTGATGAACTATGAAATGAAGTGTTATACCACAACTCTAATAGTGGTATCCAATCTACCCATTGAGGCTATTTATCTGAAGTGAAATAACATAGATATCCTTCCAGATACTTATTAATAACCTTAGTTTTCCCAACAAATTAAGGGTGGTATGAAGAAATATGAGCCAATTGTGTACCAAAACATGAGAATAAATCTTTCCAAAATTGACTAGTAAAGATAGGATCACGATCACTAATAATAACCTTAGGTGTACCATGTAGATTTGTATATTCTTCACAAAAGCTTTTGCCACTATAATTGTTGTAAAATGATTTGATAATGCAATGAAATGTGCATATTTAGTGAGGTGGTCTACTATTTCCATTATGACATTATGAACTTTAGATTTTAGAATCCCTATGATGAAGTCCATGGATACCTCTTCCCAATGTTGGATAGGAATAACTAAGCATGTTGCAAGAGACCCAGTGTCTTAATTATCTCCCATTTATTTATTTAACAAATCAAATATTCAACCAGAATTTTTGAGCATCACCTTTTAGCCCTTCCCAAAAAATTATTGCTTGACTCAATGATATGTCTTCAAAAATCCTAAATGACCAGCAACTGGAGACTCATGAAGTTCTATGAGAATCATGTGTTTGAGAGTGGAATTCTTGCAAAGATACAATCATTCTTTATACCACAAAGTATCTCCCTTCCAAAAAAACTTATTTTAACCACTAGGATCACTCTTTAACTATTGAATGAGATTACTTGTAGCAACATCGTTCTACCATTTTTCTTTGGCTTCTAACACTTAATTTTCTTGTAATATTGAAATGACACACAACAAGGCTTCATATATCTCATCCTTCCTAGAAAGCACATCTGCCATAATATTTTCCTTCCCTTTCTTATATACAATCTCAAAGTCAAATCCCAACATCTTAGTGACCCATTTTTGTTTCTCTTCAAACGATAATATTTGTTTTGAAAAATATTTTAGGCTATCATGATCTATCTTAACCTTCAAGTGCCTACCCATCAGATAAGGCCTCTAATATTTTACCATGCACGAAAAATAGCTAGCATTTCCTTGTCAAAAATAGCTAGCATTTCCTTATCATAAATAGCTTTGAGTTGATTCTTACCCTTCAATTGAAAAGTCTCAAAAGCAATTGGTTGACCCTCCTACATGAGAACTGCTCCTATACCATTTCTTAAAGCATCACATTCTATAATAAAATCCTTGGTGAAGTCTAGAGTGGCAAGCACTAAAGCTATACACATAGCCTCCCTCAATCTCTCAAATGTTGCATTAGCAAAATCATTCCAATGAAAAGAATCCTTCTTCAATAAACCAATAAGGGGTGTTATTATACAACCACAATTCTTTACAAATCTTCTATAGTATCTCGTCAATCCCAATAAATACATCAATTTCTTAATGGTGTTAGGAATAGGCCATTCCATGATAGCCTTAATTTTGTCTATATCCACTTTTACTCTTTTATGTGAAACTATGTGCCCCAAGTACTCCACCTCATTGAGACCAAAAGTTCACTTGGATGGATTAGCATAGAGTTGATCTTTGAGAATTTTTAATTCTTGATCTACATGTTGCAAATGTTCTTCTCATGTCTTGATATAAATCAATATATAATCAAAGAACATTAATATAAATCTCCTCAAGAATTTCTTATAAATGGAACTCATCAAACTTTGAAATGTAGATGGTGCATTGGCAAGACTAGATTGCATCGTACAAAACTCATAATGACCTGCATGAGTCCTAAATATTGTCTTACAAATATCTTCTTCCTTAATTTGAATTTGGGAATAACTTGATCTAAGATCTAACTTTGTAAAATACATAGCTCCATTTAATTCATCTAGCAAATCATCAATGAATGGAATAGGAAACTTATCTTTGATGGTGCACATGTTGAGCACTCTATAGTCTAGGAACATGTGCCAAGTTTCATCCTTCTTACACACCATCACCATGAGTGAAGAGTAAGAACTTTGGCTATGCCTAATAATTCCTACCTCTAGCATCTCCTCAACAATCTTTTCAATCTCATTTTTTGTATATGTGGGTACCTATAAGACCTAATATTGGGGTTTTTGGCTCCCTAGAACTAGTTGTATGGCATGATCATGATACCTCTTAGGAGGGAGTCCTTTAAGCATATCTTTGAAAATGAATGAGTGACAACCAATAGTCACTTGTTAATCTAGATGTGTGGGAGCATTAGATAATTGATAGGCTTCTAATGAACATAATTGGTCCACAAATCCATCAACTCATTTCTTAAGAAACTTTTGTATTTGATAAGAGCTTACCATTTGTGGGGAATTTTCCTTCAATCCTCTTAGCTCTACTACCTTTCCTTCTGATTGAAATCTCATGAATAGTTTTTGGAAGTTCGTCTCAATTATTACTAGTGTAGTAAATTCAAAGTGTAACTGTATTTAATTACTTTGTCTATTGAGTTTGATATTGCATTGTTGGCTATACTAGCCCCTCTTTTTACTGTAAGGTCTTGGCTAGGTTTGTAAGTTAGTTACTTTGCGTTTTGTTGTTCATTGACTATAGTTTTACTTTCTTTCTCAATCCTCTTGTTCAACTACCATTTTTTTCTTGTAATCTTTCTTTCATCTTTATTCAATAAGGAAAAAGACTAATTAAAAAGTAAAGAAAATTTATGTTAGTCATAAATACTAATTAAAAAGACTACATGGAAGTCAAATTTGTCCTCAAGTTACAAATACTAATTACAAAGTAAAGTGAATATCAATCACATTGAAATCTATCACAAATGACTCAATGAGTGAAAATAGGATCAAGAGCATCTAGTATCCATATGAAAGCAACACGTTTATATTTGTTTTATGAATATGTAGTTTAAATCAAAATATTTTTTGAAATTTAATTACTTAGAAATCATAGGAAGGGTTTTGATAAGGTTTGGTCAATATTTTTTTTCATGTCTCTTGATCATTCTTGTCACTTTTGTATCATACTACATTTTGAAGCAAGATACATATATATTTAGCGTAATTATTTTCAAGTTTCCTTGCTTTTGAATTATTTTATTTTATTTTATATGGAGATTGATCCAAATGGGCCCACACTTGATGCACAGGGAAATGGCTCCCAAACAACCACATATGTTCATTTTGAAGGTAGTACACAAGGTAATTTCGCTACTCCTCATGTTGCCTTATGTGCTTGTATAAATAGGATATTATCTCTTCAACATAAAGAATGTTGAGTTTTTGATTGATTGTAGGCTTGTTTTCCTTGATTTATTAATCCTTGAAGGTTAAAATTAGAACCAAGGATATAGGACCATGTAAACATTTGTTCTTCTCTAAAATATTTGATTGAGGGATTTTAGTTTTAATGCCACCAAAAGTGATTGACATTGTATTCTCGTGGTGAAGATAATTAAAATTATAGAATTGAATTTTGATGGGAGGTAATAAAAATGTAGTTTCATTAATAAAAATTATCACCTAGATGCAGTACTGGGATGGGTGACCTCCCGGGACGGACCAGTGCTTCACCTCTGTGAGCATCACCTAGATGCAATGAGTGCTAAGTGGACCATTCGATATCATGAGAGATGGGTTCTCGTTGAACCAATACTCATGAAACATGCGTCAATGAGTTTGACTCGAAACTACACGGTTGAATCCTGATAGCAATATCATAATTATCATTATGTCAATGTTAATATTTAAAAAATTGGTAGCCATTTCTTTTCGAGGTCCCTGACTTGCCTTTGTGTTGTGGTGATGCCATCCCCCCTTACGATGGTCCTACAAGTTCTAGTTGTAAGGTGTCTACTCTAGAGATTGGGTGAAAGTCTTGTCTAAATGAGGTTTCTTTAGAGGGTCTCACCAATCCTTTTGTTCAAGTTTTGGAGCTTGTGACTAATTTTTGATTGATTTTTTAGATGGGTCAAGATGTTGGGGTAGATGCTTATGGTATGTGGATGAAGTCTTGGGTAGATACTATCAAAGGTGTGGAATTCTACACTCTTACTCATTATGTAGCTTTGTTTGAGGATGGTAAGGGTATTTTGCTATATGTGCTTGATTCTATTGTTGATAGGTTGACTTCCAAACTAGGGAATTCACTTGTTGGGAAATTTGTTGGGGTAGGTAAAATTTGGGATTTCAGAAATGATGAAGGAGGGGACCCATAATATTTTAATGATGGAGTGACCTCAAATGAACCAATAGGTATATATTCTATCATATTTAACCCCTATCCAAACTACTATTATAAAAGGGTTGGGGCACTGTAGGGGAGGTTGGGGCATTGTATGGAGCTACAAAAGCTCAGTCCAACACCTTGAAAATAAAGCCACCTGGTGATTGGGTAAATCATCAAATCTAGACATTGTGTGCACTTCTTGATAAGGTTATTTTATTCCTTAAAAAATGAATATTGAGTGTTAATCCTAAAAAATAATGCATTAGTGAGGTTTCAATATGCATTAAGCTTCCTAGGTTGCTATTGGAATAGTGGGAGGAGAAGGTCTTGATGGGTATTGTCAATTCTTTTAGCCAACTATTTATTGTGGATATGGTAACTAGATCTCATAAACAATTTTTTTTTTTTCCAAATTGTATGTTTTTGTGGAGGTTGATAATGTGCTCCACCTTACCTTCTAAACTAGGTAAACATGTGCAAAAAATTGCATACGTGGACTCCCTAGTGATTTTCCATAGTTACCTCTAGGTTGGTCATGGAGCAGGTGCCTTCTCATCCTCTTAAGCCCTTAGTGAGTAGTGGTGACAAGGATGTTCCCTCTTCTAGTGGAAATAATGATGTCCATAGGGCCCTTATAAAAGCAATGCCAAAGGAAGGTTGGAGGGAGAGGGAATTTGACGAATGTAGGGATTTGGAGGAGACCCAATTTAGCCCTTTGATTGAGTCATGGAGGTCACCCACCCCAAATAAAAAGAAGAAAGGTGGAGTTGGAAGAGAGACTTTTAAGTTGTCCTTTGCATCCATTTGATTTTAGAGTTGCAACGAGAAAACGAAGAACAACCACACAAGAAATTAGTGCCAAAAAATGGATGGACGGGGTTGTCCAATGCTCTTTAGAACATTTTGGTTTCAAACTACCTTGATTCAACTAGTCTCTATTAATCTTTAAATTGTATGCCCTATATTTAATGTATTTAATTCCTTATTATAGTACCAATAATCTATTATTATTTTAAAACCTTAATATTATTAATCCTTATTATTTTTTATACTTTATTATATTATCATTCTTAATGTAAAAAATATCAAACCCTTTCAAACTTCTTACTTTTATCTTTATAAAGAAATAAAATATAACACAAACTTTTATAATTGATAACTCTAATAAAACCTAAGTTTTATACTTGACAAAAAAAATATTAAGATAATGTTCACACTACTAAAAATCATCTAAAAGGAATTTCAAATTTCAAAATGAAAACGTATGCACATATATGGGCCATGAATTGGGTTCCATTGTATAAGCAAATATATTTATGATTGATTAAACCATGGAAATGGTCCATAATGGTACCATATACTCCATGTTCCTAGAAACTCTCTTTAACAAATTTTAGGGTAAATATCCTAAGCGTAGGACAAGGACTGGCCGGTCACGGCGAAGGGGACATAATTCACATCTTTCCACGAAAATGTAGGGAATTCACTTGGAAATTCTCAATTGTCTTTATCCCTATGAAATGTACTACTAATCACTTTATCTTTGTAGATGCCATGAATAATGAATTTTTTAATGAATAAATTCACACTCAAAGATGTAAGAAGGCAATGAGGGGCATATATATATAAGCGCAAAAAGTGAGAGTACACTATTATAAACTCTATAAAAATTGTAGAATCTAGTTAAGTTCATTGGCCCATAGTGGGCAAGGAAGAAAAGTTAAGCAATTTTCTTCAAAAATGTAATATATTCCTAATGTAAATATTTATTCCTAAATAAGTCTAAAGATGTGAAGAAATGATGGTGACATAAACATCGTAAGGTCACACCAACACTAGAATACCTACAAGCGAACCCACCAAGCACTTTCTTGGAAGAAATGAAAAGTTGACTACATACAACGACTCATTAGTTTTATATTTGGTAAAGTAGAGGCATGAATACACATTCACTTGATAGCGATTTATGTGTAGTAGGGGAGAGGACCCATAGTTGAGCATGTTTTAATAGTTGAGAATGTTTTTGTTAATATAATGCCCAATAGTTGTTTATATAATGTCAATAGTTGTTTATATAATGCCAATAGTTGTGACTTTACTACCCATAATTAAACAAAATGTATTCTTTTGATCTAAAAAGCAACCAATCATGTGATGCCACATCAGCGCTCAACTACTGGTGATGTGAATGCACAAGTATTGGTAAGGGGTTTAGACGGTGCCTTTTTGGACACCTTGACAAAAAGCATGCTGATGTGGCATCATATTTGATGATGTGGCCCCGAAACTTTTGTTATAAGCAGGGGACTTGCCAAGTAAGCTGCTGTAAAAAAATTGGAGTGATTTGAAATTTCCAAGTAGGATTTTGAGGAACGCGAAGTTAGGTGCACAACTACTAGGTCCTCTCCCCTATTTGTACTTGCCTTTGGAAAAAATTTTCCTGAAAAAGTGGTAGATATTTTTGGATGGCTTGTTTATTATCTAAGTGGTTAGTATTTGTTTTTTTGTTTGACAATATTCAAAACAAATACTAACCACTTAGGTAATAAGCAAGCCAGTATCTTGATAGAACCTTATTGTTGGAAGAATTGAGAAATGTTCTTTCCTCTATGGCCCCTCATAAAAGTTCAGGTAGTGACGGGCGTCCTATGGAATTCTATCAGGTGATATGGCCACACATCAAGTAAGACTTTTATTGTTTATACTTGAAGGCCCTTAACAAAGGTTCCTTAGGTCTGAATATTAATGGTGGCATGATTAATCTTCTTCCTAAAGGAAAAATGGAAGACTCTTTGGTTGGTATCCTATCACTTTACTTAACACTTCTTATAAAATCATTGCTAAAGTTTTGGCTATTCGAATAAAACCAGTGGTGCAACGTATTGTTCGAACTGAGCAAACAGGTTTTATTGTTGGCAGATATATTCTTGACAATCTCATGTTAGCATGGGAAACGTGTGAATGGGCACAACAAACATGCCAAAATGCTATTTTAATCAAACTTGATTTTGATAAGGCTTATGATAGAATTCGTTGGAGTTTTATTCTTAAAATGCTTTAATGGTTGGACTTCGGTCCTAAAATTCGTTCTCGTATTCAAATGTTGTTCCAGGATGCTAATTCTTGAATTATCATCAATAATATGATGTCTGATCCATTTGTTTTACAACGATCTACTCACCAAGGATGTCCTCTAGCTCCTTATCTATACACTCTCACAACTGATGCTTTGGGTTATCTTCTTCAAAGTGTTGTTAATTAGCAACTCATAGCAGGAGTTTACATTCCTCACAATGTTATTAATTCTCATTATGTTGATGACAACTTACTTTTTTTGCGAAATCCTAAAAAGGATATCGCTAATCTGATGGAAATTTTGGAGCTTTACTATAAAATTTTAGGCTCTAAATTGGCTCATAATAAAACATAATTTTTAATGGTTCAAGTTGGGACTATTCCCCAATGGATTCCCAAAGACTAGAAACAAATAAAACATGGAGAAATTATGAGGTATCTAGAATTCCCTTCGATATTGGGTTTCTCTCTGTGATATGTGGAATTGGTTTCTTAATAGACTTAAGCAAAAACTCTTTAACTGGGGGCATAGATTCCTTTCCTTGGCTGGTAAAATTCAGGTTGTTAACAAGATTTTCCTTGCTACGCATGTATATTACTCTTCATGTTGGATGCCCTCTAAAAAAGGGTATGTAGACTTAGTTAAGATTATTTGCAGATTTCTATGGTTCAAGTGGGATGGTAGCCTTGGTTATATATCCACATCATGGTCTTATTGTATCTAGTCGAAACATAAAGGAGGTTTGGGCCTCATAGATCCACAGACTCAAGGGATTTGTTTGGTTGACAAATGGATTATTAGAGTTGTCAAAGGGGATGAACCATGGAAGATTCTCATTCGATATTGAATTATTCATGCTTCAATTAAAGGAAAATGGCAACAAGTGGGCTAGTTAGACAAAATTATCCATGCTTCTTTTTTCTCCATCAAGGCTTCCCTCCCCCTTCAATCCATCTGGAAGGCTTGGCAATATGTTTGTCATTTCTTAAAGTAGAGGGGAGAAGATTCCCTTCAAATTGGTTTCAACTTTTCCACTTCATCTATTTGGTGGAACAAACATATCATCTATCATGGTCAACCTCTTGCTTTAAGTTTCCCAAAGCATTCCTATCCTTTGTTCAAAAAAGGGGTTTGTAATGTTGGTGATTTATGGGACTTTCAGTCATTGTTTTGGTCTCCATGGAATGTGGTTAAAAATCAATTCTCTCTTAGCAACAAACATAAGGATTTTTTGATCTTTGTGCAGTCTTTGGTGCCATTGGAGCTCCCTATGAAAATTTGTACTCCAATCCATTACATTTTTTTTAAATATTGGTCATGGTTATCTTCATATCCCTTTTTGTTGTTCCCTTTAAAAAAGATATATTTGCAACGACTTCCTAAGCTTGTCTTGAAGCCACGTTTGAATTCTAAATGGGAGTGCAAGTTCAATGAAAGATTTTGGTTAAAATTGTTTGCTCAAATTTGGAGATCTAAAATTAATTCAAAAGCTTAGCTAATTGTCTGGAAGATACTACACTTTAAACTCCCCATTTGGGACAGGTTAAAATGTATTATGATCCAACCAACTAACTGTCCTTTTTGTCACAGGCATGAAAATATGAAGCATATTTTTTGGAACTGCCAAGTGGTTAAAAAGCTTTGGAATGTTGTGTTTAATGTTTTTTCCACTATTTTTACTCACAAGTTAAACTGGAAAGAAGCTCTTCTTGGAGTTGGTCTTTATGATAATAGAATTGTTGATGGTGTGAGACATATTATTCTCCTACATATATGGAGAAATAGATGCAAAGCTATTTTTACTATTAATAATTATCATTAGGAAGTTGTTTTTTTACGACTTTACTATGATATAATTTATTGTCTTGCTGCCATGTTTCATATGCTTCAGAATGAGGTTTTGAAGAAGCCCAATTTGAGTTTTCAAATTCATCAAATCAAGTTGCAAGTTGATCAACTACTGGGCAAAAAGGATATTCTTATCGAGCAAGGTTTAAGGACTTTTTTTCAGGATGTATAGTGTTGTTTTTTTAAATGCATCTTTCAGCCTTTAGTGGACATCTTATGTTGTTGCTATGTACTTTGGGTTTGAACTAGAGTTGTTGTTGAGCAAGAGATAATTTTGCTATGTATCTTTTCAGCCTATAGTGTCTTCATATGTTGCTGCTATGTACTTTGGGTTTGAATTGGAGTTGTTTTTGTGGGTACAACTCGTTGTATTGACCATTATATAATTTATCTCTGTAGTTTGTTTTACTTCTCTTTGTAATTTTTTATTGGCTTTCCTCAATATAAAAAAAAGGTATTTGTTTTGTGTTTTCAAGTGTATTTGTGGGATAGGGAGGGGTAAATATAAATGTATTTGAATTGATAATTAAAATATATTTTTTTTTTTTATTGGATTGATTAAAAAAATTAATTTGAGCAAAAAATTAACAAAAAATAAAATAATATAGTTGAAGTTTCAGAGGAATAGTATACAAGTTGTATACAATTCAATGAATGATCATCACAATATTTGTAATGCCATAATTTTATATGTAAAATAAAGATAAAATCATAGAGGCAAGTTTATGGTATCTATAAGACATCTTGAATAGACTAGGAACCTTGTTGTTGAAGCGTAATAATTCATGTCAACTTCTTCCTTGAGCAATCATAAGCTTTGCTAGAAATATTGACAACCAAAGTATCACATGTATGTGTAATACACATTGTAGCTTGAAGGCTTACCAACAAAGAAACGATAGAAACCAAGACACTAGTGTAGTACTAAGCTAGACATTTTGTAGAAGCGTGGTTGTAAATATAAGGTAGATGATTCTGATGAATTGACGAGTCTATTTTGAAAGATTCAATTTCTTTTCAAATTACAATTGTTATCAAATATATTTTTATATAGTAAATATTAGCAAGGTTTTCTATTTTGTATAAAATATAGTTTATACAATTTTGATATCTAGTATATTCTTATAACTAGTATATATATATATATAGAATATGTTGAGAGATATCACTCTCAAGGTGTTTGTTTTTAATCAATTTTTCATATAGAGGTGGACAAGGTGCCTCAAGAAGTATATATTTTTAGCATATTTTATATAGTTTTTTTGATAAAGAAGTGTCAACATTTCTATTTATAAGAGAATAAAAGTACATATATTCACAAAAAGCGTGGATGGATATGAATTTAGACCCTAAAAGTTCACACATGGAAGAGCTTGGAATAAAGCAACATTACATAAACAAAAATGTCACTAGATTGCAAGAGCAGTAGTAGTAGCCAAAGGTGGCAAGTCCTAGTCATCCAACCTACCACATACATCAACGAGGTCAAGAGTGATGTCAAGGGGGATCCACCCCTCATCATTTTTTCTTTATCTTCATCACATGCCAAAGAAATAGCCAAAATTAGTTGAGGAACTTTGTTGGAATCAAACCATTTGGATTTGTTGGTAGACAACCATGTAGGAGCACCATTTGAAAACCACCTAGAGGTGCCCTCAAAAGGCCACCTAGGAGCATAACCTTGAGAGGGAAGTGAGGCTTAGCACCATTGAATAGGTTGCGACACACTTTTGTGGCCTTGATCCCTTCAACAAGTTAGGGGAGAAACTTGGGGCTGAGCATCTTGATTATACAAGCTGGGAGACTCTAGCCTTCTAACATCCACAAGAAGGTGAGTGACCCCAAGGAGAGGAAGGTGATGAAGGAACTTTGGCCATAGCACAAGGGGTGTTTCCCTAATGATCAAGTAATTTTTGAAGGTGAGACAACTCCAAAAAAACTTTGTTGCAAATAATAGAAAGAAATGGTTGCAACAAGCCTATATATATTTAGTACAATCCTGCCCAAGTTTCTTAATTTACTAGTTATTAGGATCCTTTTGGAAATTCCACCACCCTACCAAGAAGAATTATTAAGTATCTCTAAAACACTTCAATTATAATTTAGATCAATAGATATGTCATAGTTAAGATATTTATTATTAGGAGGATTCTCCATTACAATTAGTGTAGCAAGGGTTTTGGAGTTGATATACATAAGTTCCTTTTAATGCAATATTTTCTGCAAGATCACATATTTTCATAGATTTGAATAAAAACAACTTGTATGTGTGTGTGTTTCTTTGTGTGATGGTAATAAAAACTAGTTTGGAGTCAAATATTGATGTGGGTAGTGCCCTTGGTTGATAGGATATCATTAATAAGGGAATATAAAAATGTAACAAAAAGTAGATACATAGGATACCTAGTGAAAATACAAAGGTATTTTAATTAAACTAGTGTATATAGCTCGTGTGTATCAAAAACATAAATTTGACATGTAGAAATAAAATCAAGGTACATTTATTAGTACCTATGAATGCACGAGCTATGCCATTTTTTATGAAGTGGATCTCCTAAGATCATTCTTAACTAATTAATTAATTTAGGATCTAATTATATATTGATTGATTTATCATCTTGTTAGACCTTAGATACAATTTCAAGGTGTGCTTTATTTCTTATGTATATAATGATAGTTAGAGTGTGAAGGTTCAAATGATATTTTTACAAAATTTTGTTAAACATTTATCTCATGGAGAAATTCAGAGAGATTTTTTTTGTAATTTTTTCATATATGATTAGGATGAATAAAAGTTATAAATAATAGATACAATAGTATCTATCGTAACAATTGTAATTAAATCCTATATTTCCCAACTAAACATCAAAATGAAAGAATGAAGAATCAAATTACAATAGCTACAAGAGCAATAACAACCACATTGTTCAGATGCATATAGGACTATAATAGCATCTAACAAAGGGAATAGAAAAGACTAAACATTGAATATATCATGGTCTTAAGCTTTCATGATAAAATTGAATATAATTATATATATAACCAAATATCCAATCAAACAACAACATTCTTGAATGAGATTCGTAAAAGAATCATTTAAAAGTAACAAAGAAACAATGAATTTAGTATCCTTATTAATATTATGCCCCATATTAGTCTAAATCACCAAAGATGTTGTAGGCATCAATAATAATAACCATAAATATTTAGCATTATAGAAAAGAGTAGCATTGAAATTTTTTTCCATAAAGCTTAGCCCATTATGTTAATTGAGGTTAGTGAGAGGTCGAGGCTTCATATGTGGTTGTTGAATGTTTGGGTTTTGTGTTGGACTTTGATAGGGATGTGAAATGAGATTAATATTTTATTGGTGAAGGAGAGATTATTGTTGTTTTTATTAAAGTTGTTTGTATTGGTTGATATTGGGAAGTTGAAATGCATTCCTTTGATAATTTTTACTAGGTGTCTTATGGTGATCCTTTGATGATAATATGAGATATTGTGTGGGTTTATCACATTTATGGGGATCTACGTGCAATGTTGTGATATGAAAATCAATAAATTTGACCTTGTATTCACCTACATAGGATGGTATAAAATCTAATGTTCCCCAATCATTGTCATTAAAAGAGATAAAAGTGGATAATTTATTGGACATATAGAGCTTTGTGGCTGAATATTGGGAAAGTGAATTGGATAGTTCAAGGTCCAATACTAGCTATGTGTTTTCTCTATTTGGTGGCTCAAAGTTGGATGAGTAAGACGCAACCCATAGTTTATTTTTCCATTATTGAAAAAAATTATATGGTTGCTACAAATGCATATGAGGAGGTAGTTTGGTTACATACATTTTTTATAGGTATTGATTTTGATTGGATTGTTATAATTGGTTGTGATAGTCATAGTGCTAATTATTTAGCTAGGAATCCCATGTATCATGATCTTACTAAGCATGATGATATTTAGTATCACTTTGTGTGAGATATGGTAGAGAATTGTAAGATCTTGTTATGCAAGGCTAACACTTAGGAAATATTGTAGATTACCTTACAAATCTAGTGACAAAAGATAAGCTATGTTGGTGTAGGAAAGCCATGGACCATGGATCTTGTACTTAATTTATTCAGATTTATTTTAAATTTATTTTTAATGTATAATTTGAAGTGGTACACCACTAGTATTAATTATGTGTCAATAACGTTGCAAATTATGTGTGTCCAACACTCTTGGAAGGTCTTTTTGGATGCCTAGGGTGTAATTAGAGAAATAATTTGTATTTTAGATTCTCTAGAAACTTGGTATTAATTTTCTTATGCATCTATGAGGAAGTGGGAACACTACGGTGGTGTTCAAATTTAGATTTGACTTTGGAATCATTTAAGGATTATTCATAATTCTAGGTGTGAAGGAAGGAGTGGAGAATCTTGTCATAATGGATGACACATATGAATTAGTGAAACCTAAAGTGGAGCAATACACTTGAGAATTTTAGCCATCAAAGAGTTGTGAGTCAAAGATTCCTTTGTAATTATGTTTTCAATTTGACGATTCATTTATTGAGCCCATGTAAAGTCAATGATTATAAATTACTATTCTTAGAATATGTACTCCAAGGTGGGAATGGGGATTTTTCATGATAACATGGTTGTGATATGTATTATTTTGGTGAAACCATATATGGTTTTAGTGTAATGAAATAACTTGCACAATAGAAGAATATGATAGGAAATATATTGCAAATAACTGAGAACAAGCCACTTTGAGGGGGAAAACCTCCAAATATCTTTAAGGAGAACACAATTCACAATATGATAATAAAATAAGACTCACTACCTCCTATATATAACTTATTTATGCCCAAGATATCAATTAGGCCAACTTAGATAACCCTATATAAGCCTTAAGCTGACCTAAATAACTAAATAATAATATAATAATGATAGTATGACTTAATTAAGAGTTATGATAGCCACAAGATGACTACTCATAACCCTATGCACATTAATATTAAGGGAATATCATGCCCCCTATTCAAAGAAGCATTTTCATCAATGCTAATCAAGTGTGGATTCTTTTAAATGAACTCCTTGTCCTCCCATGTGGCATCTTCAACTGATAATTTCTTCTGTTGGATGAGATACTTAGTGAGTGTTCTAGTCCTTAGATTCTTTGTGCATGTTTAACGAATGCACTCTAGTTCTAATGTGACTCTTCCTTCTTCATCGAGCTTTGGTAATATTTTTTGAGTAGGGATATTACATCCAATTACCGTCTTCAAACAAGAAACATGAAAAAAATGGATGTATCTTTGTTGTTGGTGGCAACACTAGCTTGTAGGCAACACTACCTATCTTTTGGATGATTTGGTATGGACCATAATATTTTGGAGACAACTTATTGGTCTATTTTTGTTGCTTTCTATTGAAAATTTATTATAAGGTTTCAATCTTAAGAAGACCCAATCCCCAACTTCAAAACTTCGTTCACTATAGTGTTGGTCCACCTATTACTTCATTCGATTTTGTGCCATTGCTAAATTCTACTCAAGTCCTGAGAGTACTTGTTGTTGATGAAGCAAGTGGTCCTCCACTACCTAAATTCTCAGTGGTTCACTTTCAATGATAGTGTGATGGAAGGAGGATGATATCTATATAGTGCCATAAATGGAGATATTTTTTATGAACTATGAAAGGAAGTGTTATGCCACCATTCTGCTAGTGGTAACCAATCTACCCATTGAGACTATTTATCTAAAGTGAAATAGCATATATATCCTTCCAAACACTTATTAACAACCTCAATTTTCACATTAGATTGAGGGTGGTATGAAGGACTATGAGCCAATTGAGTACCAAAAAATGAGAATTAATTTCTAAAAGTGACTAGTAAAGATAGGATCACAATCATTGACAATAACCTTAGGTGTACCATGTAGCTATTGTATATTCTTCAAAAAATATTTTTCCACTATACTTGTTGTAAAAGTATGTAATAATGCAATGAAATGCACACATTTAGTGAGGCAATCTACTATTGCCATGATTACATTATGACCTATAGATTTTGGAAGCCCTCTAATGAAGTCGATGGACAACTCTTCCTAATGTTGGCTATAGTAGAAAAAAATAATCCTAATAATTTTTTTTGCCTCAGTTATTCCATTGGGAATGCTTTGGTATTTAGCTTGGGGATGTAAAACCTAAAAAATCAACTACCCCGACGTGTTTAGAGGCCCTTAGTTTTTTTAACTTCACCCTTTACGTTGATGAATTTTTCTTATTCAAATTTGATGAAACGAAAAGGGTTTATTCAAGAAATTATCAACATTCTACCAATATAACATATGCTTTGTTTTGAATTTAATAGATAATTATTATTAATTTGCTACATGCACTATGTTTAAAGCCTCGATTGATAAAATGATTGAAAAACATCCATAACTTTCAAATGGTTTCACATTTTTCAAATCCAAAAGATGCATCACACTCTATGTTTCACAAGCTGTAGGTTGAAAAAAAATGTATTAGATATTTTTGACCAAGATAGGTTAGCTGAAAAATTAGTTTTAAATATTTTTAAAATGTCTTAGTAAAAAAATCATAACTAATTATCTACTTGCAAAAAAAATAACAAAAAATTGTGTCACATTTGGGTACGTGTCCTTTACTTGTATTGAAAATTTTGAAAAGTAAATCTTTTTGCTCATACTTAGGTTGACCAGAATGAAACATGCTTTTAGTATTTTCAAAAATTATAGCACTACTTCATTGAAACTTCAAATTTTCACCAAATAAATTTACTTTTTTCCTAAGAAAAACTAGTAGCCTACAAACTATATTCAAATTATTATAAATTATGCTCCTACATATTTTCCAAATTATGTTAATATCCTATTCAAAATTTTATGCCAAGTTTCTTAACTTTTTTTCTTCTATATTTTCATTACCACTTAGAGGCATAGTTCGGCCCATCATGATCCTACAATCACACATTTGTGCTTCTCTAAAATATTATTCAATACTTGATGGGTTGTTAGCTATTTTTTTTTCTTATTTTGTTTGGCAATCTATTGATTGCCCTTTCTATGTAATTCCATTTGCTTTATTTTAATAAATAAAAAAATATTTGTACTTCTCTAGAATATTATCTTATTTTTAAATGCCACCAACAAAAGTGATTAACACTATATTCTCATGTTGAAGATAATTAGCGTAGTAGAATTAACCTTGATTTGAAAAGTAAGCATCAAGAAGATGTAGTGGCCAAAAATTTTCCTCTTAAACTTTGATCCCTCAATAAGCAAGAACCCAACAAGGGGTGGGTGAAGAGAAGGATAGAAGGAGAGTCGACTAGCAAGAAAGATAAAAATCTAAAGTGTCAAAGGTTTTTTTGTAGAAAATGTCTTGGAGGGGCCAAGTCAATTTGCTGACATGACCCTTTATACTTTGTCTGAGAAGTAATCCCAAACTATGGACTAGGAGGGCATGCATAATGATAAGAAATAGGACATCAAAGGTACGACTATGCAAATATCAACAAGATTCATTGCAGTTCAACAACCTAATCTAAAAGATGTGGAAATATCTAATGAATCCAATAGGAAGAGGATATTTTTGTTGATGAGGTAAATTTTGTTGATAATTTCCCTAAGCCTTCTCCTTTGCAGTTCAAAGGTAACAACCTATTTGACAAGATGAATGCTCCTAACTTTGAACTTGAGACCAAGGATGTGTTTGAAACCTTCATATGGAAACTACGATTCTCCCTAAAACTCCACATATACATTGTGAATGAGGAATCGCCTAATGTCACTATCACAAAGCAACATAATTGTGAGTGTTGTTTACAAATTATGTTGGAGGTGGAGAAATTGAAATCCAAATTGGAGGAGATGGAGAAAAGAATGGAAGTCATGATTAGGTTAAGTATCAAAGACATGCATAGGTCTACCACCACCCTCTTAGTCATGTAAGGGATGAAACTAAAGAAATAAGAGGAAACTATTGCTTTGTACTTCTTGTTTTAATAAAAAAATTACCCCTCCTTTATGAGAAAATTATGAGGATACATGATAAGTTCCTTTCTAAAGATTGGGAATCCATCGCCCCCAAAGTTGTTTTATGCTTTTTTTTTATTATGTTTAATTTGAACTCTTGTACTTTATATACTACTAATGGGCTTTAATGTGTTGTTTTTAATATGTTTTGGTATGGTTTTTCTCTACCCTTGGGGATCCTATGTATAGGGCTCAAGACCCTTTTTTCCTACTTATCATAACAAAAAACGTAGTAGAATTAAACTTCAATGGGAGGTAGTATAAATTTAAATTTATTTAAAAAATTGTCATTCTATGTAATATTAATATTAAAAAAATTGGGAGTCATTTCTTCTTAGGGCACCCCTTGCTCACCTTTGTGTTTTGGTGATGACACCCCCCTAACATGTCTACTTTGGAGATTGGGTAAAATTATTGTCTAAATGAGGATTCTTTGTACAATCTTGCCAATCCCTTCATTTAGGCCTTGGAGCTTGCGAATAGGGGTAGACTAGTTTTTGAGATGGATCAAGATGTTAAAGTTGATGCTTGTGTATATTAATGAAGTCTTTGGAAAATACTATTAAAGGTGTGGACCTCTACGCTCCTATTCATTCTCTAAATTTATAAGGATGACAAGGATCATGTACTCTATGTACCTAATTCTATTATTGATAAGTAGACTTCCAAACTGGTGAATTCACTTGTTGGGGTAGGTTAAATATTAACATGCTTCGAAAATGGTCCCAATGAAAATGGAAGCTTGGGGGCCAAATTGATATTTTGAGAATGATGAAGGAATTATTTTTAATCTTTTTCACGTAATATAAGGACTATGTAGAAATCCTCTTATATGACCCATAGTTTCTTAATAAGGATAGATTACTCCAAAAAAAATAGATACCATGTGTTAATCCTAAAAAGTAATGCATTAGTAAGGTTTTAATAAAGACTAGGTTTCTTCAATTGTTATTCAAATATTAGGAGGATGAGACCTTAATGATTCTTTTAGACAACTATTTATGGTGGATACAATAACTAGATCTAGGGAATGATTGTTGTAGGGTAGGTTTTGTGTTTTAGAGGAGGTGGATAAGGTACTCCCTTTGCCAATTAACTTATCTTCTAAATTGGGTAAACGAGTACAACATATTGTCTATGTGGACTCATTAGTGGCTTTCAATAGTTGTCTCAAGTTTGGTCATGTAACGTGTGTCTTCTTATCCTCTCATACCTTTGATGAGTAGTGGTGAGAAGGATGTTCCCTCTTATGATGCAATTAGTATTGTGTGTAAGGCCCTTGTAGAAGCAATACCAAAGAAGGGTTGAAGGGAGAGCAAATTTGAGGAAAGTAGGGGTTTGGGGAGATCCAAGTTAGTTCTTTGATTGATTTGTGGAGGTTACCCATTCCAAATAAAGAAAAAGAAAGATGGAGTTGGGAGACAGGTTTTCAAATTGTCCTTTGTATCCCTTTGA
The DNA here is from genome assembly GCA_007258455.2 of Sequoia sempervirens. Lineage (NCBI taxonomy): Eukaryota > Viridiplantae > Streptophyta > Pinopsida > Cupressales > Cupressaceae > Sequoia > Sequoia sempervirens. Next base: position 154,492,051 of record VDFB02271358.1, read on the forward strand.
TTATAGAGTTGCAATTAGAAAAAAGGAAGATTAATTCCATGAAGGAAATCAATGTCAAAGAATCAGTGATGGTGTTGTCTAGTCCAAAGCAATTTGGTTTCAAAGTCCCTTGATTCGGCTGATCTCTCTTGTTCTTTGAGTTGTATGTCCTACATTTGATTTCTTTAGCTCCTTATTATGTTGATGGCGGTGTACGATTATTTTATAACCTTAATGTTGTTCAATCCTTATTGTTTAGTCTCCATCATATTATCATTCTTATTTTGTAAAAAGAATTCAGACCTTTTCAAAAATCTCACTTTATCTTTGTAGAAATTAAATTTAATGTAAATCATCATAATTTTAATAAGACTAAATTGTATGCTCTTTGATATTAAAAATACAAACAAAATAATTTAAAATAAAATTCACACTACTAAAATAGATTGATTAAACAAATGTCATGTAAAAGGAATTTGATACACCACGACGGGCCATGAATTTGGTTCCCATATACATAGAAAGCTAAGTTGAATACCGTACGTGGGCCATGAATTTGGTACCATAGTATAAATGACGAAGAGCTAAGCAACATATTTCTGATTGATTAAACCATAGAAATGGTCCATCAAAATGATACCGATAGAATCCTGAAAATTTAAGCACCTTAGAAAAAAGAGAAGTTCCCTCCATGTTCCTAGAAACTCTCTTAAACAAAATTTAGTTCAACATATCCTAAGCCAAAGACAAGGACTAGCTTGTTAGGTCAAAAGGTGTTGGGATTTACATCTTCCTACGAAAATGTGGGGAGTTCACTTGGAAATTCTCACTTGTCTTTATCCCTACAAAATCACTGCAAAGATACCATGCCTAGTGAAATACCTCATTAATAAATGTAGCATCAATCACATCAAGACCATTGTCCCAGTGGGTATACGGGCTGCAATTTTAGTACCATTTTGTACCTATATAATGCAAGTCATGACATTTATGTACCCTAAAATGTATACATTGGAAGGTCACACCAAAACTGCCTAGTAATAGCTAGGAACTCACCAAGGGTTTTCTTGGAAGGAAGGGGAAGTTGACTAGATATAGCAGGCCATTAGTATTATATTTGGTAAGGTACCCATTGAAATTTGACAGTGATTTGTGGGAAGCTGTTTTCCATTTGGTAGGGAGAGGAGTACAAGTGGAAGATATTTTTGGATGGCTTGCAAGTTATCTAAATGAAATAAATTATGGGTTGCCTCTTACTCATCCAGCTCATTGAGCCACCAAATAAAGAAAACACAACTAGTAGTGGACCTTCAACTATCCAAGTCACTTGCCCAATTTGCATCCACAAAGCTCTATATATATCCAATTATTTGTCCACTTTTAACTCTTTCAATAAAAATGATTGAGAAACATTAGATTTTATACCAACCTATATAGGTGAATACAAGGTCAAATTTATTGATTTTCATATCCCAACATTACACATAGATCCCCATGAATATGATAAACCCACACAATATCTCATATTATGGTCACCATAAGACACCTCGTAAAAATTATCAAAGGAAAACATTTGAACTTCCCCATATCAACCAATACAAACAACTTTAATAGAAGCAACAATAATCTCTCCTTTCACCAATAAATTATTCATCTCATTTCATGTCCCTATCAAAGTCCAACACAAAACCCAAAAATGCAACAAACACATATGAAGCCTTCACCTCTCACCAACCTCACTTAACATAATGGGCTAAGCTTTATGGAAAAATATTTCAATGCTACTATTTTCTATAATGCTAAATCTTTATGGTTATTATTATTGAGGCATATCACATCTTTCATGCTTTCGACTAAGATGAGGCATAATATTAATAAGGATATTGAGTTCATTGTTTCCTTGTTACTTTTAAATGATTCTTGTACAAATCTCATTCAAGAATTTTGTTGTTTGATTGGATATTTTATTAAATATGTATAAATTAAATATTCAAAATTATTGTTGCGAGTTTGATACCTTGGTCTATTCGATGTTTATTATTTGTTATTTCTTTTGTTAGGTGCTATTATAGTCTTATAGGAATTTCAACAATGTGGTTGTTATTGCTCTTGTAGCTATTGTAATTTGATTCTTCATTCTTTCATTTTGATGTTTAGTTGGGCATTATAGTCTTTAATTTATAATTGTTGTTATAGATACTATTGTAGCTATTATTTGTAACTTTTATTCATCTTAATCAAATATGAAAAACTTATAGAAAAAACTATATCAATTTCTCCATGAGATAAATGTTTAATAAAATTTTATAAAAATGTCATTTGAATCTTCATGCTCTAACTATCATTATATACATAGGAAATAAAACACACCTTTTAGTTGTATCTAAGGTCTAACAAATTAATAAATCAATCAATATAATTAGATCCTAAATTAATTAATTAGTTGAGGTTTATCATAGGGGATTCACTTCATAAAAAATTGGCATAGCTCATGCATTCATAGGTACTAATAATTACCCTGATTTTATTTCTACCCCTCAAATTTATGTTTTTGATACCCACGAGCTATATGCACTATAATTAAAATACCTTTGTATTTTCACGAGGTATCCTATGTATCTATTTTTTGTTACATTTTTATATTCCCTTATTAATTATATCCTATCAACCAAGGGCACTACACACATCTATATTTGACTCCAAACTAGTTTTTATTAGCATCACACACACACACACACACACACACACACACACACACACAAGTTATTTTAAGACAAATCTATGAAAAATATGTGATCTTGTAAAAAATATTGGGTTAAAAAGAACTTATGTATATCAACCCCCAAACCCTTGTAATAGAGAATTCCCCTAATAATAAACGTCTCAACTATAGTATACATATTAGTTTAAATTATAATTGATGTGTTTTAGAGATACCTATTAATTCTTCTGGGTAGGGTGGTGGCATTGCCAAAAGGTGCCTAATAACTAGTAAATGAAGAAACTTGGGTAGGATTATACTAAATATATATAGGCTTGTTGCAACCATTTCTTTCTTTTGTTAATTATATTAGAGTTGGTATTAAGCAAGCGCCCTTGGGATCATGAGGCTTTGACACAATACACGACTATTTGATGTAGATAAAAGATAGTTTCACAACCCTAAGAAGATCAACATAGCGAATCATATTCCCTTTTATTGTCTTATGCAAAGTGATTTGTGGGGGATTAGGAATGCCACTTAGAAACACCCCCCCCCTTCCATGTACACTTCCCAATCCCCAATAACTAACTAGATTACATTAATTTCACCTTGATGCTAAATTAATATATTATGTCATATTTTAGTTATTTAAACAATGTCAATATGCATGCACATAATTAGGTATTATTTTAGAGGTGAATCCCTTGGGAGGTTGATTAGACAAGATAAATAAATTGAAATAATTGAGATGATGAGGACTTACATGAAATTCATATCATTATGGACTTTGACTAGTATGACAATATGATAGGAACCTATAAAATGAGAATTGGCATTTGTTGGATCTAGGATCAAAGACCCAAAATGTAACTAAGATTTGAGATTTTGAGTGTTTGGGACACAATTTTTATGGTTTGGTCTACCTAGTACAACTTTTTCTTAGGTGGTGTAATTATGTCTTATGGAGAAATTAGTCTTGAATATATACAAAAGATATTCATTGGGTGATATTTGTGTTAAAAAATGGGTGACCTGTTAAAGAGCATTGAGAGCTTGCTATGAGAATACAAAAATATGTAACTTAATTCACCCTAAATCAATCCCCCTATATTTATTTAAAAAGAATGTAAAAATAGATAAATGGTGAAATGAATGATAATGAGTTGATTATAAACTATGTTAAGATCTAATGCCAACACATGTGTGATGCCAACTAATTTTGATGTAAGTTGTGATTGATAGACAACTTTACAAAGATGAAAATGAATGCCAACCTTTTAATTTTTTATGTTTGATGCTCACTAGTGACTAATTTCCATGAAAATAAAGGTTCTTGTGTGATCTTTTGATTATATGCTCACAATAACTGCTTGTGATTGTGAAAGTATTCTAGGATGACAATTTTAAATATCAAACCTTATAAACACAATTTAAAATTTTGGTACATGTTCCAATACATAATAATCATTTTTTGGTATTGTTAGCTTTGAAGATGAGATTGAACTCTCACAATCTACTCTATGGAATATAATCATAGGTGTGATATGTCCATGATGGGAAATATGTTGGGAACTATGTTACAAATGTTTTAAAGATGATTATGAATATTAAAGTGTTGGTTTCAATATTAAAGTAAATGAGTGCACTAAAAGAGTCGCATCATGTGTTAGAATCATGTATAAAAGACAACCACATAAAACTTAAAAATGAAAGAGTAAAATATATACTTTTCTCCTCTATAACACCTAAAATACTTAACCATTAATAACCTTACACCTTAGTTCTCTCAATGTATATAACACCTAAAATACTTAACCACCTCTTACAAGCATTGTTAGAAACTTCATACTCCATTTCCCATTATATAGAGGAAATGACCTAGCAGTTGCGTTTCTTGATTTTATGCCTCTCAAAAATGATATACAATTTTGAATTACTTTCAAATTTTTATTATGTCTTACTAGGCAAGTCCCTTGCTTAAACCTAAGATTTCGTGTCCACATCATCAAATATGACGCCACATTTAACACACTTTTGTTGAGGTACCATAAAAAATAAAAAATAAAAATATTAGATTGATAATTGTGCATTAAATTGTAATAGTTTGTCCATTATCATATTTGTTGGTGCATTTATATCACATCACATAATTTATGCCGAAGGCGTATCCAATATGAACATTACCAACCTCAAATGTTAAATCAACGGTTTATTATCTTCAATAGACCATGCCCACAATTGAAGTGATCATGGACGCTCATTTTCCCGGTAGTCTTTTCCCCTATTTGATTTTTTAACCTACATCAATTGCTATCTGCATTTACTCCATCGCCTACAGCAATTGCTATCTGCATTTACTCCATCGCCTGCAATCGGATTTCTCCACCACCTACAATTTGATTTCTACTTATCTCAGGTGTCTTTTCAATTCACATATGTCATGATTTTTTCCTCCAGCTAGTTAATGCATTTATCTTTGTTTTTACACTGCCGCCTCAACTCGTTATAAATACAATTAGAGCTACAAAGGAAAAACCAAACCAATGTCGAAGCTTGAAATATATGCGCAAAAAAGTATTACTACTAACTTTTTGCATTTGCTTTTTTAGTTTTGTATGTATGTCAATCTGATGGATTTCGCTTTTGGATTCATGGGTTTTCTTTTATTTGGTATTTGCAATTGAATGAAGCATCCATTTTGCAATTTGTCGGACCATGCCTCGCATACTTTAATGTTTTTATTGGCTGCTTGGGTGAATCACTTGTATTTCAAATCAAGCAATTGTGTGCTTCTTAAGAAATATTCATAGACTAGGCATGTTGTCTGATGTGAGTAATTTAAGAGGTCGCCCTGCTGTTTCAAATCTCCACACCTCATTCCATAGAGTTCAGTTTGCATTCCATAGACTAAAAACCAGTCTTTCTACAACTGTTGCTTCTAATTTTGGGATTGTTTTGAGTTCAAAAGACAATAATTCCTACTATGTCACTTGGTTTTAAAGTATGGTTTTTTCAAGCCCCCGTTGGTTTTAAAGTATAAAAATCTAATGAAATATACAGTCTGATATAATTTTATGAGATAAGCTTGGAACCATTGTCACCAGTAGACTTCAGTATTGGGAGGAGAATCCCATTCCTGTACCCACATCTTCAGGCCATACTCTTGTTCATTTTCTCCCTTGCTCAGATTTGAAATGGCACCCTATCATAGTATCCACACCCCTGTACTCCAGGTGTATGATTTAAACTTTTAAATGTGTAAAATTTTAAATTTAAAAAGTCATGCAAATTTCAAAAAAAACTCATTGAAACCATGTCAAGTGACTAACTTCAAGATTCTGCATAAATTATTGCTACTTCTAATCACACAACCATGACAAAAACTTGGTGCAAAAATTCAATAAAGAAAATAACTATGCACAAATTCTCATTGAATGATATTAATATGGGATAAATTTTCCTTAAGTTCAGATTATACAATTGAAATTGAAAACTATATCAATTCAGCAACACATAATCCATCAGTCTTTGACTCACCAAAACCAAACTCCTTGCAGCTATTGCTTCAATCTATTCACAATAAACAAAAAATATCTCTAAAAATATCATAGATGACACTCCCTACAACTGCAACTTCAAATCTATTCCCAATGAACAAAAAATTAGATTGCAAGATTTTGTAGCCTTCCAGACAAAATAATTTAAGGCGATGAGAACAAGGAAATCATACGCAACGTGTAGTATGCTACCAATCCAAACGTGGGAGGCATGCAACTACCAGATGTATGCTTGATGTGGGTCTTTTTAATATACATAAAATAATATATATATAGCTTGAATTGGTTTGACCAAACTGCCATTTTATGGTAAAAGCTTCTTCCTTTTACATTAGTGTTGGTTAACGTGAGCATGATATGGAAGAGAGAGAATTCAGAATTTACTCTTTGTAAAGTGGAGTGCCTCTTGTTTATACTTTTTTCCTTCCCAGCGATGCTTGCTTAGCTTGCATTCTAAGCTTTTGGAGAGCAAATGAATATTAGGGGATAAAAAATGGGTCCCATTATAGAGCCTTTTTGGTCTGGAGAGGATGGTAACAACCACTAATGGTGAAATCCTGTTGTTTGTTATTTTAAAAAATACTATTTATCATAGATAAATATAGACAACTTTGTGGCAGATATTTGTAAATTTTATTTGTAGTTGAAGTTTAAAGTTTGTTTAGATTTTATGGTCTTCATTTTTTAATTAAAGACAATTTATCTTACATACTATTTTATTTTGTATTTTTTTTAAAAGACAAATTTAAATATTAACATTCACATCTTTCACAATATTTTTTTTCATATTTTCAATTGGACAAATTATAATTTTTAATCATGTCATCCAAATAAAAATAAATCCTTCACATCCAAAGTTTTAGGTGACTTGATGTGCACCGAGGGGGAATTTGAGGAAGACGGTGTGAGTGATATTTTTTAAAAAAATTGCAAACCCTAGATTCATATAGTATTGTGTATCAGGGTTTGAAGTTTTGTAGAAATGGCGGAAGCTACAAATGGGGGCTCAAAACCCTCAGAATCTTCTGGCAGCGACTACAAAATAATGAAGAAAGCTTCACTAAAAGAGTGCAAATTTTGTATGGCCATTGGAAAGAGCATAGGCAAAGCTTTTGGGTCATCTTTGAGGTGATAACGATTTTTGCCCCTCTGTTTTGTGTTATTTGAAGTTGTCGACATTGAATATATGGCTTTTAGGGTGCGAATTTCTTGAGAAAGGCCATGTTTTGTATATCACTCTCATAAATGAAAACAATTTTAATTTTTAGTTAGATTCTTTCTCCCTTTTCTCTAAAAAAATGTTTGAAAGAGCTTATTGAAAGATGAAATGACAATCAGTTTCTTAATTTCAAAAGTTGTTTGGTGATGCATATCCCATGCTCACACGCTTCAAATGCTTAATAGTCACACAAGTGATGCTTTGAGTGAGATAAATTAGGATATTAATACAGGCGATTCCTATTGTAATAATAATATACTTAAATGGACAATAGGAAATTGAAAATGGACATCATAGTGCTAAGTTGATAAGATTGAACTAGCATAAGGGTGGTGAATTATACAAAAATATATATACAATGACAATATTTCTTTCAACAATCTGTGTTGTTTGGGGTTTTGTTAAATACTTAATTTGGTGACAACTTGACTCATGGATCAGTAGTCCCTCTTATTCACTACTATTGTTTATCATGATTGTAAATCAATGATTTTATTTTATGTTTTTTGGGGAATAGTTGACCTGTAAGTTCAACTTGAAGAAATTATTTCTTAGCACTCTCCAACCACATCTCCACTCTCAAACCATTTGGGCAATATAATTATCTTAGAATTAGTTTATTTGGTCCATAGGATCTTTTACAAACTCTTTTAACACTTCACTCTTATGAATTACAAATTCACTCAAATTTATATCTAATTTTAAACAATATATTAATTTATTATTTTATTTTAATATTCAATAACGAATTTATGTTTGATACTAAAAAAGAATCTTAATAGTTGAAGAAAGTTGAATGATTGAAGAGATTAGAACACCACCAACTCTTTGAACTATCACTTAAATAAAACCATTAATTTTCATCAAAAGCTAATTACAAAACCATCACTTATTTTTCACAAAACATTTGCATTCCATACAAAACCAACATTGACAAAACTATCACAGTTTTTATATAATACCATCACTACTACCCCACCAATTAGAAATTGATGCCTATCTAAACCTAACGGTTTCATATAGGTGAAGCCACAATTTTGGTTTATAATTGAAGTGAGGAAGGAAAACTCACAAAAAATGAATGCATGGAAAAAAAATTAATTGTAGGGGTTCGTACAAACCTATTGGTTCAACCGAACCCATTAGGGGTTCGCTAGAACCTAGGTTCGGGCGAACCCTCCTAATACTTTCCTGCCAAAAAAACCATCAAAACTCCTCATAGAAGGGGGGTTCGAATGAACCCCGGTTCGAGCGAACCCCCTTTATTCCTCATCCCCTCCCCGAGACACCAAAAAAACCTAAATTTTGGCACTTCGGAGCTCGGGTTGAGGATGAAAATGGAGGAATCTTCACAAACCCAACTTGAATCAGGTAGTCCTTAGAACGAGCTATCCAACAAATATAATTTTAATATGTTTTGGTTTTATTATGTATTTGTTTTTTTAGTTTTATTAAACATAGGTTTTTCATCTAAAATGAAGGTCTCTATTCTACATGTGGAAAAATAGCATATTATCAAAAAAAAAATTGAAAAAGATGAGTGCACCAGATATTGAAGTCCTTGATCCAACCAAAAAATAAAATTGAATTTTGATATATACAAAAAAGTTATGTGTTATACCGCCTATGTCTGAATTGTAATTGGTTTGACTTCAAAACTTGATTAAAGAAAAATATTCAATAAAAATTGTCTAACCAAGTGGAAGCACTAGATATCAAAGTTAAAAATCTAAATTTGAAAGAATTAGAATTTTATCCTTCATGGAAAAAAAGTTATGTATTATACAAGAGGCCACTTTTTAAAAATGTTGTTTTTGAAAAACCAGTTTTCATGGGAGATGGAAAAGACGGTAATCGATTCCAAAATTTTGAAAAAATATTTTTAGAATCTACAGACAAAATGTGACAAGACTCTAGTTTTCATCGTCTTCAAATTCTTCATGGTTTAGCCGCTATAGGTGCCTAAATGTGAAGATTTAGTTTTAAAAAAATAATTTTAGTGTCCAATTTGGCCAAAAATTGTAAACCACTATTGTGGGATCACCCATACATAAGTTATAAAAACTAGTTTTCCCTCAATTTTCTTATCAACCAAAGCCTTCTTTGAGATGTCCCAAACCATCTTGAACATTCTACAACACCCAAATATTTGACTCTATCATAAAAGCTCCTCTTTCCCTACTATAAATGTTTTCTTTAATTGCATTAGAGAATGCATAAATTTTTCCTCCCGCTTGTTGCTCATTTTCCAGAATATTTTTATCCCCTTTTAATTGAAAAATTAAGAAACCCATGCATCTCTCCTCTCTATCATTATCTCTTTTGTCTCTATTTATGCACCTCTCCTCTCTATCTTTATCTCTCCCTCTCCTCTCCATCTCTCTCTCCTCCATATCCATCCCCATCTCTAGCGCTCTCTCTCTCTCTCTCTCTCTCTCTCCCTATAACAAAACATAACATGAGCCTATTGGTAATGGAGCCTGCTTCTCTTCTTGATTCAAAGGTTTTGTTTTATTCATGTTTGGATCCTTCAAAGTGGATGCATAGTTGAAGCTATCACTTCTCCATTGAGACCTTTCTTGCACAAACATCGTTTCCTAAATGACCTACCAATTGACTCAAATACTACACATTTATGGAACCAATACTCCATTTTCTTTTTCCTAAATCACCTTCCACACCTATTCAGCGTACCCATTGCACACCAAGGTGCAATTACTAGTTTATTACTTTTTGGATCTAATGAACAAATACCATTCACTTATTAAATTAATAATAATAAACACTAATAACCTTAAAATTGCAACTAATAATACTATATCATTAAAAATAATAATCTTTGAACTTACAAATATTATATCAAATATTAAAACATACTCAACTTGAATCCTTTCCCTAACCCCTCTTTACATCGTTCTAATAAAAAATAAAATTCTAACTACTTTATACCATTTTACGTCCACCAAACTTCAAGTTAAAACTTCACACGTTAAGAACGATAAACTTAAAAACCTTAACTAAACTTCAAAAACTAGACCTAAAATCTCATGGTCTGGCTTCAGTGCTAGATTCCAAGAAACGACAAACATAATCCACTCACTAGATTTTTTTATCATGAGGATGTAGATCTCTATTGTTAGTGGAAGACTTTCTATCTTGTGGTCAAGGCTAGCCGTACCTTTCCATGTTCGCCTGCCATGAAGTTTCTGCAGAAGCAAAATTTCCACACTTCTTCCCTTGTTTAACAAGCTCAACAGGGAATCCATGTCCTCCTCTGTAGCTATTTATACAGTGCTTGCTTTCATCAAGATCATCATGTGAAGAAAGGAAGGAAGGAAAGCAATTGTATTGTGAATTTCAGCACTAATTTGCAGTGCTAATCCAATTTCTCTTACTCATGGCTTACAGTTCGGCTTTTGAAACGTTAGTAATTTCATGACCGTTTCATTCTATGTGCTCATGTTCTGTATAAATTTCTTAAGATCATCGATACTTCAATTGATTTCGATTTAGTACACCGGCTTTGTTAACAAATTTCTGTGAAAGTTTTGTTGATCTATCATAAGGATAGATAACATTATTCTAATCAAGTAAATATTCTTGGACAAATCCTGCATAGCATTTCGTTCTAAAGGATAACAGTATTCATATTATATCTCATATGAATACTGTTACTCATTTGTTCTTGTTTGTGTTGAGTGTAGGTTTGAAGGACGGCTAAATATCAAAGCAAAGTCTGATTGTCCCTCATTATTTCTTATCCATCTTACTCCACAAGTCTTGGGCAATAATTTCAAGCTTAGATTCTTTTGTTGTCACTGTTTTTGATCTCTCTCTTCTAGGATATTCTCCATCTTTACTTCCCACAATTCATAATTAGTTTCATTAATCGTATCAATATCTAATTGAGATGTGCATGTAATTATAGCTTCCACACATAAATGTACACAATAAAATTACTATAACTCTCACTATAGCCCAAAAAACCTTCCAACCCATAGGAACCAAAGGTTGCCAAGTTATGATACCAAATATTAGGAGTAAAAGGTAAACAACTACTAGATAGAAATTTGAAAATTAGTTTTACAAATCTAATATTAAGTCCTTTTAATCATGAAAACCTATTCAACCTTAATTATAGAATAGTATATGGAGTTTAATGAAATAAATCAACATAAGAAATCAACAAATTATATGAAAATATCATAACAAAGATTCAACGTAGATAAACATTTGCAAGAAAACCTCAGCCTTGAGAAGAGAGGCCAAGTATGTATTATCTTCAAAAGCAAGATTAAAATACAACACACTTCATTTATCATTCCCTAGTTTTCATTTTGACAACTCTTTTAAACCTATGAAAATTCAATATAACCTTCATCCCAATGTTCTAATTTATAGAGTTATTGGAGGAGGGAAACTAATAGACAATTTCCCACAAGAGGAGCACCAAAAGCCCTCTTCCAAAAACAAAATGCCATATCCCTTAGATTCTCCCTTGGAAACATAAGAGACATCAAATTTGACACCCAAAATAACTTCTTCAAAACTAATAGTCACCATCATGAACACTAAATGGAGACTCATTTCCATGCACCCCCCACTTGAAGAGTTAATTAATATTAGTTATAAATAATTGATTTTTGTTAGTGAACCCCTCCATTGCTTATGAATATTTACAAATTATAGCTAGAAAATTATTACACCAATAACACCCTAGGCACTTAAATATGCCTTGATAGGGTTGTTGGAACAATAAAAGAAATACAATTTATAGGATTGATGACACATTAATCTTAGGAATTGTAATCCTAACATTATATTCGATGTCTAAATTATATCAACTCCATTCTATACAATAATTTAAAAAAAAAAAGTCTATTAATGTTCACTATATGTAAATATATTTGACAATAATTTGTGTTTTTTTTTAAATTGAATCTTTCAAAATGAGCTCATCCTTGTCTCAAAATCACCTGACATATATTTCCAACGACACTTCTTGTTCAATAAAATCACCTAACTCATCCTTGTTCAATAAAATATTTAAAAAGCTATGTGCTCCTCTCCCTATCAAATATCAATGGGTACAAATATAATAGTAATGAGCTGCTTTATCCAGTCAACTTCTCGTTCCTTCCAAGAAAACCCTTGGTGAGTTCCTACCTATTACTAGGTAGTTTTGGTGTGACCTTCCTATGCATATTTTTAGGGTACATAAATCTCATTACCTGCATTACGTATATAGGTACAAAATGGTACTAAATTTGCAGCCCATATACCAAGTGGGCCAATGGACTTGATGTGATTGATGAGAAATTTCATTAGGCATGGCATCATTGTAGTGATTTTGTAGCAATAAAGACAAGTGAGAATTGCCAAGTGAACTCCCCACATTTTCCTAGGAAGGTGTAAATTCTAACCCCTTTTGACCGAACAAACTAGTCCTTGTCCTATTTACACTAAATTTTGTTTAAGAGAGTTTCTAGGAACATGGAGGGAACCCCTCTTTTTTCTAAGGTGCTTCAATTTTCTTCCTTCTATCGGTATCGTTTTCATGGACCATTTCTATGGTTTACCTAATCAATCAGAAATATGTTGTCTTAACTCTTCGTCATTTATACAATGGTACCAAATTCATGGCCCACGTACGGTATTCAACTTTTTTTTTTTTTTAATATTGAAACAATGCAAAAAAAATTACAAAGAGGCAACAAAGATTGCCAAAAGAGAAGGAAGATACATCACAACCATCAACCATCAGCCAACAGAGAACAACACAGAAACAAACAGCCACTAAAAGTAGCAGCAACCAGACCCAAAATCTGAACAGTAGCTGAAACCAAAACACCCAGACAAGCAGCAAAACTGCCACTATCCAATTCTAAACTCCAACAATTTTTGAAGCTGCTGTGAACAATAAACATCATTTTTATGAAGCTGCATAATCTGCCATTTGATCGTATCTAAATGATTGTTGCACTTCATACTCGCCTTATCGCCTCCCTGCAATTGCGAACATAAGAAAACGATTTGCAAAATGATGTCAGAGTAAAACCGTAGCATTCCTGAATCCAGATTAACATTATGCTCTACAAAAACAGCCAAACAACTAGTTTTCCACAAATTAAAAAGCACAACCTGCCGTACAGAATCAGCAACAATGTTATTATGCAGCCCAACACCAAAAATCGCTTCTTTCCAGCTCAAGGTATGCCCAAAAATTGCAGGGAGGTAAGCAAAAATAGCCCTCCATTTCCTCTTAGCCACAAAACAGTCCCAGAAGATATGTTTCAAGTTTTCAATACGTTTACAAAAGGGGCATTTAACATCATGAATATGCATATAACGCAGACGATCACCAACTGGTAACTTGCAATGCAAAAGTTTCCATACAAAAAGCTGAACATTCGCCTCTGTTTTAGAATGCCAAATTTGAAGACTCAGCTTGTTCCATTTATTTTCATGAAGCTTGCAATTCCATTTCAAATTCAGCCTGGGATTTAATGACAAATGAGGGAGCAAATTTAAGTAGACTTTTTTAAGCGGAAACAAAGCAAACTGAAACTTGGACATCCACCACCAATCCTTGAAAGGATTGCAATAAAGGGGAGTACAGATTTTCATGACCAGCTCAAAGGAAACCAAAGACTTGACAAAAATAATAAAACTTTTCTGGTTGCAATTTAGACCCAGGTTAGTCTTGAGAACTTGCCAATTGATCCACTCATGCGCAGAAAAGTCCCACAAGTCTCCAAACTTTTGGACTCCTTTCCTAAATAAAGAATAAGCCATCCTAGGAAAAGCAACTGCGAGAGGCTGACCATGGTACTGTACCAATTTATTCCACCAAATTGACGAAAACCCGAAGCTAAACCCATGTTGGAGGGTGCTCTTCCAGTCCAAAAGATGACTGACTTGCTGCCATGCCTTCCAGATTGAAAGAAGGGGAAAGGAAGCCTTGATGCGGAAGAAAGGAGCCATCAAAATTTTATCTTCCCAGCTGACATCCTGCCATTTACCTTTGACCGAGGCTTGAGAAATCCGAAAGCGGACCAAATTTTTCCAAGGTACATCTCCATTCACAGATCTAACAATCCATTTCGCTGCCAGGAAAATCCCTTGCGTCCTAGGATCCAAAAGGCCCAACCCACCTTTGGCTTTGGGTTGTATACAATGGAGCCACGAGGCAGATTTAAAACTTGCTTTGCCACCCCAACCAGTCCATAAGAAGCTGCGAACCATTTTAACAAGATCCTCATAACCTTTTTTGGATGGCATCCAACAAGACGAATAGTAAACATGTGAGGCCAAAAAAATTCGATTCACTACTTGAATTCTTCCAGCAAGAGACAAAAATTTATTTCCCCACGTACACAATTTATTCCTAAGTTTCTGTAAGTACCAATTCCACATCTCAGAAATAGAGACCCCCATTCCAAAAGGAATGCTGAGATATCGTGTAATTTGTCCGTGTTTAATTTGCTTCCACCCTTTAGGAATCCACCTTGGTGGTGGACTAGATTGAACCATCAAATATTCAGTCTTATGGTGAGCAAGTTTAGATCCGGACACTTCACAATATAGATTAATGACTTCCAGTACATTATTGATCTCAACCTCTGAATTTTGGATAAACAACATACTGTCATCTGCAAAGTGTGAGTTAATAACCACAGAATTATGGGGGATAGAAATACCCTTAATTAAATCCAATTGATTATACTTTTGCAGCAAGTACCCAAGCGCATCAGCAGCCAACACATATAGGAACGGGGACAAAGGACAACCTTGTCTTATTGAACGTTGCAAGGGGAAGACATTAGTCAGCTCTTTATTAATCACTAATTGAGCATTAGCATCATTAAACAACATCTGAATGTGATTACAAAGTTTAGGTCCAAAACCCAACCATTGTAGCATCTTAATTATGAAGCCCCATCGCATTCTATCATAAGCTTTGTCAAAGTCCAGTTTGACCAAAAGGCCTTGTTGACCAGATTGTTGAGCCCATTCCAACGTTTCCCAAGCAAGGATCAAGTTGTCCAAGATGAATCTCCCACTAAGAAACCCGGTTTGTTCAGGTCTTACTATTTCTTTTACAATTGGTTTGATTCTTGTAGCTACAGCCTTGGCAATAATCTTATATGAAGTATTAAGCAGAGTTATTGGACGCCAACCTGAAATAGTATCCTCATTTTTCCCCTTCGGAAGGAGTTTAATTAGACCTTGATTTATATATGAACCAAGAGAACCATTCTCCAAGGCTTCCAGATAAACCAAGTAGAAATCATCTTTAATGTGAGGCCACATTGTTTGGTAAAATTCAACTGGTAACCCATCCACACCAGGGCTTTTGTACGAAGGCATGGAAAACACAGCATGCTCTAAGTCCTCAAGAGAAAGTATACGATCAATGAAATTGCTATATTTAGGGTCCACCCTCTTAGGAATGATATCTTGAAGCATATCTTCCAAGATAGCTTGAGCATCCTGCCAATGAGGATCTTCTTTGAATAGCTCCTCATAGTATTTTTGAAACAACCCTTTAATCTCAGCCTGATTAGTATGAACCAAACCAGCCTCATCTTGAATGGCACCAATGAATTCTTTCTTATGCTTATAATTAAGGTATTTAAAGAAATATTTAGAACCTCGATTCCCCTCTTTAATCTAGTGTAATCTTGCTCTAATTTTAGCTCCTTGCCCCATATAATTATCCATTCTACGAATTTGAGTTTCCAAAACTGCCACTGAAGCTTGTAAGTTACAATTATAAGGGTCATTATTCAGTAATTTTCTGTTGTGTTCTAACTTTCCTTGAAGAGATTTTAATTTTCGTTTTCGTTTCCAAGCAAGTCTTCTACCAAAGGCACGGAGGAATTCAACACATTTAGTAATAGCATTATGCCACCATTGTCTATAAGATTCCCCTTCATTAGGTTTTGGGAATGAATTCCATAGGCCCACTAATGCTCCAACACAGGAAGGATTTTTTAAATGAGACACATTCAGCTTAAAAGGTAACTCAGAATTCACATTACTATTATCAGCTCCAGAGACATTACAGATGATAGGGTAGTGGTCAGAAAGAGTGGCAGAATAGTCAACACGAACCGCCAACTCCGAGGACTCTTGGGTAACAAACAGATTTGAAGAGATATAAAATCTATCAAGTCTGCTCAGCTTCCTATCCTCACCAAATCTGCAGTTAGACCAGGTGAACCAGTTAAAATCCTGACTACCCTTTTTGTTATGAAGTGGGTCAACCACACCTAAAGTATTACGACAAAACAACCATTTGTCAAATTCTTCATTATTCAGCTTGTAGTGACTGAGCCAACTGCGATCACTGTGGTGTTCAACCATATTGAAATCACCCCCTAAAACCCAATCTGCATTAGGGAGGTGTTTAGCCATCCAATCCCACAAATCAGATCTCTCTCTAGGAGAGTTAGCAGCATAAACTGAGCAAAAGCCTATAGGTTGGCCATTGATAAAGGTCAAGGCCCACACGCAACTATGAGAAGGGTCTTCACCTTTGTCAATGACAAACTTATAGACCCATGAGGCAAAACCAATCACTGCCCCCCCCCTACCTTCTCTATGCGAAGTATAAAGAAAAGAAGCATCTCTCCATACATCAGATAGAGAAGAAGCAAGACGAAGACCATTAATTTTAACCTCCTGCAAGAAAACAATATCAGGTTTCCACTTTCCAATGACATCTTTAACACCATATTTACGATGAGGGAGAGACATCCCTCTTACATTCCAAGACAAGATTTTGTAATTCATGTCAACGAAGAGATAGCAAGTTCCTCCTCTTGTGGCAATGCTTCAAACTGGTTAACTAATGCAATTGTAGACTCAGAGTTACCCAAATCTTTAGTCATAGGAGGTGGGGACCTAGATCTTTGTCTCACAGAAGGAGGAGGGGAATTAGCAGCCTCATTCCCAGATTTATGGCTGCGATGAGAGGAAGAAGGTTGGGGGCTTGAAAGTGCACTTTCCCCATTAGATACTACTTCACCATTTCGACCTGTAACTGGACTAGAAGGTTCTTTCCGCTTTCTTACAATTTTCCATCCCTCATGCATCTCTTCATCTATTGAATCAGAATTGTTTAAACTCAGACTATTAGTTTTATTAACTGCTGAGGGCGGGTCATTCATTTTTGCTTGAACTGGGCCTTTATGAGCAGGAGAAGGCACCTTGCTATTGGTTTGCAACTGTTTAGGTGGCATGTCAACAGGGGGCTGTAAGATTTTATTCTTTCTAGCAGGACAATCTCTGATCAAATGACCTTCTTGGCGGCAATAAAAACATGCATTAGGTTTGTTCAAATAAACAACAGGTTGATAAAATTCAAACCCTGGGCCAATAAGTTTAATAGTTTCCGGCAAAGGATGGTTCAAGTCCATTTCTACACAAACCCTGGGATGTACCCTTAGGCTAGAGAATTTTTCTGAGTTATTCTTGCACCAAATAACCCTGCCAAGCTGTGACACAATTTCACGAAGGAAAGGTCTAAAAGCCAAGCGGAAAAAGGGGAGTTCAACCCACATAGGATACCGGGACCTGGATGGGCCCTCTGGATGAAATTCAAGAGTCCATGCTTGCAGGTAACAGATCTGACCACATATGACCCAAGTCCCATACTGTAAGACAGCCTGAGCATGTTCAGCGGATTTAAATGAGCAAGAAACATACCCCTTTCCTAAACCTCTCATAGATTCAATTTCCCAACCACGGTTTTCCCAGTTTAATTTAGTCCATTTGAAAAACTCTGTTTCAGACGGGATGCCTCTTAAAAAGAACAGAATCACAGATTTACTTTGACACTCCGCAATGCAGTCTATAACATCATCTGGAAGCAGGAATTCTAAGGTTTTACCTCTTTCTTCGCTATTGAGCGCCTCCGTAGCACGGTTATTCTTGCCTCCATAACTTCCTTCTGCATTTATGGTAGCAGACTCCCCTTCGTCGGTATCAACCGCAGCATGTTCAGTTTCATCGCTGGGAATCCTACCACCACTCGCAGAGAGGGCCCCTCCAGTATTTCTTGCCTCCGCCTTAAGTCTCATTGGAAAGAAAATGAGCAGGAAGCCAACCGAGCACACAGAACCAAACGATCACAGGCGACGGCCGACTACTACTCCGTGCCCTAGCAGAGGTGCCTGCAGCAGGTTGCTACCGACAGCTCTCAGGCAAACAGGGGAACACTTCAGAAAATCGGCAGAAAACTGAAAAGAACGGACACTAAAAAACGCTGGTAGACAAGCAGAAAAATGTTAGGGTTTCCTACGGTATTCAACTTTGCTTTCTATGTATATGGGAACCGAATTCATGGCCCGTCGTGGTGTATCAAATTCCTTTTACAGGACATTTGTTTAATCAATCTATTTTAGTAGTGTGAATTTTATTTTAAATTATTTTGTTTGTATTTTTAACGTTAAAGAGCATACAATTTAGTCTTATTAAGATTTTGATGATTTACATTAAATTTAATTTTTGTAAAGGTAAAGTGGGATTTTTGAAAAGGTCTAATTTTTTTTTACAAAATAAGAATAATAATATGATGGAGACTAAATAATAAGGATTAAACAACATTAAGGTTATAAAATAATAGTAGATCATCATCGACATAATAAGGAGCTAAATACATTGAATATAGGACATACAACTCAAAGAACAAGAGAGATCAGCTGAATCAAGACACTTTGAAACCAAATTGCTTTAGAGAGGACTAGACAACATCATTCACTATTCTTTGACATTGATTTCCTTCATGGAATTAGTCTTCCTTTTTTTAATTGAAACTCTATAATCAAAGGGATACAAAGGACAATCTGAAAACCTATCTCCCAACTCCATCTTTCTTTTTCTTTATTTGGAATGGGTAACCTCCACAAATCAATCAAAGAACTAACTTGGATCTCCCAAACCCCTACTTTCCTCAAATTCGCTCTCCCTTCAACCCTCCTTTGGTATTACTTCTACAAGGGCCTTACATGTTAGAGTAAAGGTTTTAACTTAATTATGTTAATTAAGTTACCTTTATTCCTCTCTTAAAATTTCACTTTAGTTTGCATATTGTGACATTTAATAATTATATTAATTATTAAATGTCTACCTATTAGGGTTTCTTTAGGGTTGCACAATCTCCTTTTATAAGGATTGATCATTGTATTTTATCTCACTCTTTGATTAATACATTTTTCATATTTCAGAGTTTCAAAACCCTCTCTTGCTTTTTTCTCCATTCTCTTCCCTATGACAGGTATCTCTTTGCATGCAGGTGTTCTTGGGCTTTGAAGTTAGTTTTGACAACTTCTACATGGTATCAAAGCAGACCTGCTGCAGCCTGTTCTTGTGTTGAAGAATTTGGAGCTATGAGGGTTGGATCTGGCTTTCACAGGTTTTCAATTTGATTTTTTGTGGATCTAGGGGTTGCCTAATTTTTTGGGCATTTTGGGCCAAAACGGACATCGCCATTGAGTCCGCAGTGCCCAAAAAACCCTATTTTCATATAAAATTTGTCCAATTTGGACATAGTTGCACCAGAAGGAAAAAAAAATTGCCCCAAGGCCGTAAGGCCCCAGGGCACGCTTCACGACTTCTACATTACACACAATACTAATTGCATCATAAGTTAGTTTTGACAACTTCTACATTACACACAATACTAATTGCATCATAAGAGGGAGCATCCTTCTCACCACTACTCATCAAAGGTATGAGAGGATAAGAAGACACACGTTACATGACCAACCTTGAGACAACTATTGAAAGCCACTAATGAGTCCACATAGACAATATGTTGTACTCGTTTACCCAATTTAAAAGATAAGTTAATTGGCAAAGGAAGTACCTTATCCACCCCCTCTAAAACATAAAACCTACCCTACAATAGGCATTCCCTAGATCTAGTTATTGTATCCACCATAAATAGTTGTCTAAAAGAATTATTAAGGCCTCATCCTCCTAACATTTGAATAACAACTGAAGAAACCTAGCCTTTATTAAAACCTTACTAATGCATTACTTTTTAGGAGTAACAAATGGTAGCTATTTTTTATGGAATATTATATCCTTATTGAGAAACCATGGGTCATATAAGAGGATTTCTACATAGTCCTCATATTTTGTGAAAAAGATAAAAAATAAAAAATAAAAAAATTCCTTCATCATTCTCAAAATATCAATTTGGCCCCTAAGCTTCCATTTTCATTGGGACCATTTTTAACCTACCCCAACAAGTGAATTCACTAGTTTGGAAGTCTACTTATCAATAATAGAATTAGGTACATAGAGTACATGATCATTGTCATCCTTATAAATTTAGAGAATGAATAGGAGCATAGAGCTCCACACCTTTAATAGTATTTTCCAAAGACTTCATTAATATACACAAGCATCAACTTCAACATCTTGATCCATCTCAAAAACTAGTCTTCCCTTATTCGCAAGCTCCAAGGCCTGAATGAAGGAATTGACAAGATCCTACAAAGAAGCCTCATTTAGACAATAATTTTACCCAATCTCCAAAGTAGACATATTAGGGGGGTGTCATCACTAAAACAGAAAGGTGAGCAAGGGTTGCCCTGAGAAGAAATGACTCCCAATTTTTTTAATATTAATATTACTGTTGAAATACTATTCCACTCAGCTCCCTTCGGGTCCCCCTTTTTTTTTTTTGCATGTTCATGGTGTGCATTCCTCGCTTCGCAACTTTGGCAAGCGGCTCCCCTTTTGGCTCTTGAGATGCTGCGCTGAGCGCCCACGTGTCACGCCTGCGGGGTTTTTCATTTTCTGTTGCTTTATGTTTCCTACGGGTTGCGAAACGGGGCCCACATCTCTATACATGGCGGTGTTGCGCAATCTTTCCCTAGCAGGAGTAGAGTATGCTGCGGCGGGCTGCGAAGGATTTCTATTGGCCTTCTTTATTTCCTGGCGGGGCCCACCCTCGCTCACGTGTCAGCGGTTCGCGGCTTTTAAAACAACAGCAGGGACGAGAGCACCACGGGCTGCGAAACGCGGCCACGCGTCTTTCGCCCCCTTTTCATGCGGCCTTTCCCCGTTTTCAAAGTAGCCTCCGTCCCCTGAACACGTGTCACTTCTCCGCAAGCTCCCGGTCACTGGAGAAGGAGTTTTCATTCGGGCCGCGGTTTGCTGCCACGTGCCTTACATCGATTATCAAAGCAAGCTGTGAGATGGCCGAGCGGGATGGTGTCATTGACTGCTGCTCGCCATGGTTCTCTAAGGCGGTGGACGACACTCGTCGCTTCGAAGCCTGGTTGGGACCACTGCCATCATTCCAAAAGGGCACGCCTGTAACTAACCAACTGGATGTTGTGCCCTGATTGGCTGCTCTCATAACGGCATTGGGAATATTCTTATCCGGGCATCATTACGGGGGATTGTGGAATCATTCTGTTACAACTCTCCAGGCGGTGGGATTTTGCTCTCCGGCTATATATACTCCCTCTGTTGAGGGAAAATGGTCCAAGATTTGACAGGAAGAATACTGGTTTTAGCAAGAGACGCCAGGCCTCTTTTGCATGTTTATTTGCAAGATACTTTCAGACTGTGCCTATTGTTCGGCCTTTCTGCTTTTTATGTCTTGATTAAACTGTGAACTGTGCTTTTTATTGTCTTAAGCATTTCATTTGAGGAGACTTCTATATATTGAACACAAACTTGCTGGTCTAAATCATGTCTTAATGACTCTTCTTAGCAGTAAGAATGTATGCGATACTGTTTTATGTCAATTGAATGAACTGTTTATGCTATTGCTTTAAGCTTCCGGTGTTTTGGAACATATCAGTAACATTCAGGCCCTTGAGTCTATGATTTATCGTGCCTATCAAAAAGCTTTGGCGCATCGCCTTAGATTAATATTTGTTTCATTATATCTGCTTCCTTTTCCCTTTAAAAACCATTATATATATAGAAGAAATTCGGCTTCTTTAAAATCGAGTCCCTTTCGGTTTGGTATAAAGGGGTCCCCTTGACCGGGTTTCCCATAAAACCAACATTATCCGGAGTCAATTTTTGGCGTCAGCAGTTTGTCCCTTTTACAGCGGCCGGTGGGACCAAACTAATGAAATGCGTCTTCTAAAGGGTGTATGAGCCATGCGCAACTAGATCCCAAGCGCAAGTAACCCGGGTTTACTAGATTGCCTCCATCGGAATGATCCGGGCGCCGTCGATTAGTAAGTTCCATTCCCACCACCCTTTCCTCTCACCATGTTGCCGGCCGCGACAGAAATTATGTAGCATGGGATGCTGGGAGTCCCCTTGTAGCTCCGGTAGCACCTGTTGTTTGGGGTGCCATACCGGTTTCGGCCCTGAAAGCTCTTCCCAAATTCGCCGGAGATAACACAAAAACGCCAGCAGAGCATTTGCAGGATGTAGCGGATGTATGCCTAGTACATGGTATCACGGCGCAGAATGTAGCCCTGAGGCTCCTTGCTGCGTCCTTCAAAGGCAAAGCTCTGGAGTGGTACCGAACACTGACTCCTAATACCATTCGCACTTGGGATGACCTCGGAGATCCATTCTATGAAAGATTTTCAAATGACGGAGATCGTTCTTCGCTATATTATCAGTTATCCGTCATCAAACGAGCACCCCAGGAGGCTCTGACGGACTTCAATGCCCGATTTCACTCGAGTTGGCGGAGGATTCCCGTGACCATCCGCCCTACCCCAGATTTGGCGTTCATGTTCTATCTGAAGTCCATCAATCCCGACATTTCTATGATGATCAAGTCTCTGGGAGGAGCTACTCTACCAGATGCATATGCCACCGCTATCAAAGCAGAAAATCACTTGATAGACTGCGGAAAATTGCCTCCTCGACCTGTTATGCCGATATTTCCTGAGATATCAAACGTGGCACAAGAGGTGGCGTCGACCAGTGCGCCAGCGACTCCCCAGTCAGCGTACTCATATACAGCCGCTCCTGAAAACTTGGCCTCTACATCAAGTTCTCCGAAGAATGAAATGGGCGACCTCAAGGAGATGCTACGGACTATGGCGAATGATATAACAACACTCAAGCGGAATCAAGCAATGCCTCCGTGGCCTGCGTATCAGAACTACCAAGGTGGGCGGCCTACCTATCAGCAGAATCAATATCAGAATGCGCATCGCACTAACTCACCAACGGCGGCTGCCAACCAAATAGTTCCGGTGCCTACGCCACTGGCAGGAGCGTCGCCAAGCTCTAGCAGAGAATTAACCGCGGGACAAAATAATCTTATTGATGACATCAATCCATGGTGCTTCCCTTGCAACGATGCGCATATGCCCCGAAATTGTCCGCGTGGCAACTTACAACAAAGGATAGCAGAGCAACGTAGCCAAGGGATTGCGACAGAGAGCGAAGAATACGGATATGCCCCGGCAATGGAGAACGCGGTCCTTACCGCGCAAATACAAGGAATGTCCCTGGAGCAAGAGTCCGACATTGTTCCTGATCATGCGCTCTTCTCATGGATGGAAGACGAGGAAACGGTGTTTGCGAATGACACGTCCACTACCGAAACGCCGCGGGTAAAGTCTGACTATAATACACGCTCCAAGAGAAGATTCACCGGTGAGGCCGTGGTTTCACTTTCGGACAATCCGCAGTGCAAGGACGTTTCAGATCAAATTCCTGGTGGCCCGACCGAATCCTTGTCTCCTCAACGGCGGAAGGAAATTATTATAACAAAAGCCAAGGAGCAGAAATCTCCGAGCTCCTCATCTCTTAATGTGGTGGAGCAGTTGAAGAAATCACCTGCTAATATGTCTTTATGGGACATTCTAGCTATCCCGGAGCAGAAGACCATACTCCAAAAAGCGCTTCAGCAACAGATGGACCCAACACTAACCGAGCCTTTGGCCAGTACCGAGGCGGTTTATCAAATGCCACCAACTAAGGTTGTCGCAAACAAAGCGATGGAATCCCCTACGGAAGGCGGAGGTAGGCCAAAACCTCAACCCTTCTTCTTAACTCTCATTATAGGGGAGAAACTATTACACAACGCTATGATTGATTCTGGCGCTAGTACCACGGTTATGCCAAAACTAATAGCCGAAGCCTTGGGACTCAGCTACGAACCTATGAAGAAAGGGGTGATGTAGCTAGATGGAAATAAGGTTGATACTGTGGGTGTCATCAAAGCACTTCCATTGACTCTATTTGCCTGCCCGAGTATCACGGTCCCGCAAGATACAGTGATCATAGATGTTCTGCCAATGTTTGGTCTTTGCCTTTCTCGAGAGTTTACTTCAAAGGTGGGCGGCTATTTGTCTTTAGATTGGTCACATCTAATACTTAGGACCAAACATGGCGCAAAGATGAAGATAGAATTGGAGGCTCTGCATTCCGAACATGTGGCGAACGAGGCCCTGATTAACTTTGAAGCGGCACATACCTCCATCACCAAACAAGACATGTACAATGTTGAACTGCTGGAGGAGGAGAAGGTCAACGGAGACCGAAGTAATAGCGAAGACGCTCTGTTGAGTGAACATATAAATAATGATCCCTTCGGAAATTATCATGCTACCGGTTTAGGCACATATGTGATCTATGACGAAGACCAAGTTCTTCCGAAGGTCGTCAAAGAGCCCGACGATGACCAAGTAAGTGAGCTGTGGACATTATATTTTGACGGTGCAAGGAGCAAAGTTGGAGCTGGAGCAGGGATATGTCTAATATCCCCACAGAATGAAAAGTTGCTGAGGGCCTTCCGATTCCAATTTGCTTGTTCAAATAATGAGGCTGAATATGAGGGTCTAGTCCAAGGCCTAAGCCTAGCGGAACGAATGGGTATCAAACAATTGATTGTATTCGGAGATTCAGAACTGGTAGTTAATCAGGTCCGAGGAGTCTCAGCAGCAAAGAATATCCGCATGAGATCCTATCGGCATCGAATCTGGGACCTTATAGAAAGTTTTGAAGCTTTCAACATCCTGACCATTCCCCGAGCTCAGAATGGCGATGCAGACCGCATGGCAGTAATCGGAGCTCAGTTTGATCCTGTCTCCGACTTGCTTCAGAACAAACATTCAGTACGAGTGCTGGTTAGACCAGCAATACCCGATAATGACCAAAGTTGGCAAGTCTTTGAGAGCGATGAACACATCGCCTCGTTTATTCAAAACTCAGGGGAATTTGCCGATCAACTCCAACCAAAGATCGCTGAGGCCTACGAGGGACAAATTATGCAGCTGAAATCAAATAAGCTTCCAAAAGGATTGGTTACTCTCAAAAAAAAATTTGATTGTAGTGACGCCCGAAATGATAAGAGGAAGTTCGTGGCGGAAAAAGGTGATTATGAGAATCTTCGGGTCTCCGATGACAGGAACCTTCGGGTCGGAAAAGATGTCTCACAACAAGATAGAGAAAGGCTTATGAATTTCTGTGAGAAATATGGAGTAGTAGCCTGGTCCTACGATGATCTGGAAGGTTATGATCCTGGTATCATTCAACATACTATTGAGCTAACAGAAGGTGCGAAGCCAATCCGACAGAAACAGCGGTCGGTCAACCCTAAAGTTGAAGCCTTGATGGCACAAGAGCTAACCAAGCTCATTGAGTCGCGTATTGTTTTCCCAATTAAACATAGTACTTGGGTATCAAATCTGGTACCAGTCCGAAAGAAGAATGGTGATATACGCTTATGCGTAGATTTCCGAGACCTAAATAAAGCATCTCTGAAGGACCACTATCCCTTGCCTTCTATGGAGTCGATCCTCCAAACTGTCGCAGGATCAGAAATGTTCTCTCTACTGGATGGCTTCTCTGGCTATAACCAGATTCGAGTAAGAGAGGAAGATCAGCACAAGACTACGTTCACCACCAAGTGGGGGACGTTTGCATATACTAAAATGCCTTTTGGTTTATCTAATGCAGGGGCAACCTTCCAGAGAGCTATGGACGTCGCATTTAGCGAGCTGATCAATAAGATTATCCTAATCTATTTGGATGATCTTACTGTGTTCTCCAAATCTAAAGATGATCATTTCGATCATCTGGAGTTGGTGTTTCAAAAGTGCCAAGAGTTCGGGATTTCCTTAAACCCGAGGAAATGTGTGTTCGGAGTACCTCAGGGTAAGCTGTTAGGACATGTTGTGTCGAAGGAAGGTATTTCAATTGACCCAGAACGAGTAAAGGCTATAAAGGAGCTTCCTCTCCCGGTGAATAAGAAAGGTGTCCAGTCTTTTCTGGGCAAAGTAAATTTCGTCAGTAAATTTGTTTCCGATTTTGCGGGAATGATTAGGCCGATCACCCTAATGCTGAAGAAGGATCAAATTTTCAAGTGGACAACGGAGGCGAGGGAGGCATTTGAGAAGGTCAAGGAAGCTATCTCATCAGCCCCAGTGTTGATCAATCCAGATCAACATAAAGATTTTATAATATATGCTTTCAGTAGCAAGTCAAGTATCGCTACTGTTCTGACTCAAAAGGATAGAGAAGGAAAGGGGGAGCATCCAGTTGCTTTCTATTCCCGAACCTTAAAGGAATATGAAGTGAATTATAACTTCGTTGAAAGACAGGCTTTCGCAATAGTGAAGGGGCTTAAAAAGTTCCGCCATCT
This sequence comes from Sequoia sempervirens, assembly GCA_007258455.2. NCBI lineage: Eukaryota > Viridiplantae > Streptophyta > Pinopsida > Cupressales > Cupressaceae > Sequoia > Sequoia sempervirens. Next base: position 154,519,107 of record VDFB02271358.1, read on the forward strand.
AATTTCCTGTAGCAAAGTTCTGGTATATGTCGCACATTCTAGTGTGCGGGAATACATCATGGAGGGAGAAATCACAGAAAAAAGGGCTAATTGGATCACTAAGATCCTGGAATATGACATTGAGGTCAGGCCCACAAGGACTATTAAAGAATTACGTGGCGGTATATGACAGGGAAGTGGTGATGCACGCTAAAGAAACTGTCGACTTTCCTGATAAACGGATCGGGATCGGAGGATGATTGGCTGAAAGATAGAATGAATTTCATGCGAACCGGAAGGTACCCGCCAGGCCTCTCATCCCAGAAAAGAAGGTATTACCGGCTCCAGAATTGCGGATACACGCTGATAGAAGGAGTCCTTTTCAAGAGAAATTTTAATGGTGTGCTCCTACGATGTGTTACTTCAGGGGAGGCGCAGAAGATCCTCGACGCATTTCACAATAGCGACGAAGGTGGACATTTCTCCGCTAAAACCACAGCCATCAAGGTCCTGCGGGCTGGATATTACTGGCCCACACTTTTCAATGATTCCTACTCTCTGGTAAAGGCTTGCAAAAAATGTCAGTTATTCTCCGACCGAAGGAAGAATTCAGCGATGCCCCTGAAACCTATCGTGGCGGATGAACCATTTGCTCAATGGGGTTTGGACTTTATCGGAATGATCAACCCGGTTTCCAGTTCGGGACATAAATGGATTTTAACAGCTACAGACTACTTCACAAGGTGGGCTGAAGCTGTTCCCCTTAAAGAGGCAACGGAGGTAGAGATTGTGGATTTCCTCGAGGCTCTGGTGACGAGGTTCGGCCCTCCGAAGACGATCATTTCGGACAATGCTAGAGCATTTGTAGGCACAAAGGTATGTCACTTTGCATTGAAAAATGGCATATTCCTGAAAACATCTTCAAACTACTATCCACAGGGAAATGGCCTAGCTGAGTCAACAAACAAAAGTTTAGTCCGACTTCTCAAAAAAGTGGGCTCAGAACACCAAAGGGAATGGCACAAAAATCTCCGAAAAGCACTCTGGGCCAACCGCATAACTCCTAAACAAGTCCTCAAGACTTCGCCCTATGAGCTAGTATATGGGAAAGAAGCGCTGCTACCTATCTCTATGGAAATTCTGGCGATACAGTTGTTGAAATCTCTTGAGATAGAACAAAATGGCGCCATGGAAGTTCGGCTTGCCGAACTATTAGAAGTACAAGAAAAAAGGGAGAATTCCCTAAAGGCCATGACTGGCCGTCAACAGGTGGTCAAACGGTGGTTTGACAAAAGGGCTTCCGACCAAGGCCTAAAAAGTGGAGATTTGGTGCTAAAATACGACAGCAGGGCTGCGAAGCCAGGTCAGCATGGTAAGTTTGATAGCCTATGGGAAGGACCCTTCAAAATCATTCGGTGCATGCAACACAATGCCTTCGAGCTGGAAAATATGGAACAGGAGCCCCTAGGAATCCCGGTTAATGGGATTCACCTTAAATTGTTCCATTAAGCGTCAGGCCCTACCTTGTACAGTTGTAAATAACGCTTTTTCTTTTTCCTTTCCTGTTTTTGGCCTATCGTTTTGCTAAAACCAATTGACTTGTTATGTATTCGCTTATCATCGTTGGTAGGTGAAGCACCGGAGTTCTTAAAACACAAAAGTATGCTCATAAACAGAGACAAAACATACAAAATTGGCAAACCCAGAAAAATTGCACGCAGAAGCAAACAGGAGCATAAAATTTCACAACAAAAAGAGGCGTATATTTTTATATACATGTTTCTGAGTTACAAAATGGCATGAATGCCGATTTTCAAAATATACAAAGTATAAGAGCATATATATATACGTTGGCCTTTTATCAGGCTGATACGGAGCAAGGGGGTTACATCAACAAACACCAGGGCAAGAGGACCATCTATCCGCAGGAGTGGCTAGCAGCAACCGACGCATTCAAGACAGCGTCCGCTTCTTCCTCAGCAACAGGTTCCTCGGCGGCACTGGCAGCATCATGAAGCGCGGCTGTCGTCGGTGGTGGGTACACCAGGTCCCTGAAGTCAGTATACCACTCTACGTCGTAGAATGGTATCACGTTGTAGCTTCTGAACAGGAAGTGAAGAGCCTGGGTAACCCTTTGCTGATGCTGACCACGGGTCTGCAGGCGGAATTCGCTAAGGAATGGTAGCCAAGCCACGACAGCTTCTTCTTCAATATAGCGACGTAAGTCGCTGGCTGATGGCAGGCCAATTCCATATGCAGCGTGCGTGACAACCTCTCCAAGCCCGTTCAGGTACTTCTTCGGGAAGATTTCTTTGAATAGCTTCAATACAAGAGGCCGAGGGACACAAATGTCTAGCATAGACGCCACAAAGTGTGAGCACACATCGGTGTTCACCCGATGCTTATCTTCGTACTCCACACAGTCTTTGCCGAGAACCCACTTAATGGCTACTAAAACCAGCGAGTGCTTGTTCTTCGTCATTCTCTTAAGCCTCCTGGTGGAGATTTCACCTACAAATGCTGTTTGTGATTTGAAGGAGGTCAGGCGAATGGGAGTATCCATCTCTCCTAGGACTTTTCCTAAAATCTGCTAAGTATGCCGAAAGCTGCTTATTACCTAACCTATGAAAAGACTCGCTTAGCAGTATTCTACTTGCCTATCACTTCTCGACGCAAAGTGTATATGTTTGCTATCTACTGGCCTATTTATAGAAAATTGACAAGACATACGCCAGTCCGCCGTAAGCAACGTGATGTATATTGGCTACAATCTCGAGGGCCGAGTCTGCGTTTGTTCACGTTTTGGGCTGGCACACGCATGGTAGCACGGCTCAAGGCATGCTTAATTAAATCAAGTTAATTAATTGAGCTTTAAAGGGGTGGCACTTGCTGATGAAGGGACGTATGGCCGTATGCTATGGTGTCAAATCTCAAGCACATCCCAGAGCCCGAGGCGATATTCGTATCTCTTTCAGGCGGTGATCGTTTGCTTGGCGTAATCATTCCGGCCTGGGATATTAATTACCGGTACATGCTAACACAACGCGAGGAGGCCAGTTGCAAGCTCAATTTCCAAGAAAAATCAGGGCGTATCACACGATATCCTAAAAGCAATGATGAAATCCGGCCACCTCGGAAAAAGCAATCAGCTCATCTTGCACGAGTCGTGGAGTTAACGGTACATGCCGAATTAAATGCAAGGGCTCGCGCTCGCCTACCACCTTGAGGAAAGTTGCTATTATTGCATGATAACGCTTATTGTTCCTAAGTCTTTTCCAAAAAGCTAAGGAGTGCGTGAAGTGTTTTCTGTCTGTATTTCCAGTGCAAGCGTATTCAAAGGCCAGCGAACCTTCAAGTTCTGCCGCGAAGAAAGATGGCGGAATCTTCAGCTCAGCCAGCAGAGGAAGGGATTAGCCAGGAACTGTATTCGGCTATTCGTTCTTCTGCCGAGGTCTACGTGTACGATGATGTAGCGTATGCCACTCCTGGTATACCCCAGAAGGTGAGGAGACCCAACACAGAGGAGCTAGAGAAGCCCAAAGAGTGGAATAACCCTAAAAAGGTTGGAGAAAAGTGGGCTAATATCTATGATCCAAAGCTTGCTAGGAACCCTAAGTCTCTTAGAGAGGCGGCTTGTGCAAGATTATCAGCACCAGCGGCGGAGAAGGCAACGGCAGGTAGAGTCTGGTATAGCGGTTTGCCACAATACATGGTCCCATTCGTGCACTATTGCCCGGAGGTGGTCGACGCAGCTGTTCAACGCTATAATCCAAAAACCCACTGCATTGAGGGTCGCAATTTAAGGGTTCATATCAATCAGGAAGCCATCTGGCATATGTTATGCATTCCTGACCCCAGGACAAGAAAGGAGAAAATCGAATATTTCCGCCCAAGCAAGGGGGAAAAGATATGGAAAAGGATGAAAACGGCTCCGATTTCCTATTAGAGGAGACTAAAAAGAAGGGTATTGTGTCCGCTAAGTCACCAAGCATCCCATTGTTGCGCGGTTCATTCCGCGACGACCTTCAGGACCCCATATCCATGCTGGCGTTTGTTTGCGGCCGTGATTCTGATGAAAAGATCGAGGCTTTTCAGCTGGGCCCTGCAATACAGTTTCGCAGGCAACATGAATCTTTCTGATATGATTTTGCCGAGTTCATGGTCGAGGAAATGATACAGCAAATAGAGAATTATCAGGCGGAGACGAAATTTAGATTTCTTTCCTACCTGGTCCACATGTTCCTGCATCAGAATCCGGATTTCTTCGCCCGATTTTTCCCACTATCAATTTTTGATGAGCAGAATAAAAGAAAGCCGGTATCTACATGGACACCCTACCTTTCCGCAACATATGACTACTATGCCTTCGCGGACTATTTCATAGCCCCGGTCCTGAATGATTTGATCGGAGAGGGTGATATCGTCCGGCTTAACACTGAGCAGACTGGATTTCTGCAAAGCTACATCCCCGCTTGCGACTGGTTCCTGGGCAAGGATTTCATGATCCTTCGAATGAGGGGCTTTATTGACAGGCCTTTCCTGCTCCCGGCTTGCATCACCGATAGAGTGCTCGCGCTGGAGGTTTACCGGCAGGTATGCGTCATTGATTTCATGTTTTGTAGCAGCAAAAGGGTCAAAAAGAAGGGATTCTTCAGTTGCCCGAAGAGCTTCAAGTCAATAACGCTTGTCAAAAAGCGATCTCATCAGCTGCTAGGGGACAAGCTGGCACACCTAGGGCTAGTATTAGTAAATGATAAGTGGGATTACAACCCTTTCAATGACCTACCTGAGCCGCATATGAGAGTTACACATGTTTCCCGACCATACTGGGAGAAGCGGCGTAATAACCGGACTGATAAAGATGAAGATCTGGTTGAATTGGCACAAATCCCTACGCCGGATACCAGAGGCCCATGGCACAAGTTCTACTTCCCAGTGGCCGTGGCCAGGGACAACCTTCCGATGGAGCGCAGCATGCTTAACAAGTTGAAAGTGGACGAGGAATGGAACGATGAAAAAATAAAAGCTTTCTGGAGATACCGCCAAGAAACAGGGCAGTTGAAGGCTCCTTATAATAAATTGAAGGACGACCAGGAATTCGAAAGACACTGGGATGAAGGCCATCCCAGCCCGACCTCCAGCGCTAACAAGAGCGAAGCAGAGGGTTCCGATGAGCAGGAGGAAGAGAGGGCGATATCTTCGCAGGAAGGTGATGCTCCCGAGCATCCCGCCTATGTCGGCACTAACGTGCGCTTTAATATATCAAGGAGCTCACTTACGCGCACATGGGCCGCTAAACCGGTCAGGCTAGTGCCCCAGCAGAAAGATCCGACTGCCGAGGTTAGTGAGTGTCCCCCCGCGAAAAGACAACGCACGGAAAGTGTTATCGGGACAGTTTCACATGAACCGGCCGAAGGGGAAACACCCGCTGCTAGTCAAATGCCAGAGGTTGCGGTCGAGTCCCAAACGATCCAAATGCTACCGCCGACCAGTCAGCAGGTACATTTCGCTCCTTCCTCTCTTGCATCTCATTCTTTCACGTCCGCTCCTACTCAATTGGCAACTCCTGCCATTCGTCCGAGCCCTCCACCCTCTGTTTCTAGCCCATCTTATTCCGGGGGGTTTGCCCAATATTCGCAAGCCCAACCGTTTATAATCACCCTCCAGGCATGCTAACGCCTACTGTTGCCGCCCAGACTTTCCTCACCTCGCTATCCGAAGATATTCCTCCCATCGGCCCCCACTCTTTTTCCGAGATGCTTACAGATCCCTTCCCACCACAGCAAACTGAGCCCCAGGCAGCGACTCTTTTTCCTCGGCCAACAGGCCTTACGACTGAATCTCCGGTTCAGCCGTTGCAATTATCCAGCCAGGCTGAAACCCCCCAGGCTAAGCTATGGAACGTGCCACACTTTTCTCCGCAAACCGTCACCCTCCAGAAGAAGCAAATGCGGGCGCCTATGAAAGTTACCTATCCCTACACCCTACCTTCCGGTGTTCCTTCAGCAGTGGTGTTTCATCACCAAACAGTATCATATCAGTTTTGGATTTCAAGAGGAGGTGATTCATTTTTAAGGAATGTAATGTTCAATTTTGTTGCCTAAATAAAATCAAATAAGCTTGCTACATCATTCAGTCTAACAGAAGGTTGCACTACTATCTTTTGTAAGGCCTCTTGGAGAATCTCAGGAATGTAGGTGAGGTTTAAATTAAATCCCAAAGAGATATCTTAGCTAGAGTATTATGTAGTAGCTAAAAACATCATACTCTTTTCCCACATGTTCAAGAAGATAAGGTATAGAGGGAAGATAGGGTTGAGGAAATTAAATGGAAGTGGGAGTGGTTTTTTTTTTTTTAGGTTGTTTTTTATTTTGAGTTTTGTATGTGTGAGAAAGTGCATGATAATTTGGTTGTTGTGACACATTTTGGTGTGTATAATTATTTTGAGTGATTTATTTTGAAAATTTTAGGATGTAACCAAAAAATTTAGGTTGGTTTGAAGATCCTCCAATAATGGGAGCAGGTTTATTTTGTGGCTGAGGAACATGAGAAGGAGGATAAATAATCAATTGTTGTTTTATAATTTCAATTGAGTTGACTATTTGTTGACAATATTCTATCAATGAGGGATCCATCATGAGTTTACAATCCTCATCCCTACAATCCATGTTACTAGAATTTGAAGGAGGAATGGTTAAATTGATGTTAAGAAAGGTATCAATGATTGCATCCTCTTGCACCAAGGTATCCTCACAAGTAGGAGATATATTGGGAGAGGGAAAAACATGAGCTCTATAATTACTTAAAAATTTAAGATTAGGTAAAGTGATGTTAAGAAAGGTATCAATGATTATATTCTCTTGTACCAAGATATTCTCATGGGTAAGAAAACTCTTGGTCAGTTGAAGGCTAGCGTATATTACTTTTGACAACATGGAATGGGGTTCAAGGTAGCACCTCAAAAAAAATCATAAAATAAATATTTTTCTATAAAAAATTAATATTTTTGAAAAGAATACATATTTCTATGTTTTTTAGCCTTATCAAGTGTTTATTGTATGTTAGGGTCAAATTGGCAATGTATAGCAGAATATGGGAGTTTCACTTGGAAAATTGTAAAAAATAAGAACCAAATCTAAATAGAGGTTATAGAGAAATATTTTACACAAAAAATTAAGGTGAAATTGGTTGGACAAGTGTGAGGGAATCCTAGTCCAAAAATACAAATATTTCAGGTTTTCGATCTTACATAAGTAAACTAGTTTCTACATGTATTTTTCTATGAAAACCCAAGTCTAAGATGTGACAAAGTTCAAGAAATAAATTTCCCCTAATTTGATGATAAGAGGTGCATGAATGCATGAATGATGGGTTTGAAGCATTCAAAGGAGTTGATAGATGAAATCAGCTTCACACGAGTGCCCTAGGAGGTAGGAGGTAGGAGAAATTATTGGCAAGATAGATATTCCAATGAAATGGTAGAAGAATGTGTTTAGGTTTATATTTTGTAAGGAACAAAGAGATTTAAATGCTCTATTCTTCAAAAGTAAATATATAACATTTGTAAATAAAAATGAAATAACTTGGATCTAAATCCCTAAGCAAGGAAAAATGGTATTTGAAACAATGAAGCTAAATTATCCAAATATTTTGCAAATGTTAGCTAAATTGAATTCATCAATGTGCTTAAAGTTTAATGAGCAAAGGGTACAAATTCTTAATTTTTAAAATTAAAAAATGTATATCAATATAAAGATATTCAAATAACCTAGGTTTTTTATCTATTTTCAAAACATATGCTAATAAATCAAAAATTGCAAATGTAGAATATGTCAAATTCACCAAAATGAAAGACATGAAAATGGATCCAGGGATAATCACTAACCTAAATTGCATTTTCCATCTTTAAAATTTGGGAGACACAAAAATGATCAAAAGAGATCACTTGGCTACTTTCCACAAGGAAGAACTAGAATGGTTGATCAAGGTTTTTGTCCCCTTTGTATTTTAGAATGATTATTGAATGATGTGATGTGTGTGATTGATGATTATAAACTATGAAAAACTATAAAAGTTCATCAAACTATCATATATTAAAAAAAGCACAGAACAAATGCATAGAAATAGAAAGCAAAAGAGTAGAGTACAGGAATGATGGAACTTGGCATTCAAATATGAGGAAAATTTGTTTGGACTAGGGCAAGGGTTCCCTAGTCTAAAAATGAGGTTTTTTTGGCTTTCAGGACCTGCACAGGAGCATTACAGTCTATATGTTCTTCTCTATTAGAATCAACTTTGGAACTTTGTCAATCAACAAATAATTGATCTTGCCCTAATTTGATGAAAGGTGTTTACATGCTTGATCTAGGTTTTTATGTCTTGAAATCTTCAATCTTCTCCAATTCACTTTAGATCTACAATTTGCAAGAAAGAGAAGAGAGGAATGGTTGTGTCATATAGGGGCTTGCTTAAGTCAAGTTATTTTTTTGTGTTTCCACTTCCATAAATGGCTATTATGATGTTGAATAAATTATGCTTAACTTAGGTTGGATAGAGGCAAATGGATAAAAAGGAATAATAAATCACTATGCCACAACTTACCACTCAAATCTACACTTTTTGATGGGTTGAAGTCATTTGGAACATATCATACAAGAACTTGATAGTTGTTTGAAGATATTTTAAGTGTTTTGACTATAAGGGAAAAACAAGTTTTGAAGGAACCCAAAACCCTTTACAACAAAAGATACTTAGTGCTACTAAAAAGGATTTTTAGAAAGTCACCAATAGCAACCCATCAGCCAAAAAACATAACAAAATGGGTGCTATTCTAAGGATAAGACAATACTCTACCAATAGCACCCATCAGCATCAAAACAACAAAACAATAGGAAAAAAACCTAAACCCAATAGGAAACAGATAACAACTAAGAAGAAGACCAGACACTAATTAAAACTACTCAGGATGTTGGCCACCTCAAGTTGTTGGCTTCTATGCCTCTCGATCATATCCAGTAGCCCCTTCTTCTCAGCATCAAAGGATCTCTTCTAATCAGTCGACCCTTTAATAGTAGGTCCTTTGTCATCATCCTTAGCAGCTTTTCTACCCTTGCCTTTAACTAATTGCTCCTTCTCTATAAGCTCATAGAAGTAAACTTGATCCTCCCTGAGCTCACTTATCTTTCTAAAAAGGACTTCCAAGGAGTTCATGTTGTTCTTTACAAAGATGTGACATGCCTACAAAATTTTCTTCATGTCTGCATTCATTCCCAGAATCTTGGTCCCCAAAGTATCCAACCTATCTTCACATAGAGATTTGAAATCATGGTATGAACCTTCAAGGTCCACAATCCTATCAATAAGAATGTCCAACACCGATCCCTTCAGAACATTCTTTAGATTCTCCTTTAAACCTCTAATTTTGATATTAATCTTATTGAACTCTTAGAGAGTCCATTTAGCTAACTTAAAAGTTCTAGTAGCCCCATCCCTAGCCATTTCCAACAATTCAAACATGGACGTAGAGTCGTTATCAAGATAAGAAAAATCATCAGATAGAGAATTTACCTTGAAAGGCTCATGTTTATCTTTTTTATTCTTCGCATCCTCCTCATCAAAACCCCTTATTTCCTTTTCTTGTTCCACATTGGGAAAATCCTGCACTGGGGAGTCCTCAATGGCCACCGTCTTATTACCAGAATCCTTTCCAACACCAGACACATTGGGGTCCTTCACCAGCCCATCTAAGGCCTTGTTCTTTAGGTTGGCAATACGCTTTGACGACCTCAAGGCCACCACAATAGCATCCCAACCAACAGCCACCTCCACAGTCTTGGGTGGGGAACCATCCAAGCCCACTTTTGTATCCTCACTTTTAGAAAGGGAAAGTTGCTTAGGTGCCCTGTTACTCTTAGAAGGTCACCCAACTTCCTATTTTTTGAAGACATAATAAAAATAGTCGAAGACACATTATCCTCCTCTTTGTTCCATTCTTCCTCTTCATTCGAAGAAGAATCTGAGCCCAACGACCCAGATACATCATTCCAAGTCTTCTCCTTACCCTTAATGGCTAGAGCAGGGAGGAGAGACTTAACATGCTCCATAATTAGTAATATAGGACCTTCATGGAGAATGGGAGCCCTCCTATTCTTCAAATGAGCATACATAAAGACCTCCAAAGATGATAACAGGAAAAAGGGAAAAGAAATGAACAAACCATGTCTAAAATGGTTGAGGAGAGTAAAGTGGTGACCAAGAATCATAGTAAACCTCCCCTCTAGAGTCACATAATGCATGAGCACCTCAGTAACACTCGCCCAGATTCTCTTAAGCAATTTTCTCTCATAGCCCCTGCTTTCCAATTTAACTAATTTCTTCTGTTCATCATCTTTCAAAAATTGGTCCATCTCTTCCTTGTTACTATTTTTGTCCTTTAAGAACTTGTGACCAACCGTCAACATACCAATAACAGTAGCAACCAATTCCTCATTCACCTCCACTTGCAGGTCATTGATCTTAAGCTTGTGGTTATGCCAGAAAGACACAAACTGCACTGAGGCATTAGGGTCATGCTCATGCAGCCTCTCTAAGAACTGAGTGAAATTACCATGAGTCAGTATATTCCAAAACTTCTTCTTCCTGATACCCCCATAGTAATACAGTTTGATTCTACTTCTATCACCACCCATGTCAAACAACACCAAAACAAGCAAACCCTTGTGAAAAACACTCAACTAGAGGCCAAAGAGCAAGAAAACACCAACAAAGCATGCGGAACAGAAGAAGGTACTGGAACATAAATGTAGAAACATCTCAACCCATGCCATCATTCCTCAATAAACTCCTAGCTTTCTCAAAAAGGATCAAGCCCTCCTCCCATGCATGAAAATCATTTAAACTGACAGCCTCATTGGCAAAAAAAATCTTCCAACGAGTTTCCTTCTTGGTAAATGTGAGAGACATGGATCTCTTCACAGGATCACAACATGATTATAGTATCTTTAATGAGTTGATCCACATTCCAACTTGGAGAATGAGTGCCACGTAGATAGTTGATTATGTTTAAAGAATTGCCTTCAACCCATAATTGGATTAACCTTTACTAATTGCATATTTGACACTTATGAATGCAACCTTCACCTCCGCGCAATGATTAGATATTTTAAATGTTACTAATCACAGTGATAATAAATATAAAATATGAAACATTTTACTTATGCATGAATATGGATTTGATAATGCATTGCAAATATGATCTTAACTGATAAAAGTGTTGTAGAATGTTTCTTATTATGCTCTTGAATTGCTTGATTGGTCATATTTTTATTGGGTGCTCAAATAGAGAAAAATACTTATATTTATAGGTATTTATTATTTCTTGTATTAATTATTTTGATAAGTTGACTAATGAATTTAAATTTTCAAATATATTTAGGTCAATAATAAAATATTAAATTTTGGGCCAAAATAGGGTAGACAAGGGTGAGGGCGCCCTAACATGGACCTATTTTGAATTTAAGTTGCTCATGAAATAAATAATTAATTTAATTTCCCAAAATTAATTTTATTTTCTAAAGACAGCAATAAAATGGGTAATTAATAACATAATTAGGCCCAAGCACTTAAGGGGGAGCCAAACATAGTGTGAAATTTGCAAGGGTGACAATTTACAATGCTACAGTATGTTTAGTATGGATAAATATCCATGTAAATATTTAATGATTGATGAACTAAATAAAATGTAAGAAAGTTATTATCCTAGTGATTTCCATCCTTTTTTGTTCACCATTGTCTAATGTATGTGTGTGTTTTCTCTATCAATTATTCATCATGATTTTATAATCTTTGATGAGACAATGAGTGTGTGTGTACTCATATTAGATTATGGAATTTTTATTCCTTCTATATTTGAGGTTTTTATTTCCCTATGTTTCTCTTTTCCTTGTGTTTTTTATTGTTGCAAGTATGTTGTTGGTGTTGTCATTGATGTCAATATTTGGTCACTGATGCCAATTGTAAAGATATTATTGGTGTTGCCAAGTGTCGGTGCTAGTATGGATGTGTTTTGGTTTGATAAGAAGTTGGTGTGGTGCTTTCATCAGTGTTTTCATTGATGTCTTGTATGGTTGTGATGGATAAGTGTTGCAGTTGCAATAAGTTCACTTGGTTTCCAAGTGTTTTCAAGAAAATTTGAATAAAAGAGTGTGTAGTGTGACAGAGGTGTGTTCATCTTTTTTCTCCACATTTCTTCATGATTGAAGATATGATTGTGTGGTCTGAATGTGATGATCAGACATGTTCATAGGTTCTATATCTATAGTTTCAAGTTTTGGATTGTACAACAGTGGAATTTTTGTTTGCATGTTTGATTGTCTATGTAGAATGTTGTCTAGGAGAAATGATATTGCTCTACATTTCTCTATAGTGAGGTTTCTTATCTTGAAGATTGATAATATGCTTATATTGTCTATATGTATCTTCCTTTGGAGTTTCTAGTGTTGAGTTGCTCTGCAATTTTAGTTCTTATGTTGGAGTTTAGTGGTAGTGCATCCTAATGTGTGGGATGAAAGTAATCTTCAAATGGTTGCGGTAGTGTTGCAGAATATTTTGATGATGTTGGAATATTCTAGGATTTTTTTTGGATGTTGTGAAATGTTGTTTGGTTTGCATGTTGTTTTCAAAACTAGAAAAGTGTTTATTTGGTCATTTGTAGTGTTAGTTCAGGTTTGGTCGACCTTGTGTGCTAGCACTATTTGCAGAGGTACCTCATGGATTGTGGATGTGTTAAGTAGTGTGGTGATATAGATTTAGGTCCTTGTTAACCTATGGCATAGTCTACCTTCACTTCTTTCCACTGTGGAAGTGCTTGGTGTCGACCAATTTGGTGTTACATGTTTGAGGTGCATACATTTCATTAAGGCCAGCCTAATTGAGATTGTTTAGGTCGCAGATGGTATAAATGCAACATGAGTTGTGGGAGATGCGGTGTGGAAAGTGTGAGATGCAAATGGTATCAAGTGTGGTGATCTAACTGTGAGCTTAAATGCTTGTGACTTCAAGATGTAGTGAACAAAAGGTGTCAACATTTTTAGTGTGCTTGAAGTTGTTGGAGGTAGTGAGCCAAAGGTTGTGGATGGAAAAGAGTTGTAATGGTGGACTTTACTATTGCTTTGAGATAGTGAATCTCTCTATAACAATTTCTTCTATTCTTGGCAATGGGCCACTCGATAGTGAGCCTTTCTTTTTTTTCTAGGAAGTGGGCCCTTAGCAATGAGCCTAAGTCTTTTTCATGTTGCTATTTATATATACGTGAGCTAATCCTCATCATGGTTTTCCCTTCTTGGGTTTCTGATGCAAGAGCATCCATGGCCTAGTAGTAATCCTATTTCAATCTATTTTGCTTAATTTTGGAGTGAAAGTATTTCATATTTTTGGCTTGTAAATTTCATTTCCATGAGCATTTGAATGTCAAGGTATGTGGTGAATTTGAATTTACATTTTGGACTTTATTTAAGTGCAACCAAGATAAGAGTAGTGGTGGAAAAGGTGCTTTAAAAGCACAATACCTAAAAAAGCATAATAGAGGTGTTGGGATTGGCATGGAAATCAGTTTTATTTCACATTTTTAACATCCCTAAAAAATAGGGAATGTCGGGATGGACACCCAAATGGATAGAGATTGAAAATTGCTTTAAAAATAAAAAAGCGGGAAAGAGATAAGCATTCCACTTTCTTTGTGTATCATGCCATAACTTTAATTGGTTTTATTTAGCATATCTATAGACATGGAAAATGTACTAATTGGAATTACATGCTTGAGCCTAATTATTAACACCATTTCATCATAAATCATCCCTCAGTCTAATTATTTAATTGAATACCTTTATTTGATTAAATTCATCAATTTTCCTCTCTTAATTAAATAAATCATTTTATCTAATTAATTCTTTCTCTCTTGTTAATTAAATCAATCTATCTGATCTAATTCACCCTATGTCCATATTTAATTAAATAATTCCCTTTATTTGATTAAATCTCTAAGGTTTTTCTATTAAATTAAATAAATTAAACCTTGTTTAATTTAAGCTAACCAACCATCCCCTTTAGTTAAATAAATCAAAATATTTATTTAACTATGTCTAAAATCAAATTCTTCTCATATTTGATTTAAATAAACCCATAAATCTAAGTTAAATATGTCACATCATTTAATCTCTCATTAAATTAATTAACCTTTTATTAATTTAATCCTAACTCATGTCCCATCCTCTAGCTTTTGCCACTTGCACATGAAAATAGATTTAATTCATTTATTAAATCTCTATTTTCTCTCAACATGGCATAATAGAGGAATATTCCCTTCAAATCTTGAATTCAAATCCAAAGTGGACTTTGTATTCCTTCCAACAATACATTATTTCATCTTTACTGGAGCTTGCATTTAAGACATTCCTTTTCCCTCTTAGTATGTCATTTCACTAATTTCAAATATCAACTTACACTGTATTTATGGGCATATTCATCAAAATGTAGCCATCCCTAATTCAATTCATCTTCGGATAAGTGGCACCTTTTGCTAATAATGTAATGTTAGTCCTCCTATACTGTTTCATTTTGGTCATTTCTTCTAATTTTCAATCTATAAATAAGAGGTTTCATTTGTCATTTTATTTCATCCATAATTTGAGTAGTGCCATATACTCAAATCTATAGTGAATTTCTATCCATTTTATCTAATCTTACAGGGTTAGGTGTGTATTTCATTCCCTCAATTTACACTTCTTAATCTCATCAAAAAGTGGAGTACATCTTCACTCAAATCATCACTAAGGCTTGCTTTAGAGTTGGAAAGTGCAACTCGCATCAAATTGGTACAACTCCCAAGAGATTAAGAGTTTTCTTTGCATTTGAATAGGATTTAATATCTTTGGTTATGCTTGTTTATGTTTTTCATTTCATTCCTCTTCCTTTGCAATTCAAATGGATTTCTTCAGGAATCATGATACTAACTTGCATTTGATCTAATATGGTGTTTGTCTCTTGTGTTTATGCAGGTTTGGAATCTTGATTCACATTTTGGCGCTAGAAGGAGGGCTTTCCAGAAGTTCTAATCACATCTTTTCACCAAATTCTGTGTTTTTTTTGTTGTTTTTGCACCTACAAGGAACGCCACCGCTAGCAGACCAGCATCACAGTTTAGAACCGCTGGGACTCTAGCCTCACTATATCACACCATTATAAACTCCAAACTCTGACACTCTCTATTTCCCACCCAAAATTCAAAATCTCAAACAACACCCCTAAGTCATTTTTACCTACTGGAATATTTCCAAACTTCAAACTCCACCTGATGGGGAGGGTTGGATGAAAACACTCACTACTCCATGCCTTGGATCTTGTTTAGGAAGACCCTATGATGTCACACTCCACCAACTTAACCTATACAACCTACTTCTTGTGTAGAATCCCCTAGTTCACCTTGCCAACCCAACCATCAAGTCATATCCTACCAGCCAAGCCAACCTTGGGGCAACGCTTCAACACTTCCTTATCCCTTAATCTACCCTAAAGGCTAATCCATTAGCAACACACAAATTGATCTTGTGGGGGTGTAGATATGTATTCATTGACTTTAAATCATCCTTCTATGGTTCTTAAAGGTCCACTAAACTCCTTTCCATCAATTTCAGCAAACCCTCATTTAGTGTTGAAAAGGGCTACTAGCCTTGAGCCCCAATTAGGCCTCCTTTTCCTAGAAAGTTGGTCTTTGTTCAAAAACTTCCCAAAAGACACCCATTCTTTCTTTTGGATTCTTGGATCAAATGCACACATCTCAATGATTTTTGGGGTCTTAAGCCTTAACAATCTGTTTAAAACTTGAATCTGAAAATAGATATTTTCTAGGGTTTTTAAGTCACTGTCTGGTTGATTGCAAACTATCAACTTGTTCTCAAATCAATTGAACTGATGGAGCCTTCCCCTTCATGCCACAACTAGGTAAGACACTTACCTAACACTTCCAAAAGGAAATTCTTAAAGAACTTGAACCCCTACAAAGTTCTATGTTCTGCACTTCTTGCCTTCCTAACCGGGCACCATTCTAGCTCGCCTAGGGCAAGATCTTTCCAATAACTCCTATCTGTTCCCAAACCCTAAGACCTACCATATGTACATACATGGAGTCTAGGCACTATTCCCAAAGGGTCATACAATTTGTACGGTGGGAAAGTGGTCTAGCACTCCATTCTCTTCAACCTGTCTGGTTCAGACTAGCAATAGGGTACCAACAAATTATTTACAAACAACGAATGAAAATGAAAAAAGAAAGCACAAAAATGACACACAATTCTTTTTTACTAACAACACTACATCCTACATTCAAAACGGTAATAGATTTAACCCATTAGAGCTCTTCTTGAAGCAAAAATTAGAAAAATGACCCACAAAAACTGTCTTTTCTTCAACTTCACAAAGTCACACTACAATGCCGATGCTTCTAACCTCACATTTAGGTCAAGGCATGTCTTAAATATATTTTCAAAATAGTTAGACTCCTTAGGTCGGTCATGTAAGACATCAAATGGCAAAGTTGTAAAATGCACTGTGTTTTTCAACTTTTGCAAAATGTTAGCAACCTAAGCAAGTTTTGTTCCTAAATTTATCCATCCTCTTCACTTCTTATTCCACTTATCACAACAGATTAGTACTTATTCATAAACCTCAAATGCTAACTAGATAGTCAACATGACCTTCAAAATAACATAACCAAACAAAATTCAATCTAGACTACTCCATTGCCTGGTGTTTCCTAGGTGCTCCTGCACCATTCTCCCCCTCTCTGCACAAACACTAAGGAATGTGAGGAGAGACCTGTGATTCATCAATGCCCTGCTTCTTAAACTCAGCTTCATCTACCCAAGTAGCCTCAGATTCATGTTTGTTCTTCCATTTGATAATATGTTCCATATACACCTTATGCCTTGTAGATTTCTTCATTCTTGACTCCAGGATTCTCTCTGCTTGTAGCTTGTCTGGAGTAGGTAAGGCTATGTTGCTGACATCCTTGAAGATCTCCCTACTATTATGATCTAAGTCACTGACTGATCCCTTATATTTGATCAAATCAGCTACATTGAACACTGGTGAAATCCCTAAATCTGCAAGTAACTCCACCTTGTATGCATTTTTCCCATACTTGGCTAACACCTTGCATGGTCCTACTCTTTTCATCTGCAATTTAGTTGATGAACCTTTCTGCAACCTAGATTTGTTGAGGTGAACCATGACATAATCACCTACTGCAAATTGAAAATCTTTTCTTGTCAAATCTACCTTATCCTTCAATTTTTGTGTAGCCTCGGTGACTATCCTCTTTACCTACTCCTGAATCTCTTTCATGGTCTGAGTGAAGTCCTCTGCATGTTCACTCCATAGCTCCATAGCTCCAAGTTCTCTGAGCTCACACACACCTCTTGGGTGCATTCCATACACTATTTCAAAAGGATTATTCCCTGTAGTCCTGTTCACACTGTCATTGTATGCATACTCAACCTGTGATATGACCAAGTCCCATGTCTTTCCATACTCCTTGGTTAGGCATATTAGAAGGTTACCTAACACTCTATTAACTACCTTAGTTTTTCCATTGGTCTAAGGATGGTAAGTTGATCCAAAAGACAGGTTGGTACCTAATCTACTCCATAGAGTCTTCCAAAAATGACTCGTGAACTTCACATCCCTGTCTAATACAATGCTTAAAGGCAATCCATGGATCCTTACAACTTCCTTGAAGAAAATATGAGCAATGTAACTAGCATCATGTGTGGTCTTGCAAGGGATAAAATCACTCATTTTGCTAAACCTATCTACTACCACATAGACATTGTCAAACCCTATCTTAGTCTTGGGGAGTCCTACCACAAAATCCATGCTAACACACTCCCATGGTATGTTGGGAATAGGTAGAGGTTGATACAAACCTGCATTACTAGCTCCCCCTTTGGCTTTCATACAAACTACACACTGCTCCACATACCTTTTGACATCCCTTGGTAGCTTGGGCCAATAGTAAAACCTTTTCACTAGTTCCATTGTCTTGTTGATGCCAAAATGACCACTAAGACTACCATTGTGTTTCTCTTGGATAATATTCTCTCTCATAGAACCTTTTGGCACACACAACTGATTTCCCTTGAATAACAATCCACTTTGCAATGTATACTCTGAGTATTGGCTATGAAAATGATTCTTAAAGTTAGTACATACCTTGTAAGCCTCTGAGAAGTCTTCATCTTCCCCATAGAGATCCTTGAAACTCTCTATTCCAATGCTCTTGATCTATAGCTCTTGCACTGTCAGCAATCTTCTACTTAGTGCATCTGCCACCTTGTTCAACTATCCCTTCTTGTGCTTGATGGTGAAGGTGAAAGCTTGGATGTATTCCATCCATTTCAAATGTCTATTGCTCAATTTCTCTTGAGTGTTGATGTAGCTAAGTGCTTGATTGTCAATAAACACCACAAACTCTTTGGGTAGGAGATAATGCCTCCACTTCCTAAGTGACTACACTAAAGCATACAGTTCTAGGTCATAGGTAGAGTACTTTGTCTTAGCTTCATTGATATTTTCACTAAAAAATGCTATAGGCCTGCCTTCTTGGCTGAGTACTCCTACTGTAACTCCACTAGCATCACATTCCATAGTAAACAACTTGTCAAAACTAGGCAATAAGAGAATAGGTTGAGTTGTCACTTCTTGTTTCAGTTTCTCAAAACCTTTCTCAGCCTCTTGATTCCACTTAAACTTAGTCTTTAAGCCTCCTTTGATGGTATCTAGGACTGGTGCACATATGCCACTAAATTTTCTTATAAATTTCCTATAAAACTGAGCCAATCCACGAAAACTTCTTACCTTTGTCCCTTTGGTTGGTGTAGGCCAATTTAGGATGGGTTCTACCTTGCTTGGATCCATCTTCAATGATCCTCAAGACACTACAAACCCCAAATACACAAGTTCCTATTTGAAGAACTCACATTTCTCTAGTTTGATGGCTAACTTCTCTTCTTGCAATCTTCTAAGAACCATCTCCACATACTTTAGGTGTTCCTCTGCTGTCTTACTAAAAATGAGTATATCATCAAGGTATACTACCACAAATTTCCCTATAAACTCCTTGAGCACTTCATTCATGAGTCTCATGAATGTGTGAGGGTCATTAGAGAGGCCAAATGGCATCACTCTACACTCATACAACCCATCATTTGTCTTAAAAGTTGTCATCCACTCATCTCCATCCTTGATTCTAATATGATGGTATCCACTCTTGAGATCTAACTTGGTGAAGTACTGAGCTCCTCCAAGACAATCCATCAAGTCCTCAATCCTAGGAATAGGGAACCTATACCTGATTGTGATTCTATTTATTTCCCTAGAATTAGTGCATAATCTCCACTTACCACCTTTCTTAGTTGCTAAGACCACTAGTACTGCACATGGGTTGATGCTCTTCCTAATCAAACCTTGACCTAACAACTCCAGCACTTGTCTAGCTACCTCTAGGTTTTGATCTAGGGTAAGTTTGTAGGCTGCTTTGTTTAGAAATGAAGCCCCTGGTATGAAGTCAATTTGATGACTAATGGCTCTCTTTGGAGGTAAAGTTGCTGGTGTTCCATCACTCACTATGTCCCTATACATCTCAAGCAACTTCTGGACTGCTCTGGGTATGACTATTTTCTCAGTCTTGTCCTCTTCCTTTGGTTGCACCATGACTACATATCCTTCACTTCCTTGATGTAGGTTGTTGATGAACTCCTTCCCACTATTTAATAAGACACTAGGTGTCTTTTACTATCCTTCTTCTTAATTTGACAGTGACTACAACTTAAATGTCTTTCCATCCTTCTTGAATGAGATAGTATTGGCTTTTCCATCATAGATGGCACCTCTGTCATATTTCCATGGTCTACCTAATAGAAGATGGCATGCGTCCATGGGTAACACATCACAAATCAACTTGTCTTTGTATCCTCCAATGGAGAACTCCACTGTTGTCTGCTCATTGACAAGAACACTTTGTCCTTTGTTCAACCATGTCACCTTGTAGGGATTAGTGTGGGGTACCTTTTCCAACCTCAATTTCATCACTGCCTCCTCTGAGATTATGTTATCAGTAGACCATGAGTCCACTATAACCTTACACACCTTTCCAAGTATTTTGCACCTTACTCTAAATAAGGCTCTTCTCTGTTTTGGCTCTTCCTTGACAGGTTGTCTAATCAAAACTCTACTAAACATCAGATTCTCCCCCACTTCTGATTCAATGTGACTAACCTCTGGTGATTTGACACTCATGTTGTCCTCTTGTGCATATGCCACTCTTTTCTCAGTATTTGATGAAGATGCTTTCTCCAAGCACCTATAAGCAGGATGTCCCACTTGACCACAGTTATAACATTTCATATTGGCAAAGTATGAACTACTTCTGCCTGCTCCTCCTCATCTATTTGAACCTCCTTGAGGACCTCTGCCTCTATTATATCCTCCTCTAGAAGATGTTTCACCTCCATGCTCTGTGAGTTTAGACTCTCCTTGGTTTCTTTGTTCAGTTCCTCTACCTTGGTATCCACCTCTATGTCCTCTTTGATCTCTTCCTTTACCTCTGCTCTTAGAAATCTGTTCGTGTTTCCTCCTACTTCTTTCCTCAATCTTTATAGCCAATTGATAGCATTGGTGTATTGTCTTGGGACTTAGAAGAGTCATCTCCACTTGAATGTTCCACTTCAAGTAGTTAAGATATCTAGCCACCTTGAGACTTTCATCTTTTGTCACATTAGACCTCATACAAAGTTTTTGGAACTCCTCAGTGTAAGTGTTTACATCTTGATCTCTTTGCCTCAAGCTTTGTCTCTTCTTGTGCAACTGAATCTCATAATCATCTGGCATGTATGCTTCTCTTACTTTGGCAACCATTCCCTTCCAAGTAGAGATAAGCTACTTGCCTTCTTTTTCCCTCTCTGTCTAAATGAACTTCCACCATGTCAAGGTAGAACCTCTTAGTCTTTATTTTTCCACCTTTACCTTCTGTGCTTTAGTGACTCCATCACATTCAAAGTGGTTTTCCATCCCCTCTATCCAATCCACGACTAGTTTAGCTTCCATTTTCCCACTAAACAGTGGTATGCCTTCAAGTCCTTTTCCACTCAAAGCCTTCAATGCCTTCAAGAAAGGCTCTTCTTCCAAAATAGGGTCAGGTTCAAGGATCTTGTCTTCCTCTACAACCTCTTCTTTCTTTGGTACCCTTCCTTCCAATTGCACATTATTCAATGCTTTCTCAAGTTGGTCTATTCTTTCTTTTAACAGCTTATTGTCTTCCTCTTGTTCTTTGACCATCTTGGCCAATTCAGCATTTGTCACCATGATGGTAGAACCACTAGATTCAAGGTCTGACATACAAGATTCTTCTCAAATCTTTAACTTGCTCTAATACTAATCTGATGTGGAGGGTTGGATGAAAACACTCATTGCTACATGCCTTGGATCTTGTTTAGGAAGACCCTATGGTGTCACACTCCACCACCTTAACCTATACGACCTACTACTTATGTAGACTCCCCTATTTCACCTTTCCAACCCAACCATCAAGTCATATCCTACCAACCAAGCCAACCTTGGGACAACGCTTCAACACTTCCTTAGCCCTTAATCTACCCTAAAGGCTAATCCATTAGCAACACACAAATTGATCTTGCAAGGGTGTAGAGATGTATTCATTGACTTTAAATCATCCTTCTAGGGTTCTTAAAGGTCCACTAAACTCCTTCTTTCCATCGCTTTCATCAAACCCTCATTTAGGGTTGAAAAGGGCTACTAGCCTTGAGCCCCAATTAGGCCTCCTTTTCCTAGAAAGCTGGTCTTTGTTCAAAAACTTCCCAAAAGACACCCATTCTTTCTTTGTGATTCTTGGATCAAATGTACACCTCTCAAGGATTTTTGAAGTCTCAAGCCTTAACAGTACGTTCAAAGCTTGAATCTGAAAATGGGTATTTTCTAGGGTTTTTAAGCCACTGTTTGGCTGATTGTAAACTGTCAACTTGTTCTCACATCAATTGAACTGATGGAGCCTTCCCCTTCATGCCACAACTAGGTAAGACACTTACCTAACACTTCCAAAAGGAAATTCTTAAAGAACTTCAACCCCTACAAAGCTCTATGCTATGCACTTCTTGCCTTCCTAATCGGGCACCATTCTAGCTCGCCTAGGGAAAGATCTTTCCAACAACTCCTGTCTGTTCCCTAACCCTAAGACCTACCATATGTACATACATGGAGTCTAGGCACTATTCCCAAAGGGTCGTACAATTTGTACGGTGGGAAAGTGGTCTAGCACTCCATTCTCTTCAACCTGTCTGGTTCAGACTAGCAATAGGGTACCAACAAATTATTTACAAACAACAAATGAAAATGAAAGAAGAAAGCACAAAAATGACACACAATGCTTGTTTACTAACAACACTACATCCTACATTCAAAATGGTAATAGATTTAACCCATTAGAGCTCTTCTTGAAGCAAAAATCAGAAAAATGACCCACAAAAACTGTCTTTTCTTCAACTTCACAAAGTCACACTACAATGCCGATGCTTCTAACCTCACATTCAGGTCAAGGCATGTCTTAAATATATTTTCAAAATAGTTAGACTCCTTAGATCATTCATGTTAGACATCAAATGGCAAAGTTGTAAAATGCACTGTGTTTTTCAACTTTTGTCAAATGTTAGCAACCTAAGCAAGTTTTGTTCCTAAACTTATCCATCCTCTTCACTTCTTATTACATTGATCACAACAGATCAGGACTTATTCATAAACCTCAAATGCTAACTAGATAGTCAACATGACCTTCAAAATAACATAACCAAACAAAATTCAATCTAGACTACTCCATTGCCTAGTGTTTCCTAGGTGCTCCTACACCACCATCGCTGGCTGAAATAGCGATGATTTCATGCTCTTTGTACTTGTTGTAGAGCAATGCTGACTGGTAAGCATCACCATATAGCACCACTGAGGTTTTCAAACTCTGATGCCTTCACAAGTTCCACCACTAGAGGGAAGTAAAAAGTGAAAATGTGTTTTATGACACGTGATTTTTTAAATTTTGATCATTTGGATTGCTTTCCGATCTTCTGACCTCTATTTTTGTAGATCTAATTAGTTCTCTTGTAGGTTGACTTGGTCAAAGGTGAAGAAGAAAAGAGGCATAATGACATCATTCCTTCTTGATACCAAGTGTTTTTGAACACTTTAATGTTGTTTAACACTCTTAAAGAGTCCATAAAGCTCTCTTGAAAATTTGTTTAACACTCTTAAAGAGTCCATAAATGCTCTTTAGGATGCTAGATTTCATTTGATTCTAAAAAGAACATTTCAAATTCTTGCTACAAAGGGGTTAAAATGAATCTTAAGACAAACTCACTAGATTTCGTTTGAGGCTAACAATTGAACAAGGCAAACTCCACATTTGATTTGGTGTTATAAAAAGAATTCATTTTTGCTTTGTAGACTTAAAAAGAACATGTGCTACTTTGTTTTGTGATTGCTTAATCAAACTAACACCATTGAAAAGATGTATGAGCTTCTCTCGCCCCTCACAGCGATCTTGAGAATCAAAAGGCTTTTTGGTGGTCTTAGGTTGGGATAAAGTGATTGCCTCCACACTTCATTTTGGAACTAAAATTGAATAAAAAAATTTGCGAGTATGAGTCAAACCTATCGCATGTATTCTCTCTTTGTTTTTCAACAAATATCAATCAAGTTACAGATATTTCTGCTTGCTATTATTTATCTTAGAGGGCCTTCCTTGGGGAAAAAGTACTCACCCAAGGGAATGACTCAACTGGTAACACTCTAAAGCCAAGAGTATTTCCAGTCGAGATATAAAAGTGGGTATTGGAAAAAAGGCTAGTATCATGCAGTTGGCTCTAATGAGAAGGGCAGTAATGGTCTCTCACCTTGATGGGTCAGCTCCTATGAACAAAAAGTCCGAATTAAAACCCTTGTTGTAGAAAGGCCAAAATCCCTATCTATTTGTTGGTGCAATAACTGTCATTCTAAAGCCGCCCCAAATTTTCACGGTTTCTAGTAGAAATGGAAAGTATTTCATGGGAGTTTTATGGGTATTGATGCTTGGATACCCTAAGAAATGAATGTCATGGAGTGGAGCCAGTGGGGTCAAGCATCTAACCATTCACTAAAAATAAGCATAACTGGACTTGTCCAAGTGGGGATTCAACAAATACATTCTTTCATAGCCATAGGGTTATACTTGTTCTTGGTTACAAAACACTTTGCTTGTTCAAAAACATTTGGAAACAAACATTGAACATCATCATCAAAACTTCAAACCCTTTAGGAGGCAAATACAATTGACCAAATTCATGTGTTATTGCTTGCCCTTGGGATTTATCCTTAGAGGTTTCTAAACACTTGGAGGTATATCTCAATTTCCCTACTAAAGCTAACAATAGGTAACCCTTACCTTGATTTCATCAAATTTCCACATAACATACTTTGTGGGATTCGAACAAATTGGGACATTGGACATCTAGTTTGAAAAGGCTAATCAAGAAGTGTTTCTGGTAAAACAAAGTCATTAAGCAAAGATTAACAATTGAATCCCACACATGTGTCCCTAATGATTTCACGCAAAATAAAAATCCAGAAACCAAGAATAAAAGCTCTTAGTCCAAAAGAACATCAAAAGCGTCTCTCAACACTATACAAATTCAAACGAATATTGTTTTTTAACTTTAACAGGAAAGCTTCAAGAAACAATCCTAGATTGTACTCATTCTATTATTTTCAAAATCCAAATCTTTTTCAATAATTTGAACACCTTGTATAAAGTAAAGCATGTTCTTCAAAATTGAGGTATTGTAAACAAGAGTCCTTTTAGGTTCACCTAGGATCAAAATAAAAACTTTCACCCATCTTTCAAAACATCAATCCAAAATAATCTCACCATCAACTCTCGAAAAATATTGAAACCATCCGTCATGCTAGGATTTTTTGGCACATCAAAATCATTGAAACAAAGTCCTTAGGGCAAATCAAAATCCTTGAAATCCTTGAATCAAAACATCAAAACATCTTTGGTTAGGAATATGAAGATGCATCCTTCTTCATGTGCTTAGTCAAATCATCCAATCATTTTGTTTAGCTAGGTATATGTAGATGCATCCTTCTTCATATACTTAGTTAAATTATCATCTTGTTTGATTAGGGGTAGGTAGATGAATCCTTCTCCCTACATTTAGTCAAATTATCATCTTGTGAGAAAATCCATCCCATAGATAACATCCAACATCTTGGGATCCACTTGTTCATTATCCAAAATCAAAACAACAATCAAAATTAAATCAAGGTCAATCCAAAAATCAAAATCAAAATCAAAATCCAAGAAGCCAAAAGTCCCACAAGTCTAGCATCCCCCTCAAGACCTATCAAAAAGTGCAAATCATCCATATCACCCATCTTTCACAAACATCTCATCTTTGATCCTTAAAACATCGTAAAATTTCTCTTTTGTACTTAAGATTAGATAAATCCAAAGAATTAGAGATTCATCTCCCATATTCTTGAAAATTGATCCTTATTTTATGGTTCAAACTAGAACTCAACACAAGAAGAACATGGAAGCCAACAAATAAACATCCACTTCAAGTGACCTAAGTCAAATAAATTATGAAATGAATCCTGTTGGATCAAGTAATCCTCTAACTAACTTTCCTTCATCATCACAAAATCCACAAGAGGAAGGCCAAGTGGAGGATCTTACCAATAATCCCTTTGGGATGTCACATGAGGAAATTACTGAAATGGTTCAAAATCCCAGAATCATAAGATTATCAACATCATGATGAGACTCAATCCTTCACTATACATTCTTGAATTAGTAAAACAAGGGGCTAAAATCCCTTATGATTTCGATGTGAGCATTATTGTGGAACCATATTTTGGGAACATACCCCCAATCTCATCCACCATCCCCATTTCATCTACACCTCCATTCCAAAACATCACCCAAGACATCCCCCATATTACATCATCCATTGCTCCAACTCAACCCATTGTTAACAAGGGAAGCGCATTTCTCAATGCATTACAAACACACCCCCTCATAAATAGTCAGGATTTGGATACAAACATGATCTTGGGACAATCCATCCCCCAAAATCCATTACATACATATGTCCCTCTCACCTTTAATCATCCAAATGACCCATCATCATCTTTTCATGCAACACCCCAAACCCCTCTCCCCATAACCTCACAAGGAGAGGGTGACTTATTTGGACCAGGGGGCATCTTTGACGCTACATCTCAGGGGAGTATGTCACTCACATTTCCACCACTCCCCCCTTGCAATCACCTCTTAGTTTAGGACTTCCCCCTTTACCAAATATCAACCAACAAAATCAAATCAACCCGTTGATCGCTAATAAAAATATATTGTCATCGACATTGCAACAACATATAGCAACTATCCCAATGATGAAAACCACCACCACCACATCATCAACCATCCCTCAAAACATGGTCTCACAAGGACCAAGCATATCGATCGCACCATCCACCACTCAAAACCCACTCATCAATACTATGGTGCCTCTCATCACCACAACAAGCACCATTCCAAATCCACCTCCACCACCACTGCTACCAAACTCAAATACATCAAATCAATATACCATTGCACTACAAGCTACTCAACAAGCTGCCTATCAAAAGGAACTTCAGAAAATCCAAAACTGACAAGTTGCACAACAAGTTGCTCAAGCAACACAAGTCGCTCAAACAGTGCAAGCCGCTCAAGAAATGCAAGCCGCTAAATCCACGCAAGCCGCTCAAGCTGCTCAGGCTGCACAACAAGCACAGTAAGCTGCACAAGATGCACAAGTGCAAGCTCAAGCCCAATACTAAGCTCAACAAGCGCAGGCACAAGCACAATATCTTGCACAACAAAAAGCAGCCCAACACCAAGCATATCAGCAAGTGTTGAAACAATACCAAGAACAACAAGAAGCAGCCAGACAACAAGCATTGTTGGTACAATAATACCAGCAAGCTCAACAACAAGCGCTACTAGCACAGCAGCAACCATCCATCAACATACCAACCAATCCGCCCATCCCACTGACAATTGAACCACCTCAAAACACTTTCATCCCACCCCCTAATCTGCAAAACAATGTGGCAACGCAAATCAAATTACTCTCACAACAAGTACTTGATCTCCAATCAAGGAAAACCATAAAAGCACTTGGCAACTTGTGTCCCTACCATTTGATAGGAGCCTCATAATGAAATCATTCCCAAAGGGATTTGAGATCCCCAAATTCGATAAATACCGTGGGACAGGAAACTCTGAAGATCACATCAGGGAATTCTAGGTTCATTGCATGGAAGTCACATATGACGATACCTATCTGATGCGACTATTTCCTAGAAGCTTAGCTGGCCACACCATGCAATGGTTTTCTCACCTTCCTCTAGGCATAAAAAACTTCCAAGAGATAGTTGATGCATTCATCAAAAACTATGCATTCAACATCGGTATGGACGTTAGTGTTGAAGAATGATCAACTCTGAAACAAGGTAAGAATGAATCATTTGCCTCTTTCTTACAATGATTGTGAACGAAGGCCAATCAGAGTAAATGGGTCATGCTAGAGGAACAACAAGTGTGCACCATCATATCCAATCTTGAAGGAACCTTGGCTTTTCATCTTAAAGTGCAAGGAATTACCACATATGACCAGTTGATCTCCAAAGCACTCAACATCGAACAAGCCCTTATGACACAACCTGGAGGATCACCTGCATATCCCGAGCAACAAAACAATAGCCCATCCACAAGTTACAATGACAAACCTCGCACATGGGAAAGGATCAAAAATTACCAATGATGGTGTCATCGACACCAAATTTTTCATGAGTGCTCCAAGGCAAAATACCCAAACCTACCAACAATTGCAAAACAATGATCAGAACAACACTCAAACCAATGCGGTATCACAACATCAACCAACCACCAATCAAGCAATCAACAATGTCAATGATCAAAGGGGACAACCCCAGTGGAACAAAAACTCCCCCAAGCAGAAGTACACTGCCCTTGGGGAACCACTCGAGGTCATCATGAAGAAACTAATAAATGAAAACCTCATCAAAGCTCCCACCTATGAGAATTATCAGGAACTAGATGTGAAACCACCATGGTACAATGAAAATCAACTCTATGACTTTCACAAAATCAAAGGGAACACCACCAATAGTTACATGATGTTTAAAAACCTAATCCATAACTGTATTGATCAAAAAATCATAAATGTGGAGCAGCCAGGAGGAAATCAGAACCTCAAAATATACACGAATTTGATGCCTAACCATAACAAAGGGAACAATAACAATGAAAAATGAAAAGGAACCTTCAAGAGCATAAATCATGTGTACGACCATGTTGTCACATCCATGGATGAGTATTGTGCCACTCTCACCATCAAAGGAGCCCATGTTGATTGTGGAGTCACCACAAGAGGCAAGAAAATTACCATTGCAGGGTCATCCCAACCAAACAGAACACCCACGTCCAATTCAAGATCTATTCAAAATGGCTACAATGTCCTTGATCAGCTTAAAAGAACCCCAGCATAAATATCCATCATGGAGTTGTTAAAGATATCATCAGCCCATAAAAAGATCCTTGAAGAAGCATTAGCCTCATCCACTGTCTCTACGGATCTTGATCTGGAACAATTCCAAGCTATGGTCGAAAACATAAATACACCCCACCTCCTCACATTTTTTGATCAAGACTTCCCCGCTCAACCATCTCATAATTTTCCACTCCATCTAGAGGCCCTAGTGCATAAAAATAAATTTAGGCAAGTCCTAGTGGATGGGGGTGCAAGCTTGAACATTTGTTCCCTCAAGCTCATTAAGAACCTAAAAATCTCAGAGGATTCCATTGACAAAGGAAAAGGTATTACAATCAGAGCATATGATGATCAAGAGAGAGTGTCCCAAGGTATAATTCAACTCCCTATTCAAGTAGGGCCATCTATCATGGAAACCACCTGTCAGGTCCTGGACCTCGACTTGCCTTATAACATTCTCTTGAGACACCCCTAGATCCATGCATTGCAAGTAGTAGCATCAACCTTTCATCAATGTGTCAAATTCACATATGAAGGCCAAGAGGTCACCATCCATGGGGATCCAAAACCATTCTCCTACTACAAGAACCTAGAGGAAAAATACTACAAAATTCCTCAAGTGCCTAAAAATGATGAAGGCCCATCAACACCATACATTGATCTAGCCACTCTCACTTCCACTTCTGCGATAGAGACACCCGCCACTCCTGCCATCCCCACTATTTCTAATATCAAATTCATCATCTAGGACCATGGTTTTGGAAACTACACAATTCCCAAAAATGCTTTTGTGGTAGGAGAGTTACCACAATCTCCTAGATCACAAGGACGATTGCAACCAAATGAAGCCTCCACATCCCAAATGTCCACTACAAGATATACCAACTTCAGAAGTTGGGGAGATATCAACTAAGAAGTAATAGAGGAGGACCCATCCCATCTCCTATATCAAGACAATAGACCAATAGTTGATGTACCAATGG
Organism: Sequoia sempervirens; assembly: GCA_007258455.2. Taxonomy (NCBI): domain Eukaryota; kingdom Viridiplantae; phylum Streptophyta; class Pinopsida; order Cupressales; family Cupressaceae; genus Sequoia; species Sequoia sempervirens. The sequence goes on from VDFB02271358.1 coordinate 154,548,781, forward strand.
ATGACAACAACAAAGGTTTGCAAATGATGCTCGTAATGGGCTATGACAAAAACCAAAGAATCTAACAAAATGACAATGGAATTCTAAAACCTCTCATTCCTAAGATGTGAATAAGAAATCTTGGCCTTGGATGTACCCCTCTGAGTATAACCATACATGGCAAAAATCCTCTGGTTAAGAAGGTCGGAACTCCTCAGTAAATAGCAGTCAAACTCCACTTACCCGTATCTACTGGCCGAGTGATAGAAAATTCCACATTTGACATAACCGATGTCTATTGCAGTAGTGATGAAGAAGACCCCATAACCAACCTACCTAGGATTTTTTAGGACACCACCCTTTTCATGATTAGCACATTATCCTATGAGTTTGAAAACCAAAACCATGAAATTCGTCTAGTCTACCCACAACTCATCGATTATGACCAATGAGGACCACCAATTCTTGACACATTCAAAAATGATGAGGTGCTCTTAGAATTCATGGGACTACAAGATAATATTCCATGTGGGGATCACAAAGTGGGATTCATCATTGATTTGGACACACAGGCATATTATGGGGAAACAATTGAATCCCTCAGTCGCAAAAGCAAAAAATTGAGGATAATCTCTAGGTCTTTGAGTGAAAACCACACTGTGGCACTCTCTAACCCAAAAATAGTAAAAATAAAGGATGCATCCAAAGGTGAAAACCTCTCTGAGGCACCCGAGGATGGAGGATTCAATATTCCTCTTAGAGCTCTTCATCAAGAAACATCAACAATCCTAGCCCAAAAATGTAATCCAGTCAACCTAGGAACAAAGCAAACACCACACGTCACAGTTTATGCAGAGTCATTACTATTAGAGGAACAAGAGCTCCTGGAAGCCTTCTTGAGAGAAATTCAAGTTAATTATGCATGGATCCATGCAGACATGCCTGGGCTCGATCCAGAGATTGTGGTCCATCATCTAGCAATATATCCTGAAGCAAAGCCTGTCTGACAAAAATTAAGAAAAATGCATCCTTAGATCACCCTACTAGTCAAAATGGAATTGAAAAAGCTACTTGACACAAGATTCATACGACCAATTGACTACCTCGAGTGGGTGTCAAATCTGGTTCCTATTTCAAAACTTGATGGGGGCATCCAAATCTGTTAGAGACCTAAACAAAGCATATCTGAAATATGATTTCCTATTTCCCAACATTGACATGATTGTAGACATGACAGCGGGACATGAAATGCTTTCTCTAATGGATGGTTTCTCTAGATACAACCAAATAATGATCTCCAAAGAAGACCAACATAAAATGGCCTTCACTTGTCCATCGGGGACCTACTACTGGAATATGATGCCATTCAGCCTAAAGAATGTTGGAGACACCTACCAAAGAGCCATGACACTAATCTTCCATGACATGATCCACAAAACTATTGAAGATTATGTTGATGACATACTAGAAAAATCTAGAAAAAGAAGAGATCACATAGCAACCTTGAGCACTATTTTCAATAGGCTAGAAGAATATAAAGTCAAAATCAACCCAAAGAAGTGTCTCTTTGGCATACAATTAGGAAAGCTATTGAGATACATAGTGTCAATGAGGTGTATAGAAATAGACCCAGCAAAAGTAAAGGCAATCCTAGAGATGGAGGCACCCAAAACATTGAAATAGTTGAGAGGTCTCCAAGGTAGGCTTCAGTCCATCTAAAGATTTATAGCACAATTGAAAAATAAGCAAATCCCTTATTCTCACCTACTTCACAAGGGACTAGTGTACAAGTGGGATGACAAGTGTAAAGAAGCCTTCAACAAAATCAAAGAATATCTACTCACACCTCTAGTCCTCATGCCACCGATCCCAAGAAAGCCATTGATCCTCTATGTGTTAGCGATAGTAGTAGCCCTTGGGGCTCTCCTAGCCCAACATGATAAAAATGGGACAGAAAGGGCCATCCACTATATCAGTAGAACAATGGTCGGACATGAGTTAAACTACTCATTCATTGAAAAAGCATGCCTAGCAGTAGTGTTTGCTTCACAAAAATTCAAACATTACATGTTGCCACACAAAATAAAACTCATTGCCAACATTGACCCCCTAAAGTACCTACTATCAAAAGCAATGCTCACAGGAAGTATGGCCAAGTGGGTCATGATTCTATCTGAATACGACATTGAGTATGTGGAATGGAAGGCAATCAAAGGTCAAGTTATCGTAGATCATCTTGCAAAAGCACCAATCTATTCAGAGAACCCACTCATATTAGAGTTTTTGGATGAATCCATCTTCGATCTCAATATAGTCAATCACTGGAAACTCTACTTTGATGGCTCATACACATAGCATGAATCAGGATTCGGTGTCTTCTTCATCACCCCATAAAGGGATTGTATACCTAGATCCTACAATTTAACATTTCCCTGCACTAACAACATTGCGGAATATGAGGCTTTAACCATAGGTCTCAAAATAGTAGTGCAGTGGCACATCATGACCCTCAAAGTATATGGAGACTCCCAGCTGATAATAAATCAAGTGAATGGCAAGTACCAAACAAAGGATGATAAGCTGACTCCATACAAAAATTTGGTAGAAAGCCTCAAAGAATCATTCATTGATATCACATTTGAGCAGATTCCCAGAGCAAACAACACAGCAGGAAAAGCCATGGAAACAATTGGATCCCTACTAGACATCCCTCGCAATGTCCCAAAACATGAATTCTTGGTAGAACAGCTTCTCGTACCCACATTCGAGGTACCAGAGTCAGAATTTGTGTGTGAAATCGTTGGTCTTGGTGATCCCTGGTACCATGGCATTTATACCTACTTACGAATAGGGGTCCTACCTACTGACCTACCCTCAAGCCTAAAAAGAACCTTTGTCAAGAAAGCATCCTGGTTCGTCATCCTAGGAAACACCCTTTATTGTGGGAGCATAGAAGGAACCTTATTACGTTGCCTAAATGTTTAGGAGGCATTGACTGCCTTAACTAAGGTGCATAACGGTATTTGTGGTTTGCACTCGAGCAGAATGACCTTGGCCAAGAAATTGTTAAGGACGAGGTATTATTGGCCTACAATGGAAAGAGAGGCACATGACTACGTCAAAAGGTGCCTACAATGTTAATAGCATGGTGACCTTATCCATGCTCTAGCTCAAGAACTTCATCCCATCACCACACCATGGCCCTTTTCACAATGGGGGCTCAATCTCATTGGGAAAATCACTCCAACCTCATCTAATGGCCACAAGTTCATCATAATGATTACTTTACCAAGTGGGTGGAAGCCATCTCCATGACATATATCACTGGAAAGTAGATATCTAAGTTCATCCTGAACTATCTCATATGTCGGTACAGTGTTCCCCAAGCTATTATCTTAGATAATGGGACACCTTTTAATAATCAGGAGGTATGTGACTTATGTGAAAAATTACAAATCCAACATCGCTTTTCCACTCCATATTATCCCCAAGGCAATGGCCAAGCAAAAGCCACCAATAAAACCATTTTGAAAATCCTTAAAAAGACTGTCAATGACACAGGTCATGACTGGCATTTGTAGTTAAATCCCACCCTTTGTGCCTATCGAACCAGCATCCATACACCAACAGGTGCCACCCCCTTCTCCCTAGTCTGTGGATCAGAGGCAGTACTACCCATCGAGATCGAGCTTCCATCATTAAGAATATCACTACAAAACCTCATCATAGATAAAGAATATTGAGTATCAAGACTGAATGAGCTAGAGCTACTGGATGAGCAGTGTATAGATGCTTTAAATCATTTGCAAGTCTATTAGAACAAACACAAGAGGAGCTATAACAAAAATATCAGGAGCAGGACTTTCCAAGTCAGAGAACTTTTCCTAAAGGAGAATCAGAAGAATGTCCCAAATCCAAATAGCAAAGTAAAATTTGAACCTAACTAGTTGGGACCATTCATCATCACAGCAAGCTACAAGTCAAGGGCATATCAGTTATCAACACTCGAAGGGGAACCTCTGTAGGAGCCCATGAATAGCTCCCATCTTAAAAAGTTTTATCCCTAATCTTTCAAGGTATAGAACCAAAAATCTAAAAAAAATAGAAAAAGTCATGAAAAATGGTTACCCTGATGAAAACCTAGCAAATAGGCATCTTGGTGACAACAAAAAAATCAAAAAAGCAAAAAATTCAAAAAAAATCAGAAAAAGGATTGAAAATAGTAAAGAGAAAAATTGTCCTCTAGTGAAAACCACTTCGGTGGCACTTTGGGCAAGTACCTTGGTGAAAACCTGGCAAATAGGTGCCTTGCATAAATAAGCACTTTCCATCCACCAGGATCTTCATGACTTGTTTTGCATCATCCATCGCATTCCATATCTCCATCATCCATCATTCGTTCGACATTCGCATCATAGCTTGGACCTGTGTTTGTGTCATGATCCCTCCTAGTACTACTTGACCCATGTGCAAGGTCAGTTTTTCCTGCCTTTATCGGAGTATTCTATTGCATGGCATTGGTGGCATGTTCTCATTGGATCTAATTCATGTATATTCTTGGGGTCCCAAAATAAAAAAAATCAAAAAACATCCAAAAATCCAAAAATCCAAAAACATCAAAAAATCCAAAAACATTAAAAAATAAAAAAATCCAAAACATCCAAAACATATCAAAATCTAAAACAGGTAAAAAAGTCAAAAACAGAGTCATCTTGTTGAACTATGGGTCTCTGAGCCTTGAATGTAGGCAAGGTTGATCTCTGATCATCCCCCGAGACACTTAGGTCAGTCCTTTAGGAGTCTGTCATAATAAACTGGTAGTCCATTTGTTCATATCTCATCAATAATCAAGTATGTGTCAATCGAACTATGTGGTCTTTGTGTGTATAACGTAGGCAAGGCTAATCCGTTGATCAGCCCCTGAGGCCCCTAGGATAGGTCTTTAGGTTAGTCTCTTGGTCAAAATCTCATAAAACCCCAAAACATTTAAAAATCAAAAATCAAAACATTTGAAAATTTTCAAAATTACCAAAAATAGCCTCAAAACATTCCAAAACATCCAAATATTTGAAAAAATCCATTTGTATCATCTCACTTTCACTCGAAATAAACATCACTCACAATAAATCAATCATCATCCCCAACCTTTGGTGAAACAGTCAGAAACAAGTCTAGCAGATCAAAAGTGAAACTCAATCATCAAAAGTCTCAAGTCTAGGTTAGTATGTAAACAAGTTGGTCAACTCTTTGTGTCAATAGCCTATCATCCAATCAGTCCCATATCAAATCATTTGATATTGTCATGTCCTAGGATGCATCCTTCCTACAATGGACATCAACATCAACCATCACTGTAGTTTAGTCTTGGCTAGCGGTATTGAAGAACATTAGCTTGTTTGTTTACTTTATCTTTGTCTTATTACTTATCCTATTGCGCTCATTTCAAATACCTCCCGATGATGTCCTAAACAAAAGGATTTAGAGAGATAGAAATGGGGCAATGATCATTATCTTTTTATCTACTGTATTTTTTGGATATTCTTGTAATATAACTTGGTCATGCATGCTTTGTTTAGATGTGGGGAGGATATTTTAGGTTTCTTGTTGACCACATAGGAAGGCTTGCTTTCCTATGTTTTGGCCCGAGATATCTGAAATATCCAAACTGCATCTTGAGTAAAGTTTCGTACACCAGGTGCGAATAGTAGTACTCCTATTTGATTTTCAAGTCAAAATTCCATCACACTAGGTGCAACGCCATCCTAGTTCTTAATACCTCGATGCATCATGCCTATGTGTGTTATCAAACATAAGATAATTGGTATTTTAAAATCGCAACTCCTCGACAAGTGATCATAATCATTATCATCATCATCATCGCTCTTGTGTTTTGTTGGAATCTTTTGTTTTCATCTATCTCTTGCTTTTCACGCTAATGTGGTACCATGATAGTTAATTACAAATCATCATCACCATTGCATCCATCTTGCATTCACAAACCATCAACACATCGCATATTGCATATCATATAGAAAACATTAAATCATATCATAACATTGCATTCCCATTCATATTTAATATAGATTTTTTATTCTAAATCATTTGCATTAACATTCCATTTGCATAAACCTTTCATAAATCATATATCATTACATAAGTATCTGCATCATCCTAGCATCATTTATCTATTTGCCGTCATAAAATGCATAAACTATCACATATCATATATCAAAGTATCCATGTCATTTACATCCACCATATCATATCATAAACATCGTCATAACATTCATTACCACATTCATAAAATAAAATACATCACCATATCATGCATGGGACAAGATAAGAAAATAAAGATTGCATTTTATCCATTGGGAGCATAATATAGATTTGTTATTTGCATAATCATTACATCGTGCATCATCACATCATAACAGAAAAGATATTGAAAAAGAAATGCATCCATACAAAGCATAAACATCATGACATCATAAAATAGATTCATCACATAGTATGTAGAAAGTACAAAGCATCCATAAATAGAAACATCACATCATATCATAAACCATCTCATATCATATATCATCAAAATATGCACTGTCATGGTACAAAAATCATATCAATGTACATGTGTATGTCAATAAGTATAATTGACCCATGGGGCTATCAAAAATGAGCCCGACGGGTGCAAAAAGAATCTTGTCTCTGATCAAAATGAAGGCCTAGCCCTCCTGATTTCTACCCTCACCACTTGCTCTATCCTCATGGCCCTCTACAGGTCTATGGCTGGTCCTCTATGAAAAATCAAGAGCTCATCCTACTCTCAGCACGGCCTGATGACAGTGCATCCTATAGTAATCAGCCTCTTGAATGGCCTCTCTGTAAGCCCAGAGTGATATTGTGTTCTAGGAGGAGGAGGTAGCCATGCCCTCTAGCTACTGTCAGTAGCCCATGTCTGCTGCTTGATCAAAATGAAGGCCTAGCCCTTCTGGTTGTTTCCTTCACCACCTGCTCTATCCCTGTGGCCCTCTGCAGGTCTATGGTTGGTCCTCTATGAAAAATCAAGAGCTCATCTTGCTCTGAGCATGGCCTGATGACAGTATATCCTATAGTAATCGGCCTCTCGGACGGCCTCTCTATAAGCCCAGAGTAATACTGTGTTCCAGGAGAAGGAGGTGGCCATGCCCTCTAACTGTTGCCAGCGGCCCATCTCTGCTGTTAGTAACTCTATGGCCTACCTCTGCAAAATGGCCTGATCCCACTCGGCCCTAGCCTGATCTCTCTCTACTATCAATGCCTGTACCTAGGCCTGCAACTACAAAATTTTCCCATCCCTGGGATCTAGCTATAATGGTGGTTGTGCATGGGGTTGATCCTGCTCCCCATCCCTGGGTAGTATTGGGACCCTGTCATGGCACCCTGGATCCTACTCCTGCCTCTGCTCTCCCACCAGTTAATCCTACATCAACTCATCCTACATCAACTCATCCTTCATCGGCTGGTCCTAAACTACCCGATCCTAATCCTGTACTCCTTGACCTTGACCTACCTCCCTACCTCTAGTTCTTCATTGAGCAGATGGTACACCTGGGACTATGAGTCATAGGGGTGGTCAAAACCAATCTCTGTATGCCTGTGTCACTCCTAGATTTTCCTCTCCCTAATTGTATGGCCACGGTTAGGCCACCAGTTGTCTGAAGCTCTCTACTGCCTCATGGGTAGGTATGTATCACCCCCAAGAGCCCTAACTCACTATCTTCACATAAATGGCCACATAACCATCATCTAGCCTATCCTATGGCTCCCCGAACTGATGCTATATCCTACCCGGCAGGTACATCTCTATCATGGTATGCTCTCACCCCTGCATCAGATGGTCCTAGTGAGCAAAAAATAACTATTGTACATCATCGAACCAAGTTGGCTGTCCAAGGTAGGGCCACCATGTGAACACACACATGTCATCAAGGACCCTCCTCCAATGAGGAATCATGTGCTCTCCAGTGTGAGTGAAAGAAAGGCCTCCCTTGTAGCACCAAACCACTGGATCATTTGGCTCCATCGGCACTGGAATGACTCGTGGATGAAGCACAGGGATGTGCTCTCATGCCCAAATTTGCAAAAGTGTAACTCCTACCCCAAGTGCTCTATCATCCAGGTATGAAAACTTGTGTAAATCTATGTAAAGAGAAGCTAGCAATACTAGGCCCCAAGCCAAAAGTGTTGGTCACCATCGGACCATCCACTCCCAAGCAAGCCCCCATCCTAGATTGAAGTATTGGCCTCACCGATTTGGGGCAACAAGACTCGATATGATGGTTGCAATCACTAATCAGTACGGTGAAGTGAGAGAGCTATGGTGCTCCAACTCGATCTAACCCTCACATAATACAATCTAGTCAGTGTCCATAACGGCATAACAAGCCTCCCTCCTAGCATCCATGTTGTAGATAACTCACTCACCATGGATGGGTAATCTCAAAATCCACCACACGTCCCCTGATGTGACTATGGCCTTGCCAGTCGAAAAGTGGAAAGAGGAGGTTTCACTATGCCACCTATCAACAAGTATTGTCATCATACCCAGGTGTGTCTACATGGGCTATGCGTAGGCGATGTACCAGAGCCCCATCTCTCCTAGGTGCTCCTACTCCCTATCAGTCAAATCATGCAAATATCTAAAAATCTCTTGAGACCTATGCTCACACGAATAGATCTCTCTCGCCTCCTCCTGCATCAAGAAAAGTCACCATGTTAAAATTCATCAAAAAATATTTGTCTGAGCTAATCTCAGCATTTAGAAAATAACCCCAGCATTGCAACCTATGAAGGCGGTGCAGTTTGAAATTTGTAAACTGTGACACTAGAACCTTTAAACCTCTAAACTGCACCACGGCGGTGCACTTTGGCAAAGCGTGGCACTTTAACCAGAAACCCTAACTCTAAACTACACCGCAGCAATGCACTTCACAAAGGCGTCAAAGTTTGAAGTTTGACCCCAAACTCCAAACTGCGCCACGTCGGTCCATATTTCAATGGTGGTGTAGTTTGAACACCGAGCAATGGAGTTTGAAATTTATAGCAGTGCAATATAGCATCGTTCCTAGAGACCTAGTTCTAAATGCATTAAATGATCACGAAAAATGAAAAGCAAAGCTCAGGTCAAGTTGACTCACCAGTGGTCCAATACTGGGAAACCTCTGGTACATCCGAATTCGATTGGAAATGTGCATTAGGAGCTGTCATTGCGCCATCTCGTCAAGGTGTCAGAGCTCAAAATGGCAAGTTCTAAGGGCCAAGTGTGAAAATGAATTGGAAGTGGCCCCCCGAGGCCTATTTAAGCCTAAAAGTTAGGGTTTTTTTACCTTGTTTAACCATCCAGGAGGGGTTTTAGACCCCCGATCCTATTTTTGTCCATCTGAGGGTTGTTTTTCATCATTTTTTATCTTTTCTGGCCTCCTAGAGCCTTTTTGGACCTCTCGGGCACCTTGTCCTCTTTTTTTGCGAGATCACCCAAAAATCAGAATTTTTGTCTGATCTCTTGAGGGGGCAGTATAATGGCATATTTTCTCTCATTGGGGTAGCACTAGGGAAAGTTTTTAAAATCAGAAAATTTTGGCTTTTGATCAAGACATCTTATTCTTTGAAACAACACAACAAGTGCATCACTTCAAAGAGGGGAAAAATGTAGACATGGAAAATGTATTGATTGGCATTACATGTTTGATCCTAATTATTAACACCATTTCATCCTAAATCATCCCTCAGTCTAATTATTTAATCGAATACCTTTATTTGATTAAATTCATCAATTTTCCTCTCTTAATTAAATAAATCATTTTATCTAATTAAGTCTTTCTCTCTTGTTAATTAAATCAATCTATCTGATCTAATTATTAACCCTATGTCCATATTTAATTAAATAATTCTCTTTATTTAATTAAATCTCTAAGGTCTTTCTATTAAATTAAATAAATTAAACCTTTTTTAATTTAAGCTAACCAACCATCCCCTTTAGTTAAATAAATCAAAATATTTATTTAACTAAGTCTAAAATCATATTCTTCTCATATTTGATTTAAATAAACCCATAAATCTAAGTTAAATATGTCACATCATTTAATCTCTCATTAAATTAATTAATCCTTGATTAATTTAATCCTAATTCATGTCCCATCCTCTAGCTTTTGCCACTTGCACATGAAAATAGATTTAATTCATTTATTAAATCTCTATTTTTTCTCAACATGGCATAATGGAGGAATATTCTCTCAAATTTGAATTCAAATCCAAGTGGACTTTGTCCTTCCAACAATACATTTATTTCATCTTTGCATTGAGCCAAGTGGCATTTAAGACATTACTTTTCCCTCTTACATGTCATTTCACTAATTTCAAATATCACCTAATTGCATTTATGGGCATATTCATCAAAATGTGCACATCCCTAATCCATCCATCTCTTGACAAGTGGCACCTTGCCATTGGTTGAATGTTAGTCCCACATTACTTCATTTTGGGCATTTCTCCAATTTGTCAATCTATAAATAAGAGGCTTCATTCCTCATTTTATCATCCACAATTTGAGCAAAGTTATTATACTCAAATCCATAGCAATTCTCATCCATCTTTATCCAATCTTAGCTAGGTTATGCAGATTTTCATCTTCGACCACACTTCAATCATCAACAAAGTGGATCACATCTTCATCAAATCACCAAGGCTTGCTTTAGGAGTTGGGAAAGGGCCAATTTCCACATCAAATTGGCACCAACTCCCCCAAGAGATTAAAAGTTTTCTTTGCATTTGAATAGGATTTAATATCTTTGGTTTATGCTTGTTTATGTTCTTCATTTCATTCCTCTTCCTTTGCAATTCAAATGGATATCTTCAGGAATCATGATACTAACTTGCATTTGATCTAATATGGTGTTTGTCTCTTCTGTTTATGCAGGTTTGGAATCTTGGTTCACAATATCATTTATTAATTTTTGTCGAATTTGTAACTCTCCCAAGAATGGGCATACCATTTTAGGGTCTTCATGGAATGCTAAGAAATGAAAATTAAATGAAAGTGTGTTTCATTTCATTTCATGGGAAAGAAAACAAAAGAGTGGGTTTTCATTTTTCATTTTAGATTTTTTCTTATTCATTTTTGGAGAGACTCAGGTGGGTGTGTGATTTCTCCAAGAAGGGCTTTCAAAAGAGTTTATTGTAGGTTGAAGACATGGAAATGAATTTATAGCAGTGAGCATCCGTTGAAAGATGTTGATTGTAGGTTGGCAATACAATGTTTTATGTGTTATTACAAGAGAAGGGTTTGAAGGTTGTATGGGCAGATTTGTTTGTTGTTGATGATGTTAATTTGCTATATTTTGTGCATTTAAATGGTCCATGTTGTTATCCTTGAGTCCCTTGAGGATTGATCTAAACATTAAGCAATATTTTGTAATGAAGTTTGTGATTTGGTTGCAAGTAGAAATCTGGTTGTTGTGATATTTTGCAGCAATGTGTGTGAATAAAAGTTTCATATTTAATTTGAATTCAAGAAGTATTTTGTATTGTGGGGGTTATTATTTAATCTTCATACATTAGTTTCCCACATAAATCTGTTGTTATTATGTGTTTGGATGTTTTTGCATCATTGTTTCATATGTTTACATTTTGCTAATGCATGATAAGTGATAGACCAAAACTGGGGTAAAGAGTGAAATAGATTTAATTTTTAATTATCAAATTTTAGTTTGGTCTAAGTGTAAATCTGAGGACGTAAACTTGTGAAATATTTCATGGCTATATGCACAAGAGATGTAGGCAGTGAGGTGAGTGTAGATGAAATGCAACTACAAAATAAAAACACTTATTTAAATTAATACGAAAATTTTGCACTATTCTAAAAACTATGACAAGAACTGTAGTCTATAATAGTATGACAGGAACAGTCCAACAACTAATCTATTTTCTATGTAATATTTCAAACCACCAGAATGCTATCAAACAAAAACTTTAAATAAGAGAAATAAATATTGTTGGAATCAAGCAACACTAAGAGGGGAGGGTGAATCAGTGTTGTGCAATTTTTAACTTTATTAATCTGCTCTTCAAAGTCCTTATAACATTCAACCAAAATAAATATGCATGAACATAATGTAACCAACCACAACACCATAACACAAGGATTTTTACATGGAAACCCTATTAGGGGAAAAACCACAGTGGATGGCCAATCCACAATATAATCTAAGTATACTCAAAAAGACGTTTACAAAATGGGAATGCACTTGCATTCAAGCACACTTCCTAGAGCTCACTGCTCAAAATAAGAAAGGCTAAATGCCTTACAAAAGTTTAGAATACTTCCAAATATTTGAACTAAAAAAAATATCTACAAATTCTTGATTACAGTTCTGGTTAGGCTCAACAATTAAATTCTGCTCCTTCAAACTAATTCTACTCTTCTACTCTGCTTTACATCAACTCGCAGCAAAAATCCTTAATGCGCAAGTGAAACTGTGCTTAATCGCTTTCTAGATCTTCTAATATTTGCAACATTTATCCACTCACATCGAATACACACCAAAATGATATAATTGATCACTTATATAGATCCGCTATAATGGATTTGATCACTCCATGTCAGCTTCAACAAGATAAGCAAATATTCACAAACTGTCAGCTTCAAATCATTCATAATATTCAATGTGAATCCACAAGAGTTGGCCACAACATTGTGAGGACCCAAAACTAAATGCTCGAACACAAAAACACTTAACCAATAACTTCTCAACTATCCGCGACACACTATATCCACCAAGTCGGCCTTCATACACTAATGAATAGAAAATTAGACAATCAAACCTCCTAACTTTCATCCAGATCAATACGAGGCATCAAGATTTGCAGATAACACAGATTATGCATCGAATAATACTCCATGAGATCCACAAAACAAAATAATAATAGCAAATTTGCATATGAATCGAAGAACACAGATTTACCAGATGCTCTCTTCAAGCTTAACAAATAAACACTGATCTTCAATCTATCTTCCGGTATGAGAAAAATGCAACGTGTGGATCGACTAACTAACAAGGGTTTTCATCAATGACAACATAAAGTATGTGTAATGTCTATTGCCAACAATCTCCCCCTTTAGCATTGATGGAAACACTTAGTGAAAAATAACTAAGTGTTGAATCAGTACCACCAAAAATACACTACTAACCAAAACTTCAAAAAGATCTCCCAAACTACAGCTCCCCCTTAGATGAATATACATTTTTTCACTATTCTATTCTCCCCCTTTGACATCAATGGGAAATATAGGGAATCCGCATACAAAGGAAAAAAAACTTCAAACCGCATATGTACAAATTTGTATCAACAATTTACACAAACTTGAAAATATCTACAAAATTGGTTTTCAACAAGTTCAGGCTTGATTCCCAACACTTCTTAAGACTCTCCATAATAGTTATGTGACCACAAAGCAAGTAAGATTGCATCTCAGCTGATTTAAGGTTTGCAGGTTCATTGGCTACCAAAGCTCTCAACATAGTTTCCCTTTTAGGGCCAATTAAACCTATAAGTTCACAAGCTCTTCCCACAACTCTGTCATTTTCATGCTTCAGACTCTTTATTTTGTCAAGTAAAGAGATAAATTGACCTTCTTGCACTCCAATAGAAATAGTTAAAGGATCAAAAGAATCAAAAATAGTAGCTAACTCTTTCTCAAGATCCTTAGCCTTCTTCTCATTATCCTCAGTAAGTTTTGATAAAGACAAACATGACTTATAGATTTTTCCACCTTCAGATAGAGCATTATGAACATTCTTTACACAGATAGTTAACAGATATTTATCTTTAGCTATCATACCTTTCAAACTACTAAACCTTTTTTTATCAAACTCCTTTTGTACCTTGACCATAGTTGACTTCTCAAGTGACTCAAAATGAGTACTTACCGAATTTATGAGCTTCTTCAGTTCACCGAAGGAGGAACCGGATGGATATTTAACATGAGTAGGAATGATCTTCCCCAGAATACCAAATGAAAGATTCAATAATTCACTCTCCTCAATGTGGGACTTCAGAATTTCTTCCCTAGCCTTAGCTTGTGCAAATGATGCAACTTTCATTTTTTGAAGTGGGGACAAGGTAGACAAATGAATAGGGGCATCTCCCAACTCAAGATCAAACTCTTCCTTTTGCTCATCCAGAAATCTCTTCACTGCCCCTGCAATGTCTCTTGCTTCCACTAGAATTTCCTTAACTTAAGCTTTCTTTTCCTCAACCATAGATTTTTGTTTGTCATTTGGAATTTCAACCTCTTCAACTAACATCTCCTTTTCTTCAACTGACACAGCTTTAGGAGCTTCAGTCTCCATAGGTGTTTTTGTATGATGCTCATTAGGAGGAATTTGAGTATCCTCAACTATAACCTCTTCATTTCCCGGACCAAATGAAATTTTTTTTGCATGCTCTTCTTCAAAAACAACACCAATCTTGTTCTTTAATATAATTTCCTTCAAAATTCTCTTAGTTTCTTTTGCAACTTCTTTTGTGCTGCCCAATATAAGCTTGTTTATTCTTGACTTTCTCTTGAAATCTCTTTTTGCTTCTTTCAAGATTGACTCCATTTCCTCAATTGACATTACCAGACTTAGATTAGCTAGAATTCGCTCTCTCATCTACTCATCTTCAGTTCTAGCACTAACTCTCCTCATCTCTAAAATTTTATACAATTCCTTAGGCAACTATGTCATTCTCTCAACAACAGTCATTTTGAAATTGTTCAAATATTTTATTGTAGCCTCCTCAAGGAATCTTTGACCAACAGTATCAAAAATACCATACACTTCACATAAAGGCTTGAGATTTCTATCCTTAATTATACCTCTTTCAACTTCCTCTACAGACATACCTAGTTTCTCAAGCTCCATCTTCTTCTTTTCTTTCACCTTTTCATCAGAGGGCTTGTCCTTAGTGACTGATGCTACTTGAGTGCCCATATGCTTTATTTCTCTAACTTCTTCATCATATTTTGTCTCCTCATCTTCTGAGACAGCTAAATACACTCTTTTTCTATTATCCTTCTTCCTCTTACCAGATACCTTGACTTGGGCTTTTACAGGGGCTGACTTCTTTGCATGACCGGATAGAGGTACAGAGCTCCTAGTTGATCTAGTTCAAGTAGAAGATGTTGTTGGACTAGCAGATTCCATTTTAGCAAGCTCTTTTCCTTTTTTGGCATTTGCTTGATCTCTCTTCCTTATGGCTTCTCTTAATGCTTCTACATATATTCCCATACTTTCTACAAATACTTCCACTTCTTTCCTTACTCTTCGAACTATCATTGGCTTCTTTAACTGCTCATGGATTTTCATGTCCTTTTCTACATATGTTCCAAACCTTTCTTTTGTCAGATCCACAGGCTTACTTAACAAATGTTTTGCATATATCTCCAAGATTCCTTCCTCAACCTCATATCCTATTGGCATAATCCAAAATGTTCTAGGATCAGCTGCTTCCATTAAGCATTGATCAATATCCACCATAAAGCAAATTGTGTCCTTATACTTCTCAACAATAGAAGTAGGAATCCTTTCCCTTGCTTGCATTAATTCCTTAAAGTTCTTGAGATATCCCCATATTGTAGTTTTCCTGACTTGAATATCACCAAGGTTGAATAACATGTCTCTAATTTGAATAGCTACAGGCTTATCACTTCTTTGCCAAAATACTTTTCTGACTCTCGGAACTTCATTCATGAAATAAAAGAATAAACACAGCAACAGATTACCATATTTAAAAGAGTTCCTTTCTTTCTTTATCTTGCCAAGATTCTCCATAAGCTAACTTCAAAGCAATTCGCACAAGTCATATTTTGCATTCTCCTTAACCATCTGATAAGCTGCATATATTGTAGTATCAGATACAAAATTTTCTCTATTGGAGTGATATATCTTATAACCAATGATCATCGAGGCAAATTTCACATCCACATCGATGATGTTATAAATTGTCATTGCTCTTCTATCAAATGTTGAACCAATCACATCAGTGATTGTTTGATTCTTTATAGACTTCAAAATCAGCAAACCACCGGAAGAATTTAGACCTATAACAACTCTTATAGCTTTTTTTGTTATCTTGAAAGGTTGATTCAACCACATAAATTCAGCATGGACTTGACTCAAGATGTACCAAACCCATTTTTTTTCATCAAACATGGGGAATTTCACAAACTATGTGAATTTATTTTCTTCTAGGGTTTTGAATTTGGGCTTAACACATAAATCCTCTCTAATAATGTGTTTGGAATATAAGTTCAGCAACTACGAGCTTCCTAGCTCTTCAATATTAGCATGAATATATACCCTAATGTCTTCAATATGTAAAGGTTTGTATGACACAGACGAAAATGTACCTAAGGGCTCGGTCTCAACAGACTTGAAAGGGTGCCATTTGAATTTTGGACGGGGCCTATCATTCACTTCAACTACCAATGGAGTAGCCATTTCAACAAATTCACAAGTTTACAAGTTTACAAGTTTTCCTGAAAAATACCTTTTAGCCAGAGTAGGGTTTTGAGCTTTGGATTGCCTTCACACTTAAATTCTCTCAAATTTCACCAAAGATCACTTCAGAGCTCAAAAAAAAACTTCTCAAATTGTAAAGTGACAAATGAAAGATAAAAATACCCTTTTTATCATTTGCACACCTAACTTTTCGACACAATAAATTCTTTTGCCCTATCTCATCCAGATACCTTGTTTTCATACACTGTGAAAGATAACTCTTCTCTGAACCTTGAATTTTGCATAAACACTCTCTCTAATTTTTCAACAACATCTATAGATCACCAATGTAACCACTACACTCATCCACATCTTGATGTCAATTACTAACAGGGGTTTCAAAAATATTCTTTACAGTTCCCTCTAGGCTAAAAATCCTTGACTTAATTCCCAGAGGAATTACCAGGAGTTGATTCTAGTGCTACCTCATTTTATGTAACAAAGGGACTCTTCTTCACTCAAGTTTTATTCATCTACTTTCTAATATGATCTATAGTAACTTTCCCTTTTCCTTTTACATCCTTTTGCATGTTATTTGATTTACTAGACCTCTTCTACAGAATCTAGCAATGTGACTAGTTTTTTTGCAATTGTAGCACACCACATTTCTTTGTCCAGACCAATTGCTCCACTAATTTTCTCTTGATCTACATTGATTAGCAATATGTCCAAATCTATTACATGTATAACATTTGGCATCTCTATAAAATTTCTTCATCACACTTTTGCATTCACTTGACTTATGACCATAATTGTTATAATTAAAGCACTGATCGGAGAATGATGGACCATTTGAATTCATTCTACTTCTACATTGAGCTTCCATATGACCAAATTTGTTGCAAGTAAAAAAATAACCATTGAACCTCTGAGCATTAGGTTGTCTTACCGGATACCTTCCAATGTTATTTATCTGATTTCCTTATCTGATTCTCTTTTGTTGAAAATTCCTTTGTCCAGATTTGGAACTTTCTTCCTTCTCATATCCAAGACCTCACTTGTAACCATCAGTCCTCTAACTTTTAATCAATTCATCAAGCTTGGATGATCTAACCTTAAACTTCTCCTTGAATTCATTTGCATTAGCAAGTTCATCTCTGAGATCAGCAATGTTCTTTTCAAGCTCTTCCTCATTGTGTTTGGTTTGTTATAACTCATGTTCCAACTGAATGAATTCATCAGTAATTCGGCTGCATGCTTCATATTTCTCTTTCAGGGATTGGGCAAGCTTTTCTCCATTCTTCTTTATGTCTTTAATCTCTTTAGTCATCCTCATCATAATAGATTCCATCTCATGCTTTAGAATTGTATTCTCTCTAGAAAACTTTTCACATTCTTCTATCTTTTCCTTTAGGGCTTGACTTAGTTGTTCATATTCAATGTGTTTACTACCATCCTACTTGATCTGATCATAGAGTTCCCTTCTCTTCTCCTTGGACTTATTGATTTTATCTTTCAAAGACTCAATGAATCTCTCAGCATTCAGAAGATTTGCTTTCAATTCCCAGACATCAAATTTAGACTGGTCAAGATCATCTAGGGCCACCATAAGTTATTGAAGACTACTTGAATCCATTGAAACACTTTCCAAGATCTTCCCCAAGCTGTTAAACTCCTTCTGAGGAACTAAGCTCTGATACCAATTGTTGGAATCAAGCAACACTAAGAGGGGAGGGTGAATCAGTGTTGTGCAATTTTTAACTTTATTAATCTGATCCTCAAAGTACTTATAACATTCAACCAAAATAAATATGCATGAACATAATGTAAGGAACCACAACACCATAACACAAGGATTTTTACGTGAAAACCCTGTTAGGGGAAAAACCAAGGTGGATGGCCAATCCACAATATAATCTAATTATACTCAGAAAGATGTTTACAAAATGGGAATGCACTTGCATTCAGGCACACTGCCTAGAGCTCAATGCTCAAAATCAGAAAGGCTAACTACCTTACAAAAATTTGGAATACTTCCAAAGATTTGAATTGAAAAAGATAGCATCTACAAATGTCTTATTACAGTTCCGGTTAGGCTCAACAATCAAATTTTGCTCCTTCAAACTGATTATGCTCTTCTGCTCTATTTTGCATCAACTCGTAGCAAAAATCCTTAATGCGCAAGTGAAACTACACTTAATCACTTTCCAGATCTTCTGATATTCACAACATTCATCCAATCACATCAAACACACACCAAAATGATATAATCGATCACTTATATATATCTGCTACAAGAGATTTGATCGCTCCATGTCAGCTTCAACAAGATAAGCAAATATTCACAAACTGTTGCCTTCAAATCATTCATAATATTCAATGTGAATCCACAAGAGTCTTCCACAACATAGTGAGGACCCAAAACTAAATTCTCGAACACAAAAACACTTAAGCAATAACTTCTTAGCTATCAGTGACACACTATATCCACCAGCTTGGCCTTCATACACTGATGAACACAAAATTAGACAATCGGACCTCCTAACTTTCATCCAAATCAATACGAGGCATCAAAATTTGTAAATAACACATATTATGCATTGAAAAATACTCCCTAAGATCCACAGTACAAAATAATAACAGAAAATTTGCATATGAATCGAAGAACACAGATTTACCGAATTCTTTTTTCAAGCTTAACAAATAAACATTGATCTTCAATCTCTCTACTAGTATGAGAAAAATGTAACATGTGGATCGACTAGCTGACAAGGGTTTCCATCAATGACAACACCATAAAGTATGTGCAGTGTCTCTTGCCAACAAATACAAATATGCTTTTGGAGTTCTCAAATAAAAACTAAAATAAAAATTGTATTTACCCTCTCATAATTAAATTACTTTATTCTACAAATCACACATTTAAAATAAAATAATAATTATAGAAAATATTGAAATAAAAATACACAAAAATATCACCAGGCTCTCTAAGGAGTGGGCCCTTCCTCCTAGTTGGAAAGGTGATTAAAACTCTACTACAATACTCAAATCATAACCAACATATACTCATTTAAAATAAAATATATTACAACTTATATTTATGCATTATTCTCATTGCTATTACATTGTTGTTGCCTTTATTTCATAACCCACGCTACCATATTTCTTCCTTTCTATTCTCTTATGTTGTACTCCTTTACAAAATTCTAATTCACCCTCCTTTATAGCTACTACATTGACTTATAAGGCATGAAACAAACTTACAAGTTGCTTACTATTCTCACACCCTTCCTCTCATTTCTACTTTTAATTTTGTTGTTTACTCCTATTCTCTTGTCACCTCTTATGGCATTATTCATGGCTTATGGGTTGGAATAAAACCAACCATAAAATAGGAGTTTGTTGTGCCATAAAATAGCTATTTGTTTTGCCTTCATTCATCATAATTTTATTAGTTACAATGCAAATAATACATGTTATATCGCACCATATGAGAATAAAAATATATTATTTATTGTTAGCACAATACATAATTATTTAAAATTAAATTAATAGCTGAAATTATTTGTTGTTGTGAAGGTAACAAGAAATCTGTGTGTAGGTGATTGGAAATTTGTGTGTAGGTGACAGGAAGTCTATCATGAAGTCTATTATCTCCACCTTTATTAATATGTTGCTAGAATTATTTTCTCAACATAATGACATAAAATATTAGTAAATACAACCTAATATTTATTATTCACATATTTTATCCAAAAACTAAATTAAATATTACTTATATGTATTTAACCATGTACACAGCAAAAGGTGGTAAAATGGTATGTAAATGGAATATGAAGATGGGTATAAAGGAATATGAAAAAAGCTTAAATATGACATAAAATAGAACATGAATGGCTCTTATCATTCCCCCCAACTTAGCATATTGCACGTTCTTATGCAATCTTTCATTTCTGAGAGGTTTTGATTTGAACTGGTAGCCTTGTGACTTCTTCACTCTTGACTATTATATCTCATGATTAATCACATTTTATTCAATTTGTCTATCCCCTCTCAATAGCAAGATTCATGGTTGTGAATTTGTTTTCTAATTTTCTTTTCATTTTTCTTTTTCAATATTCATACCTCCTCCAACCTTTTATTTTTTTATTCATTTTTCTATTTTCTATTTTTGTCATTTTTCTATAGCATTATTTTTTTGAAATGCTATATATAGGAAGTATCATGAAAAATTATCTCCACATTGATGAGCTATTTGTAAGATGGATGAAATGATAGATGATATAAATGATTATGAAGGGTGAAATAATAAATGTTATGATGGGATAAGCAAAAGGAAATGATGGGTGAAAAGATGGGTAATAAGGATGATGAACCTCCCCCCAACTTAAAGGGTTGATCAATCCTCTAGAAACAAGAAGAGGGTTGGTTTGAATGTTGCTTTATATGATTAATATAATAAGAAATATTAACAAAGGTAAAAGATAAAATTAAAAAAAAAAAAAAAATTGATTGCTTTACCAACTTGCATGTGTAGACACTGAAATTTGGTCTAAGCCTGTGACTTCAATTTCTTCATAATTCATATTTTCATGGTCATGATTAAATAATGTTAATTATTTAATTACTTTCTAAAGTCCTTTCTTATCTATTAATTAAATAACTTTTAATTATTTAATTAATTCACGTTAACATTTATTCATCTATTAATTAAATAAACTTAAATATTTAATTAATTCACATTATCTTTATTATATCCTGATTAATTAAATAAACGTCATTTATTTAATTACGTCACTAATTAACTTTATCTTCCTCCTTAAATTAAATAAATTCTTATTTAATTTATCTTTATTGTATTTTCAACTATAATTAAATAAATACTTTAATTATTTAATTATTCATTTAACCTTTTCTTCACTCAATTAAATAAATCTTATTTAATTAATTAATTCTAAAATTGTCAAATCTTGAATTAAATAATCATTTAATTCATAAAAGTTTATTTTTAACGCATTCCTCTATATTTAGATAAATGTTTAAGTTATCTAAGTATCCATTTCTACTTGACTCAAGTTCTATTTGAATCAGTCAGTTATCTCTTGATTTAATGTTTGAGTGTCTTTCACAAATAAACTCTCTGTCATAACCAGTCAGTTATCTAGTTCTAACTCATATGCATGTACATACATATTAATTAAATATCTTTATTTAATTAATTAATTTTATGTGTGCGTTCGAACAGATTGTGTCTATTATTCTATCTTTATCTTTGTCATGCAATCATTATTCTTCTAATTTTCAAATACTTTCAACTAGAGATTAAATCATTATTTAATCTTGATCTCTATTCTTAGGTTTTATCACTCATGTCAGTACTAACACTTATCTTAATTCATGTTGAATCCTTTAATCTGAATCATTCATCTATCTTTCAATCTCAACCTCTCATTCGAATGATCAATTTTCTATAAATTGATCTGTCTTTCATCATTTTACTCCTCCCAAAATTGTATGACTTTTGGAGCACTTGTTAATCTTTGATATTTTGCTATAATCACATCTATCAAGGCTATACTTGCACACTTACTAAAAATCCAAGGGCAAGAATACCATCACGGCGAAATGGAGAAGGACAATCGAGGTCATTCATGGAAGGATGTAGATATTGGGTGAGATCATTCTGTGTTTATGTTTATGCTTTCTTTGTGCTTTGTTGTTCAACTTTAGATTACATTAGAGTTTGATTACACGGTTATTAATTTAATCTTTCATTGTTTTCATGATGTTACAGCATGTCCATTAATCCAAGATCTAGTGGTCAATGTAACTCTACAATTGTAAATCTCCAACAAGGAAGGAACCAAAAATCATGACAAGGACTATAATCACACCATACATAAAACATATTTATTGGAATGAACCATTATGGAACATACTTATGGTAGCCTGGATTCTCTCTTCATTGTTGCTAACACCTCAACTAAATGTGGGACTCATGCTACAGGTGATCACAATTATGTCGACCATGACAAATTTGAGCACAACAACATAAGTGAGAAACATGAGGTGCTAGAGGTACTCATACAACCATTGAAGCAACAAAGTGTACCTACAAAATAATTAGCCCATAGAAAGAACACAAATAATTTCTCTTTTTTTCTCTTTTCTCTTTTTTCATTTTTTTATTTTTTTCTTTTTCAATTTTGATAATGGCAAGTGATCGTTGGCAAACTAGTTTTCAATCACTTACTACTTAATGGCATCATGAAAAACATTTTTCACCACTAAGAATTTTATTCAACTACAATCCATTAGAAATTGGTTTTCAAATTTTAGTTGTCTAACAATGCCCAAAGGTTTTCATTGTTAGAATTTATTACTTTTCCTTTTCCATTTTTTCTTTTTTTTCTTTTTCATTTTTTTCATTTTTTTCATTTTTTCATTTTTTTTCATTTTTTTCATTTTTTCATTGTTGTAGATTAGTTTCATATAATGACCAAAGAGGATTTAACTCTCATATGGATGTTTTACCATCCAAAACCTAAGTTCCTTCTATGACCCCACAAAAAGTCACTATTGAAACTGGATTGGATGTAGAACTTGAAATTATGACCAATAGCAAGAAATATGTACCTTCATCAAGATGGACCATGTATATTCTTATAGCACAATTGCTACAAACAATATTGATCCATTTATCTCATGCCACCATATTTGAAAGCTAACCGTAGAACTTTTGAATACATGCCCAATCACTTGGTGGAAAGAATTACTTACAATAGAAGCAATCTTTCAAAGATAAGGCTATGTAGTGAAAGACCAATGGTAGTCTCTCAACTTATCTAGTATTTCTATATAGCTATAGATAGGTGGATGATTCAATACTTATGATGAAGTACGATGATCTAAATTAGAATATATACTCAATCTCCTTATTCATGTCTTCAAGTTATCTATGGATGTGTGACTTGTAAAGAATTATCCAAGAACATAGTACTACAAGATTCATGGTTCTTAGACATCAAGTTGCATATTTTCCTCCACATGGTCTAGTATCAAGGATGGTACATAAGAGAACTTGTTTCCATGAGTGTTGAACATGTTTCCCAATAATCCTCTAGTGATCTCCAAGAATAAAGCACAAAGGAAACTTGATGTTCACCACACAACTAGCAAGGGTGACAAAACATGTCTTTTGATGCTTGTGTCGAGAAGCATCATCATCTAGTGTTGGTGCAAAAAGTGTTGGGTGACCATGACAAGAAACCTTCAATCATAGTCTCATAACCAAGCATATCAAGCATAGTAATACAATATCATCCATTTAATAATTCCAACATTATAATTTATGTATTTATTAGAAAAATAATGGTAGAGTTATTTATATGAATAAATACTTGATAATAATAAAATGGATGAATATTATTACAATGAATGCTTATTTAGACATAATATCAATTCCAATTAACACAAGAATTCATACCTTTATTTGGTCCAAGTATCACATAGGTGATTTTATTAGAAGCACCAATGAAACAATTAATGAGGTTTTATTAGAAATCAACCAAGAATTGTCAAAATTCAAGGGATTCCCCCCAACTTAACTTCATATGGAAAAGGCATGAGAGCATTAAGATAATCCAAAGAATGAATAAAAACAGTGACATATTTAAGAATACCTTGAGCATTGTTCAATAAACAATCAACCAAAGATTTCCAAAATTCAATGGATTTTCCCCCCAACTTAATTTCACATTGTAAAATCATGAGGGTATTAGGACAATCCAAAGAATTAATAAAGACATATTTAATATCTTAGAGCTTTAATGAATGATCATCCATTTTCAGCATGTTTGGTATGGTCATTAATGCATTCAAATCATCTTTTATCTAGGTGTATGAATAACATTGATCATTCGACCTAGATCAACAAGTGTGTGAGGAATACATATTCTTACCATAGGTCTCCCAAGGTCTAGATGTTTGAATATAAAAACATTTATAAATGATAGATCTTGTAGGATGTCATTATGTATCCCACACAAATATTTAATTATTAAGGCATATAGCTCACCATTTCTTATTGCATGATTAATTGCAACACACATATTTATCATTTCAATGATAAAATTAGAATCAAATTGAATTATTTCCTTATGTGTGTGAATTATTTCTAAAATTTGTGATTCAATAAGTAGATTAGAAGAACTAAGTTGATTACTTTTTAGTTGACCATATTGTTCTTCTAATTCAATTAAACCAAAATCACATCCTTTATTTGTATTAATATATTGCAATTGTGATTCACCAATTTCAAGCACAATAATGGAATACAAAGGGATCCTTGAAATATCATTATTATATGCAGTTTGAACCAACTCATTATGTAATGATTTATTAGGCATTGTAGTTACCCTTGGTGGATATGTTAAAGTGGATTATGGGTGATATGAATGGGATAATGAAAATGGTAAAATTTGTTGTGGATATCTAGAGTGGATAGGATTAAGTAGGATGGGTATAATGGAGATGGTAATATATAAGATGGATATAGTGGTTGTTTTTTATAAGGTAAGCAGCATTTACAGGGTGTTGTACCCTTACACAGAGAGCCACAAGGGCCAATAAAGTTCAAGACCCAAAAACATCAAAAGACTAAGCCAAAAAACTAGCACATCGGACCAACAACAAATAGACAAAAAAATAGACCAACAACAGACTAACTGGTATTTTCCCAATTCTTTGATAGGAGATTAACAACATCATCTCCAACCCATTCCTAGCCATCTTCAGCATTCTTCTTGTCCATTTCATCCTTCATAACTACTAATAGGGTGTTGGTAACACAGTGGACCAGCTTGATAGTGAAATGAGTCAAGCCACAGAATTTTTTGTCCACCTTTTCCATCCTTTCCTACAACACACCAAGCTCCTCCCCACAATCCACAGTCTTCATAGTATTAGCACACTCCATGTCCAATAGGTCTGAGGACTAGGAAGCCAAGTTCTCTTTCTACACTTTGCTAATA
Source organism: Sequoia sempervirens (assembly GCA_007258455.2). Classification (NCBI taxonomy): domain Eukaryota; kingdom Viridiplantae; phylum Streptophyta; class Pinopsida; order Cupressales; family Cupressaceae; genus Sequoia; species Sequoia sempervirens. The sequence continues at coordinate 154,574,309 of VDFB02271358.1, forward strand.
TCAGGAATGGAGTGGGGTCCTCCAACATACTCCTCATCCTCATCCCTGGACTCCTGCTCGTCCCTGCAATCTTTGTTGTTAGATCGCTCCTCTTTCAAATCCAAGTCATTTACCTACACTTTCTTGTTATTCTTGGCCAGTCTACTAGATCTCCTGATGATGGTATCACCACCAGTCACCACCATAGTTGCAATCACCATGTGCCCCTTATAATCCCTACCCACCATATTTTTACCTCTGTTGTCCCTAGTCGGAGGCTCCATCAAACCCTTTGCTTCCTCCTTACCTTTATTCTTCAAGGTGGGTTTGAAAATATTCTTGGCAGGGGTCAACTTGAGCTCACAAAGACTAGTTGCAGCACTAGTCTGGGCAACACCAGCATTCCCCTTAAGCTTCTTAGCAGTAGGTTTAGGCGTAGAGACTGAATGGGTTTTTCTAATGGGACCTTTAGACTCAGTCGGGGATATGTTGGTCATAGCAAGAGGCTTAATTTCCTCAATACGAATGGCTGAAATGGGTTTGGGTAGGCATAACACAAGATGGAAGTGGTAGAGCCTCATAATGAGGCCTTGGTGAAGCGATAGGGGAGGAGTATCATTAGGATTTAGGCCAACAGCCTCAATGCATTTTCAAGCAAAACTCTCTAAATCCATTAGAAGGAAGAAAGGAAATCTTAACAAAATTTTATGCTGGAGGTGATTTAAAAGAGGGAAATGGTAGTAGTATGTTTTGTATCTACCTTCCAGAGTCTCGTACTTCATAAGGGCGAGGTAGACCTAGTTCCAAGGCTGCAGAAGAGCCTCTCTCTCAAACCTCGATTGGTTATAGACCAGCTTCTCGATTCCCATAAAAAATGTGTTCATACTATCATTGTACTAGGATTTTTTATGCTTTGGGTGCTCCATACCAGAACACAGAAGCCCTGTTGCCTGCACAATCACTTCCTCATTCACTTCAAAGGAAATACCACCCAAATTCATGCAATGATATTTCCAAGAGTTAACAAACTACACAGGAAAATTAGGGTCGTGGCCCACCAGACTCTCCATCAAGGAGGCCATACTGCCTTCAACACATATGTGCCACACCAATGGATCTTTGTGAAATTCACCATAGTTTTTGGGATCTGTTCACACCTTATCACCACCCATAATGTCACTCTACACATGGAATAACCAGAAAACTAGTGAAAGAAAAAGGTTAGAGAAAATAGTAAGGTGAAAATTCACCTGCACATTTAGGATTTTAAGCCAAATAAAGTAGCCTTGGGTAATCAAAGCAATGTACAGGTTGCATGCTTGAGGAAATAATTCCCTAGAATTAATCTTTGTGAATTCATAAATGAGGATCTCCAAACACTTGTGGCTAGGTAAGTAGGACATGATGGGAATGGAAGGTTTTCCTTCCACATTTTTTTTGCACAGAAACCAAGACAAGATGGCCACGAGGCCAAATTTAGAAACACCTAAAGAGTCATCTTTTAGAAGCAGAGACAAAATAGTGGAAGGGATAGAACCAATTAGGAGCTTGATCTCATAATTATTAGTCACATCAACATTAAAATCAAAAAACATGAAAATACAATGGCTTAGCACAATTCCTAGAGGAAGATTACGTAAGGTACACCCCAACTTGGCCTTTATCACCAAGTACATGCCATAAACCCTCATGATGTCCCTTTTAAAAATGATCTATGCCTCATTCAAATTTTTCCACCTGTAGGCCACCTCAACATTAACACCTGTCCACATAGCCCATAAGACAAGCATGTGGACCCCCCATGAAACCCATAAAAGCACTTGATTAGTTATTATCATGGATCAAGTAAGAGCTCTGCTCCTTCAGGATTAGATCTTGAATGCCTAGTGGTAGGTTCCCCAAATTATGCCAACACTTAGAGAATTTTCAAAGTGTGCCAAAGTTGGCTAAGGCATCAGCCACTTGATTGCCCTCCCAAAAAATGTGGTAGCTATCTTTAAATTCAACTTAGACATGAAAAGCCTTATGTCAATTAGAATTTCTTTAGTACTCCACCCCAGTAATCTACCAAAGTTAACAGCATCAATAATAGACTTAGAATCACCTTCAATATGAAGGTTCTCAATCCCCATAGAAACAACCAATTATAAGCCCTTAAGCAGCACTCTAGCTTTCGCAATCATAGAAGAATGGATACCAATCCCCCTAGAGTAACCAGCCACAAAATTTCCTTTGCAATCCCTGATAACACCTCCTATGCTAGCTTTTTATGGGTTGTTTTTAGCTACCCCATCAAAATTAAGTTTATACCAACCACTATCTGGAGGCTTCCATTTAGTGTCTCTTCTAGCCAGGGATCTAGAGTTGTCATAAGAGCTTGCATTCAAGTTCTGATGCCAAGCTTTGTCCATAAAAATTTCCCTCTCAGTCAAAGTTTTATCTAGGGTTTTCCCATTGAAGAGAAAAATGTTTTCCGCAATGAGCCAAGAACCAATACCAAATACCTCCTTTGGACTCATCTCAATGCTCCTGAAAATCCTATTGTTTCTCTCTTTCCATAAGCACTAGTAGATAATGGGGGGAACCTAGTTCCAAATTTCACAAGGTCAAGGGTGGACAAAGGGTACAGTCTAGCTCAATATAAAGGATCTAATATCCTGACACATAGTCCATTGAATTCCCAAGCATTCTATAGCTAGCTCCCGCACACCAACAACAAACGGGCAGTGTAACAATAAGTGGTCCACCAATTCTTCATTGCATTTGCATAAAAAACATCTGTTGGGAATCTGGAATCCCCTTTTCCTCAAATTCTCTTAAGTTAGAATCATGTTATTGCAGGAAGTCCAAAAGAAGTTAACTTTTGGGATCATGTGTCGATTCTAGACCCTCTTCCAAAGATCAAGGACAACACCCTAGTCTGTTAGCATATTGTAAGCCGATTTAACTGAAAGATCTCCCTGCTTATCATGAGTCTAGAAGAAATCATCCCCCATGTTGGTTGAAGGAAGTCTAGTAAGGGAGAGCAACTCCTGTAGGGCCTTGGAAAGGAGGCTCAGATCAGGGGATAAAGGGCAGCAAAGGGCCAAATCATTCCATTTCCTAGCACCATGAGGGCCAAGGAGGTGATCACTAATATAAACACCAAAAAATATTTGTGCCAGTCTCATAAGATTTCTAAATTTAGAGCTTTCCAGAGGGGAATCAAGTAGCCAAGGGTCCTCCCAGAATCTAATTTTATTACCATTACCAATCTTCCATTTTATCCCAGTCCTCAGTAGACCCTGCAAGCTACAAATACTCCTCCAGGCCAAGGAACCCAAAGTGTGAACCTTTGAAAGGTAGTCAATCAAAGGTTTTTTTTGAAGATACTTAGCATTCATTATCTTACACCAATCCTTTCTATTCCTCAGTTAGTCCCAGCCCACTTTGGCCATTAAAGCTTTATTGGTACTAGAGATAGTCCTAATCCCAAGCCCACAACAATGTTTAGGTTGAAAAACTTTGTCCCATTTAACCAAATCAAATTTGTTTTTTTCCTCAGTTCCAGACCAGAGGAAATTCCTTTGAATTTTCTCAAACTTCTCAGCAATATATTTGGGAATCTTGAAAATAGAGAGGAAGTAGACAAGGATACCTTGAAGAGCATCATATAGGAGTTGTATTTTACTAGCATGGCTAAGGATGGAGCCTTTCCACCCAACCAATTTTCTTTGGATCCTTTCAAGGACTGAGTTCCAAAAGTCAAGAGTGACTTACTTGATAGTAAGGGGTAAACCAAGATAAACTAAAGGAAGAGAACCACTCAAACAACACAAGATAGCAGTCACCTAAGCTTGCGGGTTAGGAGTGTTGTTGAAGAAGTAAATCATATTTTTATTATAGTTAATACATTGACCAGAACAAGCGACGTAGTTGTTGAGATGATTTTTCCATTTCCTAGCTTCAATCATAGAGGCTTTCCCAAAAAGAAAAGTATCATCCACAAATTGTTGTATCATAATCAGCTCTAAAGAAGAGGTAGTCTTGATTCCCTTAATAGACCCTTTTGACAATAGATTAGAAAAATTCCTACTCAAGACATCTGCAATCATGATAAACAAGTAGGGTGAAAGGGGGTCACCCTGTCTGATACCTCTCCGAGTACAGAAAAACCCAAAAGGAGTCCCATTAACCAAAACAAAGTACTTAACCATTGTTACACATTCTATTGTGAGTTTGACCATAGATTGGTCAAAACCAAACTTAGATAAGACTTTTGGGACAAAGTCTCAAATCACCTTATCATAGACTTTTGAAACATCTAATTTAAGGGCCATACCAGCATAGTTACATCTATCCATGGAATGGATAAATTCATGGGTGGTTATAGTAGCATAAAGAATATGATGACCAGGCACAAACCCTTTTTTAGTGGGGTTGATAAGTTTGTCAAGGAGAGGTTTAATGTGGTTCACCAGAAGTTTAGAGAGGATTTTATAAAAGGTATTGCATAGACTGATGGGGAAAAAATCAATCATAGATTGAGGATCAACAATCTTGGGAATTAATGCTATAAAGATATGGTTTACTTGTTTTAGAATCTTACCAAATTTGAAAAATTCACAAGCAGCTAGGAAAAGGTCCCCACCAACAATCTCCCAAAAGATCTAAAAGAAGGATGGTAGAAAACCATCAGGGTTAGGTGCTTTGTAAGCCCCCCATACTAAAAGTGGCCAACTTGACCTCCTCAAGAGTGAAAACACTGAGGATCCCAAGGTTATCGTTATGGGTAATGATGGTTGGGAGAGGGTCTAGTAGCAGACTATCCAGAGTAGGATTAGGAGCCTCAGTAGGAGCTACATAAGCCTTCTAAAAATAATTTTCAGCCAAGAGACCAATCAGAGAGGGTGAATTGATCACATCCCCCCGCTCATTGTGCAATTTAGTTATATGATTCCTTTTCTTATGTTTAATGGCAGAAACATGAAAGAAAGAGTTGTTCTTGTCACCTTCTTTTAGCCATTGGACCCTGGATTTCTGTTTCCAAAAAACTCCTCTTTCCTTAGAATTTGTTCCCACTCCCTTCAGCTCTCTTTTTCCTAGTTGCAAGTAGGAAGACTAACATCCCCCTCCATTTTCTTTTGAATAATTTTCAATTTATTCCCTACAACTCTTTTTTTCTAGAAAGCATCCCCAAAAACCCTTTTGTTCCAACATTTCACCATACATTTGATATGTTTAAGTTTGAAAAAGATCCTAAACATGGGGGAACCACAAACAGGAATATTCCACCATTCAACAACTTTGTTCTTGAAATCAGGGTGGGAATTCCACATTATCTCAAACTGGAAGGGGAATGGACCAATAGCAGAATGGTCATTCGAGATCAGCAACAGAGGATTGTGATCCAATTCCATCTTGGGTAGAGCCCAGAGAGTGGCACTGAGCAAGTTGTTCCAGTTACTAGAGCAAAATAATCTATCTAATCTAACTTGAATCAAGTCCTCTCCCAGACATCTATTGGTCCAAGTAAAAGCTTGGCCCGATAAGTCACTGTCAATCAGGCTAGTAGAACTCATAAAGTCTTCCAAATCAGCCATGTTATTAGAATAATCCACCATACCACCACTTTTCTCTAAGGGATATAAGGGGGAGTTGAAGTCCCCAGCCACTAACCAATGAGAACCGCTATTATTTTTAACCCAGCCAAAAAGCACCTGCCATAGAGCATTCCTAGCATTTCTTTGGTTGGGAGCATAAACATTGATAAGCAACCAAGAGCCACTCGAGTAGGCAAAGGAAACACCCACACTACTCCGGCAGTAGAATAGTTCAAAGCCATTAAACCTGGATGGGTTCCAAAGCATAGAAAGACCACCTAACGCCCCATCAACATCATTATAGGATTAAGTGGCCCCCAATCGTAAGTACTTAGCAATATTATCAAAATTATTTTTTTCATCTTGGTTTCTTGTAAAAGTAACACATCTATCTTATGTTCAAGAACATAGTTCTTTAGAGCAAGCTGCTTATGAGAGTTGTTCAACCCTCGCACATTCCATGACATGACCTTTATTTTTTACCTTTCTTGGAGGACACTTCCAATTTCCTCTATTTACCAATGGCTATCTCATTTGTAGTCTCTCTCAACCTCGCTTGTCTTTAGCTGGGTCTTCCAGGCTTAAAGTCACCTCCCACATCTTCCTTTTTCTTCCTCCCTCTTTTCTTTGGGGTTACCCAGTTATCCTCTTCTACAGCTTTCTCCAAATTCAAACCCTCAGAGCTAAAATTTGTCTCATCAATAACTCCAGTACACATCTCCTCCCAAATTTCACCTTCTTCATCCATAGTCTCACTAGTCCCAACCAAACCCACCTCCAATAGGGAACCACCAACTAACTCATCCCCCAAGAGTCGGGCTAGAGGATAGATCATCTACATCCAACAACTTATCAACTATCACACTCTTAGACAGAGAAAGAGTAGCAATGCTCGTAGCTGGATCAACACTAGAAGTCTCCATTCCACTTAGACAATCCCTAGAGATTAGGGGTTCAACCAAAACTAGCAAGGAAAATTTGGCTAGATTGTCATCCTTCAGAATGTCATTTTCCAGGGGAGGGATAGCATTAGTAGCAGAGTCACCTGGGTTAGACTCCTGATTAAAGGAAAATTTACATTCAGAGATAAGGTGGCCACATTTGGCACACTTTTGACAGTAAATGATAGCATTTTAATAGCACATAGGTTGGACCCATGTACCGAACTTAGAGCACAACTTCACAAAGTTAGGAAGTGTCTTATTCACACTAATATTCACACAAAAGTGAGCAAAAACTAACCTGGACTTGGATCTAGTGATGGAGTTAGAAGTAATGAAATGTCCCAAGGAATCCCCAATGATTTTGAAAATGGATTTGTCCTAGTATTCCAAGGGAAACCTAGGCAGGTGAACCCAGACCAGTGTTGATTTATTTAGATCCACTACAAGGTCAAACCTCAGCTTCTAGTGGCATAAAGCCAAACTGTTCTTTCCATAAACCCAAGGCCCAAAAGAGAGGACTGCAACCAAGTCTTTAGAAGTCTTGAACTTAATGAGGAAGAGACCGCCCGACATTATGTAGATGTCCACACTTCCCTTGAGGCACCATTTAGCAGCAACCCATCTTCGAACTGTGTTTATAGTGGGACAGAAGGAAAGAAAATGACCCACAACTACATTCTCCATGGAGGAGAGAATTTCCTATCATTGACCATATCAAAGATAGAAAAATTCGTTTCCAAGGCTTTGACTTCCTCTTCAAAAGGAGGTGGAGGATTTGAGCTCAAATTACCATTGGTCAGCACATCCTTCCAGCCTTTAGTATCTAGAATAATCTTGACTACCAACACTTCCACACTAGACAAGATCAGAATCATAGGTGGCACCAAATGACCTGCAACTAAAGGACCAGACCCTCCAAGAGTGGCTCCCGAGGGACACGAGTTTGCATGAGACAAGGTGAGGCTCAGGTCAAGGGGGGATAGAGGGGGACGTGGGGTACCCCAGGGCAGAATCCACCATGTGCATAGGTTGTTCAAACGTGGACAGAGGAGAGGGGAGCAGGAAAAAATTTACTACTAGTGGTTGTTGTGAGCATTCATCTTGACATTTTTGGTAATCTGATGGAGATTATTCCCATTCACCATAAATTTTAGATGGAGAATTATTTTGTGAAGAAACATATTACCTTTCTAATCTAATAGAATTATAAGACATTTTAAAATCATTAAACATACCATGATCTTCCTAATTCGATGTATGTATTGTCCTTGAGTTACAAGGAAGACATTCTCACTTTCACCTTTGTTTTTTTGAGGCTCACGTAGAGCTTGGATCTCCTTCACCATGTCCTCTTGAACAACTTGGCATGTGCACTTATCTTCTTCCTTACAACAAATAGAACAACAAATGGTCAAATCTTCATCTAGGGATTCATTTTCAAAAATTCCTTGTCCCTCTAAAAATTCATCAATTATTTGTTCTTTCTCAGTTATAGGAATAAGATTTGTAGATGCTTGTGAAAATGGTAAGGGAAGATCATGATAATTTAAGTTGCATTCTTTACATAGAGGGAATATAAAAACATCACCTTGTGTCAGTGCGATTCCCCACCAATTTATTCTTTGGTTTTTAAATTTAAAATTGATGTGTTTGAACTACCTTGAAAATGCAACATTTTTATGGTTTTTTTGTATTGTTTCTTCAAAATTACTTCTTGACCTATCAATTGACTCACAATAACTAGTGTAAATATAAATGATTTGATCTAAGATCTACCTACAAACTCAAATCATGCATCTATATGATTTAAAACAACCCAAATTAAGATTGCTTACCTAGGCAAAGTCGATAATTGTGTGACCTTTCATCCTAAAGCATTGGTCCTAACTTAACTCACCAAGATAACAAGCATTTGACACATTTCCCTAAAAATAATGCCAAAATTATAGGCCAAAACTAGGGTAAATAGTGAAATAGATTTATTTTTAATTATCAAATTTTAGTTTGGTCTAAGTATCAATCCAGGGGTGTAAAATTGTAAAAGATGTCATGGATATATGCATAAGGGCTATAGTTAGTGAGGTGAGTGTAGATGAAATGCAACTACAAAATAAAAAACACTTATTTAAATTAATATGAAAATTTTGCACTATTCTGAAAACCGTGACAAAAACTGCGATAAGAACTATGACAAGAATTGCAGTCTGTAATAGTGCAACAGGAATAGTCCAACAACTATTTTTTTTTTTGTGCAATATTTCAAACCACCAAAATGTTATCAAACAAAACTTTCAATAAGAGAAATAAATTCAAATATGCTTTTGGAGTTCTCAAATAAAAACTAAAATGAAATTTGTATTTACCACTCATAATTAAATTACTTTATTTTGCAAATCACACATATAAAATAAAATAATAAATATAGAAAATACTAAAATAAAAATACACAAAAATATCACCAGGCTCTCCAAGGAGTGGGCTCTTCCTCCTAGTTGGCGAGGTGATTAAAACTCTGCTACAATACTCAAATCATAAGCAGCATATACTCATTTAAAATAAAATATATTACAGCTTATATTCTTGTATTATGTTCACTGCTATTATATTGTTTCTACCTTTATTTCATAACCCACGTTTCCATATTTCTGTCTTTCTATTCTCTTATGTTGTACTCCTTTAGAAAATGCTAATTCAACCTCCTTTATAGCTATTACATTTCCTTATAAGGCATGAAACAAACTTACAAGTTGTTTACTATTCTCACACCCTTCCTCTCATTTCAACATTTAATTTTGTTGTTAGTTTTCCATTATTATGTTGTATGCTTTTCCACACCACCTATTACATTTTTTGTAGCCCTATTCTATGGTATTTTCTCTTGTTCTCTTGCCACCTCTTATGGCATTATTTATGGCTTGTGGGTTGGAATAAAACTAGCCATAAAATAGGAGTTTGTTGTACCATAAAATAGGAGTTTGTTGTGTCATAAAAATAGCTATTTGTTTTTCCTCCATTCATCATAACTTTATTAGTTACAACAACAAATAATACATACTATTTCGTCCCATATGAGTATAAAAATATATTATTTTCTATTAGCACAATAAATAATTATTTAAAGTTAAATTAATAGCTGAAATTATTTGTTGTTGTGCAGGTGATAGGAAATCTGTGTGTAGGTGATAGGAAGTTTGTGTGTAGGTGACAGGAAGTCTGTCATGAAGTCTATTATCTCCACCTTTATTAATATGCTGCTAGAATTATTTTCTCAACATAATGACATAAAATATTAGTTAATACAATCTAATATTTAGTATTCACATATTTTATCCAAAAACTATAAATTAAATATTACTTCATATGTAGCAAAAGACGGTAAAATGGTATGGAAATGGAATATGAAGATGGGTATAAAAGCATATGAAAAAGGCTAAAAGATGGCATAAAATGAAACATGAATGGCTCTCATCAATAAGGTTTAAAGGCTAATAAGGTCTCTCTATTAATGTATGGGTAGATTTAGAAAACATACCAATTTTGGAATATTCTCTTCAACACGTTTGTTATAAATATAAACACCATTTGATGAATGTGACATGATTCCAAACCTATTATGATATTTTGTAATATATCCTCTTATATTTGCATATAAAATTATTCAAATCATTAAAGGATGTCTAAGAATATGAAAATGGAAATAATATATTCGAATTGCATTTAGATGCTAGATCAAGTTGGTATTTGTTATTGTCTCTTTCCATCTCTCCTTTTTAGTTGTGACTATATTCCCCTTAGATTGAAATTGTTCTCTTGTGTACTTTCTCTAGTCACATAAAATCAAAACAAATCATGTCAAAAAAAATTTAGTTTAGTTTTAGTCTATGTAGTTCATGATAACATTGTATACATGAAAAGTATTTTTTAATTTCAATGAATCATGTAGCTTTCCTCTGCCTTGCACTCACTACATTGGTGTGTACCCACCTACATAAAGGTAGTATGGTACCTAGTTTCTCTCGCACACATGTTTAGTGACAATATTTGGAGTTGCATCAACAGTTTGGGTATGATTACTATTGTTCTTAATTATCTATTTAATTTACACAAACCTCTAGGAATACCCTCTTGATTTAAGTTGATATCAAAAAATAGGAGAGGGATATCACCCTCATAGAGTTGACCTTAAACCCTCCATTGTTTTGTTGATTAACCAATTTTACTCACTTGATGACAACCTTGGTCGTGCAAGTGAATTTGTGTTCTAAGAAGTGGAGCTATGAATTTGGAACCTAACAAACCATATGAAAACAAATGATGTATGTCAAGATATTGGTCCTAACTAACCTCGTGTTGAGGCTACACATGCAATAAAAGATAAAATACCTAATATACAATAAGAATCACACAAAATACCAAAATAAAGCAAAGAAAAAAGAAAAAACTTGTAAAGCCATAAGGACAAACTTGATGATTTCTTTTGGGACAAAGATTGTATATTGGATGAAGATAATCATTCTTCACTTGAAGAAAAATGTTTGACCTCCTATATTTTCTACATCACATGTGAGTATCACTACAATGTATATTCATCTATACCTATAGCTTATATTTCACCTTTTATTTTTTTGACTTTTTGTGGCCTTTTTTGCTATGTCTTGTTTATTATGTTTATTCATACTCATTTCATCTTCTCTATTTTTGTACACTTTTTAAACCCCCACTTGGGGGAATTTTTACAAGTACATTATTTCTTATTTCTCTTATACCTATTTCACATAGTTTTTCCTTTTCCCTTTGTATTTCTCCACTTAGGTTCCTTCAATCACTTTTCCACCTTTCATATTTTCATGCACTCCTAGTTTTAATCTTTTTTTTTTATTATTGTGGTTACTTGCTCATGTTTGCTAACCTTTTTCTTCTTATTCCATTATGACTTTTCACCTTTTACCTTGCTCACTTTTCTATGTTGATATATTATTTCTTATTCTATTCTTATACTCATTGATCTCACATTGATATACCATGTTTAGAGCTTACATTTCAAGCCTATATTGATACATCTCACTTGTGGAATTGATTATTGAGCCTACATTGCCACATTATCATCCTAGAGAATACATTTTATACAACTCACACTTCTCTTTCTATATCATTTATCCTTACATTGATAGGCATTATGCATTCCCTTTATTACACCCTTGGATTTCGTAGTCATATCCTTATCATATGTTCTTTGTACATTGGAGTTGACATGCCTATCCTAACACAATACCTTATTCCTTTGTATGCCTACTAGGGATTTATTACCTTACCTATAACATTATGTTCTTAAACTATTAGATGCCACATTGAGGGCACATGTTGCTCTAGTGCCTTATGTAATTACAAGGGCATTTTTTTCATTGATGACCAATCACCATTTTATATTTCCTATTCTAGGGCAACATTACCATCTGCATCCTATCTTTACCCCATATATACTTATCATGGCTTATCATTATTGATATTACACATGTTCATCACATGATGTATTCATTCTTGTTATTTCTTTATTATGCCAAAGTTGTTCCATATATGAATTAAGGTGATTTGATTAAAATGATCAATGGTTCACATCATATGTGTACGATGCAAGATGATTGAACTATTTACAATAGTTGATTATTTTTATCATTTTTTAGTTAACGAGGTTTTGTAATATATTTCTTACAAAATCTTTATGATAAAATTTTATCTCGAAAATGTTGATAACATGATACAATTATTTTTCTCATTGTAAATAATATTTTCCCTATTGAGAGATATTAAAGGTTTGCCTTTTCACACCTTTTATCTTCTTCAATGATGACACACTAAAATAAATTTAAAACTACATTTATTTTCATTTATATTTTGATTATTATTTTATATTATATTTTTTGTTTTAAAGTATTTTTTATATATAATAATGACAAAGTTTTAATTTATATAAAATAATTTAGATAATTGAAAGAAAAAATATTAGACAGCTTTTTTTGGTTTTTTAAGAATGATTTGATTTTAAAATTTATTTTTTGATTAAAAATTAAATACATTTATATTCATTTATATATTTTTTAAATAAAAGGGTAAAAATTTATTAGATCAATAGAAAAGAAATACAATCAAGAATAAAATAAGCACCAAACTACGCAAGGAATCAAAGCCCTGCCAGCAACATAGCCTCCACACCACCACAAGAGAACCAAACTCTCTAGCCCCCAACTTCAACACCTATATCCTCCAAAATCAGCATGTCCAAAGTTTGGACTTGGTCACGGGATAACTAGTCCCATTCATCAACCTTCTAATCCCCTAAATGCTTAGAGGCCCATTTAGCTAGACAATCAGCCACCCCGTTCGAATCCCTTAGAATGTGGATAAAAGAAACTTCATCCATTAACTCACTCAATTGAAAAATCTATCAAACCATTGAAGCCAGCTACTAATGGACCCCATACAACTTTTGACCATGCAACATGGTAATCACAATCTAAGAATTAAACTCACACACAATCCTATGCCAACCTAAAGCATAAGCTCTTTCAAGGGTTGTGAGGATAGCCAATCCTTCCATTAGATTGTTAGTATGATGACCCTTATATATAGAAAATAAAAATAGGACAACACCCAAACTATTCCTCCCAACCCCTCCTACTCCAACATGTCCAAGGTTTCCTCTAAATGAACCATCAATATAAATCTTTAAAACTCCACTAGGAGGTGAAAACCATCTCCCTTCCCTTTATTTTTTCCTTCTAGGATGACAACTCCCCTTCTCCATTGGAAGTCTTGAATATTTCTCAACTAACCCCAACCTCTTCATCAACTCTTGTTCCCTCGCTTCCATGGGATAAGAAACCTCAAATTTTTCATGCACTATCTCTTGAATCATACCCATTAATCGCTTCCAAATTTGATGAACCACCAATCTCATCCCTTGAAATTTTCTATGAATCCTTTCCAGCTAAAACTGCCATAGGATGCATGTGGGTAAGCCACATAAAGAAAGAAATCCTTTTCCAAGGGTCTTTCCAAGCTCCTCCAAAACTCAATCATAGAAGAAGCATGAACATGTTCTTTCTTTCAAACTCCCCACCAAAAGTGTCAGATGACCCTTGAGAAAAAGCACTAAAAAAATGAGAGGATCTTTCCTCACTATCTCTACAAAGAGCACAAATATATGGACCTTGGAAACCTTGGTTCTAGAGATTCTCCCAAATAAGGAACCTATTCTAAACAACCAACTAGGTGAAAAAGTTGCACTTAGGCCAAGCAAACTTGTTCCACACATTCTTCCACCATGTGACTTCAACCCATTCATGCTTATGAAAATTCAACTCATAGTATCTTGAAGAAACTAAGTAAACCCTTAGGAACTGGACTCTAAGAAAGAGTGTCCCTCCCCCTCAAAGAACTACAAACTCTACCTACCAAAATCCTTCTTAAATCCTCACGGTCCTCAATAGAGCCCCTTGGCGGCCATTCTAGTGGATCCTTCCACCTATAAATCATCTCCAACCCTAAATATTGAGCAAAATTATACTCATCCACCTTGATCCACCCAACCTCAGTGAAACTATTACAAAGGTGTTGTAAGTGAGGGTGCAAATCCAAAATATGGGGAAATCCATCCCATGAGTCAAACTAGAAAAGAGCTTTTGATCCTTTGTTACAAATCCAAAATAAGCCTTGTTTAATTAAATTAGCACCCCTTTTAAGAGTGTCCCAAATCATAGAAAATTTTCCCATTACACAAGTTCTTGGCATATCTTCATGTGTCACACCCCTCAAATACTTAGCATTGATAATCTTGGCCCACATAAGATCCTGATTAATGCACCACCTCTAATATAACTTAGTAGCCAAAGCTTGGCCAAAAAGGATAGCCTACCACAAACCAAGACCACCCTCCTACAATGGTATGCATATGGTCTCCCACTTTACCAAACTCCACTTCAATGAAGCCAATTTACCAGCTCGTAAGAATTACCTTGCCAAAGCATCCAAATCCTTGATGAAGCTAGTAGGAGATGCTTGAACCATGCACCTATAAATGGGAAGAGCGTAGACCACCAATTTCAAAAATAAAACTCTCCTAGCAAAGGAGAGCCACTAATGGGTCTAACGATTAATTTGCTCTCAAACCTTATCCAACACCTTTTGCCAAGTTCTCCTCGGTAGTGATCTAGCAAAGATAGGAATACCAAGATAAACCAAGGGAAGAACTCCAATTTTAAATGAATAATATAGGAAATTTGATGTTGAATAAGAGGAGTGTTGAAGAAAAAAATGGAGGAAATTTTTATTCATTAATTTGTTTCCCTGAGGCATCAAGATAGGTGTCTAAAATTTGTCTAATGTTAATTGCCTCTCTAATTTTTACAACACTCAACAAATTGGTATCATCAACAAATTACAAGTGAGACTAAGAAGGAAAATTGTTGCTCCAAATCCACCTTGGAATACCACCTTGGCTTACCTGGGACTTAAAACCTATTCCCAAGCCCTTTATGATTAGAATAAAAAGTTAAGGAGACAAAGGATATCCTTGTCATAGACCACGAGAGGTACAAAACAACTTGAAGGGATCCCCATTCACAATAACAAAATAAGAAGTTGTTATTACAGAAATCATCACCCAGTTCACCTAATCATCTCTAAACCCAAACTTTAGGAGAAATTTTTGCAAGAAAAAGTTCCATTTGAACCAATCATAAGCTTTAGCCATATTCAATTTGATTAACATTTCCTTATCTTTTGAATTTTCCATGGAATGAATGGCCTCAACCATAATAACCACCCCATCCATAATCTATCTACCTATTATAAATCCACCCTATTCTTCAAAGATGAGCCTATTCATCCATGGTTTTAATCTCTTAGCTGTAAATTTGGATATAATCTTGTATATCACATTGCAAAGAGAAATATGTCTAAACAAGTTCAACAAATTATCCCCCTTTCATTTGCAAATAAGAGCTAGGAATGTGGTATTCATTACTTTCAACATTTGTTTATTCTTTTGATATTCCTGACAAACCTCTAACAAATCATCCTTAATGATTTCCAAAAAATTCCACCAAGAATCCATCGGGTCTTGGAGAATTTCCCTTCTTCATCTAAAATGGATTCAGGAAAATTCGCCGCCAACAAATTTACCTCCAGCAATTCATCGCCATGAAAAATTCATCTCATGGAAAATTCATCACTAGAAATATTTTATGAATTGCTAGTGGTCAATTTTCCACAAGATAAATTTGTCATGGCGATGAATTTTTGGAGGTGAATTTGTTGGCAACGAGTTATTGACAGTGATGATGAGTCCAATTTATGGCTCAATTTTGATAGAGTTTATTATCTATTTGTTGTAGTTGTCATAGACCTTGATACTTGGATGTTGAAATTTTCATGTTATTTCCTAAAAACCATAGACATTGGGCATAAGCTTATTTTTGTAACCTTTAAATGACATTGACATGCTATATGAACTATCTATGTTAATTTTACATGTGGATTAATGAATGTTACTTTGAGATAGTTATAGATATGCAATTGTTGTGTGTACTAATGTTGTTATGCAGATATAATTAGAGCCTATAAAATTGAGGAAGATTCTACAGCTGGTCGTTTTCCATAAAGGTCAACAAGGTGATCATTCAAAGGTCAATGGAGGGAAGACTCAATGGAGGGAGATTCCTAGTTCAAATCGAAGATTGTAACTTCCTTGTAAATGGTCATAATAGTTTTTTGAGTGACTATAGGAGCTATTGTTATGCTAGATCTACGTTAAGGAAGACTGGCTTGACCAAATTCCATGCATGCATAACCTCCTTTCCACTTTCAATGCTTTCCCTAAAGTGGTGTCCTCCTAATCTGTTGGAGTTGACTGCCTTGCTAGGTAGTTAGTTAGTAGTTTTTCCTCCTATAAATAAGACTCAAATGCTCCTTCTCAAAAGGTTGATCAATCTGATGTTGCACTCACATTTTTAGTTTTTCAGTAATACAGTTATGTTACTCTATTGTAATCATGTGTTCCACTGAATGAAATGAAGTTATAAGTTCGTTGCATCTAATTTTACATTTTTCTTAAAGGATACTCATCCAAGGGGGCCCACTTGGTGAGCATTCCATCCTTTAGCTTAGTTATTACTTTTTTGTGCAAATAGTTACAAATCTGGCAACTGTCTGTTCCTACAGCCACTAGAATTCCATTTTGTGACTGTTCCTGTAGCCAAAGCGGACAGAGTAGTTTCTTGTCTATTTGCTCAGATTTTTATTTATGTCATGCACTTCAACTTATTATAGTTGTTAGTTGATTTTCAGCACTTATGTTACTTCTTTCTAAGCAATTTACTTTCAGCATTGTCTTTCTTAGCTGTAGAATGAAGATGGCTACTATGGATTCTTAATGCACATGTGCTGACCCATTTCAAGTCTACATCCCTGGGTTGACAAGTTAAATGCACCTTCATGATGATTAAGATAGCTATTCAGTTTAGATGTCCAATCTTTGAATCACAACTTTAAGGGCTTAGTTTTCAAATCATTGTAAGAGGATAACATTTTTGGTGCCATTGTCGGGGATGGTGTCAGAGTAGGGAGTTCTTTGGAGTCATTGATAGTTTCTTTCTTGTTGTAGTATTTCTAAAATTTTGTTCTTAGTATACCCCTCATTTAGGAAAGTAATGATCCACTATTATTTTTCCAATTCTTTGTGTGAGTTGGCTGATATTGAGTTGATACCATATGCATAGAGGAAGGAGGAGAGATGCTCATGGGAGATTTCTTCCTAATAACCCTGATTCATTCCAACTAGTTGAGCATCAAAATCTGCCAAGAGACAAAGAAGAAGAACAAGAAGCACATCCTTTTGTTGATGCATTTCCTAATCTAACCAGTTCTGACACTTCCTCTGAAGACCAAAATCAAATTGAGAACCCCTTTGCCTTAGAACTCCATCAGGAAGGCATGGGTGATGCAAATAGAAACAGACCTAACAAACTAGATTTTCCTTTCCCCTCTGCTCATCAGAATGAAGTTGACAACCTCAAAAATATCCATGCTTCAGTCCTTCCTAAGTTCTATGAACTTGTCACAAAAGACCCTGATACTTTCTTGTTTGAGTTTGATGTCCTCTGCAGAAGCTATGACTATACCACTGATGCTCATAGGCTTAAGTTGTTCCCTACCACCTTGAAAGAGGTTGCATTAAGATGGTTTATGAGCCTTAGCAAAAATACTATGGAGACTTGGGATGACATGAAGACAAAGTTCCTTGAGAAGTACAATGAATATTGTAGGGGTAGTGACATGAGAGGAGATGACATCTTTAGGATGCAGTAGAAGGAAGATGAGAGTCTAGAAGATTGCATTTCAAGGTTTTTGTTTTGCCTACAGAAATCTCTACACCATACACTCAATGAAGAATCAAAAAAAATTCTCTTCTTAAGAGGAATTAATGAGAGTTGCACTGATTCTTTAGACCTGATGGAAGGAGGAGATATCACCCAAGTCCCTTGGGAAGATATTAAGAAGATATGTCAGAACTATTCTATGGCAGCTTCAAAGAAAGGGAGAGCTTACCAATCTTCTATGGGTAAGTCATCTACCAATGGAGTTTCAAGGATGGAGATTACTCACTTTCTCACAGACTTCAAGCAAGACATCATAAACAATCTGGCTACTCAACTAGATACACTTGAAGCAAAGAAGAAACAAGAGGAGGCAGAGGCAATGTTGGCAAAATATTGCCCTCATTGCAAACAAAAGAAGGACTGCAGATGCAAAATGGTAGCTAACATTGACAGTAAGAAGATCCCACCTTAGTTCAAGCCAATCCAGGGTGATGATGATCAAGTCTACTACATTGCGCAAAGGAGACCATGGGCTCCAAAACAAGGTATGTGACTAGATCCATTATCCTTTGTTGGGCCATATTTCAATTCTTATGCATCAAGTAACCAATGGCAGCCCCCATATCCATCCAACTATGGAGGATATCCACCACAACCTTAAAATAACCCTCCAAATACCTGGCCCAATCACCAAAATTCTCCACCCCAATGGCAACAACTTCAAGGGAATTGGCAGCAGTTTCAGGGAAATTGGCAACCACCTTCAGGAAACTAGCAGCAAACATCTCAACGGAGGGTAGGACAACAATGGCCAACCCAAACAACCAGTTACATGCAGCCACCTTCTCAGCCCCAACAACCTACTATAATGCCTCATCCTACTAGCTCAAGTTCAAACACACCTAGACCTACTCAGCTACCAGCTCAGCCCACACCTAACCCAAATAACAAACCACAGCAGCAACAACCAGTATACTTTGTTGATCCAAATCAATTTCCTGCATATGTTATGAGTGTAAGTGGCATTCACTTGTGTTCAAGAACTACTTTTCCAGCTCCTTCCACACCCATTATTACTAAGCTTCCTGTGGAAGAGGAGGAGCATCTAAATGTCCCTATTCAGTCAAGTGCACCTAAAAACGTTGAACCAGTCCCAATCCAGTAGACTAAAGAAGAACCACCATTTCCTCAAAGGTTGTAAGTTGCTAAACAAAAGGAAGAGAAGGAAACAACCTTTGACATCCTAGATCAGTTGAAGCATATATGTGTCAAGATACCTCTATTTCAGGCCATAAAAGATGTTCCCATATATGGAAAAGTAATTAAAGAAGTTAGGCAGGAAAAAGAGAGACCCCACTATAGTTCATGTGGTGGGACAACTAGCTGACATCATGCTTGGAAAAGTGACTATTCCCAAATACAATGACCCAAGTAGTCCTGTGGTAGGAGTTGTTATAAATGGGATCCAAATAAAGAATGCTTTGATTGATTTGGGGTAGCAATAAATGTGATGACTAAGGATATCTTGCAGCAACTAAATGTTGCAAGCATGAAACCTACTTCTACTATCCTGCAGCTTGCTGATAATTCTATTGTTAAACCTGATGGTATAGGAGAAGATCTTGTGGTAACTCTAGACTCTTAGGAGTACCCAACATATTTCATGATTCTTTCTCCCAAAGCTACACTAGGTGAGTATCCCATCATCCTCAGGAGGCCATGGTTAGTAATAGTAGATGCCTATATTGGATTTCGGATAGGATACATGACCATTTCTAATGTAAAGAGTGCCAAAAAGCTTGTTTTCTACCCTCTTGCTCAACCATCCCATGATATGGATAACCCCATATGGCCACATGTTAGTGAAGAGTCCAAGGAAGTCAATTCTATGGCACAACTTATGATGTTAGGCAGAAGTTCTTTCATGCAACTTCAAGAAGAAGATGAAGTATTGTCTAACATAATTCAGAACCATTGTGAGGTGCAAGAAGCATCATCCTCTCATGCATCTGGTTCTACTAGTCCAATGAAGACACTTATGCCCGCTCTTCCTACAACAACAGGTATGTCTCATACATTGCTAACACATGAACTCAAGGTACCAAGCACTAGTGAAGCAGCTATGATAGAGTTAACTACACAAGTGCAAGTGTCAGAAGGGAAATATCTAAAAATTAACAGCAAGCTAAGTGAAGAACAACAGTTGTCATTGACAAACTTACTGAACACCCACCAGCATGCATTTGCATGGGACTATCATGATATGAAGGGATTGGATCCTAGGATCTACACTAATAAGATGTACATCAAAAATGATTGCACACCAGTGAGGCAACCACAAAGAAGAATTAACCCTACATTGAGAGAAATTGTAAAAGGGGAACTACAAAAATTTCTAGATGGGGGATTTATCTACCCCATTTCAGATAGCCAATGGGTGTCTCCATTGGTGATTAAACCCAAAAAGGGAGGGAAGTGGTGATTTTTTGTTGATTACAGGGAACTCAATGCTTCCACCAAAAAGGACCATTTTCCCCTTCCTTTCATAGACCAAGTGTTGGATTCCCTTGCAAACAAGCAGTATTTATCTTTTCTACATGGATTCAGTAGCTATAACTAGATACAAATTGCACTTGAGGACCAAGAGAAGACCACCTTTACCTATCCATGGGGACTTATTCCTACTTAGTACTCATCTATTTCATGGCAATGCACCCCACAACTTTTAGAGGGAAGTCATTAGCATATTTTCTCGCATATCTCACATGATTGCATGGAGATTTATATGGATGATTTCACTACCTATGGTGTTGACTTTAATGAAGCATTGGAAAATATTAGGAGAGTCTTACAGAGATGTAAGACCATAATCTATCTTTAAATAGTGAAAAGTGCTTCATGATGATGCAGGAAGGTGTAGTCCTTGGCCACTACATCTCTCACCAAGGAATTCATGTAGATCCTGCGAAGATTGAGGTGATCACCAATCTTCCTATACCTGCAAAACAAAAAGATGTTAGGATTTTCTTGGGACATACAGGTTACTATAGTCATTTCATCAAATATTTTAGCAAAATGGCAACACCATTGTACAATCTCCTAACTAAAGATGTTGAATTCCAATGGATAGAAGACTGTGACAAGGCATTCTCTGATTTGAAAGTAGCTTTAACTCATGCTCCTATACTCAAAGGTCCTAATTGGGAGCTTCCTTTTTACATCCATATAGATGCATTAGACTATGCTATAGGAGTACTCTTAGGATAGAAAGAAGGGACAATTGAAAATGCTATTTATTTTGTCAGTAAAAACCTGCAAGGAGTTGAATTCAATTATATAGTGACAGAAAGGAAATGCTCGCAGTGATCTATGCCCTTAACAAATTCAGGCACTACATAACAGGCTATCAGATCTTTTTGCATATAGATCATGTAGGCATTAGGTACCTCATGAATAAGCCTCTGATCTCAGGTAGGCTAGCAAGATGGTTGTTGTTGATGCAAGAGTTTGACATAACCATTGTTGATAAACCAAGGAAGAATGTTGTTGCAAAATTTCTTTTAAGGTTGACTACATCAGAGGACAATCAAGTCATTGTTGACTCTTTCCCTGATGAACATTTATTTTCCATCAGTGTGCATACACCCTAGTATGTTAACATAGCTAATTATCTGGTCACAAGGAGAGTTCATTCTCATTTCTCTCCAAAAGAGAGAAGGTTGCTCATTGAGAAAACTTTTCCTTTCTCATGGATTGCAGGATGTTTGTTGTACACTGGACTAGACCATGTCATGAGGAGATGTGTGAGTGAAGATGAGAAATATTATATATTACATGCATGTCACAATGAACCCTGTGGAGGGAATTTTGTAGTCGAGAGGACATCAATGAAGATTCTGAACACAGGATATTATTGGCCCACACTCCACAAGGATGTAGGGAAATATACAAGGAATTGTGATAGATGCCAAAGGATGGACCAGCCAACCAAATCTGATGAGATGCCCCTTTACCCCCAAGTAGTAATCACTCCATTTGATAAATGGGGTTTGGATTTTGTAGGACTCATTGATCCTCCATCAAATGGTAAATCCTATATCTTAATGTGCATTGATTATGTAACCAAATGGGTTGAAGTTAAAGAAATGAAGCATACAAGAGATAATAAGGTTGTAAATTTTCTTTATGATATTTTCACATGGTATGGGGTTCCAAGGGAGATAGTGACTGATCAAGGGGCACAATTTACATCAACCCTTGTCATAGCACTAGTTAATTAATATAATGTGAGGCACAGGAAGTCTACTCCTTATCACCCTCAATCCAATGGCCAAGTTGAGGTGACCAATAGGGAAATTGAAGCCATTCTAACCAAAACAGTGGCCATCCATAGGAAGGATTGGGAAAATAGACTGCCATAAGTTGTTTGTGCCTATTGGACCACCTTGAAAACAACCATAGGCTTCACTCCTTTTGAGTTGTATGGAAAGACAGCCATGACGCCCATTGAATTTGAGCATAAGACTTTTAGGACTGCACTAGACTTAGGGATGGATATCTCTGAGGCACAAAAGGACATAATTATGTAGCTGAATAATTTAGATGAGATGAGAAAGATAGCATTGCATCACATAGAGGTAGTGTAGAATCGAAGAATAAAGTGGCATGACAAAAATTCATAAAGGACAAGAGATTCTAGCTAGGTGACCAGCACTCCTTTTATGACTCCAAATAATATTAGGATAATGTTGGTAATCTATAGACAAGGTGGCTAGGACCATATGAGGTTGCTAAAGTCTTTCCCAATGGAGTTGTTCAGCTCACTACCATTGACCCTGTGAGGTATAACCTACTTGTCAATGGTCATCGCCTCAGATTGTATCACAAACCAACTTCCAAGGAGGAATTCATATAGCAATTCACTCAGCATGCAACACCTGAACTTCCTGCAACCGAAGGAAGCAGACCTAGTGTCCCTCCTTCTGGCTAACCAAGGTAAGTAAATTGTCATAATAAAGACTTCCACTTTTGTGGGAGTCCACTTCTTCATCCTTCCGCCCATCCATCTCCAACTTTATCTCTCTTCCATCATTTGCCATAACTTCACTTCATTCCATTTCACTTTGTTCCATCTCCACTTTCATTAATTGGTCAACTGACTTCTTAAAAGGTGACCGATACTTCCTCAATATTATTTGCAACAAATATTCCATGAATTCAGGTACGTGCACATCAATTTGTTACAACTTAATTATCTTTTAGTACATTTAATTAATTATTGTACATAAATGTAGATGTTCTCCATAGCATGTAATTATCCCATGCCCTATCAAATCTTCATTACCATCTTGCATGTGAGGACACATGCCCAAATTTAGTTTGGGGGGAGTGTGAATAACATGTGCACGTGTCAGTCCATGTTGGTCCATGTCAGTAAAATTTAAATTGAGCTAATTTGAATTCTAAGTGAGGTGACGGCTTGCATCTATGAGAATGACACCACATCGAAGCCATTTTTCTCGATTGTATCCTTCATTTATTATCTCTTACTACCTTTGTTGCCTCTTCCATAATCCTAAGTTGCCAAAAAGGTAAAGTTTATATGACATTGGTGTTGGGAATTCAGCAGTGTTGCACAAAGGTTAAATTTGGCTTTTAGACAAAGATTGTAGGAAGGGAAACCTTACAGAGTTCTTGTTTAATTGCAAAAAGTTGAACGATTGGAGATCAGTTGATTTGAAGTGAACCCACAGTTCATGATGTAGTATTGCAAGATGCATCTTCTTTGGTAAAATTTCAAAATTGCGGATGGCTGGACTATTTCTTGAAGCTCAACAGTTATAATGAAGAAATTTCATAGGAATTTGCAGAGACATTGTCTAAAGGAAAGGCCATGGTAAAAGGGTTGGAGGTAATAGCTACTGAAGAGAGGATTGCAAAAGTTACAGGGTTTCTTGTAGATGGTGAACATTAACCTACTACTAGAGATGCAAGGTCAGCTAGGGCTGAATTTACTAAACCTAGTGACCCTCCATTGGATGTGGACAAGCAAGGTGCAAAGAGAACCTCTTTGCCTGAGTTGTGGAAGCAAGTAGTTGTCCACATTGTGAAGTACATCACTTGTGAAGGCCACCAGTTGAACCTACATTCTGTGCACTTCAAACTCTTGAATCATATGAGGCATGGGAGAATAATGAACGTTCCCAACATGTTATATCATCTCCTTTCAATTATGGTGACTAAAACTCAAAAAGGTAGGGATAATTTTGTCTCCCACCATTTTCTGATCAAATTATTAGTAGAAAAATCTCTGCATGATGTGTCTTATATGACTTGGGAGGAATTTTTAAATATTGATCAATTTGGACCAAAATATTTGCAACCTAGGGTTTTCCCTCAACTTCATAGGGTTAGTAGGAGACTGAATATTGTAGAAGCCACTCCTAGAGCCTCAACTTCTGGTGCAAGCCCTAGTGTAAACCCTCCTTCAACTGAGCAAACTATAGATATTAGTTCTTTTGAGGTAAAAAATTCAAACAAAGATAGTTCCTCTTTAGACTTTGATGATGATGTTCCTCTTGGAACCCTAATTCGAACTAGGGAACAAAAGAAAGAAACAGAAATGAGGAAAGGAAAAGCTAAAAAGAAAACAACATAAAAAGAAGCATCAAGCTCTAAGAAACATAAGGCTAACATTGTTCTTCCTGCAGCCAAAGAAAAACATGAAACCCCTCCTAGAAAATCAAGACCAGTTGATCCAGTCATTGGTGTGTCCTTGAAGAGAAGCTCTAGTCCTCAAGGAACATCACGAGAGGACACAAAAGTACCAATGGGGTAGGTGAACATTAAGGAAAAGTAATTTTTTAGGGAATGGCATAGATTTCTTTACCGACCAAGCTATAGCAATAGGATCCTGCCTATGAGAGAAGCAGTTTACAAAGAATATGAGAAGGTAGTAGAAAATATAGGGAAATTTGTAATGGGATATATGTCATAGAGGTGGAACAATCTGACTGATGAGTTAAAACAAATTGAACCTAACTCTCTGCAGAACTATGTTGCAGCATGCAAAAGAGTTGATAGATATATACAGCTTGGAAGGATGAAGGGGAAATTTTGGCTCCCATTAACCTTTTAGCCACCTACCATATTATGTCCTGAGCCAAATTTCATGTATTATCAGTATGATATAGCTACAGAGAGGATACGTGCACTTGAATACAACTTTTGAGATTCCTAATCTGCTTCGTTGATATCAGAGTTGACTTTGTCTTTGTGCGTACATCGCAATAGAGTGCCTTCGAAATCATTATGATAACTTCATTACTCTACATCCAAAACATATCAAAATCCAAAAACACTAAAATCAAAAAAAACACAACATCAAAACATTGGAATCAGAACTACGTCTCTCTAAAGCTTAAAGCAAGGCTCATCTTTGATTAGCCCTCGAGACATCAAAATCCAAAAACATTCATAAAATCTCACAAAATCAAAAACATTTGAAAAAAATCAAAAAACTCAAAAATAGCCTCAAAACATTCCAAAAAATGTCAAAAACATCCAAATATTTGAAAAAATCCATCTGTCTCATTTCACTTTCACCCGCAATAATCAATCATCCATAATAAACTGATCATCACTTTCATCCTTTGGCAACGCAAACAAGAAACAATCATAGCAAATCAATCAAAAGAAAGCTTCAATTGCAAAATCAAAATCAAACAACAAACTTTAAAACAAAATCAAACTCTTGATCATTTGCAAACATGTTAGTCAACTTTATATCAATAGCCTATCAATCAACTTATCAAACCATCATCATCCTATACAATGCATGTCCTAGGATATATCATTCCGACAATGGGCATCATTTTGGATATCACTTTGGATTCTTATCCTATCAAAACAAATCCCTTTTGGCTAGAGATATGAAGAACATTGGCTTGTTTGCGTACTTGATCTTTTCTTTTGATTTATCTTATTGTGCTCATTCCAAGGACCTCTTGATGATATCCAAATGAAGGATTTAGAGAGATAGGAATGGGGCAACGATCATTATCTTTTGTCTATTGTGCTTGTTGGACGTTCTTGTAAAATAACTTGGCGAATACTTGCTTTGTTAGGAACACCCTAGCAAGGTTTCCATATGTCAAGTGTAAACAAGAATACTCCTATCTGTTTGTCGAGTCAAATTCCATCGCACTAGGTACAACGCCATCCTAGTTATTTATACCTTGATGCATCGTATCTACATGTGTTATCAAACATAAGGTAAGTATCCCTTTTAAAATCCCAATCCTTGATAAGCAAATCATCATCATCTGTCATCATCATCATCTCTAATAAAGTCTCGTCAAATCATGGACTTGTTGGATCCTCTTGTCATCATCTAATGTCTTCTTTTTCATGCTAACATCATCATCGCCAATGCATCCATCATGCATCCATCCTGCATCCAGAAAACTGTCAGTATACCACACATCATTCATATCATACATAATAGGAAACATCAATCATTTCACATGCATTGCATTTGCATCATCATCATAATATAGATCTGTTAGTCTAAGCATCTGCATAAATCATCCATTGCATAATCATAGCATATCCATCTCATCCATCATCACATCATATCATCATTAAAGTTGTTTAAGATAATATAGATTTGTTATTCTAAGCATCTTAAAACCATCTCATTTGCATCATCATCCATAACCATCCATTTTGAACCTCTTTATCGTGAGATCAACCCTCAAATTGAATCTTTTTGCTTGATCTCTCGAGGGGGCAATGTACCAGGGTACTTCTTTCTGTTGGGGCATCCGAAAAATAAAAAAAAATGAATTTTGATTGCAAGTTTATTCTTTGAACCAACGCAACGAGTGCATTGCTTCAAAGAGGGGCAAAATGTGAACCAAAATATGCATACATGTCAATCCAATAGTTTAATCAAATAACCTTCATTTAATCGAATCTAACATTTCATCCTTCAAATTAAATAAACTCACTTCATCATTACCTCATTTAAATAAATCAATCAAATAATAACATTTCATCTCTCATAAATCATTCAACCTTTATCTTGCATCATCCATTTAATTAAATAAATCAAGACTTTATTTAATTGAAATCCATTTCATATTTCTCCTTTTCTGATTTAAATAAATCAAGTATTTAAGTCAAAAAGGTCAAACATCCTAATCATCATTAAGCTAGTCTAATCCTAATCAAATACTAATCCTAACCACTTGCATTCTCTAGATTATGCCACTTGCACAAATAAATCAATTTGTTGATTTATTAAAATCAGCATTTTCACTCAACATGGCATCCATGAGGAATATTCCATCAGGTTTGAATTCAAAAGGAAAGTTGAAATGTACATCCAACAAGTCATTTACGAGCTCTTACATGGCTCTTACATGTCCCCTTCCAAAGGTCAAACTCAACATTCATTGCACAAATTTGAATTTGAAACTCACTCTCATGGGCACATTTCCCAAATCTTGCACATCCCTTGGCCTATCACAACTTGACAAGTGGCCTCTTCTCATTGGTGGATCTTTAGTCCCACATTCACCCATTTGGCCAATCTCTCATCGAGAAAATCTATAAATAAGGACCTCATTCTTCATCAAAATCATCTACATCTCTTGCAAAGTCACTCTCTTAAACTGAGAATTGATTTTGTCCATTTATCATCTCCATCTTCATAGCAATTTCATCACTAGCTTATCTATCAAGGATTGGGAAAGGGCTATTTTCTACAATAGCACCAATCCAATATGGGATAGGTTTGAGCATGCTTAGTCTTTTGGTATTTCATTACTCTACTCATTTAGCATGATTCAAAATCTCATATGGATGCTTGATTTGTTGTATTTAACTTGGCATTATTACTAATGTTAATTGAAGTTGAAATATTTCTAGGTTTAGCAACCACAGATCTATCTATGTTAATTTTACATGTGGATTAATGAATGTTACTTTGAGATAGTTATAGATATGCAATTTTTGTGTGTACTAATGTTTTCATGTAGATATAATTAGAGCCTATAAAATTAAGGAAGATTCTACTAGCTAGTCATTTTCCATAAAGGTCAACAAGGTGATCATTCAAAGGTCAATGGAGGGAAGACTCTCAATGGAGGGAGATTCCTAGTTCAAATCAAAGATTATAACTGCCTTGTAAATGGTCATAATAGTTTGTTGAGCAAATATAGGAGCTATCGTTATGCTATATCTACGTTAAGGCAAACCGGCTTGACCAGATTCCATGCATGTATAACCTCCTTTCCACTTTCTATGCTTTCCCTAAAGTGGTGTCCTCCTAATTTGTTGGAGTTGATCGCCTTGCTAGGTACTTAGTTAGTAGTTTTTCCTCCTATAAATAAGACTCAAATGCTCCTTCTCAGAAGGTTGATTAATCTAATGTTGCACTCACATTCTTAGTTTTTCACTAATACAGTTATGCTACCCTATTTTAATCATGTTTTCCAATGAATGAAATGAAGTTATAAGTTCGTTGCATCTGAGTTTACATTTGTCTTAAGGGATACTCATCCAAGGGGGGCCACTTGGTGAGCATTCCATCCTTTACCTTAGTTATTACTTTTTTGTGTAAATAGTTACAAATCTGGTAACTGTCTATTCCTACAACCACTAGAATTCCATTCTATGACTATTCCTGTAGCCAAAGCAGATAGATTAGTTTCCTATCTGTTTGCTTATATTTTCATTTCTATCATGCACGTCAACTTAGTATAGTTGTTAGTTGATGTTTAGCACTTATGTTACTTCTTTCTAAGCAATTTACTTTCAGCATTATGTCTTTCTTAGCTATAGAATGAAGATGGCTACTATGGATTCCTGGTGCACATGTTGTGCTGACCCATTTCAAGTCTACATCCCTGGGTTGACAAGTTAAATGCACCTTCATTATGATTAAGATAGTTATTCATCTTAGATGTCTAATCTCTTAATCACAGCTTTAAGGGCTTATTTGTCAAATCATTGTAGGAGGCAATAGGTGAATTTTCCTAGAGCCATCTAAAATTTGATTCATTCCAATTATTCTAAAAAATAGGATTAGCAAGTTCCTCATTCATAGCCAAGGAGACTAGAGGAGGAATGCAATACAAGATACAATTTTCCTCTTCCTCTACACAGTGTGAAATTTCCATGAAAAAAGGAGAGTAGTGGTGATAACTCTCTAGAAATATCACTTAAGGAGGTTAACTAGATCTCCTAAGAAGAGACAAGGGAAGATATCAAGTTCCCATTCCTTATAGCCTTGATCGAGTTAAAGAAAGTCATATTTTGTCCCCCTCCTTAAGCTAGTCAATTTGGGCCTTCTACTTCCAATACAATTCTTTGCGCAAATCCCATTCATGCAACTCCTTCAAAGCACTCAACTCCTCTCTGAGGGAGATCTCTGAAAGGACATATTCTCTAACTTGGTGGGTGATAACATCCTGATGGGACTGTGTAGTCATCTTAGCCTAAAAAATATTACCAAAGCAATATCTATTCCACCTCTTGAGTTAGAACTTTACAGATTATAGCCTTTTGACAAAGGAGTAGATTGAAAAATATTACCAAAGCAATATATATTCCACCTCTTGAGTTAGATCTTTACAAATTATAGCCTTTTGACAAAGGAGTAGATTGGTGTGCCAAAAGTTGGTCTACATCTGCTCCACCAAACAACCATAAGATCATATAGCCAAGGATTCCACAACCACATTTGCTAAAACTTAAAGGAAGAATTTTTTTTAGTCCCATTAAATTAGCATTAAATTTGATAGGCCAGTGATCTAAGCCCCTTCACTCCAATATCTTAGAACTGGAATCCCACATGTTGCCAAGTAGTAACTAGATATCAAAAATCTATCTAACCTCTTTGAATTAGACTCTTTGCCACATCTCTTGTTATTCTAGGTGAGAATTCCATTACTTGGTTTTATGTCCACCAAGTTCATAAAAGACATGTTATCTCTGATAAGGATGGATGAAGGCTCCAATATTTCCACTCCTCTCTTTTCCTCCAAGCTAACAATAGAATTAAGGTCACTAGCCAAGATCCAAGGATGGACAGGGGCTAAGGATTGGATGTAGTGGATATGAGCCCATAATTTGGCTTTACCAAAGAAATTAGTCAAGGCATAGAAATTAGAGAACATGATAACCTCACCTATCTCCAAGCTAGAAGCAACCCCTAAAATTGAAGATCTACTAGAGAACCACCACTGAAGAGAAATCTTTAGGGGATTCCATAAACAAGCAACTCCCCCCTACATTATCCTACGTACCTATGCATTGTCTTTGATATCTCCACCATAATTTAGAGGCCATGTTGTTCATACTATCCAATAACAACTTTGTCTCTTGAAGAAACATTATATCTAGCGAATGAGTTTGAATTAACTCTCGGACAATCTTTTATCTAGGGTTGTTGTTCAAGCCCCTTACATTCCATGAGAGTATGATCATTTTTGGGGGTTGGAGAAGTGTGATTCAATAGTTTTAATTGACCCAGATTCCACCAATGTCTCCCTTATTAGTTTATTTTTTTCCTGGTCTTTCTTCCATCATACTTTGGAGGATTTCTCTATAGTACCCCTCTTTAGTATTTTTTGCTACAATCCTAAAGTGGGTGAGGA
Source organism: Sequoia sempervirens (assembly GCA_007258455.2). Classification (NCBI taxonomy): domain Eukaryota; kingdom Viridiplantae; phylum Streptophyta; class Pinopsida; order Cupressales; family Cupressaceae; genus Sequoia; species Sequoia sempervirens. Next base: position 154,604,854 of record VDFB02271358.1, read on the forward strand.
TCTATTTCTCTTTCTTGTGTCCATATCTCCCTTCTCTATTGGGTGTGTAGGCTCATATAATGCTAAAACTTTTTCCCTCTCAATATTTTTAATTATTTCCACATCACAGGAAATCCCAGGAACCAAATATGCAACCAATTGTGTTGCATGAATCCCTTCCCGTGGACTTCCCATGTTAACATCCTCTTTGGGACTCCCTAGTGAATTTATAGAATATTTGTCTCTAAATGTGTCCCCTCTAGAATCCTCTCATGTTGTTCCAAACCATCATCAAATCTTCAAAGCGATTAAACACCCCTTCACCTTGACTATTCTTCAAAGGCCTTTTCCAACCTCTATCCTTGTTGTGAGGTTTTACTAGAATAAACCCATCCTTATCTTAATCCTCCATTGAAATAGGGGCTTGCCCTTTGTCCATATTTGAGGTTTGACAAGGTGACACACATGATTGGACCCTTCTTGGGTTAAGCTTAGGACACTTCTTTTGAAGATGCCCATATTCATGATAAATTTGATGGCAGAAAGGAAGAGCTTCATAATCTAATTGTTGAATCCATGAAGAAGGTCCAAGAAAATTTTCCACAAAATCTAGTAATGGTTTATTTAAATCAATTTCAACACAAATTCGAGCAAAAGAAATTACCTTTCTATCAAGAGTTTGCTAGGACAAACACACTGGCTTTCCAAGTAGCAAAGTGATCATATGAAGAATGTCATTCCTTTAGAATTCTAATGGAAACCAAGGAAGACACACCCAAATAGGAACTCTTGATGGAATCTCCTCTAATGGACTAAATCCAACATGCCAGGGTTTGATGAAAAGACTAACCTGGTTAAAGAAGTATGACCCCTCTTCAAAGGCCTTGTTTCTATCCACTAGAAAATTGAAAACCATAATATAATAGTTATTTGTCACCAGCATCACCTCCATCTCACCCTTAGGATTCCATGTTTGATGATCCCAAGATTCCAAAGAGATGAGAGGAACCCAAATCCCCATGAACTTGCAAATTAATGCATGATTAACCAAATAGTTAACATCTTCTTCGACCAACTTTGGTTGAATCACCAGAACAAAATGATCACGACTCCTTTCTAGGAACCCATTTACCTCTGGGATACGAGGACCTTCATTTTGCAAAGAGCCCTCCCCACTCAAATTTATTTAAAAAATCAATCGTATTTTCTTGTGTGAATGAGGACATATCACCCCTTAACAAAGCTTCACGAAAAGACACATTTTGAAGAAATTTTGAGCCTTCGAGCAAGGCCATACCCAAAAGAGGAAAAAGTACCCTAGACTGAAACCCCACTCAACACCAAATCTCCAGAAAAGACAAGAAAATATCTACAAGAAAGAATATGAAAAAACCTTGCCCAATACACACCCACCAATACCACAACACCACTTGAAAAGATCTGCAATAATAATAAAGATCTACAAGAAAGAATATGAAAAAACCTTGCCCAATACACACCCACCAATACCACAACACCACTGAGAAGATATGCAATAAAAATAATAAAAACCCCTCCCAAGAAACCCCCGCTGAACCTATTGTACACTCACCAAACTTCAAATGCCCCACACATCCACAACACCTTCAATCAAGAAATAAACCATGCAAAAGAAAGGAAAACATGGTTAGTGCATGCAAGCTCTCAGCCACATCACATCAGAGCTCCCACATGTGTTGCAATTCTCATCTTCCTCATCTGATATTCATGGAGGCCTTGTTCTTTATCAACAATGTCACTTTTGATTCCATTACTTGCACACCTATTTTCATTTATATTTTATTTATTATTTTATATTATAATTTTGTTATAAAGTAATTTTTTTACACATAATAATACATTAAAATCAATTTTAAAGATAAATTTTTAATTTATATAAAATAATTTAAATATTGAAGGAAAATTATTGAATAACTTTTTTTTGGTTTTGACTAATGATTGATTTAAAAATTTGTTCATAATATGTAAAAATCTCATATCTATAACTTGAAATTTTATATTAATTTGAATAAAATTAAAAAAATATATTATTATTATATTTATAAAAAATTAATATTAATATTTCTACTTAATTTTTTAAAAATATTGATTAATTTTTTTAAAACAACTATAATAATATCAAAAGATGATAAAAAAATTAGATAATTAAAATTAAAAAATATTTTACCTTCCTAATTGATTTAATTTTATTTTTAACTTTTTAAGTTGAGTTTACTTGTGACTTTTATTTTAAATATTTTATTTGAATAGGGAAATAATCTATAATTTTATTTTTTTGATGAATAAGTAGCTATCTATATTAATCTAAAGATAAAGTTACATATTCATAAAAAAAAGTGGGTGGTAAGAAGGCACACTCTAAGAGTCACATTGGAAAAGCCCAGAAAAGCCAAAAAATCAACTAGTCACATGGGTCGAGCCCAAAAGTCCATGATTACAAAACATATAAAAAAGGGCCATTAAGCGGCCAAAACAGTGCCAGCAGAGCCAGGAGGGTCTTTGTCATCCATTTTCTTCCCCCACACATTAGCGGGGTCTGGAGTGACGTCAAGAGGAGGACCTCAACCATCATCAACTTCTTTATCTTTTTCTTTATCTTCCTCACATCGAGGCAAGATTGCAAGCGCAAGTTGTGGAAAGATTTTACCAAAGCTCAGCCAACCAGAGCCAGAGACAAGAGTGTCTTCAAAGGGCCATTAGAACAACCACTGCCACCGCCGCTCCCCGAAGCACCGCTAGAGGGCCACCCCTAGCTAGCCCGCGGTGGAGGAGAGTGGGTCCGCCGAGGAGAGCGAGAATCCTACCGAATAGGAGGCTAAGAGTGGGGACGCGCAAAACCACTCCCCTACCAAACCCGAGAAGGCAACCGGTCATGGGAGGAGGTGGGTGAAGCAGGCACCCAAGCAACAGTACATGGGGCATTGCCCCAGTGATCCAGAAGCACTTGCAGGTGAGCAACCTCAATTGCAATTTATTTTTCTACATCTGAATCTCTAAGAGCACATTAGAACAAATAATAGCTATAGCATATAATGAAACATTAATATCCATTTGAGAATGAGCAAATATGCAGAAATTTCTATCTTTCTAGATATTGAAGAGGATTTCCACCCTGAAAGTGTGCCAAAGCTGGGTATACTTAGTAGGAAATCTAGGAAAGTCTCCTAGCATAATCATATGCTAGGAGAATGACTCCAACCTAAAGGGATAAAAGAATTCATGAATCCAAGTCCAAAATTGTTGAGCTCTGGGGAAAAACTAGAAAAGATGCTTAAAAGTCTCAACTTGCCCACAAAAAGGGCAACGAGGGTCCTAGACCCCCAGGTGAACAAGCCGAGAACCCATAAGCAAGCCTTGGAAAATAATACACCAAGCAAAGTGGGCAAGTTTCAACTCAACACTTGTAGACCAAGTGGTAGCAAATCTTTTACACTAGACATGAGCGGGAGATTGAAGAAGCCACCTTTGGTTCAAACTTTGAATCATAGGAAAATGTGTTGAAAGCCACCTGTAACCAAGCTTAGGCTTGTAATTCCTGAAAGGGGTGTCTTGGTACCACTTCCAATCCTCCCACCAAGGTTTGGTCCCATGAATTCCAACCTTATGAAGCATCTCTAAGGGAATAGCATTCACCAAACCATCAAAAGTTGTATGGTCCTGCTTATGAAGCCTGTATAGGGCACGGAATTCCTCCCACTGCATGATATGCATTGTGGGTCTATGAAATATTTGTTGCAGGGTTTGGATACCCTTTTTGTGGAATCTGAGTGCCCTAAGCCAAGGCGACTTAGCCAACGGCTGACCATTGCTAGCAAAAAGAGGCAACCACCAAACATTTTGCTAGTTGAGAGAAATCCCATCACGGAAACCAGAGCCAGCCTAATAGAGCCAAGGCTTGACTGCCTCCCAGGCTCTCCAAATGCTTTTGGCCACAAAATTCCCCACAATTTGGACTAGTTCCTCCATGACTAGAAGGGTTTGAAAGCCAATCCCCTTCCAGGCGGGTCTATAAATAGGAAAGTCTGACTGAATACAATGTTTGAGAAGAATTTTCCAGGCCTCATTACTAGAAAGGGCACGAATTATCCATTTAACACACAAGGAAGTCCCTTGTCATTGAGTGGAGAGTAACCCAAGCCCTCCAAAATCTTTGGGAAGGCAACAAAATTCCCAAGAAACCCGGTGAAACCCTCTGTAGGAATCAATAGAGGCCCAAAGAAAATCCCTGAGCAATTTTTCAAGCTTGTTGTAGGCAGCTTTTGATGGGGCCCAACAGGAAGAATAATAAACATGTGTTGTCGCAAGAACCTTGGAGCACACCTGGAATTTCCCTGCCAAAGAGAGGGGCTTAGTAATCTAGTAAGCAAGATTTTTCTCAACCCTAGAAAGAATAGCTTGCCATAACTCAATCGAGGACACCTAGAAAGCAAAGGGAATGCCTAGGAACCAAAAATTTTCTCCTAGTCCAATCCACTTCCAATTATACTACTGAAACCAAGGAGGAGTGGGCAGAAAATATTGTCTGTAGCACAAAGTTTTGTGCCACTAAATGGTAGAGTCAGAAGCAAGACAAAAATTATTAAGACAATCCAAGGCCGCTTTAATATTTTCTTCTTCCTCCAGGAGAGTGAGGAAAGAGTTGTCAACAAAATGGCCATTAACTAGCTGAACCTGAGAGTTAGGCAGCAAAATTCCCTTGACATGTTGTTGGGAAACTGTGTTGGCCAAAAGGTAGCGAAATCCTTCAATAGCAAGCACATACAGGGAGGGGACAAATGGGTACCCTTTCCAAATGGAATGAAAGAGTCCAAAGGGAGAAGATTGATGACCATTAATGGTGATACAAGAAGAGGCATCCGCAAAGAGTGTTCAAACAGTCTGAATGAAATTAGGCCCAAAACCCAAAGCTTGCAACATAGTAAGAATAAAAGGTCATTCAATGCAGTCTTAGGCCTTGGAAAAATCAATTTTGACAAAAATGGATTTTTGATTTCAATGCCTGGCCCACTCCATGCCTTCCCAAACAGTAATAATATTATCCAAAATAAACTTGGATTTGATCAACCCTGTTTGCTCCGGGTGCACAATCTGAGGTAAAAGATAGCAGATCTTTAGAGCCAAAGCCTTGGTGATGATTTTATAGGAGACATTAAGAAGCGTGATAGGCCTCCAGTTGTAAGTATCCTTAGGATCACTAGATTTAGGTATGAATTTTATATTGCCTTTGTTTATTAAGTTACCTAGAGATTTAGCATGAAAAGCTTCTAAGTAAACATGATACAGATCTTGTCCAACACAATCCCAAAGGGCCTTGTAAAACTCAGAGGGGAAACTATCAATCCCCAAGGCTTTGTCATCAACCATGGATTGAATAGCTTCCTTGAGGTCATCAATTGTTAATAATTGATTGCACAAATTTCTCTGGGCTAAGGAAAGCCTATTTGGCACAATAGCAAGGCAGTCCTAGAGGGCTTGTTGTCACACAGGTGTGGGTTCTTGTGCAGTGAAAACCTGCTCATAATGACGCACAAAGGCTTGGAGAATGTCAGGAAGCTCAAAGAGCACCTAAATTTCATCTTTTATTTTTTTAATGTCTGGGGATGAGTGCCTGGCACGCAGCGCCAAAAAAAATATTTGGAGGCACGATCACCAATCTTTAACCAATGTAGTTGGGCCTTAATTTGCACAACTCTACCAACATAATTATCTGCAACTTATTTTGTGTGCCTTAATTCTACCACCCTAACTTGCAATGATGGGGAAAAGGGGTTGGCCACCAAAACTTCATTAGCTGAGAGCAAGTCAGTGGTGGTAGCCTCATAAGACCGCAGGTGAAAGATAGCCAGCTAGCACCCATAAATGCATAGAAATATAGCTGTGTGTGTGATAACATCATTCCACCAAGTAATCCAGCTCTATGATGAGCTGGTTTGCACTCCAAATTCTAGAATTTATGAATTTGGACTAGGGTAGGCTTGTGACAGAGCAAAGACGTGTTCAAAAATAATTGAGTTTTACACGTGAGAGACTATTGAGTCTCCCATTCAATGTGAAAAGAAATGGGGAAATGGTCTGACAAAGTCACATCCACTAATGGCTTAATCGGGAGAGAAGATCTATCAAAAGAGAAAAAAGATTGAGCCAAGATCATGGCATGATCAAGGCACTTAAATATCTTGTCAAAATCAACCCTGTAATTACACCAAGTGTGCCAGAGAGAATGAGAATGGCGGCGACCAATATTGGGATCAAAAAGGCCCAATTTATTGTGCATGTAAAACCACGCCTCCCTTTCGCCAGCTTCCCATCTTAAAGAAAAGGTGCCATCTTTGTCATATGCCATCTTAACCATATTGAAATCCCCACACAATAACAAAGTCATAGTTGGCAATGAATCAACAATCCAATGCCAAAGCAAAGAGTGTTCCACAACATCATTAGAAGAATAAACATTAATAATCCCAAAGGAATGATTATCAATGTTGAGAAGGATCTAGATGAGCTGATGAGTGGGATCAGACTTGTGGTCGACCACACAAGAGTGCCACCATGGGGGGAAAAGGGTGACAGCTCTGCCACGTCCAACATCATGAGCAATGAAAAACATTTTACCGGTTGGCCAAATAGAGCGACAAGCCGAAGCAAGCAAAAACCTATAGATTTTAACTTCTTGGAGACAAAGCACTTCAATACCAAAATACTTACTCAAGGTATCCCTGATAGAATACTTTATAGAGAGGTCAGTCAGACCTCAGACATTCCATGAGAGGAAATTCATGAATGAAACTCCTCCATATCATCAGAGTTTGGTTCCTCTTCATTTAGAGAAAAGAAACAATTCTACAAAAATTATAGTGGAACTTACCCAATCTGGATAGGAGAGGAAAATCTCCACTTTTCTTGCACATATTCCCCTTCTTCCCTTGGTGGAGAAGGATTGTGAGACTGCCTCTGAGCTCCTGATATGGGAGGAGAAACATTTGGTTGTGCTATCATGACAACAATGGGCTAAAGCATTGCCTTTGGCCTAGGCTGCGACGAAACATTATCAGCCCCGACAGGAGCTTCCTTCCACTTTGTTGAAGGGTTTGAAACATCTTTCACTAGTTTGAAGACCTTGGAGGCTGACCCAAAACTAGTAGACTTATTCTTGTGGTTCGTAACCGTAGTCCATTTTTCATCAATTTTTGCAACAAAAGTGTCTATCAGATGAGGTTTATCAACATCTTGTGGAGGAGAAGGTGTACGAGGCACTGCCAAAGGATAGTCCTTGATCTTGTGGTTTGTGGACTAACACCTATAACATGTGTTGGGTAGATTAAAATAAATGACCTTCTGGGTATGTTGGAGAGATCCAATTTGAATATCAATGGAGTATTTCAAATCTTTGGAAAGGTCCACTTCCACACAAACTCTTTTCTGGGGTTGGCCCTGAAAGAACCTATCAGGCTCAATGCAAATAATCCTCCCCAGTGAGGATGCAATATGATTCAAAAAAGGCACACAAGGTAAGGGTAAACCAGGAAACTCAATCTAGACCAGAACCCACAACTTGGTGTCATTTGAGACAGCAAAATCTTGGATCCATGCCTGGAAAACCAACAAAGTAGACCTAACATACCAAGGACCATGGGCTAAGATAGCCTATACATGATTGACCTCTGCAAAGCAAAACAAAAAGAAACCCTTGGTTAAATTTTGGACCATATCAAGGCGGACCCCATGAGGAACCCAGGCCTTGTTGACCTACTCCTTAAGCACACTTTCAGGGGGATTCCTCCCAACAAAATATCTAACAAGGGTATGTTGCTCAAGCCATTGACAAGTAGAATCAAAATCTGGTAAAGGAAAACCACATCAACTGGGGAATAGGAACACTTACCTCATGAAAGACTTTCAGAACAAATTTTTGGGGTCATTTGTTTGGAGGAGGAGCCATTGAGCAAAGCCAAAAAACTACTAACACTAGCATGAACTACTGGGTTAGAGCCAGCTGAATGCATATTAAAACACAAAAACTGCACTAAATGTGGTCGCACACACAGGAAAAGAGGAGTTTCCTGCGCAGTAAGCGTAGTATGACGCAAGAGGGGCCAAGAATGACCGCAGACACCACAAAACCCTAGCAGAACTCATACACCTCTCCAAGCATCACAATCTATAATTATTTACAAATGTAACTTTAACTAAAATAAAGATAATTTCTATAATTAACAAGTGATAGTGGCTAGTACTTGCCTTTATATTTTTGTAATTCTTATTTTTTAGATTTGGAAAAAATAGATGTAAGTTTTATTAATGTGAATAAAAATAAATGTAAGTTTTGTTAATTATAGTGTTTTAGTATTGTTAATTAGTTTTTTGCATGACCTAACCTTAACCCTAACTCACACCCTCACTCTAACCTTAACCCTAACAATAAATTCTAAACCATTATCCTAATCTTAGACCTATCTCTAGCCCTAACTATGCTCATAACACTATCCATAACTATGGTCGTAACACTATCCATAACTATGGTCGTAACCCTAACCATTACCTTAACAATAAATAATTGTACAGTGACAATAAAAAAAAAATCTATGAATAAGATTTGGAATAAAGATATTAGATGAATAAAATTTTATATTAATCATTTTTTTATATGTAATATTTTTTATTAATTTAAAAAAGAGAGCATACAGTTCGTCTGCTATGCAAGAAATTTCAGTTGTTCGAACCAAAACCAGAAGCTACCAAAAAAACTTCACCCAACACAGAGAATATAGCCATAAAATAGATAGAAAAAATGGCAGAGCCACAGTCTAACCCAAAAAACCCCAACCACGAACTACCACTACTAGACTAGAGCAATTACTAACTAAAAGCTTAAACCAACCAAATTATAGAAACCCATTAAGATTCACAAATGACTCGAATTCCTTGACCCAGTCGAAGCCTCCGGCCACCATTAGCCCTAGCAATTTCTTCAAGTATTCCATTGTAACAACCACTATCATTCGGTGACACATGAGGGCCACCCCACTTAGGTCCAAGAGGAAGGGATAGAACCTTACAGCCTTGTCAATATTTTGCAAGAGCTCCAAATCATCTGGGCATGGGATCTCGGTACCCAGAATTGTCACCTTCAAAACCTCCTCCAAACCTCCAACCAAATCCTTCCTAAACATTCACACCAACAGCTCTTTTACCTCCATCTTGGGAACTCTACTGTCAAGTAGAGAGGCCAAGAACCATGAGGAAATATGTGCATTGTCCCTCCTATACTCCTTGCACTCAAGGTGACTAGAACCCAAAATCATCTTTACCACCGCAACTGTGAGAGGATCAATGTTGAGCAAAATTCACTTCAACCTTTGATCCGTAATCTCTCTGAACACAACCTTCCTCGATGCCGCCCACAAGGAAATTGGGGTGTCTGCTCCAAAGCATGACAACCTCTCCACCAAAATTGCAATAATAAACTTTGAGCGCCTGGCCATTGTCATCCACAAACAACACCAGAAGCAGAGCATAGGCTACCAACCAACACACCACCATAAACTAAACACCAACCCCAAAACCTTTACTACGTTGCACAAACCATTGCCACCACTCATTAAATAAACCCACAAACACCAAGCAATTCTATCGACACATGAGCGAAAATTATTTCTAGGCAAGGCAAGTTGTCCTTGCACCAACAATGTTGTCCTGCATACCTAGCTTCGTATGCGAAGCCATCATTAAAAACAGACTCAAACTGTCCTCCATTAATATGCATACTCACCTTAGATGACGTCACCAACCCTTCCCTCCATCTTCCAACTCAGCTCTAGTCTCCTCTACATGGATGTCACTCAACTCATACTGATAGAGTCCCTTCACCAGCTTGGAGCCCCCCCCAGAGCTGTCCACTTATATTAATCATATTTTAGTGATTGTTATTGGTAATATTTTATTTTTAATTTATTTTGATTTTTGAATAGTTCTAACCATAATTTTTACCTTATTATTAATTCTAATCCTAATCCTAATTATAATACTTTTAGAATTATAATAATTAATAATAATATGATTAAAATTATAATTTAATTAATAATTATAGTAATTTTAGTTATTTTAATTTAATTATTATTTGTATTTATATATGTTTTGAAGTTAATAAAATTTGGAAAATTAAAAAATGCCAATATCAAATAGTTTAAGATTTAATTTAAATTTTTATTTTAATTGTGTAAAATCAAATATGAGGAAGATTATTTTATGGATGTGCTTTAATTTAAATTTTATTTTATTATTTTAATAGTGTAAATCCAAATCTCTATAAACTAGCTAATTGATTTTTGTGAGACTTTTTTAATAAAAAAATAACAATTACATACATTAAAAAACCATTCTTAAAAAAATGTAAAAAAGTAACATCTTGGGCGGTGGGTTTGCTCCCCATTGGTCTCGGGTTCAACTCCACTCCTAGGTTTAAGAGGTGGAACTTCTTGCAAGTGGGGGATCTCACCTGCAAGGGACTAGTCTCACCCTAGCTCGCCCTAGGTACCCAAGATACGGGTTGTTGGGCCACCAGGCTAGGTTGTGGGGACACCCCTGTTGTATAAGAAAAAACATATATTTATTTTAGAAAAGATTTAATGAAATGACTTTATAAAGCAAAAAAATAAAAAGTAAAAAATGTTAAAAATGTTAAAAATTATATAGTTTACCTTGCTTTCCCTACAAATTTGTCCATAACACCCCAATCTTCTTAGCCAATTATGTTCAAGAAAAATAATTTTTAGAATTTTTAAAGTTAAGTATTTAACATGTTCACTTTAAAAAATTAAACTATATTTGAAGAGCATAAAATTTTAGTTTTTAATTGGTTCAAAACCAACTTATTAATCACTAATTAACAAAATGATTTGAAAAACCGATTGCAAAGGCAAGTACTAATAATAATATTATATCAATTTATAAATTATTATGTAATATTAAGTAAATTTTAAATGATACTTAATATCCATTACTAATATAAGTGTAATATAATTATATATATAAATGTAATGATAATTAATATTTAGTATCAATTAATAAGTTGAATATAATATATTATATTATACATAAATATAATCTTCAATATAATATATAATAATAATATATTTTTTATATATGTAATATTATATATAATAATAAATATAATTATATTATATATGATTTAATTTGTATTATATAAGAATATATTAATTATATTGTATTATATAAGATATATATTAATTTGTACTATATAAAAATACATCAATTATTACTTATAATAATTTTAGGTTTGTATTTAATAATTTTTACTATAGAATATAATACACTATAATAATAATATAACTTATATGTACATATAAGAGATGACAGTCAAAAATTTCTAGTGTCAAGGCTTCAAATGTTGTTGGTATCGATGGGGTTTTTCATGGTGGGGATGATGCTACAGTTTGCAATTTCATGCAAAATGGCTTGGTTGGGGGTGTGTGCATTTAGACTCAAAGAAGGATTTCTCCCATTGTTACAGCTCCATCTATTTATAGGGGCTTCAATGATCAGGCTGTGAATGGGGGAGGCATCCCTATTTTGGACAGGGGCTCCCTGCGACCTTTTGAGGCCTCCAAACATAGGATTTTTAAGGATGGGCCTGACAATAGACCCCTTTTTTGGATGTTGTCACTAGCATGAGGGAAAAAGATGCAAGGTCTAGGGGTGATTCACAATTTAGTGCTCCATTAGACAATTTCAAATTTGGGTTTGGTCCATCCATCACCTCATGGAGTTTGAAACATTCAGGTAAAATCAATAGGCAGGTTGTCCATTGCTTAGATAAACTATTGAATTGGATTTTGATACTATTTTATTAAAAGAACTATGAGAAAATGAAGCATTTTTCTCTGATAATGGGTTAATTGGTAGATTTAGTCATCTTTGGCCTGCCTTTAAGAACTTCATGAATGGAGCTTAAAATTGTGGCTCCCTTTAATGGAGAACAACTTAGAGATTTACCCAAGTGCAAGGGGTTTTCTCATTATGCTTTTTCATAGTAAGAAAGATAAAAATGCCATTCTCAATTACACATGGCTATGGGGAGAGAGCACATTGATGTTAAATTCTTGGCACCCAAATTTTATCTTGACCATTGAATCATTTTTAGTTATGTCAATCTGGGTTCAACTTCCTTCCAAATCTTCCCCTCCACTATTGGTTTGAATCATGTTTTATAGCCATTGGAAACTCTCCTAGAAACATTATGCACACAAATATAAATTCAAGAGACTTCATCCACATAACCTTTTCTAGGATTTTAGTAGAGTTAGACACCTCCAAATCCCTCCCAACAAAAATCATTTTGAGCGTGAGTGGGCACAACTGGTTGCAACCCTTGGATTATGAAGGTTTAATCTTTAGGTGCAGAAGATGTTACAAAATTGGGCACATAGCAACAGATTTTCCAAATGTTAAATCTCAAACAAAATGAGAGGCTTCTTGGTGGAAAGATGCTTCCCTTAGCCATTATTCTATTTTGAACTTTCCCAAGAGTTGTGTTGCCCTCCAAAGAATGATACCAATAGGAAGGATGAAGGGAGAATTGAGGAGTTGTCTTCAGAATCAAAAGAATGAACAAAATTTGCCTCCTTCAAGTGACTCTTGTTGTTTTATGCGTGTTGATGGTAGTGATGGCACCTCTCTAAGACTTTCTCCTATAGGAACTTTTGATCCAACAAACAAACACCATACAAGCTCATCTAAATTTGTTGAGGGGCCTCATACTTTGGGGGATGAGATCTCCCTCTCTCATGCATCATCTCAAAATTTAAAGGATTCAAATGTTGATGATGGAGGAAGTGAATGGAAAAAATTCAAAAAAAGAAAAGGAATACCAACAATTGTGAGGATATCGACAATAAAATGTATTTTCAGTCTCATACCAAAGCTAGTTCAAAATAACAAAAGAATTGGGGATGTGATGGGTGAAATACAATGCAAGAAAGGGTAAATGACTATCTCAAATTCAAGGAAATTAAGAATAAATTATAGTTGCTTAGGAGGTAAAAGTGTAATCAAAATTGAAGGATCTCAAGAGTATGTGTGTCGGTGGGCATGTAATGGCCAGGATTGTTACATAACCTGGTATGATTTGGACAAACATCTAAAACCATTTATTTTGTATCCATGTGTTGAAGAGTTGGTTTTGCAGTCCACTATATTTTGCAAAGTTTCTTTAGATGTAGTTATGGTTTCTGATATTGGCATTAGGAACAAGTAGGTAGAGATTTGTTCGGTCTAGTATGACCATGGCAAAATAAAGTTGCAATCTTAATCCTTAAGGAGGAGATCCCTCTTTTGTGTTCTCCCCTAGTGCGGACCAGGCTAAATTCTCGCATCAATATAAAACTCATCTCTTATGAAGCAAAAAAAACTTATATATACAATAATAATATTTATATTATATATAATTTAATTTGTATTAAATAAAATATATATATTATGTTGTATTATATTAAAGTTGTATTATCATATTATTATTATATTATAATTATAATATTATAATTTAATAACCATAATAATAATATATAATTTAATAATTATTATATAATTATAGTTATTTATTATAGTTATATAATAATTATATAATAATATATATAATTATAGTTATTTATTATATATGTTTATATAATATATTATCAAGTAACATAATATGATATATTATATTAATTAATTTTTTCCATGTGATCGATGATGTTGGCATGACACACAGTCTGGTACCATGGGGACAAGGGGGAGATTGGACCATGTGACCTCTTGTCTACAACAGGATGCTTTAGCCAATCGAGCTAGGGCTCCCACCCCAATATAATAATATTATTAATAAGTATAATATATATTAATTAGGGAAAATTTTAGTCTATTTTTTCATAAATTTGTGTAGTACATGAGGTCAATTGTTACATAATTTATCAAATGATGTTTCATCTCCATATCCATCTCTATCTTTATCTTCCTCTCTATCTCTCTCTCCCCTATCTCTATATTTCCCTCTCACTCACACACACACTCCTTGTTTCTCCCTCCATATATCTATCTTATCTCTCTATCTCTCCCCCCTCTCTCTCTTTCTCTCTCTCTATCTGTCTCCATCGACCTTCTTCTATACTTCTCTCTTCTCTCTTCTTTCTCCCTATCACCTTCTTTCTATATATCTACTCTCTCTCCTCTTACCTCTCATGCATCCTTGTCACTCTCTATCTCTCTATATCACCCTCTATCTATATCTCTCCCTCTCCCTCTCTATATATTGAGATCCCTCTTCTTCTCTTTCCCCCTCTCTCTATGTTGTAGGAGCATCCCGCAATCTTGTATCAACCAAAAACATTTCTTTTCTTGCAATTTATTCTATAGTTGTCTTAGCACATTGTCATTTCTCAGTCAGAGAATTTAGGGTCGACCTAGTCCAGAGTTGTCGTGCGAACCTATTTCAAATCATGCGAAGCTTAATGAGCATCATACAAGCATTTTGGGTCTGGGGGAACATTCTTAAAGATTCATAATTCATTTCATTTACTGATGGGATATCTTTTATGTTTGAGGCTGACCTACACATTTGATCTTGCATTAGGGTTCATAAACCCTTGAGGTTGATGCAAATCATAATTAGCACTGGAGATTCATATTTAAGATCCTTTGTAATCACTTGGAAATAAATTCATTTAGTTAATCAAGTAGATCATTAATAGTAGTTCATGATTTGATCCAACCTTCCAGATTGTGGAATGTAATAAGGCATTGTGCCAATTGTAATATTTGCAATGCCCTTATGATAGGCCTATGAGCCCTAGTTATCCATCATATAAGAAATATGATGCATGTAAGAGTGGAAGTTGTTGAATCAATGATTATCCATGTTTGTTGAGCATTTCTTGTGTTATTTCTATTGTGTTGAACTCAAAGCTACATGGTTGGATAGTCCTTTTTGGACCCTCCATCCATGACTGCACCAAGTGGTATCAAAGGGAGTGTGAGTCATGAGAAGGCATTCCTTGTGGTTAATAGATCACTGACCTAAGGAAAATTGCATATGTTTTCAACTAATCGCCGGCTGTGAAGCAGTTGAGACCTTGTAGCAAGATCATTGAATTGAGGCAATTGCACTGGATCCAAGGGGAGATATGCTACTAAGGAGAGTGTTTGCTATGGTGAATATTGCTAGAAGAATGGATGAGATGTTGGAAATGATGCAAGCAATGAGATTTTGATTGGATGTTATAGAAGAAGATAGAAGGCAAGGTCTAAACCCTAGACATGCAGACGAAAGTGATGATGAATTAGAGAATGCTACAAACCAAAATGAAGAAACCCTAGAAGAAGAAGAAGAAGAAGAAGATTCAAATTAGGTAAAGATGTTGAAGGCTATTTCAAAGATTGGTAAGAGACCTAGGATTTAAATTCAAAATTATGCGAGAAATTTAAACCCTAAGGAATTGATTGATTAGATCAATGATATGGAAGAATAATTTGAGTATTAAGAAATTGAAGATCCGAAAAGAGTGAGATTTGTAAAAACTAAGTTGAAAGGGCATGCAGCTATATGGTGGAAAGAAGTTCAATTGGATTAGAATAGGAAAGGAAAGGAGAAAATCACAAAGTGGGATAGGATGATGATAAAGTTGAAAAATTAATTCATACTAGCTAATTATGAACTTGAATTTTTTAAAAGATTGCAGAACCTAAGGAAAAAGGAGAAGTCTATGAAGGAATATACTAAAGAATTCTACAAGATGATCATTCGGGTTGGACATAGTGAAGCAAGTAAAGAAAAGGTTGTGAGGTACATCAATGGATTGAGAACAAACATCCAAGAAGAATTGATCCTAGTGAAGATGACATCAGTTGAAGAAGCATACTATAATTTGTGCTCAAAGTAGAAGAAAAGTTAAACAAGAAGTTTGAACAAAGACAAAGAAATGCAAGTGAAAGATTCCAGAGAAGCGGATCACAATCCAAAGAAAGAAGACCATATACAGAGCAAAGGAAAAATGGAAAATCCTACCGTAGTGAATAGAAGGACCACAATTCATATTGCAGAGGAAGAGAGGACAAAAAATTCTACTACAATGACTGAGGAGGTCATTCTTCCTATTGAAATGATGGATATAAGAGATATGAAGGAAGATCTAAGAGGAGACCATTCAAAGGAACTTGTTTCAAGTGTGGAGGTGAAGGACATAGAGCATTTGAGTTTCATCAAGGAAGTAGCAATAAAAGAATTGAGCATACCCAAAGAGCAACTTATGAGGATGAAGAACTTGTTGGATACCCTGATTCGGTTGGTAAACCTAAGAAAGGTGATGCATTAGTAATGATAAGAGATTTGATGCATGAAGAAGTGACTGAGGAACCACCGCAAAGGAAGAATTTGTTTAGAAAAAGATGTAAGTCCAAAGGAAAGGTATATAAAGTTATCATTGATAGTGGTAGCATTAATAATCTAGTTTCAGAAGAGATGGTAACCAAGTTGAATTTGAAGAGATTGAAACATCCAAAGCACTTTAAGATAGCATGGATTTAGGATGAACATAAGATCTTGGCTAATGAGTATTGTTTGGTGAAATTTCATATAGGATCATATAAGGATGAAGTGTTGTGTGATATTATGCCCATGGATGCATGCAATTTATTGTTAGGAATACCATGGCTATATGATAGGAAAGAAATTCATGATGGAAATAGGAATACCTATATTGTGACTTCAAATGGTAAGATAATTAAGTTGATACCTTTTGACCTAAAGAGGACAAAAGTGATGTTTGTAGCACTTCCAGAATATGTTTGGTAGATGGAAGGAAATTTTTGGAAGGATTGAGGCATGAGAACATGTGTTTTACATTGATTCCAAGGAAGTGTGATAGTCTAGAGATAGAGAACCCTAATACAAATGGAGAAGATCCACCACATACTAAAGTAGTAGAACTATTGACAAAGTATGAAGACATCATATTAGAGAATGTACTAGATGGATTACCACCAGTTTGGAGCATCAATCATCATATAGATCTAATACCTGGACCAAGTTTTCCAAATAAAGCATCACATAGGATTACACATACAAAAAAATGGAGTTGAACAGACAAATACAAGAGTTATTGAAGAAGGGACTGATCAAAGAGAGCTTAAGCCCATGTGTGATACCTATTGCACTGGCACCAAAGAAAGATGGAGAGTGGAGAATGTGTACAGACTCAAGATAAATCAATAGGATCATTGTCAAGTATAGATTCCCATTGCCAAGAATGGATGACATTATGGACTATTTGAGGGGAGCAAAGTATTTCACAAAGATTGACCTAAAGAGTGGATATTATCAGATCATGATCAGAGAAGGATATGAATGGAAGACAACATTTAAGAATAATGAAGGATTGTATGAGTGGTTAGTGATGCTTTTTGGATTGACCAATGCACCTAGAACTTTTACGAGGTTGATGAATTAGGTATTGAAGTAATTCTTGGGTAAGTTTGTTATTGTTTATTTGGATGATATTATAATTTTTAGTAAGACTAGAGAATAAAATTTGTGGTACATCAGACAAGTATTGTAGAGGTTGATGGAAGAGAAGTTGTTGATAAACATGAAGAAATGTAGCTTTACGAAGATAAGGTTGGTGTACTTTGGTTTTGTTATTTATGTTGAAGGATTGAAGATGGACCCTGAGAAGGTTAGAGAAATTATTGAGTGGCCTACACTAATGAACATTGGAGAGGTAAGATCATTCCATGGATTGACAAGTTTCTACCAAAAATTCATAAGGAGCTTTAGTACAATTTGCACACCCATGAAAAAAATAGTGAGAGGAGATAGAAAATACTTTAAGTGGACATCCAAAGCACAAAGAAGTTTTGAATTGCTAAAGTAAAATGTGACAGAGCAACCAATGTTAGTATTTCCTAATTTTGACAAAGTATTTCAAGTTGATTGTGATGCCAATGGAAATGCAATAGGAGCATTGTTGAGTGAAGAAGGGAGACCCATAGCTTATTTCAGTGAGAAGTTGAATGATGTCAGAAGGAGATATTTATTTTATGATCAAGAGTTACATGCCATAATTCAAGCCTTAAAGAAGTGGAGACACTATTTGTTTCCTAAGGAGTTTGTGTTGTACACTGATCATCAAGCCTTGCAGTATTTGAACAGTCATTGTAAGTTGAATCAAAGACATATGAGATGGGTTAATTTCTTGTAGAGCTATACATTTGTGTTGAAGCATAGGACTAGCAAGTCAAATAAAGTTGTAGATGCATTGATTAGAAGGAATTTTCTAACAAGAATGAAGGTAGAAGTATTAGGATTTGAAGAACTGAAGCATGTGTACGAGAATGATCCAGATTTTGTTGAAGCATGGAGTGCATGTAAGGAACTAGTAGTGGAAAATATGAGTTAGTGGTTGGATTATTTCTAAAATGTTTAAAAATAGGTGGGCTCACCAAAATGGATTGATGAACCACTTAGGGGACCTATTTTCCGCTATTTCATTAGGAAATGAGATCCGAGCACAAAGAAATAATTGACAACCCTTAGGTGAATCAAACCTAAGTGAGAATCTACAAATTTCCTTTTTGTGTTGAAGGACGAGGGTCAGGTTCACCAGGAACTTTTGGGAGAAAAAATAAAAATAGAAAATTAACCCAATTATACCAAATTGAACTTGAAACAACAATATTAAACTCAAAATAAGCAGAACCAAAAATTGAATTGTAGATCTAAGAAGGGTAGAAATTTGTTCACCAGTCACCAAAAGTGAATTTTCAAAGGCTGACTAGGACTCATTTTCCCATGGGCGAATGGGTCTAGTGTTTGGGTTTTCCTACAACTCTCAGGAGCCTCTGAAACATATCTGAAGCTTCCAATTTGTCCAGGTGGCAGTGTTGGAATGTCAAAAATAACTTTTGTAGGTGAGTTTTCATGAGATGACAACAATTTTGACAACTTCTTCAAATTTCATCTTCAAGAGGTCTTCAAGCTTTCTTCCACCTAAATCTCCAAACACAAGATAAGAGGGAAAAATTGGTTGTTTTTGGTGAATGGGGGTTTGCCTTAGTCAAACCTTGTTTTGGTAATCAAACCTTGAAATGAATAAAAACATGAAAGAGGGAATGAAGAATGAAAAAAGCTATGTTACCACTCAACAAACCCCTGAAAAAAACCTTGATAATGGAGATCTTAGGATGTCTACAACTTGCATGAAATGGATTCAAGGGATGTAGATCTTGATTTTTGAATTTTGCTTCAAATAGTGCCTTGATTACTTGATTTGATCATGAAACCTACATCATAATGTTAGCTCCAAAAACATGCATGATGCAAGAGAACTTTGAAATGATGATTGGATCTTGAGTGTTGTAATGAAACTCTGATAAATATCCTCTTGAATGCCCTTAATTTCTCTTGAAATTTCATAGAATTGCTATGTTGCTTAGATAAAAAATTGCTAGGTGAAACTTAGTGAAATAACCTTGAATTTTCAGGTATGTATCCTTAATTTCTCAAAATTCAAATATCACAAGCTAACATTGAATTACAAATTTGAATATGTTAAAATACCGCCAAAAACATAATATAAATTTAGGTCCTAAGGTTTAGGGAGGACCCATTCGCCCATGGGCGAATAGGTCCTAGGTCTATAACCTAGGACACACATTGCTCAATGTAAAGTGTTATGTATAGGCATTAATAAATGTTGGGTTTCCCTTTCGAAAATATAATTAAATGGGCTTGAAAATAAATTATAGGGCTGACTAAGGCATAATTAAGCTCAAATGATTAAGGGAGCCCTAAATAAGTGTGAAAGTGTAAAGGGATACACTTTATAACACTAAAGTAAGGCATTGTTAAGTCTATTTTAAATTAGGAGGGACCAAACAAGTGAGAAAATGTATAGGGATACATTTTTCTACACTACAATTTCATTTATGAAGATATGTTGTCCAAAGGAAATTAGTTGTGTATTCCAAGGAGTTTAATGAGGGAGACTCTAACTAAGCAGAAACATAGTGGAGGACAAGAAGGACATTTTGGAGTGAATAAGACAGTAGCTTTGGTGAATGAACACTATTTTTGGCCACAAATTTAGAAGGATGTCAAGAAGTAAGTTCAAAGTTGTAGAATTTGTCAAGTAGCAAAAGGGAGTAGATAGAATACTGGATTGTATAAACCTTTGATATGCCAAAGAGACCTTGGGAAGATATAAGTATGGATTTCATATTGGGATTACCAAGAACACATAGAGGATATGATTTTATAATAGTAGTAGTGGACATATTTTCTAAGATGGTACATTTTATTCCTTGCAAGAAGACCAATGATGTTGTGCATGTTGTTGGCCTATTTTTCAAGGAGATTGTGAGATTGCATGGATTACCAAAGAGCATAGTTTCAGATAGGCACCAAGTTCATTAGATACTTCTGGAGGACATTGTAGAAGAAGATGAAGATAGATCTAAAGTTCAATTCAACATATCACCCACAAATAGATGGAAAAATAGAGGTAGTGAACAAAAGTTTGGGTAACTTGTTGAGATGTTTGGTTGGAGATAAAGAAGGAAATTGGGATATAGTTTTGTAGACACTAAAAATTTCCCTAGGCTTGCGATCTCTAAATTCTCCATCATTTCCCCTTTCATTCTTCATAATTAAATAATTTTTAATTATTTAATTATTTTCTAAAGTCGTAATTATTCTATTAATTAAATAATTTTAATTATTTAATTAATTCATTTTCTATCTTTATTCCTCCCTAATTAATTAAATAAATTTTATTTATTTAATTACGTCACTAATTAAGTCTTCTTTCTAAAATTAAGTAAATTCTTATTTATTTAATTTTTGTCAACCTTCAACTATAATTAAATAATTAAATAATTATTTAATTATTCATTAGCCTTTTCTCTCATAAATTAAATAAATTTTATTTATTTAATTTGGTCCACTCTCTTGAATTTTGAATTAAATTATTATTTAATTCAAAATGATTCCTTTTGTCACATTCCTCTATAAGTAAATAATATCTTTATTATTTAATTATTCATTTGCCACCTAAATTAAATATTTTTGAGTATTTAATTTCTCCTATCACCTATTTGTCTGTGCCAATCTTATCTTCCACATCAAATCTTATCTCTTGACATCTCATTTAATTTTAGCCCTTGATTGAATTATTTTATAATTCAATCTTAGCCCTTCATTTCTTGTCATTGCCCTAATTTTGACCTAACCCTATTCCATGCTACAACATTCAATCTTGGCCATTGATTAAGACATCTTATTGGCATTCAATCTCATCCATCCATTATAAAATTCCATTTTCCTCTCATTTTTAGACATAAGGAGGCATTGGATTTTAGACATTAGACATCGCAGCATTTGTCATCTTACTTCATTTAGCCTTGGCATATTTAGGCATAGGCATTTCACTCATATTGTCTTAGGCATTTAGGCATTGATCAAATCCTTCAAAGCTTGGTGTAGGACTTAGACTTTTATTCAGATTACTCGCATGATGAATCTGAGGGCAACACATCAACCAACAAGCTAGAAGGTGTTACAAAAGTGAATCATGGAGGTCTCGGCGGTTTTCTGGTATAATCGTTCTTTTGTTTACTTCCATTGTATTTTGTAATTGCTTTGGGTTTATTGTCTTCATTGATTTGCTAACATTGAATCTAATCCTAAAACAAACCCTCAGTTACATTGGTGAACCCGACATATTTTAACACATTTTGAGAAATCTTGGAGTTGGATTCTTTTGTTGCAGGTTTTGTTTGCTTTTTGTTGCGGGTTTGACATCATTGTGGATAAAGCCCTAGTTTCCAAAGATTTGACCATAACTTTCAAACGGCTACGTATTTTCTCACAAAAAAAATTCTTCAGATTGGGGACAACATCAGGCGCTTTTATTCCAAAAATCATATTTTTTGGATCAATTTTTATTTTTTTATAATTTTTTTCTTTTTTTCATGAAAAATTAATTTCGAGAGAAAATTATCAAAATTTTTAGATATGTTTACATTTCTAGAAATATCTCTAAATTTTAATAGGGGTTTGTTCTTTATCTTTTAAATTTGGATGCGAAATTATTAGTCAAATAACAAATCTTTTAAAATTAGGGTTTCAAAATTATTTGCTTATATCTCATGCACGGTTGTAGATCTTATCACAAAATTTTTTTTGCAGATTTGGGATGATATCAGACGACTCTAGTCCAAAAATCAAAATTTTTGGAGTTGTTTTGTATTTTTTATAATTTTTTTATGACTTTTCATAAAAAATTAATTTCAGGTGCAAAACAGCAAATTTTTCTATTTATTTACATTTTTAGAAACCTCTTGAGATTTTAGACATGTTTTATTCTCTGTATTTTTCATTTTACTGTCAAAAAAGTTTCTAAAAATCAAATTTGTTGTGACTAGCTAACCCTCTAATAGTAGTTATCAATTATCTGTTAGGGTTTGTTGTTGGTTTTTGCATGTGCAGAAAATAAACACTTCAAAGGACACATTGGATCAAGTGGAAAAAATCACGCATCTAACTATTTTTGCAGATCGATAGTCAAAGACATATATTCAAACTACTAACATGTGGTTTTGCAACTACGTCTGTTGAAGATTTATCTCTCAAACCACTTGTTTGCATTTTTTAATTTAGGAACATTTCTTTTGGTGCTCTAAAATGAATTTTATTTCCAAGTATCTGATTGTGTTTGCAAAATCATAGGTGAGTATTCTCTCACCTTGTGAAAACTCGGTGATCAGAAAACTAGAACCATTTTTATGTGTTATTACCCTCACGATTTGGTATATCGAAGTATCCTCTCCCCTTGTGCATTCATGTGATCCTGGGTGTAAGAGAAACGGTTACTAACTCTATAAATTGGGGCCTTCCTGGGGATTTCATCACCCCAACGCAACTCAAACCGGCAATGGAGCTAAAGCCAAGCTACCCCTGACTGGTATATAAATGTGAATCTTAAGGGAAAACCTAAGATTACGAGTGCAAATGTGTCATACAGATAGAGTAGTACTCCCATAAACCCTATTGAGCTTAACCTCTTTAGGCTAGAGTGCCACCTAAAGGGTGATTAATCTCTTGCCCCATGTATGGCCACTCGAACGGGGGTCCTGAACTAAACACCTTTGTGTAGTAAGCCAAAAACCTTCTTTTTGCTAGCGCAGCACCAGTCAGTGTGAAGGTATCCACACTTTCGTAGTCTGTAGTAGAGGTGATCAATCTGCCATGGGAGTTTCATGGGGGTTGGAAGCTTGGTTGGCCTGAGAAGAGAGTGCACTATAAGGGGGAGCCCGTGCAGCCAAGCTTCTGAATTCACATGCTATTTATATGTGGTTGGGGAAACCCACATGGAATCTAGCGAATATTGTCTTGGCCTAACCTAGGATTGTACTTGTCTTATGTGCGCTTGCTTACATTCAAAACATTGTGTTGGTCAAGTGCTTTCTATATTTTCAAACAATATGCACAACATTCACAAATCTAGACTCAAACTATCGATCTTAGACAACTCAGACTTTTCAACAAAACATCAAAAAACAATCTCAATTCTCATTTTGACCTTAGACTTTGCATTGTTCATCTTAGTCCTCATTTTGAACCTAGAATTTGCATTAATCATTTTATTCCTTTATCAACATTATCATCTTAGTCCACATTTGACACTTTGGCTTTGATCACCTTGTCATCTTACAAATGTTATCATCACCTAGTCATCCTAGTCGACATTTTAGGAAACATAGTCTTGCATTTTCATCCTTATCAAAAATCCAAAAAACATAGGTTGTCATAATCCTCACATTTAGTCATCATTCTCATCATCCTTATCTGAAAAATCCCTTTTTATTGTTGAGACTAGGCTTAAGAGACAAAGAGGACAAATGGAAAACTTTGGACAAGATTTCAATCCCAACATTGATAATAACACTTATGACACAAATCAACATTGGACTTTTTCTGACCCATTTCACAACATGAACATGCAATCTTCCATGAACATGCCATCTTCATCACAAAAATCTTCTAAACCATTCATACAAAGAGACCAAAATGGACGAGTATATGGAGAAGACTTAGAAGCTACATCGTAAAATCCTGATATAGTCTCCTTTGTAGAAAACTTAGTCTTACGCGACCCTCAAAGGTATCTAGCCATGCTTTTGGACCAAGGGGCTAAGTTACCACAAGGATTTGACATAAATACTTTGCCACCTCCATCCATCTACCCTCACCATCAACAATCACTTGACATAAATCCTACCAGTAATTCACAACAAACATCTAGTTATCACCCTTATCCTAACCTTGACAAGGGAAGCCAACTATCAACTAGTCCATTCCAAACCTCCACGTCATATGCTAGTCCTTCACCTATTAATCATGTCCAAGTCTTCATCCCTTATCAACCATCTACCAACTCATGTCAAGTCCCCACATCATACCATACTGATCCAGTCCAAGTCTCCATGTCCTATTTCAATCAAACCTACACCAATCCAGTCGAAGACTCCATGTCATATCCGGTCCAACTCTCCACGTCATACCCTTGTCCTTCACATACTAGTCCAATGCAAGTACCCATGCCATATTCTAGTCCTTCACATACTAGTCCAGTCCAAGTACCCACATCCTATCCTAGTCCATCATTCATTAATCCTTTTCAAGTCATCTCCTCACAAGCCACATCTAGTCATGAAAATTCTGTCATTGCTCAAAGTCAAATCCCATTTAATAAACTTGAGGATACAAGTCAAAATGAAAGCCCAAATCATGACATTATAATGTCACCCTCATGTCAAGAACAAGGTAGTCCATCCCATGACCCTATTTCCGATTGTATCACCCATGACAACCCCTTCTTTGACCCTACCATTGACCAAGAAGTCCAAATCCATGACAACTCCATCCTTGACCAAGACCCTACCATTGACCAAGAAATCCAAAATGATCCACTCCTTAACCTTTACGCCATTCATGATCAAACACTTTCCAATCCTATACAGGCCTCGACTATTGACACTTTCCAAAATGAGACACTTGCCTCCATGACACACATAGACGATATTCCTCAAGCACAAGAGTATTCCAATATGGACATATTTGAAAATGATCAAGCTATAGCTGAATTTACTGGACTATATGACACTGACCATAATGATGGCTTCGACATCGACTTGGAAGCACCAATAGAATCATCTGAACCTGAAATGTCACAAGAGCAGACCAAAAATATCAGTCAGGAATATGTCCAACAAGACAATGAAGCTAAGACACTTTATCAACTAGGGTCATCTATCTTTGTCAGAGTAGGCTTTCTTGTAGATGAAAATATTACAAGTGATAGTATCCACATACCTAATTATGGGTTAGCATCTTTCTTTCACAACAACAAATACCCCATCACAAATAGAATTTTTCAAAGCATGCAATATCAAGGCAAAGGCATAGGCATACACGAGCAAGGCATTCTAGAACCAATACAACTTCAGGAAAATTATAGACATCAAGGTCTTGGCTATTCCTCAATTAGTAAATCAAACGATGTTAGTGGTACCTCCTCAATACTAGGGGCAACTTTGTCAAATACAAACGTCAAAATGGAGTCCATGAGAAATCATTGTCATAAGATTGTTGCCAACACTCCTTCCACCCACACCATGAACCGTCATTCCATCATAAATAAACCTTCCCTTTGGAACCAACAAAGAAAAAATATATACAAATCAAAAAATAAAAATCAAATGTCAAAGGCCATCGAATCAGACAAAAAGACAAGTGGACAAATGAAATTAAAATTGATCCCAAAGAAAAGTGGATCAAGCAAAGAAAATATGTCAAAAGGAAAAGTTAATTACAATGTGGAGCCCCAAGACAAGAGGACTCCCACATACAACAAATGTCCACCTCCTTCAAAACGGTCATCAAGCAAGGCATCTAAAGGTGTTGGTTCCAAATGTCATCCCTCCAAAATCTTTCATTCACCATACCAAGTTTGGAAAATAAAAATTCATTCATCCAAACATCCAAACAATCTTTCCACGTCTACCATCATTCGTGATAACCCTACATCTTGTCTAAAGTCTAATGATCCCACGTCACAAATCCGTCACATCTTGGCAACAACTCTTTACCACAAGGACTCTCATGGCACTCTATTGAGATGTTCGTATTCTGATAAGGCCAACTCTAGTATCAGAAAGGACCACAATGATATCATTCAGTTGTATGCAAGTGTTATGATCGTGACAAGACAACTCCTTCAACAAGGTCATTATTGGCATATCATGGCACCAGTCTCTACATTGACAGTGTCAGTGGATTCAAAATAGTCAGTGGTCATCTAAAGCATCCAGGCTATCCACAAAATAAGAAATACAAAAAAATTGAAAAATGTAAAACATCATCACCCTGATGACAACCTAGCAAACATGCGTCATGGTGACACCAAAAAAATCAAAAAGTCAAGAAAATAGTAAAGAGAAAAATTTCATCCTACGGTGAAAACCTAGCAAACAGGCACCCTGGATAAGTACCATGATGAAAACTTGGCAAACAGGCGTCATGTGTAAAATAAATCGTTTATGTGGAATTTTATACTTAGGGGCAAGTCGTCTCATCTCCTAGACCTTCCTCTTGACATTGGCATCTAACCATTTGATCCATATCATTTCCATTCACTTTCCCACTTACCTTGGTCTTGACATAAAACTGGCATACATAAATCATGCTTTGGGAAAACTCTTGACATGTCTATCCTTCGGTCATACATGATTCACGAAACATCATGTCATTGAGTTTCATAGTCTTATTGTCCTTATACGACATAGTCCTTGAAAATCATATGACAATTCCATTAGTCTCATGTTTCCCGTCTTTTACCAAGGCCACCCCATGTATGTCACCTATCTTGGCTTTCCCTTGTCAAATGGTCTAAGGATACTTCATCATCCCATCTAGTCCTAACCAAGTCATTCCAAATGCAACGAATCTAATCCATACAAGAACATTATCCAAAATTTTACTTGACTGTGTTCCTGGCCTGGCTGTAGACCTCCATACTTTAGTCACATTATCGTCGTCGTCCTCACGTTGTTTTGGGATGCGTCCTTCCCACGTCAAACAACGTTGTCATCACCTGTCAATTGGTATTCAACTTGACTAGGGGCACAATCATATTTTTCCTTGGATTCTCATGTGTAGGCATCAATCATATGCATTTGTCATGATCCTCTTAAACGTCAAAATCTAAAAAAAAATCATAAAACGAAAAAATACCAAAAACAAAGGAAAAAAAGTCTTGAAAAAAGACAAAAACATCACAAAAAGTCCTTGAAAAAGACAAAAACATCACAAAAAGTCCTTAAAAAAGACAAAAACATCACAAAACATCCTGAAAAAAGACAAAACATCATAAACTATCCTGAAAAAAGATAAAAACATCATAAAATGTTATGAAGAAAAACACAAAAAAATCCAAATCAATGTCAAAATCATAAAAATGGAGTCAAAGTCAGTCATGTCAATCATTCCATGTCATTGTCTAAACTACATTGTCTCTCCGCATTTGCTACGTAGGCAAGACTCACATTTGAGTCCCCGAGACATTAGGTCAGTCTTTTTAGGTTTTTCCAAATAAAATCATGACACAATCTTTGGACATCAAGACAAAATCATTGGTCGTGTCGAACTATGAGGTCTTTGAGTGTATGACGTAGGTAAGGCCATCTATCAATGAGCCCCCAAGGCTACACTAGGTCAGTCCATTAGGGTTCATGGCACTACACTAGCACACACATCAAAATATCTTCAAGACAAAGTGAATCATTCCCTAATGGGTAAACTCCTAAAAATAATTCATAGCACCCGGTTATTTCAATATGACAATTTCATCAGCATGTTAATCATATCATCATGACAATATCGACATATAGTCAAACACAAGTCAAACTCAGTCCAAACAAGTCATATGATCATAACCTTTTCAAACTGTTAGCTCTTGGTTACCTTTCATATGTGTCCTTCTGAAAGATAACCTCTGTCATTCATGCCTTAGGATGTGTCCTTCCTAGGCATCGTCACTGTCATTCAACATTTTGAGGGATCCTCCTGACATTTAAGGATCACTCCTCTTGACATCGGTATTCTTCAGATGTGTCCTTCTAAAGAACCAACTCCATCATTTATGCCTTAGGATGTGTCCTTCCTAGGCATCGTCATTATCACTGTCACATGATATTTGGAGGGATCCCCCTTGACAATTAGGGAATCAATCCTCTTGACATCAACTTTATTCAGGATGTGTCCTTCCTAAATTTGACAATTCTCGACATTGGTCATCTGGGCATCATCAAAGCTTTGACACTCTGGCGTCTCATTATTATCACATCAGAACAATAGATATCTGGACACACTTGAAAAACATTAGACATTTGTCTGTTGGCTTTTAGCATGTTACTAGTTTTTCAACGAGATCTCACTAACAAGATTTAGAGAATCAAGGACGTATCATGACGATTGACATGCATGACTACTAGTTTCTTCGCGAGGTCCTGATTCTGGGATTTATAAAAATAGCAACGTATCATGATAAGGACTTTATTTGTATATTTTTTCAATCATGTTGCTAGTTTCTCAAGGATGTCCTAGAAACAGGATTTAGAGAAGCAACGACGTTTCATGATTTGTCTTTGTCTTTTTCTGCTTGTGGTTGATTATGGCAAAAAGATTGGGGCAATCACGCTCTTAGTATGAGTCATTATCATCCTTGTCTGTGACTGTCTGTTTTTCAAGTGTATGACCTTGCACACCTTGGTCTATGTCATATCATGGTGTTTGTTGTCCATTTGTGTCATTTTTACCACCCAATGATGATTAAGAGCAATAAATATTAAAGTCCTACTGCAAGTTTTGAAGGATTTTTTCATCTAGTCTGCATCTTCATCATCCATATCTTTTGCACTAACATTCCTTTGTCTCTTCATATTCTAGTCTTCTCGTCCATTTCGAGAGCACACCCATGTTCTTGGAACCCATCTATCCTCTCGAGGGCGCATACTGTAACCCTCCTCGTCATTCTTCCTCATCTTATTTTGCACTGGGGCATATTTTTTACTTATTTTCTTTGTCACAATGAGACATGCTACATTATAACAAAGAGGGGCAAAATGTAGACACTAAAAATTGCCCTAGGCTTGCAATTTCTAAATTCTCCATCATTTCCCCTTTCATTCTTCATAATTAAATAATTTTTAATTATTTAATTATTTTCTAAAGTCATAATTCTTCTATTAATTAAATAATTTTAATTATTTAATTAATTCATTTTCTATCTTTATTCCTCCCTGATTAATTAAATAAATTTTATTTATTTAATTACGTCACTAATTAAGTCTTCTTTCTAAAATTAAGTAAATTCTTATTTATTTAATTTTTGTCCACCTTCCACTATAATTAAATAATTAAATAATTATTTAATTATTCATTAGCCTTTTCTCTCATAAATTAAATAAATTTTATTATTTAATTTGGTCCACTCTCTTGAATTTTGAATTAAATTATTATTTAATTCAAAATGATTCCTTTTGTCACATTCCTCTATAATTAAATAATATCTTTATTATTTAATTATTCATTTGCCACCTAAATTAAATATTTTTTAGTATTTAATTTCTCCTATCACCTCTTTGTCTGTGCCAATCTTATCTTCCACATCAAATCTTATCTCTTGATATCTCATTTAATTTTAGCCCTTGATTGAATTATTTTATAATTCAATCTTAGCCCTTCATTTCTTGTCATTGCCCTAATTTTGACCTAACCCTATTCCATGCTACAACATTCAATCTTGGCCATTGATTAAGACATCTTATTGGCATTCAATCTCATCCGTCCATTTAAAATGGCATTTTCTATAGAATGCCATTTTCCTCTCATTTTTAGACATAAGGAGGCATTGGATTTTAGACATTAGACATCACAACATTTGCCATCTTACTTCATTTAGTCTTGGCATATTTAGGCATAGGCATTTCACTCATATTGTCTTAGGCATTTAGGCATTGATCAAATCCTTCAAAGCTTGGTGTAGGACTTAGACTTTTATTTCAAATTGCCCGCATGATGAATTTGAGGGCAACACATCAACCAACAAGCTAGAAGGTGTTACAAAAGTGAATCATGGAGGTCTCGACAGTTTTCTGGTATAATCGTTCTTTTGTTTACTTCCATTGTATTTTGTAATTGCTTTGGGTTTATTGTCTTCATTGATTTGCTAACATTGAATCTAATCCTAAAACAAATCCTCAGTTACAAGTTCTACCACAGGTAGAGTTTGCATACAATAATTTGGTAAACTAAAGTACAGGGAATACACCATTTGAGATTGTGATAGGGATACATCCCAAAGGAGTTGAAAAGCTAAGAGATATCGGTATGGAGGATAAGAGGAAGCAAAAACAAGAAGAGTTTCAAGGATTCATGGAAACATTGCATAGTCAGGTCCAAAAACACTTGGATGACATGAATAGTAAGTATAAAGAGAAGGAAGATAAGAAGAGGAGACAAAAAGGAATTTATTGTTGGAGATAAAGTTATGGTATATCTCAGGAAGGAAAAGTTTCCAGTAGAAACATATAATAAGTTGAAGATGAGAAAGTTTGGACCATGTAAGATTCCCAAAAAAATTGGTTTAGGAAATGCATTTGAAGTGGAGTTACCGAAAACACTTGGTATTTCACCTTGTTGGTGTAAATAATGTCTTTTACCTAGTTAATTCATTACTAGGGGACTTAGGGGACTTATTTACATGTTAATTTTACTTAGGTCTTAGGAATATTTCTAGAAGGTGTTAGTTGTCATTATTTGTTATCTTACCTTTTGACTTGTAACACATGTGACCTAGGTAGATGTGATAAGTTATCTCATATCATAAGATTAAGACACCTGTCATAATATTATGTTATCTTGTATCTCACCTTGGCTATATAACCAAGGGGTCTCTCATACATTGTACACAACATTGAATCATATTTGCATAATTGATAAGAATACAGTTTATTCTTGTCATATTCATATTCTCTCTTTGTGCTTTCCCTTTGGCCTGAAGATCTTAGTAGGATATCTTCATAGCCAATTCTAACATGGTATTAGAGCAGGTTGGGTGCCTTTTGTTATCCATTTTTATCTTGGTAAATCTTGAAAAGTTGAGCATGCTCTTCTCTTGCATTGTATGATATGGAGAATAAAAAAAATTTGATAGAAATACCAAATTTTGGGGGATTCCTGTTTATGGCTCTTTATTGTAGGTTCAAGTTGGACCTTGTTGGTGCAAATCTGAGCTCGCCATTGAGTTCAAAAGGTTAGAGATAATCATTTTTTCCTTTTTTAGTCCAAATCAGACATATGAGGCCAAATCTATGAGGGTTTGAAGCTAAAGATTGGTTACCAGATCCATAAAGGTAGCTACATTTTTTTGAGTATTATGGATCAAATCCAACCCTTCCATCGTGTCCAGATGAGCCAAAAACCCTAAGATTGACTACCAAATCATCCAAATCTAAGAATTTTTTTGCCAAGGCAAAAAAAATTACCCAGGGAGCCGCATGACCCCCAGGTCGCCATAAATGCTCAAAGTCACTGATTCTCATAGGTGTTGTTGCTTCTTCCTCATTTTGAGAACTTCACAAGCTCATATCTTGCTCCTATGGTAACATTTTTTGGTGTATTTTTTTTGAAAATGCATAATTTTTTGTGTATTTTTTAGTGGTATGATTAGATTGATCTCATTCTGTACCAAAAATTGTACTTGATTTTGTGGCCTATTTTGGAATCTATAAGCACTAAGATCAAGTATAGCTTGTTGTTTTTGGCATCTAGCAACTATAATTGCACTAAATATAAAGTTCCAAATCATATATGATGGGGGGTTTCTTGATTGAGTGATTTGGGGGGTCTCTTGGTGCATTTTTTTGATCTATTTGTTTGTGCTCTCATTGTCATGGATCATTCTAAGGTTCCTTGGATCACATCATATAATTATTCAACATGGCATCAAAATGCATGGAGTATTTTAATGATTGAACGTCACTCTCTATATGTTGAAAACAAGGTACCTGAACCTACAAATTCAAATAAAAAGATAAAATTGATGATTGAACATACCAAAGCTCTTGAATGTCTCTATAGACTAGTTTCTCAAGATTTGTTGTTTCAAATTGAATCATGTAAAAATTCTCATGAAGCTTGGGACAAATTGAAAAAATTGTATGGTACTACATATGAAGTAAGATGATGTCAAATTGATAATGAACTGATGAGCCTTGATCCTAAGAACCTTGACAATATCCAAGACTACATCACTAAGGTTAATGATCTAAGAGAACAATGTAAAGCATGTGGAATTGATAAGGACATTCAGTTGGTCTACAATACAATGAAAAAACTTGGTCTTGATTATGCTTCTTTCATTTATACTACACCTTCATTTGCATCATTTTCTGAGATGTTGATATATGAGCAACAAAAGCTTATCTTAATGGGTTTCATTAAAACTTCTAAATCTCAAGCATTGTTGGTTAGTCTAGTGAAATAATCAAAATTAGATAAATAGAAGAAAGCAAAGAATACTCAACATTCCTGGATCAAGCAAAGAAAAAATCCTCTTCTAAAGAGAATTCATCTAAGAAGGAGAAGAAAACTTGTGCATATTGCAAGGATGGACATGAAGAACACTATTGTTATAAGAAGGATATTGATGAGTTGAAACATCTTCTTGAAAAGAATCGCATTGATTTTCCTTCTAGAATTTTTGAAACACCTCCTCCTCCTTCTTCAAAAAAGTCTAAAAAGGACAAAGGTCAAGCTTCTACATTAGGAACTAAAGGATATGCTCTTTATGCTTTTTCAAGCCATGGATCAGGGAGATGGCTTCTAGATTTAGGAGCATCTCATCATATGGCATCTTTGTAGTCTATATTCTCTTCTTTTGAGCCTTGTACTATGTCTCCAATCTTGATGGGAAACAATACATACATGAGTGTAATTGGGAAGGGATCTATTAGTTTTGGGGACAACACTTTCAAGGATGTTTTGAGTGTTCCTCATTTGATGAACAATCTTCTTTCCATATATCAAATTACACATGGTGGAGATGGGAGGACTATGGAGTTCACACCTAATTTAGTCATCATTAGAGACTTGGAGAGTAGAGAGATTATTGCTACAGGGATGGTTGATCATTCATTTTAGTTGTATACCTTTGCAAATTTTGCTTCTAATGGTGACATTTTTCCTTTAGTTATTGATCACACTTCAAGTATGAATCATGATTCAAAGGAGAAATTTGGCTTCTTGAACTTGGGAGTTCTCACATCAGATCTAGTTCTTGAGTCATGCATTTCATCTCCTCCATCTACTATTATAGTTGATGATGCTTGTATTGCTACAGATATGGCTTCTTCTGATTCAATGTAGTAGGATATTCATTTTCTTTTAGATTTGACTACTTGTGATGGCTTCTTGACATGTATTTTAGACTTGTTTGTAGGGTCTCATATTATAGATTTGGGAGACACCATTGATGACATTCATCTTCTCTTGATGGAGAATCCTTCTTCAGTTGTTACGAGGGAACACTTTCAACCTCTTGTTCATTCTCTACATGAGCATTCTTTGTAGTTTGATGCGACTATGGATACTTTTGGACAACATTTGGAGGAGGCTTCTTTGTCTTCAGAGGGGATATCTTTCTCTTTGGATCATGTTCTACATTCATCTCTACTAGATTCTATATTGTCCTCTTCAACAATGTGGCCTAGAATTCCTATTTGGAGTGTGTCAGCTTTTGACATCAACATGAAGACACTTAAGCATGCTTCAGAGACATCATACATCATCCATCTTCTTTCACCTTCCTTTCAAGAATGGGAAGAACTCTTGCATACATTCTTGGTTTTGTTTCTTCCTAAGAGGAGGAACATTGTTTGACGCTACTAGATCATCTTCATCATTTAATGTCAAGCTTCTACCATCATTGTAGGAGACTCAACATTGAGGGGGGGCTGCCTTGTCTTTTGTCTTTTTCTCTCTTATGCGGTGGTCTTTTTCTTCACATGGGGTTTTGGCCTTCTCATGCATCATTGAGAGCATTTATTTTTTGTATTTCATCTCTCTTTTGGGGAGGAGTTTTATCCCACTGGTTTTTCTCCTTTTCTTCATTTGTGAGAGATTTCATTTGAATTTTTACATGGGTACCTAACATGGCCTAGTAGTTGGGACCCATTTTTGCATCTTTGTGCCATTTGCATAATAATTTGCTACTCCCTAAGTTGCACTGAAGGGGGGTGTTGGTGTAGATAAAGTCTTGAACCTAGTTAATTCATTACTAGGGGACTTATTTACATGTTAATTTTACTTAGGTCTTAGAAATCTTCCTAGAAGGTGTTAGTTGTAATTAGTTTTTATCTTATCTTTTGACTTGTAACACATGTGACCTATGTAGATGTGTTATGTTGTCTCATATCATAAGATTAAGACACTTGTCATAATCTTATGTTATCTTGTATCCCACCTTGGCTATATAACCAAGGGGTCTCTCATACATTGTACACAACATTGAATCATATTTTTATAATTGACAAGAATATAGTTTATTCTTGTCATATTCATATTCTCTCTTTGTGCTTTTCGTTTGGCCTCAAGATCTTGGTAGGCTATCCATAGCCAATTCTAACACACCTATTATCAATGTTTCAAACATCTATGAGTATACAGTCAAGTGGTAGTAACAAGGAAGTTAGATTGGAAGAGTAGTTACCATATCAACCACTAGAGCAGATTGAGTAGATCTTGGATACTAGAATTGGAAGGAGCACTAGGAACAAGTAGTACAAGGAGTACTTGGTAAAGTGGAAAGATAGACCAGTGGAGGATTCATCATGGATTTCTCAGGCCGAGGTGGACCACGTTGGTTTTCCTCTAGCCCTTGGAAAGTGAGGGATTCACTTTTCTTCCAACCTTGGGTGTTTGATGCAAGAGCATCCCTAGTTGTAAAGCAATCCTGTATCAACCAAAAACATTTATTTTCTTGCAATTTAGTTTATAGCTATCTTAGTAGTTTCTTCAATGTTTTACCATATTTTCATTTCTTAGCTCATGGAGTAGGATATTGGTTCTACACGAGGTCATCTACAATGTATCTAGATTTCAAGAGATTTGCATTTTTTTGTAGAAAGTTATTGCTCTCAGAATTCACTATCATTTCTCAATCAGAGCATTTGGGGCTGACTTGGTCTAGAGTTGTCGTGCACACCTATTCCAAAGCATGTAGGGCTTAATGGAGCATCATACAAGTATTTTGGTTCTAGGGGGAATATTCTTGAAGATCCATAATTTATTTCATTTATCAAGGGGACATCTTTTCATTTTTGAGGCCGACCTACACGTTTGATCTTGCATTAGGGTTCATAAACCCTTGAGGCCAACACAAATCATAATTGGAGCTAGAGATTCATATTTAAGATCCTTTGTAATCACTTATAAATTAGTTCAATTAGTTAATCGAGTAGATCATTAATAGTAGTTCGCAATTCGATCCAACCTTCCAGGCTGTGGAATGCAATAAGGCATTGTGCCAAGTGTAATATTTGTAATACCTTTGCAATAGGCTTGTGAGCCCTAGTTATCCAACATATAAGGTATATGATGCATGTGAGAGTGTAAGTTGTTGAATCAATGATTATTCATATTTATTGAGCATTTCTTGTGTTATTTCTGCCATGTTGAACTCAAAGCTGCATGGTTGGCCAATCCTTTCTGGACCCTCCATCTATGACTACACCTACCTATCTCTCTCCCTCTCCCCCCCCTCCTCTCTCTCTCTCTCTCTCTCTCCCTTTCAATCCCTCCCCCTCTCTATCTCTCCTATCTCTTTCTTCCTCCCTCCCTCCCTCCCTATCCCCCTCTCTATCTCTCTATCTCTACCTCTATATCTATTTCCCCCCTCTTCCTCTCTTCCTCTATCTTCATCTCTACATCTATCTTCCTCTCTCCCCCTGTATCTCTACAATTTTTCCTTCTCTATCTATCTGTCTCTCTCCCCCTCTCTCTCCCTTTTCGTAGACTTCTATATCTATATCTCTTTGCCTCTTTATCTTTATCTCTCCATATTTCCTCCATCTCTCCCTTTGTCTATATCATTATCTCTCCATCTCTCTCTACCCCTATATCTCTCCCTCTCTACCTCTCTTTGTATATGACTTCCTATATTTATCTTTATCTATCTCTCCCTCTCTCATTCTCTCCCTCTACATATTTGTCTCTTCCACCTCTATTTGTCCCTCTCTCCCCTCTTTTTATTTCTCTCTCTCTCTCCTCTTCATATGGTTTTCCTTCTCCATACCCATCTCTATCTATTTTTTCCTCTCTATCTTTATCTCATTAACCCCCTCCCCCTCTCTTGCTTTCCCCCCCTTTATCTCTCCCTTTTTCTATCTTTATCTCCCCTCTAAAAAATAGACCTAAATTTTCCCTAATTGACCTTCCTCACCTCTTTGACATACCCATTGTACACCAAGCTACGATTGCTAGTATTTAATTCATAATATGCTCACATGCTTGTGTATAGATTAAACTTTAATGTATGGTTTTCCCTCTCCTTCAATTCCTTGCATCCTATGTACACAACCAACTAAAGTGGGGCATACATTGCCACTAATATTATATTTAGCTCTTGGATAGTGATAGGTCTTATAAAGATTCACTATCATCACTACATGGAGCATTATCATATGACATTCTTTGCACTTCATGTGCCATGTCATCCCATGGCTACCATGTTGAACACACCATTATCATTTTTTGAATAGGTTTTTTTAATTTTAATAATTTTCTATTGTTCCTCTTTCTTAGACGGTTAGAAGTTGCTATTTTGTACTTAATTTTTTACTGTGAGATTAAATCTACTAAGTGTACATATTTTCTTCATTTTGCAGGTCCACATAAATAGCATATACAAAAGGGCGCACTCACATGATGATACCTTGTAGGTTTGTTACTTTATATGGACCCTCTTTTGTATATTTTGATATCAAAATATTTACTTTACATTCATGTCTATGAGTGCTATATTCTATAAGATGCTTGATCATTATAGGATTCACATGTTCCTCAAAGTGCAAGCAAAATTTAATGGTGAAATTTGCAAACCCATGTCATCTCCCATTTAATTTTGTGTCCATTTTGAAGAAATGTCTTGATACATACACATTGAAAAATGATAAAATTCTATGTAAAAATGAACTCATTCTCCCAACCTTTATCCATCCACATACACACACTTATCCCTATGATATTATCCCTCGTCTTATCTTTATACACATGTACTTCTATACATTCACCTTATCCTCACATTTATCACATTCAACTATGTACCTACCTTGATATAGTTGTTAGCCACTTGGATTTGATTGTTTCATTACTTAAGGTCATTTCCACACTTGTGGGGTCAACCTAGTGGTTGGAAACTTGATCCTTTCTTTTCTAAAATTCAAAATTCAAGTGGTCAATTGTCACCCTTTATTTTTCACTCTAAGTAGATCAAACATATGTTGTAAAATTTGATGCTATGCACTAGTATTTACATGCATTTAACTGCATTCATTTACCATCCACACACAATTGAACATCCTCTTTCATTCCAAATAATTCAAAGAGAAACTAATAGTGAAACATTTTAATTTAGTGCACTAAAAAGAGTAATGAATCTACATACATCATTCTAGGGCCCTTGCCTTGTGTCTTCAAACTTTTGCATACATTTTTCAAGGGTTGAAGTAGGACAACTTGTCTCTTTGGGATTGAATGACAACTCTTCCAAGGTATTTTAAATTACTATCTAACCTTAGATATTAGGAAAAAATAGAGTAGACATAACCTATTGGGTGAATGACAAATTATATTGCATGATTGTTCAATTTGACTTAGACCACTAGATTTAACCCTAAGTAGAGCACAAGATCAATGTAAACTTTCCAAAATTCATCTTGTAGAGAGATCACATTTCCTTAGTATAAGCCAATCTCATACTAAAATAGTCATTGTTGACACACATTCTTTATTCATATCTAACTAAGTACCACCCTCAAAATTTACTTTTGTAAATAACAAATATACTTTAGTACTTGTCGTGAGACAATATTATTGCAATGAGTTTTATTTTTTCTTATTTAACTATTTATTAATAAATTATTTTTTAACCAATTAGAAAAAAAAATTTACCCTCATAAAATAAAATTTAATCTCTACAAAGTGAACATGTAAAATATATATATATTTTTATATTATATATAGGGGGTCACAGAAAGACCAAAAACGTTACATCGAAATGTATAGCTCAAGAGAGGCCAAGCCTCACATCAGGAGCATCACAAAAATACATGTCAGAAAGACCTATACAAAGATAAAAGGGAGAGACCAAGAGACTAGTGTAAGATATCATCAAGGGTGTCTACCCAGGCAGTCCACCCCATAGATCCCTCCATCCAGACAATGTTTTTCTTCTCCTGGATTTGAGCAAGCATAAGGATTTGGTCCGTATTGGAGTTGTTGTTTTCCTTAACCTCTTAGTTCAGCATTTTACAAGTCTTCTCGAACATCTGCAAGTTTTCCATTTGCTCCCTCCAAACATATCCATCCTTCATCTCATAGATGAATAAAGTGGCATAACCCATCTTCATGAACCTTTTGAGCTTTTCTTTTTCAATCATCATGGTAGTGCGAACCTGCAAGAAGATTTTAAAGTATGTGAGTTTTTGAAAAGACTCAGTAAGAACTTTGGGAATGTTTTGATACCTTTCTTCGTTTCTACATTTCCAAATCTGCCATAAAATATTAGAGGAGAGGATTTTCCAGAACAAATTAGTGTCTTTCTTAAGCCGATTAATATGCCCAGTAACAATTTCAAGAATACTCAAATTCATAGGATAAGTGATACCAAACATATGCCAAATTTCCTTAGCAAAGATGCAGTCAAGAAGAATATGTCTACCAGTCTCGGGTAACCTGCACAGTTTATAGTAATCAGATGTATAAATATCTTTTCTAATAGGGAGCCTATCAAGAATCAGAAGCCAATTGAAGCATTTTAGCTTAGGCTCAGTAGGGCCCTTCCATAATATATCAAAGTATTTCTTCGAAGAGCAGACGTCGAGGGTGGAATACCAAACATAATTGACATGTTCAATGATGGCATCAGTATGCCCAATCACATTGTAAATGTTTTTAGCTTTGATTTTGGATAAAATGGTCCCATCCGGCCATTTACAACTTAAAAATCTATGAGAGTGCAAATGACAAGTAGTAGGAAGGTCCTTGGAGGCCTTGAGAATCATATTATAGGTTTTCTTCTAGGAGGTGGGGATATCAAAATTGCTTCTAAGATCATCCCAGCTAATTAATTTGTCTTGCTCAAAGAGGTCAGCCAATTGAGAGATTCGCTTACTAGACCAGTGTCTAGCAGAGCAGCCTTGGGAGAGGGCGAGAGGTTTTCCAGATGAGCGTAAGTTCCACCAAATGGATCTTTCACCATATAGCTAATTATAATCATGGAAGGTCGTGTTAGTAATATACTTCCTGACATGATCCCAAGCTTTCCAAATGGATCTAAAGACAACAGATCCTTGAACAACAATAGGAAAGTTACCAATAATAAGATCATGAAAAGGTAGATTCTTCCAAGATTTTGCATTTTTGGGGAATCCCCTTTCTATATTGTTCCTAACAAGGATCTTCCAAGGATCATTACCATCTAAAGAGTGAAAGATCCACTTGGCGGCAAGGGAAATCCCTTGGAGTTTAAGATCCTTCAAGCCAAGACCCCCAAGGAGCTTATTAGCATGGCACCATTCCCACTTAACAATGTGCATTTTTTTATTGCCTTTACCATCAGACCAGAGAAACTTCCTGACAGCCTTTTGAATTTCCAAAATTTGGTAATTGCCAAACATCCAAGCAGAGGAATAATAGATATTATAGGAGGAAAGAATTTTTTGGCAGACTTGAACTCTGCCAGCCAAGGACAAAGCTCTGTTGTGCCACTTATCCAACTTCTTAGTGATTTTTTCATTAACCCAAGACCACATATCCTTAAGGGAGGGATCAAAAGAGAAAGGAATGCCTAGGTATCAAAAAAATTTGTGCGGGCCTCCCCACAGAAAATCATAGTTTTTAAACCAATCAGGGGGCTACTCCTCCCAACCAAGACAAATTGATTTGTGGTGGGATAAACGAGCAACATAAATAGTGCAAAATAAATTGAGTTTATTTTTCAGAGCCTCAAATTTTTCAGCAATAGCTTCAAATAAAATAGCCGTGTCATCAGCAAATTGGCAATTTATAAGCTCATCATTATTAGGGAGATATATGCCCCTGACAGCAGGGGAGATTGAGTTATCTCTAAGAATGTAATATAGGGCATTAGAGGCAATAAAAAAGAGGGCAGGGGCCAAGGGGCAACCTTGTCTGATTGATCTACCCAGGGGGAAAGAATCTGCAAGGGATCCATTAACATCAACCTGGGCAAAGGCATCATTGAGCAACATATTAACAGAGTTGCAGAAAACACTAGGAAATCCAAAAGCCTCAAGCATCATGGAGATAAAGCTCCATTCCACCCTGTCATAAGCTTTTTCGAAATCTAAAAGAAACATAGCAGAATTTTGCTGAGAGTAGTTGGCCCAATTCATGGCTTCCCAACTGGTAATCAGATTCTCAAGAATATATCTTCCTATAATGAAGCCAATTTGGGTAGAACAAATAAAATTAGGTAGGATATTCTCAAGACTCAGAGCCAAGATCTTGGAAAAAAATTTATAAGAAACATTGAGGAGAGTGATGGGTCTCCAATTCTTGATGAGAGCTTTGTTCCTATCCTTGGGTATCAACTTAATAATACCCCTATTGATGGAGCTACCCAGGGAGCCCCTAGCTAGGGTTTCTGAGTAAATATCTTGAAGATCTTTGCAAATCCAACTAATATTAGCCTTGTAGAATTCCACCGGGAGGCCTTCAAGCCCAGGGGCCTTGTCATTATTAAGGGAGTTAATGGCTTTTTCAATTTCCTCCAAGGAGATATCTTTGGACAGCAAGTTAGCATCAATAGTGGATATCCTGTTAGGGATAAGAGAATGACATTTATTTCTAAGGGAGGAAGCCTCCTCCGAATCCTCAGAAGCAAAAAGGTTTTGGTAAAATTTAGCAAAGGCCTCTTTGATGCTGTCAAGGTCAGTTATATCATGATTATCAACTATAATTCTCTCTATATTTTCATTAGACTATTTTTTCTTGATGAGGTTAAAGAAGAATTTAGATCCCCGATCACCAAACTGAAGCCAGTGGGCACAGGATCTAATCTTAGCGCCTTTGGTTTTGACCTACTGGTGTTGTCTAAGGGATTCCTTAGCATTGACAACATGAGAGATGAGATCATAGTCTGAGGGATTGGCTTGGATGTTAGTTTCAGCTTTCTGAAGGTCAGAGGAAAGATTATTTTCAGTGAACCTATAATCTTTGGCCCTTTTTTGGCCAATGGTTTTTAATAGATTTTGCCAAGCGAGAATGCTCATGTTCCATCTATCCATGTGAGAGCTAGTGGGAAAGTTATTCCTGTTAATGAGTCTAATGATATGAATGGCAACCAGAGTATCCTCATCTTCAAGAAGACTAGTGTTAAGGAAAAACTTGTTATTGGAGCTCTTGCTGCGCACAACAGAATTGTTAATTGTAAAACAGGTGGAGATAGGGTGGTGATCAGAGAGGGAAGTGGAGGTAACGAGGACAAAGTTGCCCAAGTTATCAGGAAAAATAGAGAAGAAATTTTTATTAGTATAGAATCGGTCAAGTCTAGAGTATATTCTAGAAGGACCATGTTGGAAATTGCACTAGGTGTGCCATAAGCTAGGGTTCGTGTCCTTAGTTCTAGCCAAGGGGTCAAATAAGTGTTTTGCATTTTTCATTCTATTCTAGTGTATTTTTTCTGGGTCTTTCCAAGCAAAAGGAAGGCCACCAATTTTGTCCTCCTGGGATTCAACCATGTTGAAATCCCCTCCCACAAGCCACGAGATATTAGGGAGAGCAGCCAGCCAGTCCCAAAGGTTCGCTCTCTCCTTGAAATCATTTGAGGCATAAATGGAGCATATGCCAAAGACATTATTATTGAAATTGATAGTAACCCATACCACTCTGTTACACGGGGAGAGCCCATTGCCAGTGATATAATTCTTCCATCTCGTGTTAATCAACAACGCAACCCCACCCTTGCCCCTAGGGTGGTTAGTATAGAACTTAATGGCATCTTTCCAAAGGAAGTTAAGATTGGAATCAAGAACATAGCCAATAGCTTTAATCTCTTGCAACATCAAGAAATCCATGGAATTATAGGTATCTAAATACCACTTGATGATAAATCTTTTGTCAGGGGATTCAAGCCCCCTTATGTTCCAAGAGATGCAATTCATGAGGAAACATGTGGGGGGGGAATAATGATTTGCAGATCCCACAATTGGGGCCAATTCACCATTAGGGATATTCTCTAGCTTCTTACAAGAGGGTTTCTTATATTTGGATCCCAACCGTCTCCCCCATCGTTTAGATGTGGGGAGATCTCCTTTGAGTTTGTCCTCATTATCTGAACCATCAGGGGACAGGATATCCAAGTCCACGGTATGCTTT
Source organism: Sequoia sempervirens (assembly GCA_007258455.2). Lineage (NCBI taxonomy): Eukaryota > Viridiplantae > Streptophyta > Pinopsida > Cupressales > Cupressaceae > Sequoia > Sequoia sempervirens. Next base: position 154,647,656 of record VDFB02271358.1, read on the forward strand.
GTGGGGAGAAACGTGAAACCAAAAGAATAATTGCAGGCAGGGATGACCTCAAGCAAACAGTCATCACCAAGCTCATGGAAAATTTTATGAGGGAAGTTCTGGGGAGGGGGTGGGTTAATGCGACTATCATAGAGATCCTTGAGAATAAAACTAGATGGGGTGGAACAGATTTGGGTTTCTTTTAAAGTGGTCAAGGCAGAGTTGTTCGTGTTGGAGGTAGACTGAGGAATTAAGGACAGAGAGTCCTCAATAGAGGTGTTAGTCTGTTTATTGGTATTTTGTCTACGCTTGTTGGAAGTTTTGGACACGGTTAGGAATCCGTCATTTTGAGTCACATTCATGAGGAACAAGGAGTTAGTCGAGAGAGAGGTAGGGGAAGGGACAACAGGGATGGAAGGGGAGATGGAGTTCAAAGCAGGGGGGATTAGAGGGCTCAACACCATGAGGGGTTTTGTTCACCGAGGACTCTGCATTAGGGTTAGCAGAACCAGTGAATTTTTGGACAGGCGAGGGCTTAGTCGGCACTGGTCTTTTCTTAAGGATGGGGCAGCCCTTCCTCAGATGCCCCTCTCTTCTACATAAGAAGCAAGTGTTCAGACCTCCGAGAATATCTATGGGACAGGAGAAAATGTCATTAGAAATGTTAATGTTAACCTCAGAAGGAATTTCATTACCCGGATTCAATGAGATAAGTATTTTGGCATCCATATGAGGGACCAATCTCATAGTGTCATCCATTCAGATGACTTTACCAAGTGGTTCAAGCAATTGAGGGAGGAAACGCCATAGAAATGGCGAGATCTGTTTAACCAAAATCCATCGAGGGGCAGAGAGGGAAAGGACTTCCTCATAGAAGGCCTCAGGAGACCAAGCCAGGGCACGAAAGGAGGTAGAGCCCACGGTCCAGTATTGCTTCTTAAGAATTTAGGCCTGGGATTCATGATTAGTAAAGAAAATAACAAACAGACCTTTCTGAATTTGTCTACAAAATGAAATATGGAAACCAAGTTTCAGGTTCCAATAGTTATGGAACCAATCATCTAAAAATTTCCTACGAGGACATTTATCCACTTCAACAATAGAGAAGAAAATAGCATAATTCCTTAGCTTAATTTTTTCCTTACCAATTTTAACAAGCATTTCTGGATTAGGAGAAACAGAGAAAGGTAAGGGAGCAGCCCTAGTGTTCTTACCAAAATCACAGGCTTCATGAAAATTTGCTAAGTTAAGCCTAGTGCTCGCATCAATGGTAATACCAGAGTTAGCCACCGCCTCGAAGAATGATTTGGGTCTTGCAAGCAGTGAGCTATTTTTGGGATTACTTATGCTCAGAGTGTCAGAAGCCATTGATGACCTTGGTTCAGCCGAAGAAGAAATAGGGGGTACGACCTTTGTTGACCGGTAGAGGGAAGAGGGAGAGGATGTATTCATAATAAATGCATTAAAGGAAATAATGAAAAAAGAGCGAGCACACCTATTAACTCGCCGCCTCTGGGGGAAGGCAATTGCCTGTTGCCGTTTTTCATAGATTTCGAGGAGATACACTAAAATTTGCCCGAATTAATACCTACATGTAAAATATTTAGCTTTATAAATTTTAGAAATTATTTCTCTTAAACATGTTTGTTTTGTGTTATATATTTAGGAAGTATAAAAGTGCACTATTATTTACCATTTTTTTGGAATAAATTTTAGCTTGCTTCCATATACCTTATCTTTTATAAATTAAGTTGCAAATAAGTAAATTATAGGTAAATTAAATAATATTAATAAATGTTTTAATAAGTAATTAAAAGTTGAGAAGGTTTGGCTTATAAGCTAGAAAATAGGTATGCAATTATTTTTTCATTAAACAGAATAATATGTTATTTACATAATTTTAATAATTATTACTATTAATGTGTCAATGATTATGTTAAATTTGTATTTTTTTAATTGTATTATTATTATTATTATTACAACTTTAATATCATCAAACTAGAATATAAGCATGTGACTGTTTTGTCCCATAAGTTAGAAGATAGGCATGCAACTATTTTTTCCATTAAATGCAATATCCTAAAATTTACATTATAATGATTAATATATTATTTACATAATTTACATAATTATTAATATTAATGTATTATATTTTATACAATGATTATGTAAATATTCTAATATATTTGAGCATTAATTGTTTTGCTTGTAGCCAACCAAATTCTATTAATTTCTTTCATATACATTATAATTTAATTTTAATACATTATATTTTAAATTTAATTTTAAAGTTAAATGCACAATTTTTAACTTTTCAAATTTTGAAAATTAATTTTCCTCAATTTTATTGGCTCAAAACTTTTAAGTGACAAGGGCAATTTTCCCGGCTCCATTATCAAGAGTTGCGATTATAATGGGAGATGGAAAGAGAAGTGGGAGATGGAAAGGGCAGGAGAAAATGACAATTACTTTTAACTTAACTATTCTATTTACATTTGCAATCTAAAATTAACTAGCTCTAAATACCGATAAATTCCCCTATACCTTTATTTTTAACTTAATTATTCTATTTAATGGCAATTACTTTTAACTTAACTATTCTATTTACATTTGCAATCTAAATTTAACTAACTCTAAATGCTAATAAATTCCCCTATACTTTTACTTTTAACTTAACTATCCTATTTATGTTTGCAATCTAAATTTAACCAACTCTAAATGCTAATAAATTCCCCTATACTAATTTCTTAAATATTCTATGTAATTTAAATTATATAGGTTAATTATTCAAATTATTTTTGCAATACAAACCTTGCTAGTTCTCGATATTAATAAATTCAACTATGCTAAAAGATTTTTTTTTGTTAAATACATGTATCTATAAATTCAAACTATATTTAAGATTAATTTTGGTAATATTAATTTTCATTTGCCTTTGATAAATTAAAATATATTTCTTGAAATCTATTTTTGTAATATAAAATCAATTAATACTAATTTCTTTTGAAATTTGATAAATTGAAAAAAACTAATTTTCTTTAAAATAAAATAAAATATGAAAATAATTAATTTATAAATAGTTGTAATATAATTACTTTTAAAATAATTTGATTATTTTAAAAATTAAACCGTATAATTTTTTCTAATACTAAATTAGATGATTAGTTTGATTTATTTTATTTAAAAAATAAATTTACTAAATCTATTTACTTTGTTAATAAATGTCAAATTCCTTTATAAAATAAAATTTTAACTAAAATCTATGTCTAAATAAATCATTCAATTTTAAATTTTCTATATAACTAGAAACAAGTACTTTGTATTTTTAATTTTATTTCATACTTATGGGTGTGCACATGCAATTGAGGTACAAATTTTTTGGATTTAAAACCGTTTCTGGCATAACTATTTTTTAATTTTGAATATAATCAAACTATATAATTGCTTCATAGTTCAATGTGAATGCTTCTTCCTCTACAATTTGTAGGTGATTCAAGTACAAATTCATATTTATGTTTTGTGGGTAAAAGATGTTGGAATTATGAAGCTCAATCGATTCATCTATCTAACCATTTTATTCTTTGATGTTTCATTTCTTTCTTTTGTCCTCTCATATTCTTGATTGTAACAAACTTCAAGATGCTCTCTTTGGTGTTGGATAGTTGAAATGTAAAAAGGACAGTAGTGCATTGAGTTGTTGATATTGTATTTTATCTAAATTAATAGAGTGCCCTTGCTTCTAAAAGTGGATGTAGTTTGCATTTTCCAAGAGTACATTTTGCAAATTTATTACCATTCTAAACATTTGTATTGGTCATATGATCTTTTTTCCCCTTTAGTGCTTTTGAAGTGTATTAGTGTATTGTTCTATTTTGAATAATAGTCATTATTACAGGGATCTCTACTTTTATTTGTTTTTACCTCTTGAAATTTTTGCTTAAGTTTGGTTTTTGTATATATAAGAAAAATAAATAAGGAGAGTCTGAAAAAATGGAGCTAGCTTGATCATACCCTCATTCATCTGCCCCTTAGGTAAACTGGTTTATAGTCTCATTACATGATTTGTCTCTCATATATGCCATTTTTTGAAACTTTAAACTTAGTTTCAACTTTCTTTAATATTTTGGTTAAATATATGGTTAGACTATCAGTTTATCATCCTTCCAATAAATTGGAGGAACATAAATCTAGTTTTTCAGCCAAACCCAATAGCTTGATTTGGGACATTACTTGTTTGTTGACTGTAACTAATGTATACCAAAATATAAAAAATTGAAGATGCCTTCAATAGTCAGTATAAACCTACTATTTAAAACAAAACTCTTGCTATAAAACTATCTAAGGATTCCACATTTAAATGTTGGTCATAATGGGTGCACCCCCTTGCTAGATTAATCACACTACAAGAAGATATACAAATCACAAGGTTCCAGGCCTATTGTTCAAGTTGGAATAAATCCAATGCCACATTGCATGCTAAGTTCCATCATAGGCTTCTTTGCAACATCATCCCTTAACCATGGACCTTCATCACAAACCTTATCTTACATAAAAGGATAATTAACCAAATGTAGGTTGAGGTTGTGCAAACTTTCTATTGCATGATGACCCCAGTTACATATGTCAAAGACACAAGGTCATAAGTTTGTTGCAGACTATCAACATCCAATTTGAAGTCATCAAACTTAGGAAAATATTCAGGAGAATAGGAATTATATAGAGAAACTTTCTCATTACTCATTCTTAGAAGACAAAACCCTAACTTGCTTTTGTTGTTTATAGATAGTTTCTTTAATCTCATCCTTATATTTCTTTAGACAATTATAACCCCAAGAGGCCATATTGATAGCACAACTATCATTTGGGGGGAAGTAGAGGAAATCCGAGGAAAGAAAGTATGAGGTTTGAACATAAAGTTAGTATTGTGATCTTTCAAGATAGAGAAGTCCTCAACATCTAGTTTAAGTTCCTTTGAATAAGATCTCTTACATTCATCCATTTTTCATTAAAATTCCTCTCATCCAAGCTTGATTGAACCAAGTGATGGTAATAGTATTCTCATAGACAAGTGTTTGGTCTTGGTATCCATGACACTAGGGGGAATGGGGATGGGAAGTGGGCTGGAATTAAGAAGAAAAAGGATCATAGAATCTTTAACCAAACCAAGAGAATCCACATGTTATAACTAAAATGAGGACTTTTTTTGTGGCCTCGACTTGGCCTTTCTATTGTTTTACATGGCCCTTGCTTGAGCTCAATTTGTCACATACTTAGTGGTGAAGACAATGTATTTACACTGATGTGTTTGGCTAAAATTTAATGGGAAAATGAAGTTCAATCCTCATATTTCAAATATTTCTTGTGGTTGGGATGGCCAAAGGGGCATAAAGTCTTGTTTTAATGGTTTTCCAATTCAATATTTCGTTACCTATTCTTTGAAATCAAGGCTACCATAGACTTTCCAAGAGTACATTGCATGTTGCGACATGAACTTGAAGTTCCAATGGCCTCCAATAAGATTCTCATGTGCCTGTTGAAGTACATTCCCAATCTCTTACCACACCACACACTTTAATACTTGGTTGGGCCCTAGCTTGAACAACAATCCATTGACCAGCTGGAATGCCTTGCTTTCCCATGCTAACCTTTAGTCGTTTCTTGCTTGTAATTCATGTCTATTATATGAGGTTTGATTAATACTTGAAAGAAAATAGCAATCAACATTAATCAGAAAGAGGCAACAATAAATATTGATAGAGGGAATCCATTCATATTTGTGCTCATCAAAAACTTGTTGAGTTTTGTTTGCAAAAACTTGGGATGAAAAAAATCTCACAAGTAGTTAAATTGTGTTACAATAATGTCCAATGAGATGGTAGAAGATTTGGGTTTGAAAAGGATAACACACCCAAATCCTTATAAGTTATCTCAACTTCAAAATGGTCAACAAATATTGATAAATGAACAATGCTTAGTTGATTTTTAGATTGCTTGGTATAAGGACAAAATTTATCTGACAAAATACATATCTATAAATTTATAAGTACAAATGTTTAGTATATAAATAAATACACATTGATTAAGGGTGGCTACATTATCTCTTCTTAAAAAAGTTTTTGACATGTTAGAATATGGGCCATATTCTATTGAATAGCTCTAAAATTTGAAACATAGTAGACTATCTTTATTTAAGTATTAATTTAAAGTTTTAAACCATGTTTCCACAAAAAATTATGTAGACTGGATAGCTACTCAAAACATAAAGAATTTTCTATGTAGATTTTACTCATGAAGTAGATATTCTTGTTGCAGCAGCAAGTGTGCCAAATTTGGTTCGTGGTCATTAGCTAAAACTTGGTGTAGTACTAGTTGATCTTGACTTAAATGCAATAGAGGTATGACACCTTCTAACTTCCTTTTTCAAAACAAGTTTGTAAGTAAAAGATGGTTAATATATAGCAAATTAAAACTATTGCTTCCACTTTTGCATTATCCTAGTGCTAAAAGAGAATACCAAAATTAGTCAGTGATTTTTCCTATGAAGAGGCTTCAAGAATAGCTTCAACAATTAATTGTCTACCATGTGGTCTTGGTCCAATAACTATTGCAATGCTTTTTTCCACTACTCTACAATCATCAAAATGGGCATATGGGTTCAATTGATATTTTTGATGTTTGATTTAGGCCTTTTGCAATACACTTCACATTATAAGTTTTATTAGGCTTATAAATGAGTTATCTAAATTACTGAATGGAATAAAAAGATCATTTTCTATCGTAAGACATTTTTTGGAGACATTATTTGGAGACATTAGGAACCTATAAGAGGACTTGGAACTATATGCTTTCATTTTCATTTGTGTAGAAAACTGTAACATTTAAGCAAGTTGGTTATACATGACTCTATGTACAATGAAAGTCCTAAAGATCTTCGCTTTTTGAAAGAGGATGTTTTATCATATATGCTAAATGGTTAATGAAATATTTGAACTCATAAATATTTACATAATGCTGGAAACATGTAAATTGTGCTTTCTTCATGCCCAAAAGCACAACCAGAGCATGAGAATTTTGAAGTGAGCAAAATTCTTTTGTTATAAGAGTCATTTTCTAATGGAAGATAAAGTTGACTCTATCAATGATCAAATTCCTAAATTTAGGCGACAATTGCTTTATCTTGACCAATTGTTCCTAAAACACAATAAACTCAACAAATAAGACAAAACTATTATAAAACTTCTTGGCAAAAACTTCCTGACAGGAATGCTTTGCAGCTCTTGTTTAATTTGTATTTTGATTTTTATTAATATATTAGTGATACTATTTTTCTCTAGAAGTATTTATATTTTATTAATATTATTAATATGAAAATTTAAAAATATTAAAAAATAATAATTTTTTATAATAATTCTTAAATTTATTTTAAAAAATCATTTATTAAATTTATAATAATATTTTAAAATAATATTATTTTATAAATCTTAAATATACAATTATAAAATCAATATTATACTATTTGGTAAATATAATAATAAATTATGAAATTCACTAAATAAAAATATAATAAAATTGATATTTATTAGTATATTTTTTATAAACTAAATTATTAAAAAATAATTATAATTACATGTTTTAACTTCTTATAATATAGCTATATTTGCCACTACGTGGCACTCGTTTACATTTACTTAATTAGAATAGGTTAACATTTTTTCCTTTACAGCAATATACTATTTATTAAATATAAACAAAATGATTATGCTATTGTAAACACAGACAAGCTTTCGTAGGATATAACGGAACTGCTTTGGAGTTTTGCTTTTGTTCAAATTTTTAATTGCTAGGTTAATTGGAATTGTAAGTTAGCTATTGGAGGCGATCGTACGCGATACAGAAAAATAGCCGTGCAAGGGAGAGAAGGGTCATGATGTGGGAGGCGATCGTTCTAACAGTGGCTGCAACATCGGGCAACAGCATCGGTAAAGTGTTGCAGAAAAAAGGCACCGTTGGCCTTCCTCCATTGGCTCTCAATTTCAAGGTACGAAACAAAAGAAAAGATCGCTATAGCTATATATTTCTTTCAATAATTTCTTTTGCATTCAGTGAATTCATTCTCTGTAAAGTCCAGTAAAATTGGTTTTAAGAGCTTATAATGGTCTCCATTCTGGTTAGTGGGTGTTTGTAGGGTTGCCTTTTTTTTTCTTTTTAATTATTCCAGGGCGATTGGATCGTCGCACATCTTAATTAAGGGAAAGTACGGTACTGCGAATTGGTTGATTTTATGGGCCAAAAAAAATTGGTTGATTTTAAAGGCCTTTTGCATACCTCGGTTTTAAAATTTTTGCTTACAGTTGTGTGCCGTGGAAGCTTGAAAACATTATTAATTAATTATTTACAAGGACAGAGAATAATTAAGTCAATGCCAGAATGTTTATAATTTGCCCGGGACTGTGAGCTGTATGATCATACGTTCAAATCCGCAGGCCTGCATAGAGATAAGATGCTTTGGTATTTACTAAAACTGTTTTAAGAAGCTTGCATAGACTTGAGAGCCATACCAAACCCATAAAAAAATTGAACAAGGTATCCTTTTATAAGACAGATAAGCACTCAAAGCAAAATCCATGAAACAAGGCAACCGTAGAGGCCAATTAAGACTGGAGGAAGGCTGAAGGTTGTTGATTATCAGCAATCTAAGTGCATACATAGCTTGTGTTAAAGGATGCCATTGGTGCTCACGTTCAGGGTTGGGTCATGATCCAATTGATGTTCTGCTATCTTGTCTATCTGGAGGTTGAGTCTATACTTTGCTCTTAGTAAAGTGCCATCACTTCGTTGTGATATTGGTTCTCAACGCAGCGACTGATGGCATCAATTACATTTGGTGATTTGACCAGCTGTGTCCCCAAAATTATATTTTCTTTCTGAAAGAAATAGTCTGTTGTGGTACTCACAATGTACACCACATCCCAGTGATAATTCAGGCAGCAGATTTCGTTGATGCTATCTAGAGGGATGTTGCCATTCCCATTATGAATTCCAGATCCACTAACAGCCCCAAAATTTTATGGCACAGGAATATTGCCCACATGGACTGAGAAAGACTAATCCTTTGGCAGAAAGAAATCCTCAATCCGATCATCCGAAGGATTACTGCCCACAGACTACATTGTGGAGCATTTGCACTTTTTTAATTTCCTTGTTTTCCATGTCACTCACTGGAAAAAAATGGAAGCAAAGAAACAGAGCAATTCCAAATTGCAGAGCAGCTGAGGTTAACAATGAGCAAATGAGGATTTTACAATGGTGATGGACATTATAAATGCCTTTTCACTCTGTGGATCATGATGGCAGCATCCCTCCCAGTCACAGAGGGTGATTTCCAAGTTCAACTCATTACATTTAAAGGAACCATAAATAAATGTAGCATTAAAATGCATTCTACCTGCATTGTATGGCACTTTATAATCATGGGTTTAAATTACCACCTAGACCAATCATTATTTATAAGCATGATATGATCAATGTAAGCTGTTCCACTGTTCATTATCAAATATATGGGACCTTCTCAGTAAGAGGTTGTCTTATTTATTGCCTTGTATTTGCTGAATCGGCCTCATGTGGGCGTAAAACAGCCATTTTAAATATAAGTAGTGGGAGAAAGTTGTAGTTCTCATCAGTTTGGTTCTCTGCCTCTCTATTGAGAGTGCAGTTTCCGTATTTTCTAGGTTTTGAGGTGCTGGAGTTCCTCTCTGAGCTGAGGGTATATAATGTTTTTTCCTCCTAGTGCTGTCCATTTTCAATCTGCTCGTTCTCTGCAACCACCTTTCTGCCATCAAATCTTACCCTGATTTTAAAAAAATGGTAAATTCTTTTGCTGGGCATCCTTCACCTTAGATTCCAAAACTGGGGTACTTATTCTGTCAAATTCACAGAGGACTTGCGCCTGATGTCCTTTGTTGGGGTACGCCACTCCCAGAATTGAATGCCATATTTTACCCAATCAAACATTCAACGTTACATTAAAGCATGTAGCTTGTCTCCTGGGGATTTGAACAGGGGTGCCCACTATGGAAACCTTGATTATTTACCATTTGAAATCATCCCATTTGACCGAATCTTACCTTACTTATTATTCTTAGTGAATAATTTACTAGCAAATTTATGCTGTTTACCTTACTTTTCTGTCACTTGAAGTAGTCATCACATTTCACTAAGAAGGTTTGTGTGGAATCCAGAAATGTAATTACTGAAATAAATTTTTTAAGGTAGCCTCTGTTGTCTTTGTTGTTTTGAAATCCTTCCTTGTAAGATCAGTGAGGGGTGTCTTGAGTCTTCTAAAACCTTTGACAAAATTTCTATTTAAACTGCATAGCTCTTTAAATCTTCTCTATTGATGATATTTTTAGAGTGAATTATTCAAGGATGTTTATGTATTATAAGAGTCGCACTGCCACGGACTATAAATATCATCATCATTTCTATGTGTGACAATTTGATCTTTAAAATAATTTGGAAAATTTAAGTAAAAGATTAAATTTCAGCATAATCTTATTATATTAAAATGAGAATATCTTGCAAAAAAAAATAGAATTCTATCCGCCTTGTATGAGGGCATTTGGATTAAGGTTGTTAAACCGAGTATTACTCGGTTGTCTTTGAGACCCGCGCGCCCAAAGGGACACGTCCCATGAGCGGACGTGTCTCCACTTGTGGAGACACGTCCTCTCATGAGACGCGTCTCTTAGAGGTGGGTCTCCAAAGATATTTAGCATTGTTCCTTCATTGAATTGCAGACATCGAAATCATTAATGTTCTGCAATCAGCACATTCAGCACTAGAAAAATTAAAATCTGTCTTAGAATACATAGTAGAATTCTGACACTTAGAATTTCCTTACTTTTAGGCTCCTTGTCTGATTGAGATTTGATTACATTTTCATGGTATCAGAGCCAAGTTGTGTGAATCCAAATCAAATCTAGATATCAGATTGCTCTAGAAAATTCGTATTTTTTAAAAATCGAATTCTCTTCACATTCTTCATAATGTCAGGTGTGATCAGATTTGAAGATCGTCTTGCAGGAGCAGACAACTTCACATCATGGAAATTTAGAATCATGATGATCCTTAAAGAGAATAAATTAGACTCACTTGTGAGAGAAAATAAAAAGGAGCCAGAGGATGATCCTGAGAAAACTCAATGGATTGAAAACAATGAAAAAGCCATGAAAATCTTGGTAGATGCAGTTAGGGATCATATAGTGCCCATCCTAGCAAAACATGAAACTGCATATCATATGTTCAAATCTCTTGAGAGTACCTATGAGATCAACAACACCAGTAGGACTCTTGCATTAAAGAGGCAAATCAACAATGCTCAAATAAACAAAGGAGAGTCCATAAATGCATACTTCATGAGGATCATTGAACTAAGGGATCAATTATCCACAATTGGATATCAGATTGATAGCAAAGAGTTAACTCTACTCAGACTAGGAGGCCTACCAAACTCATGGAGCTTCACATTTGCAGTGCAAGGAATAAGTGCAAGATCTAAACTCCCTAAGTTTGACAAGCTAAGAACTAACTGCCTTCAAGAAGAAACAAGACTCTCCTCAAAAGAAAACAAACAAAAAAACATAGATGAAGACATTCATGTACTCAACACATCATCTAATAAAAGGAATAAGAAAAACTCCTACAAGAAAGGATCTTTTAAAAGAAAGAGAAATTCCAATGGAAAGGGATCTTCTAAAAAGAAAGGCATCTCTCAAGTGCAATGCTTTAGATGTGATCAATATGGCCACTATGCAATGAAGTGCCCTGACAGATCAAAGCAACAAGCATCTTTTGCCAAAGTAGGAAAGACAAATTCAGATCATGAATTTGAGAACTTTGTGTTCTATTCAACATTATCTAGTCAAGTATCTAACAATATCAACAACTAGGTGATTGATAGTGGTTCTTTGAGGCACATCACAAGGTTTAGAGAACACTTAGACACTATGACTGAAGAGTCTGATGAAGATGTAACAATTGGGGATGACTCTACACATCAAGTAAAAGGGGTTGGAACTTGTTCCATCACATTGAAACCTGGTCTCTCCCTTCAACTCATTGGAGTCTTATTTGTACTTGGAATAAAGAGGAATCTAATATCCATCTCTGCCCTTGAAGACAATGGATATAGGGTTACATTTATGGATGGAAAAGTTCTAGCATGGCCTAAAAACTCAACTATCAAGAAAGCCCAAACCATAGGTGTAAGACAAGGGTACCTTTACAAACTTTGCACTGAAGTTAAACAAGCCCTTACCCTTGACACCTTTGAGTCAAATGAGATTTGGCATAGAAGATTAGGACACCTTCATTTCCGTGCCCTACCTTCTATGGAAAAACTTATAACAAGCTTACCTAAGTTAAAACCATCTCATGAAGGAACTTGTAAAGGTTGTGCCTTAGGAAAGAATACAAAGGGATCCTTTCCCATTAGTTTAAGCAAAACCCTAAATGCTAAATCTAGTTCACTCCTCGACTTATGTGGGACCTGCTGTCTCCAGGCCTTCTAAAGGTGATTTCTATACTTATGTCATATTTTATAGATGACTTCTTAGGAAAAACCTCGATCTGCCTCCTTAAGTGTAAAGAGAGTCAATAGAAACTCAAAAGGTTCGTTAGAGTTCAAAGCATCTACGTAAAAACTTCTCCTGAAGAAAAGGTACAGCGGCAAACCTTAAGGATGCATAATGGGAAAGAATACACCCTCTCGAAATTTTTAAGGAAATGATGAGTGCCGGAATTCAAGAGGGAGTTCATGCTGGCCTCACAAACCCCCAACAAAATGGGGTTATCAAAGAAAAAACAGGAACCATTGTAATGCTAAAGCAATGTTGCTTTAACAAAAAACATCAAACCTCCTTCAAGCGTAAGCCTCTGGGGATCATTGCCTACATCCAAAATAGAGATGTCCCTCATTCTCATCTTGATAACAAAACTCCCCGGCAGTCTTCACCGCAGCAAAACCTAACACAGTCACTTTAGGATATTTGGTTGCCCCGTCTATATTCATGTGCCCAAGGAGAAGAGATTCAAACTAGAACCTTCCGGAAAGAAAGGGATATTTATGGGATATAGTGAAACCTCCAAAGCCTACAGGATATTCATACCTGGGCAGAATCAAATTGAATTGAGCAGAGATGTCATCTTTGAAGAAGACATTGCATTCAAAAGGGCAAGAAGTTCTAGTGAGATAGAAAATTATTCCCCTAGGGTATTAGAAGTGGAACCTACTCTTGAGATTCAGAGGGAGTATCCTGAGGAAATGCCAAATGAAATTCAATCTACTTCAGATGAGAATGCAAATGACAACAGCAAGAAGAGGCCACTTTGGGCTAGAAAGATGATCAAAGAAGCTGAGAATCATGCAACACCCAAAGGAACATTTAGGGAGAGTAAAAGACCCAAACGGTTCTCAAGCTATGTTGCTCTAATGAATGACATCATAAATTCAAAACCCACTAGTGTTTCAAAAGCCTTCAGACATCAAGTATGGAAGGACGCTATGACGGAAGAGTATTAGTCCATTCTAAAGAATGATGTATGGGATATTGTGCCTAGACCAAAAGAGAAATCTGTTGTCTCTTCTAAATGGCTCTTCAAAATCAAACATGCTGCTGATGGCAATATAGAAAAACATAAGGCACGTTTTGTGGCAAGAGGTTTTTCACAGAAGGAAGGCATTGATTATGAAGAAACATCTGCACTTGTTGCCCGTTACACATCCGTGAGAACAGTGATAGCCATTGCAGCAGCTAAAGGTTGGAAGATTCATCAAATGGATGTGAAAACTGCCTTTCTAAATGGAACCATTGAAGAGGAAGTCTATCTAGAACAGCCTGAAGGTTTTGTGATACATAAACCTGACTCACATGTATGCAGATTAAAGAAAGCACTCTATGGACTTAAACAGGCACCCATGGCCTGGTATGAAAGAATTGATAGCTACCTCTTGGGACTGGGATTCTCCAAGAATGATGCATATCCAAATCTTTACTTCAAGGTAATCAAAGGTGATATGTTAATAATTATCTTATATGTTGATGACCTACTGATAACAGGAGAAGATCATCTCATTGCTCAAGGAAAGAAGGATCTAACTTCAGAATTTGATATGAAAGACTTGGGCATCTTACACTACTTCCTAGGCTTAGAAGTATGGCAGAAATCAGATGGCATCATACTAAACCAAGGGAAGTATACTATTGATATTCTGAAGAGGTTTGGAATGGTGGATTGTAGACCCATGTCTACACCCATGGAAACCAACCTTCACAAACTTAAAGAAGCAGCAACAGAATCTAAGTGTGCAGATACCACTCTATATAGACAAATGATTGGATCATTGATGTACTTGGTTAACACTAGGCCTGATATTTGCTATGCAGTGAATGCTCTAAGCCAGTTCATGTGTGAGCCAAAGGAAATTCACCTTATGGCTGTGAAACATATATTGAGATATCTTCAAGGCACTATTGGATATGGTCTTCTTTACAAAAATGACCAACTAGATCTACATGGGTACTTTTCAAATTGGGCTGGAAGTGTAACCGATCGAAAAAGCACATCAGGGTGTTGCTTTAGTTTAGGATAGGCTATGATCTCCTGGATTTGCAGAAAACAGTCTTCAGTTGCACAGAGCTCAATAGAAGCTGAATACATTGCAGCCTCTATGGGAGCAAGAGAAGAAGTTTGGCTTCATAAATTGCTTGTGGGGCTCTTTGGTGAGCCCTTGAATCCTACAATTATTCATTGTGATAATCAGAGTTGCATCAAACTCTCTGTAAATCCTGTCTTCCATGATAGATCTAAGCACATTGAGATCCCCTATCATTATGTAAGAGATATGGTAGAAAGGAAAGTGATCCAGTTGGAGTATGTTAGTACAAATGATCAAACTGCAGACATTCTCACCAAGCCTCTCTCCCGAATCAAGGTAGAACACTTCAGGAAGAAACTTGGTATGGTTGAAATGTAATTTGATATTTATGTCTGAAATTCAAATTGTTTATAAATTGTACTAATATATAAAGATGTTTAATGTGTAAACTCTTTTGTCATGTGTATGACTCCATGACCTTATGGGCCTACTCCCCCTGTCTACATTATTGAAAGGTGACGATCTTTCTAATAATGAACACTTGTATTTGACATTGTAAAGTGACGACTCTACAATGATTGAGTTGAACTATCATGATAGATATCATGTGACTTGATATCTGTGGACATGTCATGATAGTATCTCTTGGACACTTTTGATGAATATCATGGGACTTGATATCATTTGAAGATCATTGTGATCCTTAAGAGATAATCATGGTGTTTAATTATATATCCGTGGATATGCCATGAATATGGTAGACATCATGTGACTTGATGTCAGTGCACATACCATATTGAAGATGTGTTATGAAGAATGTCATGTGACTTGACATTATTGAGAAAACATATCATATCTTCGATATCACGTGTGAAGGTGATATCTCCACTTATTTGATTTGAAATATCTTCCCTAGCTAAGAGGGAGTGTTAATGGGATATAGCTTCGGTCAGATATAAATGATGATTGCTAAATAGCATCATCATCATTTATGTGTGATCGAATTAATCCTTAAAACATATTTATGGAAAATAAGCAAAACGAATTTATAAGCTTGCATAAATTCGAAATATTAAAATGTTGAGTAAATTCTGCTTTAATAAAATCGGAACTCATATCTATCCGCCTTGTATGAGGGCATTTGGATTAAGGTTGTTAAACCGAGTATTACTCGGTTGTCTTTGAGACCTGCGCGCCCAAAGGGACACGTCCCATGAGCGGACGTGTCTCCACTTGTGGACACGTCCTCTCATGAGACGCGTCTCTTAGAGGCGGGTCTCCAAAGATATTTAGCATTGTTCCTTCATTGAATTGCAGACATCGAAATCATTAATGTTCTGCAATCAGCACATTCAACACTAGAAAAATTAAAATCTGTCTTAGAATACATAGTAGAATTATGACACTTAGAATTTCTTAGTTTTACTTCTCCTTGTTTGATTGAAATTTGATTACATTTGTTGGCTGTAACAACCAACACCCTCGAGTAGAAGTTGTTATGAACAGCCTATGCACACCACGCAATGAGTGCTCTTCAAATTATGGAGGGGAAGCTCCCTCGTTGTGCTTTACAAAAGTACTTGCAAAGGAAAAATAAGCTAAAACTATGTCCTGTCTTTTTGTTTCAGCTGCTAGAGGCACAAGGCTTTCTTGAAAGAACTTACACATTGCAGCTGAGTTTTCTCTGGTTTTGCAAATCAACTAAACTACAACTTATATCTATCCAATCTCCTCAGGAAAACAGAGCAAGAGGAAACGGAGCAAGGTTATGACTATCAAACGATAAACGCATTCAGATTCTCTACTTGAAGGCAAGGTGGCGCAACTATCATCTCAATCTGAACAAGTTTATTAAGCACAAAACAGATTTGAGAATTTGCTATGATAATCTTTATGAAACCCTATGTGGCATAACACTCAATCAGCATAGTAAAGACTCACAAACATCTCTTATCATCAAAATCTCTATGAAACCCTATGTGGCATAGCACTCAATCGTAATGATAAAAGTTTCACAAAACAGATTTTCCTAATCTAAGAGAAGATTCACCATGAAAACTTTATGAAACCCTGTGTGGCATAACACTCAATCAGCATAGTAAACACTTCACAAAACGGTTTTATCATGATAATCTTACGAAACCCTGTGTGGCATAACGTCCGATCATAACAATAAAAGATTCACAAGACAGATTTCTCTAAACTATGGAAGAATCCAGCATTACAATCTTTCGAAACCCTATGTGGCATAACAATCAATTGCAATAATGAAGACACATGAACAAATACCAAAAAGAGCAATATTGCGGGCAAGGTAGGCGCAGCATATATTTCTCTCTCAAGCAAAAGTTATTTACAAATGAGCAAAAGCTCTTATTTATATACATCAAGGTGTAGGTAACCCTAAAATCACCTTGAGTTCACTACAGTTCTTGCAATGCATGCAAGTTATGCGCCAAACCCTAATGAAGTAAACTATACAGTTAACTGGAAAGCTACCATCAGTTAACTGAAACATCTAACCTAAAATGGACCATGTGCAAGCATGCACGCCCTTATTTAAAGCAAAGTTAACTGGCCACTACCTTCAGTTAACTGGAAACCCTAACCCTAACTCCTGTGTTGATAATTCCAAGAATGAGATAAGCATGTGTTAAGTCAGCAAGTGAACTGAAGACTGGAAGTCAAGTTAACTGCTGCTCAGGACTCAACCCTAGAAATTAACTGCACGTTCTAACTCACAGATCACTCCATGTCAACTCGGTCTAACACTTCGACCAAGAACTCATCGATCTCCCTGTCATCTGGCACTTTGATGCTGCTAAAAATAACAGTCTGCTTCTTTAGATCTCTGCCACTTTCAGTAATTGTGTGCACACCATCTTTGCATTCTTCAGTCGCCTTTCTCAAACTGGCTGCAATTACTGAAACATTCTCTAATTTAGGCGCCCTAGGTTCACCTTCAAGGCTGTCATAAATCAGCTTCTCGAATTCTGCTTGAACTTTTTCCAACTCCACATACGTGCCATCTTCGAGAAGATAATGACACAAAATCTGAACAACGAATCCACTGACAAGTGCAAGTACTCCAACCACGTCATCCTTGAGTGAAAACAATTTGGAAGAGATCTTCTCACATATTTCTGTTCTGAGAAGGTGCTGCTCTCTCCAAGTGAAGACTTTCTCTTGATCTTCGATCATCTCCAAAGCATCGCATGCAACTGATAACTGAGATACAAGAACACGATCCTTTGCCAAACTCTCTGCAACTACAATATCCAGCAACTGAATACCCTGACGGAGTTTGTGTGCCTCACTCCTCAACTGATACAAATCTGCAAGAAGAGTTTTACCAGCAGCAACTAAACTGTCAATCCAATCATCCAAAAGTCTGCCATGACTGACCAACTGATCCAATTTTCGTTTCTCTGCAGGTGTGTGCTAAGGAAGAACAAGTGCTCTATTTGGATTCCCATGAACAAGATCAGAAATGTATTGACGAAGTTGACTATTTTCAGCTTTGAGTAAAGCCTTATCTTCTCCATCCTTCGTGATACGCTCTTCAAGATTATTGGTAACAATCTTAAGAAGAGTTACATCTGTCTCTCGTGTAGTCCTGCCAAGATTTGCCTTAGTAAATGTAAAGTCACCCACTTCGACTTCATCCAAGCTTTTACCCTCTGGAGGAACTGCAACTTCAATAACAATTTATGATTCAGGGGTCTTTTCAATGTGCACTTGTTTCTTTATCTTCTTGTTTGATCTCTTCTGATAAGGCTCACCAAACTCAGACAAATCAAGGTTGTATGACGGTTCACGCCTTTGTCTTCCCAAAGACTTTTCGAGCCAACAAGACTGAACAATATTCTCAATTCGCGGAGAGACGGTCCCTGATGTATCTACCTGTGGTGTTTCAGTTGTCTCCGATCCGGCTTGAACTTGAGGCTCAGGCTCAGAATCTATATCAATAGGCGGAACGTGAGGTGAACTAGGAAGTGAAACGTGAGGCTCAGTTTGAATAACTGTCTCTACTGGAATCTCAGGAACACTCTCAATTTGCTTCTGCTTCCTCTTACCAGTAGCTCTTTTCCCTGTGTTTCCACTGAGTCTAACCCCTTCCGGAGGTATTATAATAGCCTTGACTCTGGGTTTTGCTATAGAAGTAGAAGGCAATGACGAGAAATCCTTTGGCGGCTCCGCTACAGGAACTGACTTCCGTGTTCGTTTACTCTCCAAGAATAACTTGCTAATCTTGATAACTGATCTAGAAACCTCTTCAATAGAAGTATTCTCCTTAGCATACCAATCAGGTGAGCGAAGTGGCTGCCTAGCAACTTGATCCTTAACATAAGAATTGAGAAGAACTTCTCCATCATCCTCCGACAAACCATCAACATCTTCTGACAAGTAATCAGAGAGCTGTCCAACAGTAAGTCTACAATAATGACGACGACGAACCTCGAATTCATCTTCACAATTTGCCCAAAAATCTTCAACTGCTGGCGCATGTGCAATCCCTCACTCTAACCGATTTGCATAATGACCGAGAGGATCATAGGAACGTCTCTCAGTATAAGGCTTGAATTTGAACCTTTCTATCTCAGTAGACATACGCCTGGCATCTGTTGCTGCATCACATGTGAAAATTCCCAATGAGAATGGAAAATTTGCCGCAGTCTTATGACGACTACAAAGAAAGAAGTGAACATGCTGCATTTGCCTGAGGAACTCCATAAAGACAATCTTGTCTGATGGATATCTCGGCAACATCAGAGGCTCTCCAACATAACCATAAACTCGAAGGTATGTGAAAGTAGGAAACTGTATGAACCAATTTGCCCAAGTCTCCATTGCTGATCTGGCCTCGGCTGAAATACGAATATGCATCTCATCATCAAGATCTCTTACGGTTCTCATGGAAAAGTGATCATTCACCACTCGGAAGTCCTGCTCAGACTGAGAAAACTCTAGCTGTGGATAATACTCATGAATATGCTGAACACCGAGAGTACCATTGGTTTTAAGAAGTCTGAAACTACCTTGAAATGCCACCAAGTAGACCAAATAAGATATCATATGAAACTCGTGGTGCTTGAGAAAGTTAGAAATCTGCTGATGTAAGCAATCACTAATTAACATAGCCCAGTCAAAACGCTCTGTGCCATCAAGGATTCTGGTAATCAGGTAGAACATCCATGGACGGAAAGTATTAGCATCTGACTGGCCGGTAACTCGATTGAGTAAGGTGATCAAAACAGCAACTGCTCCTTTAAATTCACCACGACCAACCTTCTTAGGCAAGTTAGTTTTCTGAATTGTCAACCATTTCTGAGCAACCTTTCTCTGTGAACGTTGATGATCAGCATCCCATATCTTCTCACAAGCTTCAAGATCAACAGTAAAGTTATCTGAGCGAGGAGAAATAGCAAAACATCTTTCTATGTCCTTCGGCTTGAGACTGCAAACCACTCTTCCATCAACCGATCTAATCTGTCGTGAAGACGAGTCATAATGCTTAATGCAAGCAAGTACGAACTCAAGATCGAAGATAGAAACAGGAATGGATGCCGCTGCCAGCAACCCGGAACGCTCAAGATTCCTCATCGAATTGCTGCTAACACCTTCTAAACTGCTCAGATTGACCACTGGATAAACATGGTTTAGGTCCGTATCTGAAGTCTTGGTGAAATTATGTGTAAGGACTGATTTCACCTTGTAATCGATGAGATTGAACTGCATTTTGAAAATGGTGACTTTTGACTGTAAAGTCGAATATGCTTGAAGAACTTTCTGAAAAACTCTGAACAAGGCTAAAAATAGCTTCTGACAGGAGAAATTTTCGAAGAAATTCTGGAACATGGGTTTTGTGCACAACTGAATTCTGAACAAACCCAGATAGCTGGATTTTGGAAAAAAAATGTGATTTAAGCCCACATGCAAAGAGATTCTCGGAAAAAGGCTCAGAGCTTCAGAATGAAGGCTACGGGGCGATTTTCTCGAAAAAATCTAAGAAGTGGGTCTTGTTGCAAACGCTGAAATATGAGAACCCAGATGAACAGATTCTGAAAATGTGTTGAATTACTCTGGCATGCGAAGAAAGTACCTAAGGTGAGAAATAGAAGAAATAAGACAGAAGATAGAAAGTTTTGCTTGTCTGCTTCTGAAAAATCTGCAAATCTCTTCTTCGAATCTTTATCAAACGTGCATGCAAAGAGGAAATAAAGTCTAGAATTGACTTCTTCTGAAGAATCTGAGCTCGTAGCTTCGAAGAACGCTGAAAACGGACACCTAAATCACCTTAAGCTTGCTGGTCGCTCAAAAGAATACAAGCTTCAGAGCAAAAGATGATGCAATAATGGACGCCATCTTTGAAATATATAGAATTTTATCATAAGAAATTCGTACTAAATAAAGCATGCATTAAAATGGCGCTTGGCTTCTCATTGGACCTCATAATAGTTAACTGGAACTCAAACAAGCTCAATAAGTGGACGCTTTAGGGTTTGCCTTTCAAATCTTCAGTTTAACTCATCCATGCGATTTTAACTTCAGTTAGCATCTTTATCAAATTCGCCAACTTCAACCTTGCTTTGGATTCATCAACTTGACCTAAGGCGTGCCCTTTTGCAAACTTTAGTTAACAATAAGAATGAGATAAGGAATTCGCCTTACTCATGCAATAATTATGCTAAAAATAGCTAGCCTTTTGGAAGTTCAGTTTGGCCTTCAAGAATGCGCCAACTTCATGCTTTAATCAATTATAATCTAAAAATAGCAACCCTTTTCAAACTAAAGTTGCCATAGCCTTGAAAAGTGCGCCATCTTCACTAATATCTTGCTTCACTTTTCAAAAACTAAAAATAGCGACCCTTTTCATGAGTGAAGTTATCAACTTCAAATTCGCCATACTTCACTAAAAATGCTTCATGCTTCACAAATAATGCTTCATGCTTCAATTCGTCCCTTTTGAACTTCAGTTGACATTTGATGAAGCGTTATCTTCACTAAAATCTTCACAATTTTGACCAAAATCGCCATGCATGCAAACTCCAGTTGACATTCAGTAATAAACTTCAGTTAAACTTAACATGCAATCAAGTTAACTCAACATGCAAGGTAGTTAACTGAACATGCAAACTGAAAGATTACTCCACATGCAAACATATGAACTGAAGATGACAACCCAGAAATCGTTCAGTCTAACTGCAGTCAGAACTCCAGTTAAGGCGTCCATTCAACTCACTTTCGAAAATTCAAATTTTGAACTCTTGGGCGAATTCCAGACTTAGCCAAATTTCATGAAAATTTAAGCTAAAACTCTCTCGCCGACCTCTGCTCATCCTCGACACCGGGTTGGATCAATTCTCCATTGGTCAAGCACGGTGCATCGCAGTCAGTAAAACCGGACCAAATAATATCTTGACAATCGCACGCCATAAACCGACATCCGAAGGCTCGCGGTACTTTCCAAAAGCCGCACTTTTCCTCGACTTAGTCACCTCCTTGACTTCGGTGATTTCCGAACGGCTGGAAAACAAAACCTTCATAACTTTCTATTTCTTTTAACTTTCGTGGATCGAACTCGTGTTCATTATTAAGCTAAGCTCGCTTTTGCAACGACGGTCGCAGAAGGCACATTTCCCCGCAATGCCACCCATAAGTGAAAAACAAGAGCTCTCTAAAAGTTATGCTCTTTCATTCCGTAATTTAGCCATTTCGAAACGACAAAAATAATATAAAAACCTCGACTGTGAGCTGCTGATACATCTTCTGATCTGACGGAGACAGGCAACGGAAAGCTGAACGTAAGACGGACACATTAGGCATCTGAAATCATTAGAAAGAAAGCATTAAAGGCTTGAAAAGCTTGGGCGCCTTTCTCAAAATGTGCTCTTTTGCTTTTTCCTCTGATATTTTGACTAAGATTGGACCCAACGTTTGACCTCCGGTTCAGACGCTTCAGCAACTCAGATTCACCCTCTGATGGATGCGTCGCGAAGCTCGAACGAATGTGAGATAAACATCCTGGGGGGCATTCAGCCAAAAACCTACATCTGGCACCTCAAAAAGATGGGCGCCTTTCTGAAAAGCTGCGCTTTTCTCCAGTGTTAGCCAATTCTCGCTTTTCGCCTCGATTTGCACTGTATCTTCCGTAACTCGAACAAAACAGGTCCGTTTGACAAACTTGATAGCTCACTGCGAAGCTGACGTGATGCCGAACAAAAGTCTACTGGAGGTGACAAACCCTAAAAACAGGATCTGAGCCCCTAAAAGATAGGGCGCCTATTTCAGAATGTGCTCCCTTCTCCAGAGATAGAAAATTTTGATGTTCTTCGTTCAGATTTTCATTTTTCTTAAATCTCTTCGGTAACAGACTGTCATAGTACTGACACCAACTCCATATTTGAAAACCCCAAAAATGACCATTTGACAACACTTTAACAAGAATAAGACTCAATTAAGCAAAATGCCTTAGTGAAGAAAAAAATTTGGTTTTGGGTACAATAAATATTTTCACTCTTAATTGAAATTTCAATTTGATTTTGAAATCATGTAAAAGAGTGGGGGAAAAACAATAGATTTTTTATAGGAGAATAAAACAAGAAGTCTTGTATGTCATTTTGAATGGGGCATCAAGTCTTATAGACTTAGCCTGGATATAACTTACCTTTATTAAAGTATTAGTCTTTAAGAGAGATGCAGTAGTAGTGCAGATCCAAAATGGATATCATCCAAGAGATGGGTATGTGCTTGCGCAAAGTGATTTTACTATTGCTAGATCAAATGGAAATAATATGAACAACAAAAATGTGAAGCAAAGGGTAGAGAATAAGACAAAGAGCAATAGTGTTACAAAGACGAAGATGAAGAAAGAGAGAAGTCCGATATAGGGGTGGATAGTTGTTGATGTGTTTTTTATGCACTTCTCAACACAGGTAATGCATAGGTGCATCACCTCCCTTGAAAGACAATCTTCCACAATTAGATTGCAGAACACTATCCCAAGGTCTCTAATGTTAGTTCTTGACAATGCTTGGAATATCTCAGTTGTTTCATGTGATTTGCTGGAATCACAAGGCAAACTTACGGATGAGTTACAAAGCATGGGGAGTTGGGTCTGCAAATGGAGTTCTTAGGGTACAAAAATTGTTGCTTAGTTGTTGTAGGTTCAAACAGCAGTCTAGAACTCATTTCAACATCAAATTTAGTTTTACAATGTGCAATGAACCTTAGCTTAGGTCACTTATTAAAAAAAAGGAAAAGGGCAGGGAAGAGAGGAAGTTCCTAGACCTGAAACTATGAATGAACAGTGATCATGCCTGCTACAGTAGACAAACTCTCTAAACTGGGTTTTGCTTGGCCAAGAGGAACCTACAGTTACACAAAACCAGTGCAATCTTATAAGGACTGCAGATTTTCAGATTGCACACATATCATGAATAATGCAATTGAACTAAGTTGCAGCAATAAAATAAGGAAGCTCAAACTAGCTTTACAAAGTGATTCATTATCAACAAACCACAAAAAGCATGAGCTGAAAATTCATCAAATACAGTAACAACAAACACTATCATCACTTCCATTCAAGAAACAACAATTAAACTAAGAGGGGAGTAGAACCATGCATGCATAATGAAGAAACACAAGAGAAACATCCATAAATCATGCAATGTAGCTCTTTATTGTTGCAGAATGCCTTTACACTAGCTCTCCAACCATTTACAAATGAAGGGGAGACCCCTATTTATAGTTTTCCAAAGCCCAAATGA